>QXEO01000398.1:529698-1129698 GCA_007115705.1 Dactylis glomerata | reverse complement strand
CTTCACAACAAGAAGCAACTGAGAGTATTCTGAAGGGAAACAATTGTGCTGTATCAATTTTATTAACACTCCCTGCTGCTCTCCCGACGAAGTATCCAACTTCAATCAGTACGCAGCTGCTTCAGCTTGCATAGACTTGCCTGTCATCACAATTTTCTTTGACAGAAGCTGCATGGCTCAAATAGCGAGATAGTTGTCTTCCTCCCTCTTGTAAGTAATCTGGTCATTTTACTTGGTATTCTTTCTAAACAGAATTCATAGGTATTGGCTCACTTAACTTCTTTCATATCTTCTTGTGCCTTCTTCACCGAGTGGATGCAGGAAGGACAGATTCCTGGCTCGAGCGAACAGTTCACAGTCATCTTCAATCCGCTATTTTCTCGTGTCGCGCTGTAGAGGTCAAGCAACAAGGCACCATTCAAGACCTGCAGCTGTTCGCCAGCTCCTATACCGTTCGTGAGATCAGTAGAACAAGGAAAACTCACAGACCGTAGATGGTGAGCCATGATTGGAAATGGAGGCCAGTGTGCTACTGTATGGAGCCGGTCTGCTTATTACATTTCTTCTGTATAGAGCCAGAAGAGCAGAAATGTCGATAACTAGAAGAACAAAGAAGGTATCAGCACCATTCCATCCTCCCTTTGGCTGCCCTATTCTTATAACAGCCCAGTAATCTCAATCGACGTTGGCAGACAAGAAGAATCTTGTGATCGTGTTCAAGACAAGCTAGTGCTCTGTTAATTGCAAATTTTCTTCTGCAGTTGTGTCTAGAGTATCGTGGACAAAATATGATTAATTTGATCCGATCATGCATCATCGCTGGCATGTTTAAGATTCTCAAACATTTGGTATATGATTTGAATATGATAATGTGATGCATGTTGAGATCCCAAGAGAAGCCATGTGCTTTGCAGATTCTTTAACTAAGCTTGTCGATTTGCCACTGCATGCAGCAATTTTGAATTTAATATGGTTGAAACTTCATAGATGATTAAATTGTTTGTTGAAAATACATGAATTTGTAGCTGGATTGGATTATGGAATTGATTTGTTTCGTTCATCCTTTCAGTCTGGGTGCTGCCCATGGGCCAGGCCGGAGTGGGCTTTGATCAGAATTGACAGCTTGAGCAAACTGTACATATTCAACTGCACAACTGCAGTGGCCAGAGGCCCAGAGCTAGCCGTCCAGGTTACCGCAGCGTCCCGCATGTTCCCGCTGTCTGTTCTTTCTCCACAAGGTCTCTCTCTACTCCTTAAACCTCATATAAATTGCACAATTGCAATCTCTGTACTAAACAATTTTCCACTACTGTTACATGTCACGGGCACAGCTCTTCTTTTTTGCTTAGCACTTAAACATCCATTTGCATTAGTGTTGTTTGACACGAGAAAAACATCTATGAAGGGTGGCTACTTAGGGAAGGAGTAGAGTAGCGCGTTTCTCTCATGCGTCGGGGTAAAGAAAAGAAATGCGGGCGTGCCAGTGTACCGTAGTACACAAGAAAGAAAAAAGATAGGGAAGCATGTATTTTATTAATCTCTCTTGGAGAAACAAAGTACAAGATCCCTGTTACATGCGCTCCGTGGCCTGCTAGCACGGTCAGCCTGACTATGGCGATTGCGATCTTCTGGTTCCCGGGGCCTCGGAAGGCACCCGATTAATTACTCCCGCGGATTACGCCGCGGGACACCTCCGATTAAGCTGTGTGGTCGTCTTCGTCATCTTCGCTTTGGTTCTTCATGCATGATGATGATGAAGTGTGTGGGGGCAGCGGCAGAGCCCGTGTCCTCGTCGGTACACGCGCCGCAAATAGCATGGTCTTTGCTACGGCCATGCCGCCCTCGCCGTCGTGCCTCGTCGGTCTCGGCGGCGTTGAGGTAGTTGAGTCGAAGTAGCATGGGTCCGCTCGGCTAGGACTTCTTGACGACCGGTAGCTTCATCGGGGTGTGCAAGGGGTATGCCTCGCGGGAGTAAATCGGTGGAGATCGGCGTCGGCGTGAAGCTGACGCGCGCACAAGTCGGCATAGCCGGCGTGGTCGGTGCCTCATCCTGGACCAACGCCAAGTTCATGGCTGTCGGCATAGACAAGGACGCCGTCTCACGGGCTCGTGGAGATGGTGTCGAAGATGTCGCCATGCCTCACCTCGTCGTGAGGTAGTTGAGATCCTCGACAAGGGTTGTCATGTCTGTGAAGAGCAGGTTGCCGCACATGAACACATGCTCGGCAGCACCTAGCTAGCTAAACACAAAATGCATGCATGGCCCATGCCGTTGCCATGCACTCGCGCATGATACATAGCTGTGAGCTCATCATAACATATAGGATTGACGTAGATGGTCAGGCTGCACGCTAGCAGCCGTCATGCCGTTGTCGTGGTCGTCATCCTTGGTGTCGTCCACCGTGGAGGTTGAGGTGACGCCGGGCTGCACGCCAGCAGCCCCGCGCGGACGTCGTCGTCACCGTGTTTGGCACCGCAGGTATGAAGACGGCAGCCTCCACGCCACCCTCCTCGTCTTGGATGCCGCTCGTGGAAGTGAAGCTCCGCGCCGCTCTGGTCGCCTTGGGCGTGAAGTGTCAAGGAAGTGGCCGCTGAGCTGCACATGGCAGCCTCCACGTCGTCATCGTCGTCTTTGGCGCCGTCCATGGGCGCATGGCTTCATGCTGGCCGCCCCCGCGCTGACGTCGCCGTCAAGTGTCGAGGAAGTGGCCACCAGGCTGCACGTGGTAGCCTCCACGCCGCCATCGTCATCTTTGGCGTTGTTCATGGGTGCCGGGCTGCATGTCGGCAGCCTCCCGCGCCGACGTCGTCGTCGGCTTCGGCAGGTGTCATGGAAGTGGACGCGCCTCCGCGCCGTCCTCGTCAGCTTGGGCGCCATCCGCGGCAGTGAAGACAATGTCAAGCTGCTCGCCGGCGGCGTGGCCGCCGTCATCTTCGGCAAGTGTCGTGGAAGTGGACGCGCCTCCGCGCCGTCCTCGTCAGCTTGGGCTTCGTCCGCAGCAGTGAAGACGATGTCAAGCTGCTCGCCGGCGGCCACGCCGACGTCATCTTTGGCAAGTGTCGAGGAAGTGAACGCCTCCACGCCACCCTCGTCTTGGTGGTCAGCGGGAGCTAGGAGGGCGCCCGGCTGCGTGTCGGCAGCCTTGCTACCGCCATCTTTGGGGGAGTATCGCGGGCGCCAGGCTGCGCACCTGCAGCCCCAAGCCGTCGACGCCGTGGGAGTGGAGAGGGCGCCGTCCGCGGAAGTGAAGATGATGCCGGGCCGGCAGCCTCCATGCCGTGCTCGTCACCTTGGGCGTCGTCCGCAGCAGTGAAGATGATGTCGGCCTACCCGCCGAGCACTGCCGCCATCTTCCTTGGAGAGTGTCGAGGAAGCGAGCCGCCGAGCCGCATGTCGGCAGCCTCCACAGCATCATCGTCGTCTTTGGCACCTTCCATGGGCGCCGGGCTGCACGCCGGCAGCCCTGAGCCCTCGACGTTCGTCGGTGGGGTTGAATGGGCGCCCGGCTGTGCTCCGGCGGACTTGCCGCCGTCATTCTTGGCGCAGTTCATGGTGATGAAGATCGAGGCGGGCTGCACATGGGCAGCGCCGGTGCCATCATCTTGGTCCTGGCTTGCGGAAGACAAGGCCACCCGCTAGTCCACAGCAGCATCTGGACATCGGCGGACTGCTCACCGGCGGCCCCCGCATCATCTCCTCGCGGAGCCAGTAGCCACGGCCGTACTACACCTCTTCCCACGGCAGCAAGCGCAGCGCCATCTCCCAGCAAGGTGCATGCATAATGTGTTGAAGAGAGAGAGGAAGAGGGAAGAAAAGGAGAGTTAACCCATATTCTTACCATTAGAAACCATCGGCGAACTCCATGTCCTTCACTTCTTGCTCCTAGATCGATGAGTGCTTGTATGTGGGTGTTTCACTTGTATTTGGATGGATTCAGATGTACGGGGATTTGTGGATGGGTTCTGGTTGTGGGGAGTTGTATGCGTGGGTGCTGATGAATGAGAGTTGTGCGTATCCAGCTAAGAGCTCGGCGTCGGGGGTCTTCTCTCTGTTTTCCTCCCTCTCGTTCGTGGGCGATCTCTGGCTTTTATAGGCAGCGAAGGACGGGGAAGATAGCGATGCGGCCTTCTTCTGCGGAGAGTTCGCTGCCTAGATGATGTTTATCGATCTAAACTCCCGTACGCCTGACCCTCCGGGATAAGTATCGCGGCCGTTGGAGCGCTCTTCCTGCGGTACTTATCCGATCGCCCCAGCGCATAAATTACCAACGTATTTGCTTTGTTGGTAGCCTGACAGCCTGACCTGAACTTACTTCTCCATGTTGGTACGCTTGCGTACGTATATATGACTAGGCTTCTCCCAGATATCTCTGTACATGCGCCGGCAGCCTGACCTGAACCTGATTTCCGAGATGGGCATGTAACGACGACGCCGATCGATCCTTTGAGTACCAGCTTCATGCACCCATGGAATGACCAGCAGCCTTATGCATGCACGCGCAAAATTACTTGCATGCACATCACATATATAGTAGACGTTAATCAGATGGCTCATACGCATGCACTTGACTTCACAATGATCGACCAGCTAGCTATTATATAATAATAAGCCTAGCTCAACCTGGGCCTTCTAGTCTTGTACAAAACAGCGTCAAACAAGTGTATCAAGAATGATATGTAACAAGAGAAATTTTGTGTCTGCCAAATTTTGTGGGACCCAATTTTGATAATATTTTCCGTTTATTTAAAGAAAGGGCAAATCTTTTTCGAGGTACAAGGATACATGGTTGTGGCTTTTTTGGGGCCTCTGGATGCATAATATTTTTCACATTGTGACATGCTTGAATGTTACAGATGAAGATTGTAGAAATTCATTTTATTTAAACAAGTTGCATGCATTCTGAAACTAGAAATATTCAACTGCAGTGCCAGACTGCACATCCATGTGCTGGAGGCAGTGGTTGCGGGAAATCTTGGTACAGTACATAATTGATTTACTCTGCTAACAGCAGGCTTAGCCCTTCTGACTTCGACCTGTCATGTTTAATGTACGCCCAACAAGATCCACGAACCAAGCATACTGCAATAAGTATACACTTAGATCACAAAACACATCTTGAAGCATGAAATGGGCAAATGGATCATAACTTTTGCTTCTCTCTCTATAACTTGCTGTACATTTGTATTCTATAAATAATTACATATTGGGAAAACTGTACCAAGATCAGCTAGTCCTCAAAAAGGCGGATGCCAATCACAGGTTGTCAAGAGTGGTGTGGAGTATCTATGAGCTAAGAATGTTTAGGAGAGAAACCCTGATCTGGACTAATTTCCTGAACAAATGTCCTGCCGCATTCTCAAGATCTCCAATACTGCACTCTAACTCCTGCAATAGCTCCTCCTTGCAAACAACTGCCTTCTTCTTGTGAAATGCTTTGGAGACAAGAGTCTGTTTAGGCATATCGATTTCCTTCGACAAGAGATGGACTGAGGACTCCAGAAGAGATACTGACATCTCTCTAACCTTGGTCAATAGCATTACCATCCTGCAACCCGCAGAAGTAGCCTTCGTGGTCATCTTGAAATGTTTCCGAGCCTTCTTCGCCAAACGAGTATAAGACTGGATCTTGGCTTGAGCAACTGCATCATCTCCTTTTCTTAGAGCCACTTGTAGCTCTTGGATGATGGCCTTCATCTCCACGAAGATCTCCTGCATGGTGCTGCACAGATCCAATAGCTCAAGAGAGCATTCCATCTCTCTATCCAACATCTTCCCAACTTGGTTGCTTGGCAGGCCAATAATCTCTTCAACACCATTGTAGATGTCTCCAAGCCTCCTCAGACCATCACACATCATGCCGATGGTGGTGGAGGAAGAGATGCTTGCCTCTAGGCTCAACAACTCTCGCTCGACTTCGGCCTCGTTGGCCTGAGGCCTTGAAGGCAAACTTATCGATCTTAGGTGGAAAGCCATTTCTGATCTTGATTTTTTTTTCTGTATTGTGGTTGTAGAGAGGAGAAGGAGGAAAGAGCGACTTTTGGTTTGATGTGTCTACGGTCTAGCATTCTGCTCAGGCCTATTTATACAGAAGAGGCATACAAGCAGGAGTATTTGATTGGTGGACATGAAGAATCGTGCCATTTCATTTCCCAGATGCTGTCTCCTATTGATGGAGATCTGGCAAAAGAATAGTGATTACAACCACAAAGTCGTCTCTAGTCTGTCTGCTGTCCTAGTCGCCTAGAGATGAGCCAGCATATTATTGTCAGAAACTGGCAGCAAGAATCAGTTGTATCTCTGAAATTGCATGACCATGCCATTATTTAATAGATCGCTAACCTGGCATTTTGTTGTGAGGAGTCACTATAGGATGTGGTTTCTAATGAATTGATCCTCGTGCTCTGGAGCTGGCATGTTCAGGAGATGGAAGACAAGATCCACTGGACAAGGATCGTTGACTTGTCATTGGTTCAACATTTTATCCCCCACATTTTCAGATTGAGCCCCCCTCCCCCCCCCCCCCCCCCACACACACACACCCTATGAAAAGCATCACCATTTTATGCCCAACCATTATATAAATGATTTCTTGATGTCTTTGTGTTTCTGGTCTCTATATTTTTTCATTATGTTTCTTTACGCAATCTTGTTACTGGTTAGTCATACTAATTGATTCTCAAACATGATGACCTTTCTCCTTGGTGAAGTTTTAATTAAGCAAAACTTACTCCCACTAAAATGCTCTCTTTTTTCATGTTATTGCTTCTGTGGCTGGTCAAATCAACTATATGCTTGAAAAGTGGCCCATAGAATATATCTCCTGGTCGAGAAAACACCAAGTGAAATATTCCGTACAGCTATGATGACCCATATGCATCCGTAGGCAATGGAACTGGCATCATAAAAGTAGGAAACAAATTGTTCTCACTGATGGGCATTTTAACTTCTCTAGAAACGAATTTGTTTCAATGACCGATAAGAAATTCCTTTCAAAGGTGTACTCCAATCACATAGACTCATAGTAAGTGTATCTAGAAGCTGAGAGTATCCTTCACAAAAAAAGAGGCAGCTGAGACTATTCAGAAGGCAAACACCTGTGCTGTATCAATTTTCTTAACATATTCCCTGCTGCTCTCTGGATGAATAATATCCAACACCATTCCATACGCAGTTGCTTCAGCTTGCATAGAATTGCTTATCATCGCAATTTTCTTTGACATAAGTTGCAGGGCTCAAATAGCGAGACAATTGTCTTCCTCTTGTAAGTAATCTGGTCATTTTTTTAGTACTCTTTCTAGTAACAGAATTTAAAGGTATTGGCTCACTTATCTTCTTTCATATAGTCTTGTGCATTTTTCACCGAGTGGGCGGAGGAAGGATAGATTCCTGGCTCAAACGAACAGTTCACAGTCATCTTCAACCCGCTATTTTCTCGCATCACACTGTAGAGGTCAGCAACAAGACACCATGAAAACCTGCAGCTGTTCGCCGGCTCTGGTATCGCCTGTGAGATCAGTAGCAAAAGAAGACAAACTCACAGACCGTAGATGGCGAGCCATGATTGGAAATGAAAGCAGTGTTCTACTCTATGAAGCCTGTGTCCTTATTATCTTTCTTCTGTATGGAGCCCGAAGAGCACAAACGTCGAGAAGAACAAAGAAACTCCCAAGGTATCAGCACCATCCACCATTTCATCCTCCCCTTTGGATGCTCTGTACTTATAACAAGCCCAAATAATCTCAATCTGCGTTGGCAGACAAGAAGAACCTTGTGATCGTGCACAGGACAGGCTAGTGCTCTCTTAATTACATTTTTCTTCTACAGTCATGTCTAGAGTACCACCGACAAAATTTGATCCCCGATCATGCATCATGGCTGGCATGTTTAAACTTCTCAAACATTTGGCATATGATCTGAATAGTATAATGTGATGCGTGTTGGGATCCAAGAGAAGCCATATGCTTTGCATATTCTTTAACCAAGCTTGTCAATGTACCATTGCATGCAGCAATTTTGAAATTTAATACAGTTAAATCATCTTAGATGAATAAATTGTCTGTTAGAAATACATGAATTTATAGTTGGATTGGATTACAGAATTGATTTTTCTCGTTCATCCTTTCAGTCTGGGTGCTGCCAATGGCCAGGTCAGGTCAGAATGGGCTTCGATCAGAATTGGCAGCCCAACATGTCAATATGATCGCAGCTCATTGGCCAAATGGACCTGAACCCCGAAGGGTGGACTCTGCACAAAACACAAGATGAAAAGATGACAAGGTGGAGTTGGGGAAGACAAAGAAACAGAGGCTGCGAGTGGAGCGCTGACGCAGATCTCGCTGTCCAGGTCGCCGCCGCTTCCTGCGTGCTCCCGTTGTCTGTTCTTTCTCCACAAGGTCTCTCTCTACTCCCTGACCTTCATGTAAGTTGTGCAATTGCAATATCTATACTAGACACTTCTCCACTTCGGTTATATGTTAGGGGGCAAGTAAAACATCCATTGGCGTTAGTGTATCGAGAATGATATGAAAACAAGAGGCATTTTGTGTCTGGCAAATTTTGTGGGACCCCATCTTGATAACTTTTTCTGTGTATCTAAAGAAAGGGCAATTTTTTTCAAGGTATTAGGATACCTCAAATGTTACGGATGAAGATTGTAGAAACTCATTTTATTTAAATAATTTGCACATGCATTCTGTATCTAGAAATATTCAACTGCAGTGCCAGACTGCACATCCATGTGCTGGAGGCAGTGGTTGCGGGGAATCTTGGTAATTAAATTGATTTATTCTGCTAACAACAGGCTTAGACCTTGTGACTTCGACCTGTCATGTTTTAATGTACGCCCAACAAGATCCACGAACCAAGGATACTGCAATAACACTTAGATCACAAAACACTTCTTGAAGCATGAAATGAGCAAATGGATCAAAACTTTTGCTTCTCTCTCTATAACTTGCTGTACATTTGTATTCTATACATAATTACACATGAGAAAATTGTACCAAGATTAGCTAGTCCTCAAAAAGGCGGATGCCAATCACAGGTTGCCAAGAGTGGTGTGGAGTATCTATGAGCTAAGAATGTTCAGGAGAGAAACCCTGATCTGGACTAATTTCCTGAACAAATGTCCTGCCGCATTCTCAAGATCTCCAATACTGCACTCTAACTCCTGCAATAGCTCCTCCTTGCAAACAACTACCTTCTTCTTGTGAAATGCTTTGGAGACAAGAGTCTGTTTAGGCATATCGATTTTCTTCGACAAGAGATGGACTGAGGACTCCAGAAGAGATACTGACATCTCTCTAGCCTTGGTCAATAACATTACCATCCTGCAACCTGCAGAAGTAGCCTTTGTGGTCATCTTGAAATGTTTCCGGGCCTTCTTCGCCAAACGAGTATAAGACTGGATCTTGGCTTGAGCAACTGCATCATCTCCTTTTCTTAGAGCCACTTGTAGCTCTTGGATGATGGCCTTCATCTCCACGAAGATCTCCTGCATGGTGCTGCACAGATCCAACAGCTCAAGAGAGCATTCCATCTCTCTATCCAACATCTTCCCAACTTGGTTGCTTGGCAGGCCAATAATCTCTTCAACACCATTGTAGATGTCTCCAAGCCTCCTCAGACCATCACACATCATGCCGATGGTGGTGGAGGAAGATATGCTTGCCTCTAGGCTCAACAAGCTCTCGCTCGACTTCGGCCTCGTTGGCCTGAGGCCTTGAAGGCAAACTTATCGATCTTAGGTGGAAAGCCATTTCTGATCTTGAATTTTTTTTCTGTATTGTGGTCGAAGAGAGGAGGAGGAAAGAGCGACTTTTGGTTTGATGTGTCTATGGTCTAGCATTCCGCTCAGGCCTATTTATACAGAAGAGGCATACAAGCAGGAGTATTTGATTGGTGGACATGAAGAATCGTGCCATTTCATTTCCCAGATGCTGTCTGCTATTGATGGAGATCTGGCAGAAGCATAGAGATTACAACCACAAAGTCGTCTCATGTTTAGTTCAGTTTTCAGTCTGTCTGCTGTCTTGGAGATGAGCCAGCATATTATCGTCAGAACTGGCAGCAAGAACCAGTTGTAACTTTGTGAAATTGCATGATCATGCCGTTATTTACTGGATTACTAACCTGGCATGTTTCCGTGAGGTGTTCAATGAATTGAATCCTCGTGCTTTAGAGCTGTCATGTTTAAGAGATGGAAGAAACGATCCACTGGACATGGTTTCTTTGTCTTGTCATTGGTTCGAAATTTTATCCCCCAGTTTTTCAGATTGAGCCCCCCACCGTGTGAAAAGCATCACCAATTGATTCTCTAGATCACTAGATTTTTTCATTATGTTTCTTACGCAATCTTGTTACTAGTTAGTAATACTAATTGATTCTCAAAGATGATGATCTTTCTTGTTGGTGAAGTTTTAATTGAGCAAAACTTAATACAGCTAAATTGCTTATTTTTCATGTTATTTTGCTTCTGTGGCTATTCAAATCAACTATATGCTCGAAAAGTGGCGCATAGAACATGGTTTTTGAGCCCAGCCAAGTCGAGACCCCAGCCCTCCGGCTTGGTGATTAGTCGAAGAAAGTCGCTCTATAGTCGCCATAAGTTGCTGAATAGTTGTGAGTTGCCTGATTTTGAGAAAACAACTTGGCGATTAGTTGACAGCTATATAACGACTCAAAAACCTTGGCATAGAAGATACCTCCTAGTCGAGAAAACACCAAGAGAAATATTTCGTACACCGATGATGACCCATGCATCCGTAGGCAATGGAACTGACATCATAAAAATAGGAAACGAATTATTCTCACTGATGGGCATTTTAACTTCTCTGGACACAAATTTGTTTGAATGATCGCTTAGCAATTCCCATGAAAGGTGGACTCCAATCACATATACTCATAGTAGTGTATCAAGCAGCTGAGAGTATCCTTCACAACAAGAAGCAACTGAGAGTATTCTGAAGGGAAACAATTGTGCTGTATCAATTTTATTAACACTCCCTGCTGCTCTCCCGACGAAGTATCCAACTTCAATCAGTACGCAGCTGCTTCAGCTTGCATAGACTTGCCTGTCATCACAATTTTCTTTGACAGAAGCTGCATGGCTCAAATAGCGAGATAGTTGTCTTCCTCCCTCTTGTAAGTAATCTGGTCATTTTACTTGGTATTCTTTCTAAACAGAATTCATAGGTATTGGCTCACTTAACTTCTTTCATATCTTCTTGTGCCTTCTTCACCGAGTGGATGCAGGAAGGACAGATTCCTGGCTCGAGCGAACAGTTCACAGTCATCTTCAATCCGCTATTTTCTCGTGTCGCGCTGTAGAGGTCAAGCAACAAGGCACCATTCAAGACCTGCAGCTGTTCGCCAGCTCCTATACCGTTCGTGAGATCAGTAGAACAAGGAAAACTCACAGACCGTAGATGGTGAGCCATGATTGGAAATGGAGGCCAGTGTGCTACTGTATGGAGCCGGTCTGCTTATTACATTTCTTCTGTATAGAGCCAGAAGAGCAGAAATGTCGATAACTAGAAGAACAAAGAAGGTATCAGCACCATTCCATCCTCCCTTTGGCTGCCCTATTCTTATAACAGCCCAGTAATCTCAATCGACGTTGGCAGACAAGAAGAATCTTGTGATCGTGTTCAAGACAAGCTAGTGCTCTGTTAATTGCAAATTTTCTTCTGCAGTTGTGTCTAGAGTATCGTGGACAAAATATGATTAATTTGATCCGATCATGCATCATCGCTGGCATGTTTAAGATTCTCAAACATTTGGTATATGATTTGAATATGATAATGTGATGCATGTTGAGATCCCAAGAGAAGCCATGTGCTTTGCAGATTCTTTAACTAAGCTTGTCGATTTGCCACTGCATGCAGCAATTTTGAATTTAATATGGTTGAAACTTCATAGATGATTAAATTGTTTGTTGAAAATACATGAATTTGTAGCTGGATTGGATTATGGAATTGATTTGTTTCGTTCATCCTTTCAGTCTGGGTGCTGCCCATGGGCCAGGCCGGAGTGGGCTTTGATCAGAATTGACAGCTTGAGCAAACTGTACATATTCAACTGCACAACTGCAGTGGCCAGAGGCCCAGAGCTAGCCGTCCAGGTTACCGCAGCGTCCCGCATGTTCCCGCTGTCTGTTCTTTCTCCACAAGGTCTCTCTCTACTCCTTAAACCTCATATAAATTGCACAATTGCAATCTCTGTACTAAACAATTTTCCACTACTGTTACATGTCACGGGCACAGCTCTTCTTTTTTGCTTAGCACTTAAACATCCATTTGCATTAGTGTTGTTTGACACGAGAAAAACATCTATGAAGGGTGGCTACTTAGGGAAGGAGTAGAGTAGCGCGTTTCTCTCATGCGTCGGGGTAAAGAAAAGAAATGCGGGCGTGCCAGTGTACCGTAGTACACAAGAAAGAAAAAAGATAGGGAAGCATGTATTTTATTAATCTCTCTTGGAGAAACAAAGTACAAGATCCCTGTTACATGCGCTCCGTGGCCTGCTAGCACGGTCAGCCTGACTATGGCGATTGCGATCTTCTGGTTCCCGGGGCCTCGGAAGGCACCCGATTAATTACTCCCGCGGATTACGCCGCGGGACACCTCCGATTAAGCTGTGTGGTCGTCTTCGTCATCTTCGCTTTGCGTTCTTCATGCATGATGATGATGAAGTGTGTGGGGGCAGCGGCAGAGCCCGTGTCCTCGTCGGTACACGCGCCGCAAATAGCATGGTCTTTGCTACGGCCATGCCGCCCTCGCCGTCGTGCCTCGTCGGTCTCGGCGGCGTTGAGGTAGTTGAGTCGAAGTAGCATGGGTCCGCTCGGCTAGGACTTCTTGACGACCGGTAGCTTCATCGGGGTGTGCAAGGGGTATGCCTCGCGGGAGTAAATCGGTGGAGATCGGCGTCGGCGTGAAGCTGACGCGCGCACAAGTCGGCATAGCCGGCGTGGTCGGTGCCTCATCCTGGACCAACGCCAAGTTCATGGCTGTCGGCATAGACAAGGACGCCGTCTCACGGGCTCGTGGAGATGGTGTCGAAGATGTCGCCATGCCTCACCTCGTCGTGAGGTAGTTGAGATCCTCGACAAGGGTTGTCATGTCTGTGAAGAGCAGGTTGCCGCACATGAACACATGCTCGGCAGCACCTAGCTAGCTAAACACAAAATGCATGCATGGCCCATGCCGTTGCCATGCACTCGCGCATGATACATAGCTGTGAGCTCATCATAACATATAGGATTGACGTAGATGGTCAGGCTGCACGCTAGCAGCCGTCATGCCGTTGTCGTGGTCGTCATCCTTGGTGTCGTCCACCGTGGAGGTTGAGGTGACGCCGGGCTGCACGCCAGCAGCCCCCGCGCGGACGTCGTCGTCACCGTGTTTGGCACCGCAGGTATGAAGACGGCAGCCTCCACGCCACCCTCCTCGTCTTGGATGCCGCTCGTGGAAGTGAAGCTCCGCGCCGCTCTGGTCGCCTTGGGCGTGAAGTGTCAAGGAAGTGGCCGCTGAGCTGCACATGGCAGCCTCCACGTCGTCATCGTCGTCTTTGGCGCCGTCCATGGGCGCATGGCTTCATGCTGGCCGCCCCCGCGCTGACGTCGCCGTCAAGTGTCGAGGAAGTGGCCACCAGGCTGCACGTGGTAGCCTCCACGCCGCCATCGTCATCTTTGGCGTTGTTCATGGGTGCCGGGCTGCATGTCGGCAGCCTCCCGCGCCGACGTCGTCGTCGGCTTCGGCAGGTGTCATGGAAGTGGACGCGCCTCCGCGCCGTCCTCGTCAGCTTGGGCGCCATCCGCGGCAGTGAAGACAATGTCAAGCTGCTCGCCGGCGGCGTGGCCGCCGTCATCTTCGGCAAGTGTCGTGGAAGTGGACGCGCCTCCGCGCCGTCCTCGTCAGCTTGGGCTTCGTCCGCAGCAGTGAAGACGATGTCAAGCTGCTCGCCGGCGGCCACGCCGACGTCATCTTTGGCAAGTGTCGAGGAAGTGAACGCCTCCACGCCACCCTCGTCTTGGTGGTCAGCGGGAGCTAGGAGGGCGCCCGGCTGCGTGTCGGCAGCCTTGCTACCGCCATCTTTGGGGGAGTATCGCGGGCGCCAGGCTGCGCACCTGCAGCCCCAAGCCGTCGACGCCGTGGGAGTGGAGAGGGCGCCGTCCGCGGAAGTGAAGATGATGCCGGGCCGGCAGCCTCCATGCCGTGCTCGTCACCTTGGGCGTCGTCCGCAGCAGTGAAGATGATGTCGGCCTACCCGCCGAGCACTGCCGCCATCTTCCTTGGAGAGTGTCGAGGAAGCGAGCCGCCGAGCCGCATGTCGGCAGCCTCCACAGCATCATCGTCGTCTTTGGCACCTTCCATGGGCGCCGGGCTGCACGCCGGCAGCCCTGAGCCCTCGACGTTCGTCGGTGGGGTTGAATGGGCGCCCGGCTGTGCTCCGGCGGACTTGCCGCCGTCATTCTTGGCGCAGTTCATGGTGATGAAGATCGAGGCGGGCTGCACATGGGCAGCGCCGGTGCCATCATCTTGGTCCTGGCTTGCGGAAGACAAGGCCACCCGCTAGTCCACAGCAGCATCTGGACATCGGCGGACTGCTCACCGGCGGCCCCCGCATCATCTCCTCGCGGAGCCAGTAGCCACGGCCGTACTACACCTCTTCCCACGGCAGCAAGCGCAGCGCCATCTCCCAGCAAGGTGCATGCATAATGTGTTGAAGAGAGAGAGGAAGAGGGAAGAAAAGGAGAGTTAACCCATATTCTTACCATTAGAAACCATCGGCGAACTCCATGTCCTTCACTTCTTGCTCCTAGATCGATGAGTGCTTGTATGTGGGTGTTTCACTTGTATTTGGATGGATTCAGATGTACGGGGATTTGTGGATGGGTTCTGGTTGTGGGGAGTTGTATGCGTGGGTGCTGATGAATGAGAGTTGTGCGTATCCAGCTAAGAGCTCGGCGTCGGGGGTCTTCTCTCTGTTTTCCTCCCTCTCGTTCGTGGGCGATCTCTGGCTTTATAGGCAGCGAAGGACGGGGAAGATAGCGATGCGGCCTTCTTCTGCGGAGAGTTCGCTGCCTAGATGATGTTTATCGATCTAAACTCCCGTACGCCTGACCCTCCGGGATAAGTATCGCGGCCGTTGGAGCGCTCTTCCTGCGGTACTTATCCGATCGCCCCAGCGCATAAATTACCAACGTATTTGCTTTGTTGGTAGCCTGACAGCCTGACCTGAACTTACTTCTCCATGTTGGTACGCTTGCGTACGTATATATGACTAGGCTTCTCCCAGATATCTCTGTACATGCGCCGGCAGCCTGACCTGAACCTGATTTCCGAGATGGGCATGTAACGACGACGCCGATCGATCCTTTGAGTACCAGCTTCATGCACCCATGGAATGACCAGCAGCCTTATGCATGCACGCGCAAAATTACTTGCATGCACATCACATATATAGTAGACGTTAATCAGATGGCTCATACGCATGCACTTGACTTCACAATGATCGACCAGCTAGCTATTATATAATAATAAGCCTAGCTCAACCTGGGCCTTCTAGTCTTGTACAAAACAGCGTCAAACAAGTGTATCAAGAATGATATGTAACAAGAGAAATTTTGTGTCTGCCAAATTTTGTGGGACCCAATTTTGATAATATTTTCCGTTTATTTAAAGAAAGGGCAAATCTTTTTCGAGGTACAAGGATACATGGTTGTGGCTTTTTTGGGGCCTCTGGATGCATAATATTTTTCACATTGTGACATGCTTGAATGTTACAGATGAAGATTGTAGAAATTCATTTTATTTAAACAAGTTGCATGCATTCTGAAACTAGAAATATTCAACTGCAGTGCCAGACTGCACATCCATGTGCTGGAGGCAGTGGTTGCGGGAAATCTTGGTACAGTACATAATTGATTTACTCTGCTAACAGCAGGCTTAGCCCTTCTGACTTCGACCTGTCATGTTTAATGTACGCCCAACAAGATCCACGAACCAAGCATACTGCAATAAGTATACACTTAGATCACAAAACACATCTTGAAGCATGAAATGGGCAAATGGATCATAACTTTTGCTTCTCTCTCTATAACTTGCTGTACATTTGTATTCTATAAATAATTACATATTGGGAAAACTGTACCAAGATCAGCTAGTCCTCAAAAAGGCGGATGCCAATCACAGGTTGTCAAGAGTGGTGTGGAGTATCTATGAGCTAAGAATGTTTAGGAGAGAAACCCTGATCTGGACTAATTTCCTGAACAAATGTCCTGCCGCATTCTCAAGATCTCCAATACTGCACTCTAACTCCTGCAATAGCTCCTCCTTGCAAACAACTGCCTTCTTCTTGTGAAATGCTTTGGAGACAAGAGTCTGTTTAGGCATATCGATTTCCTTCGACAAGAGATGGACTGAGGACTCCAGAAGAGATACTGACATCTCTCTAACCTTGGTCAATAGCATTACCATCCTGCAACCCGCAGAAGTAGCCTTCGTGGTCATCTTGAAATGTTTCCGAGCCTTCTTCGCCAAACGAGTATAAGACTGGATCTTGGCTTGAGCAACTGCATCATCTCCTTTTCTTAGAGCCACTTGTAGCTCTTGGATGATGGCCTTCATCTCCACGAAGATCTCCTGCATGGTGCTGCACAGATCCAATAGCTCAAGAGAGCATTCCATCTCTCTATCCAACATCTTCCCAACTTGGTTGCTTGGCAGGCCAATAATCTCTTCAACACCATTGTAGATGTCTCCAAGCCTCCTCAGACCATCACACATCATGCCGATGGTGGTGGAGGAAGAGATGCTTGCCTCTAGGCTCAACAACTCTCGCTCGACTTCGGCCTCGTTGGCCTGAGGCCTTGAAGGCAAACTTATCGATCTTAGGTGGAAAGCCATTTCTGATCTTGATTTTTTTTTCTGTATTGTGGTTGTAGAGAGGAGAAGGAGGAAAGAGCGACTTTTGGTTTGATGTGTCTACGGTCTAGCATTCTGCTCAGGCCTATTTATACAGAAGAGGCATACAAGCAGGAGTATTTGATTGGTGGACATGAAGAATCGTGCCATTTCATTTCCCAGATGCTGTCTCCTATTGATGGAGATCTGGCAAAAGAATAGTGATTACAACCACAAAGTCGTCTCTAGTCTGTCTGCTGTCCTAGTCGCCTAGAGATGAGCCAGCATATTATTGTCAGAAACTGGCAGCAAGAATCAGTTGTATCTCTGAAATTGCATGACCATGCCATTATTTAATAGATCGCTAACCTGGCATTTTGTTGTGAGGAGTCACTATAGGATGTGGTTTCTAATGAATTGATCCTCGTGCTCTGGAGCTGGCATGTTCAGGAGATGGAAGACAAGATCCACTGGACAAGGATCGTTGACTTGTCATTGGTTCAACATTTTATCCCCCACATTTTCAGATTGAGCCCCCCTCCCCCCCCCCCCCCCCACACACACACACCCTATGAAAAGCATCACCATTTTATGCCCAACCATTATATAAATGATTTCTTGATGTCTTTGTGTTTCTGGTCTCTATATTTTTTCATTATGTTTCTTTACGCAATCTTGTTACTGGTTAGTCATACTAATTGATTCTCAAACATGATGACCTTTCTCCTTGGTGAAGTTTTAATTAAGCAAAACTTACTCCCACTAAAATGCTCTCTTTTTTCATGTTATTGCTTCTGTGGCTGGTCAAATCAACTATATGCTTGAAAAGTGGCCCATAGAATATATCTCCTGGTCGAGAAAACACCAAGTGAAATATTCCGTACAGCTATGATGACCCATATGCATCCGTAGGCAATGGAACTGGCATCATAAAAGTAGGAAACAAATTGTTCTCACTGATGGGCATTTTAACTTCTCTAGAAACGAATTTGTTTCAATGACCGATAAGAAATTCCTTTCAAAGGTGTACTCCAATCACATAGACTCATAGTAAGTGTATCTAGAAGCTGAGAGTATCCTTCACAAAAAAAGAGGCAGCTGAGACTATTCAGAAGGCAAACACCTGTGCTGTATCAATTTTCTTAAACATATTCCCTGCTGCTCTCTGGATGAATAATATCCAACACCATTCCATACGCAGTTGCTTCAGCTTGCATAGAATTGCTTATCATCGCAATTTTCTTTGACATAAGTTGCAGGGCTCAAATAGCGAGACAATTGTCTTCCTCTTGTAAGTAATCTGGTCATTTTTTTAGTACTCTTTCTAGTAACAGAATTTAAAGGTATTGGCTCACTTATCTTCTTTCATATAGTCTTGTGCATTTTTCACCGAGTGGGCGGAGGAAGGATAGATTCCTGGCTCAAACGAACAGTTCACAGTCATCTTCAACCCGCTATTTTCTCGCATCACACTGTAGAGGTCAGCAACAAGACACCATGAAAACCTGCAGCTGTTCGCCGGCTCTGGTATCGCCTGTGAGATCAGTAGCAAAAGAAGACAAACTCACAGACCGTAGATGGCGAGCCATGATTGGAAATGAAGCAGTGTTCTACTCTATGAAGCCTGTGTCCTTATTATCTTTCTTCTGTATGGAGCCCGAAGAGCACAAACGTCGAGAAGAACAAAGAAACTCCCAAGGTATCAGCACCATCCACCATTTCATCCTCCCCTTTGGATGCTCTGTACTTATAACAAGCCCAAATAATCTCAATCTGCGTTGGCAGACAAGAAGAACCTTGTGATCGTGCACAGGACAGGCTAGTGCTCTCTTAATTACATTTTTCTTCTACAGTCATGTCTAGAGTACCACCGACAAAATTTGATCCCGATCATGCATCATGGCTGGCATGTTTAAACTTCTCAAACATTGGCATATGATCTGAATAGTATAATGTGATGCGTGTTGGGATCCAAGAGAAGCCATATGCTTTGCATATTCTTTAACCAAGCTTGTCAATGTACCATTGCATGCAGCAATTTTGAAATTTAATACAGTTTTAAATCATCTTAGATGAATAAATTGTCTGTTAGAAATACATGAATTTATAGTTGGATTGGATTACAGAATTGATTTTTCTCGTTCATCCTTTCAGTCTGGGTGCTGCCAATGGCCAGGTCAGGTCAGAATGGGCTTCGATCAGAATTGGCAGCCCAACATGTCAATATGATCGCAGCTCATTGGCCAAATGGACCTGAACCCCGAAGGGTGGACTCTGCACAAAACACAAGATGAAAAGATGACAAGGTGGAGTTGGGGAAGACAAAGAAAACAGAGGCTGCGAGTGGAGCGCTGACGCAGATCTCGCTGTCCAGGTCGCCGCCGCTTCCTGCGTGCTCCCGTTGTCTGTTCTTTCTCCACAAGGTCTCTCTCTACTCCCTGACCTTCATGTAAGTTGTGCAATTGCAATATCTATACTAGACCTTCTCCACTTCGGTTATATGTTAGGGGGCAAGTAAAACATCCATTGGCGTTAGTGTATCGAGAATGATATGAAAACAAGAGGCATTTTGTGTCTGGCAAATTTTGTGGGACCCCCATCTTGATAACTTTTCTGTGTATCTAAAGAAAGGGCAATTTTTTTCAAGGTATTAGGATACCTCAAATGTTACGGATGAAGATTGTAGAAACTCATTTTATTTAAATAATTTGCACATGCATTCTGTATCTAGAAATATTCAACTGCAGTGCCAGACTGCACATCCATGTGCTGGAGGCAGTGGTTGCGGGAAATCTTGGTAATTAAATTGATTTATTCTGCTAACAACAGGCTTAGACCTTGTGACTTCGACCTGTCATGTTTTAATGTACGCCCAACAAGATCCACGAACCAAGGATACTGCAATAACACTTAGATCACAAAACACTTCTTGAAGCATGAAATGAGGCAAATGGATCAAAACTTTTGCTTCTCTCTCTATAACTTGCTGTACATTTGTATTCTATACATAATTACACATGAGAAAATTGTACCAAGATTAGCTAGTCCTCAAAAAGGCGGATGCCAATCACAGGTTGCCAAGAGTGGTGTGGAGTATCTATGAGCTAAGAATGTTCAGGAGGAGAACCCTGATCTGGACTAATTTCCTGAACAAAATGTCCTGCCGCATTCTCAAGATCTCCAATACTGCACTCTAACTCTGCAATAGCTCCTCCTTGCAAACAAACTACCTTCTTCTTGTGAAATGCTTTGGAGACAAGAGTCTGTTTAGGCAATCGATTTTCTTCGACAAGAGATGGACTGAGGACTCCAGAAGAGATTACTGACATCTCTCTAGCCTTGGTCAATAACATTACCATCCTGCAACCTGCAGAAGTAGCCTTTGTGGTCATCTTGAAATGTTTCCGGGCCTTCTTCGCCAAACGAGTATAAGACTGGATCTTGGCTTGAGCAACTGCATCATCTCCTTTCTTAGAGCCACTTGTAGCTCTTGGATGATGGCCTTCATCTCCACGAAGATCTCCTGCATGGTGCTGCACAGATCCAACAGCTCAGAGAGCATTCCATCTCTCTATCCAACATCTTCCCAACTTGGTTGCTTGGCAGGCCAATAATCTCTTCAACACCATTGTAGATGTCTCCAAGCCTCCTCAGACCATCACACATCATGCCGATGGTGGTGTAGGAAGATATGCTTGCCTCTAGGCTCAACAACTCTCGCTCGACTTCGCCTCGTTGGCCTGAGGCCTTGAAGGCAAACTTATCGATCTTTAGGTGGAAAGCCATTTTCTGATCTTGATTTTTTTTCTGTATTGTGGTCGAAGAGAGGAGGAGGAAAGAGCGACTTTTGTTTGATTGTGTCTATGGTCTAGCATTCCGCTCAGGCCTATTTATACAGAAGAGGCATACAAGCAGGAGTATTTGATTGGTGGACATGAAGAATCGTGCCATTTCATTTCCCAGATGCTGTCTGCTATTGATGGAGATCTGGCAGAAGCATAGAGATTACAACCACAAAGTCGTCTCATGTTTAGTTCAGTTTTCAGTCTGTCTGCTGTCTTGGAGATGAGCCAGCATATTATCGTCAGAACTGGCAGCAAGAACCAGTTGTAACTTTGTGAAATTGCATGATCATGCCGTTATTTACTGGATTACTAACCTGGCATGTTTCCGTGAGGTGTTCAATGAATTGAATCCTCGTGCTTTAGAGCTGTCATGTTTAAGAGATGGAAGAAACGATCCACTGGACATGGTTTCTTTGTCTTGTCATTGGTTCGAAATTTTATCCCCCAGTTTTTCAGATTGAGCCCCCCACCGTGTGAAAAGCATCACCAATTGATTCTCTAGATCACTAGATTTTTTCATTATGTTTCTTACGCAATCTTGTTACTAGTTAGTAATACTAATTGATTCTCAAAGATGATGATCTTTCTTGTTGGTGAAGTTTTAATTGAGCAAAACTTAATACAGCTAAATTGCTTATTTTTCATGTTATTTTGCTTCTGTGGCTATTCAAATCAACTATATGCTCGAAAAGTGGCGCATAGAACATGGTTTTTGAGCCCAGCCAAGTCGAGACCCCAGCCCTCCGGCTTGGTGATTAGTCGAAGAAAGTCGCTCTATAGTCGCCATAAGTTGCTGAATAGTTGTGAGTTGCCTGATTTTGAGAAAACAACTTGGCGATTAGTTGACAGCTATATAACGACTCAAAAACCTTGGCATAGAAGATACCTCCTAGTCGAGAAAACACCAAGAGAAATATTTCGTACACCGATGATGACCCATGCATCCGTAGGCAATGGAACTGACATCATAAAAATAGGAAACGAATTATTCTCACTGATGGGCATTTTAACTTCTCTGGACACAAATTTGTTTGAATGATCGCTTAGCAATTCCCATGAAAGGTGGACTCCAATCACATATACTCATAGTAGTGTATCAAGCAGCTGAGAGTATCCTTCACAACAAGAAGCAACTGAGAGTATTCTGAAGGGAAACAATTGTGCTGTATCAATTTTATTAACACTCCCTGCTGCTCTCCCGACGAAGTATCCAACTTCAATCAGTACGCAGCTGCTTCAGCTTGCATAGACTTGCCTGTCATCACAATTTTCTTTGACAGAAGCTGCATGGCTCAAATAGCGAGATAGTTGTCTTCCTCCCTCTTGTAAGTAATCTGGTCATTTTACTTGGTATTCTTTCTAAACAGAATTCATAGGTATTGGCTCACTTAACTTCTTTCATATCTTCTTGTGCCTTCTTCACCGAGTGGATGCAGGAAGGACAGATTCCTGGCTCGAGCGAACAGTTCACAGTCATCTTCAATCCGCTATTTTCTCGTGTCGCGCTGTAGAGGTCAAGCAACAAGGCACCATTCAAGACCTGCAGCTGTTCGCCAGCTCCTATACCGTTCGTGAGATCAGTAGAACAAGGAAAACTCACAGACCGTAGATGGTGAGCCATGATTGGAAATGGAGGCCAGTGTGCTACTGTATGGAGCCGGTCTGCTTATTACATTTCTTCTGTATAGAGCCAGAAGAGCAGAAATGTCGATAACTAGAAGAACAAAGAAGGTATCAGCACCATTCCATCCTCCCTTTGGCTGCCCTATTCTTATAACAGCCCAGTAATCTCAATCGACGTTGGCAGACAAGAAGAATCTTGTGATCGTGTTCAAGACAAGCTAGTGCTCTGTTAATTGCAAATTTTCTTCTGCAGTTGTGTCTAGAGTATCGTGGACAAAATATGATTAATTTGATCCGATCATGCATCATCGCTGGCATGTTTAAGATTCTCAAACATTTGGTATATGATTTGAATATGATAATGTGATGCATGTTGAGATCCCAAGAGAAGCCATGTGCTTTGCAGATTCTTTAACTAAGCTTGTCGATTTGCCACTGCATGCAGCAATTTTGAATTTAATATGGTTGAAACTTCATAGATGATTAAATTGTTTGTTGAAAATACATGAATTTGTAGCTGGATTGGATTATGGAATTGATTTGTTTCGTTCATCCTTTCAGTCTGGGTGCTGCCCATGGGCCAGGCCGGAGTGGGCTTTGATCAGAATTGACAGCTTGAGCAAACTGTACATATTCAACTGCACAACTGCAGTGGCCAGAGGCCCAGAGCTAGCCGTCCAGGTTACCGCAGCGTCCCGCATGTTCCCGCTGTCTGTTCTTTCTCCACAAGGTCTCTCTCTACTCCTTAAACCTCATATAAATTGCACAATTGCAATCTCTGTACTAAACAATTTTCCACTACTGTTACATGTCACGGGCACAGCTCTTCTTTTTTGCTTAGCACTTAAACATCCATTTGCATTAGTGTTGTTTGACACGAGAAAAACATCTATGAAGGGTGGCTACTTAGGGAAGGAGTAGAGTAGCGCGTTTCTCTCATGCGTCGGGGTAAAGAAAAGAAATGCGGGCGTGCCAGTGTACCGTAGTACACAAGAAAGAAAAAAGATAGGGAAGCATGTATTTTATTAATCTCTCTTGGAGAAACAAAGTACAAGATCCCTGTTACATGCGCTCCGTGGCCTGCTAGCACGGTCAGCCTGACTATGGCGATTGCGATCTTCTGGTTCCCGGGGCCTCGGAAGGCACCCGATTAATTACTCCCGCGGATTACGCCGCGGGACACCTCCGATTAAGCTGTGTGGTCGTCTTCGTCATCTTCGCTTTGCGTTCTTCATGCATGATGATGATGAAGTGTGTGGGGGCAGCGGCAGAGCCCGTGTCCTCGTCGGTACACGCGCCGCAAATAGCATGGTCTTTGCTACGGCCATGCCGCCCTCGCCGTCGTGCCTCGTCGGTCTCGGCGGCGTTGAGGTAGTTGAGTCGAAGTAGCATGGGTCCGCTCGGCTAGGACTTCTTGACGACCGGTAGCTTCATCGGGGTGTGCAAGGGGTATGCCTCGCGGGAGTAAATCGGTGGAGATCGGCGTCGGCGTGAAGCTGACGCGCGCACAAGTCGGCATAGCCGGCGTGGTCGGTGCCTCATCCTGGACCAACGCCAAGTTCATGGCTGTCGGCATAGACAAGGACGCCGTCTCACGGGCTCGTGGAGATGGTGTCGAAGATGTCGCCATGCCTCACCTCGTCGTGAGGTAGTTGAGATCCTCGACAAGGGTTGTCATGTCTGTGAAGAGCAGGTTGCCGCACATGAACACATGCTCGGCAGCACCTAGCTAGCTAAACACAAAATGCATGCATGGCCCATGCCGTTGCCATGCACTCGCGCATGATACATAGCTGTGAGCTCATCATAACATATAGGATTGACGTAGATGGTCAGGCTGCACGCTAGCAGCCGTCATGCCGTTGTCGTGGTCGTCATCCTTGGTGTCGTCCACCGTGGAGGTTGAGGTGACGCCGGGCTGCACGCCAGCAGCCCCCGCGCGGACGTCGTCGTCACCGTGTTTGGCACCGCAGGTATGAAGACGGCAGCCTCCACGCCACCCTCCTCGTCTTGGATGCCGCTCGTGGAAGTGAAGCTCCGCGCCGCTCTGGTCGCCTTGGGCGTGAAGTGTCAAGGAAGTGGCCGCTGAGCTGCACATGGCAGCCTCCACGTCGTCATCGTCGTCTTTGGCGCCGTCCATGGGCGCATGGCTTCATGCTGGCCGCCCCCGCGCTGACGTCGCCGTCAAGTGTCGAGGAAGTGGCCACCAGGCTGCACGTGGTAGCCTCCACGCCGCCATCGTCATCTTTGGCGTTGTTCATGGGTGCCGGGCTGCATGTCGGCAGCCTCCCGCGCCGACGTCGTCGTCGGCTTCGGCAGGTGTCATGGAAGTGGACGCGCCTCCGCGCCGTCCTCGTCAGCTTGGGCGCCATCCGCGGCAGTGAAGACAATGTCAAGCTGCTCGCCGGCGGCGTGGCCGCCGTCATCTTCGGCAAGTGTCGTGGAAGTGGACGCGCCTCCGCGCCGTCCTCGTCAGCTTGGGCTTCGTCCGCAGCAGTGAAGACGATGTCAAGCTGCTCGCCGGCGGCCACGCCGACGTCATCTTTGGCAAGTGTCGAGGAAGTGAACGCCTCCACGCCACCCTCGTCTTGGTGGTCAGCGGGAGCTAGGAGGGCGCCCGGCTGCGTGTCGGCAGCCTTGCTACCGCCATCTTTGGGGGAGTATCGCGGGCGCCAGGCTGCGCACCTGCAGCCCCAAGCCGTCGACGCCGTGGGAGTGGAGAGGGCGCCGTCCGCGGAAGTGAAGATGATGCCGGGCCGGCAGCCTCCATGCCGTGCTCGTCACCTTGGGCGTCGTCCGCAGCAGTGAAGATGATGTCGGCCTACCCGCCGAGCACTGCCGCCATCTTCCTTGGAGAGTGTCGAGGAAGCGAGCCGCCGAGCCGCATGTCGGCAGCCTCCACAGCATCATCGTCGTCTTTGGCACCTTCCATGGGCGCCGGGCTGCACGCCGGCAGCCCTGAGCCCTCGACGTTCGTCGGTGGGGTTGAATGGGCGCCCGGCTGTGCTCCGGCGGACTTGCCGCCGTCATTCTTGGCGCAGTTCATGGTGATGAAGATCGAGGCGGGCTGCACATGGGCAGCGCCGGTGCCATCATCTTGGTCCTGGCTTGCGGAAGACAAGGCCACCCGCTAGTCCACAGCAGCATCTGGACATCGGCGGACTGCTCACCGGCGGCCCCCGCATCATCTCCTCGCGGAGCCAGTAGCCACGGCCGTACTACACCTCTTCCCACGGCAGCAAGCGCAGCGCCATCTCCCAGCAAGGTGCATGCATAATGTGTTGAAGAGAGAGAGGAAGAGGGAAGAAAAGGAGAGTTAACCCATATTCTTACCATTAGAAACCATCGGCGAACTCCATGTCCTTCACTTCTTGCTCCTAGATCGATGAGTGCTTGTATGTGGGTGTTTCACTTGTATTTGGATGGATTCAGATGTACGGGGATTTGTGGATGGGTTCTGGTTGTGGGGAGTTGTATGCGTGGGTGCTGATGAATGAGAGTTGTGCGTATCCAGCTAAGAGCTCGGCGTCGGGGGTCTTCTCTCTGTTTTCCTCCCTCTCGTTCGTGGGCGATCTCTGGCTTTTATAGGCAGCGAAGGACGGGGAAGATAGCGATGCGGCCTTCTTCTGCGGAGAGTTCGCTGCCTAGATGATGTTTATCGATCTAAACTCCCGTACGCCTGACCCTCCGGGATAAGTATCGCGGCCGTTGGAGCGCTCTTCCTGCGGTACTTATCCGATCGCCCCAGCGCATAAATTACCAACGTATTTGCTTTGTTGGTAGCCTGACAGCCTGACCTGAACTTACTTCTCCATGTTGGTACGCTTGCGTACGTATATATGACTAGGCTTCTCCCAGATATCTCTGTACATGCGCCGGCAGCCTGACCTGAACCTGATTTCCGAGATGGGCATGTAACGACGACGCCGATCGATCCTTTGAGTACCAGCTTCATGCACCCATGGAATGACCAGCAGCCTTATGCATGCACGCGCAAAATTACTTGCATGCACATCACATATATAGTAGACGTTAATCAGATGGCTCATACGCATGCACTTGACTTCACAATGATCGACCAGCTAGCTATTATATAATAATAAGCCTAGCTCAACCTGGGCCTTCTAGTCTTGTACAAAACAGCGTCAAACAAGTGTATCAAGATGATATGTAACAAGAGAAATTTTGTGTCTGCCAAATTTTGTGGGACCCAATTTTGATAATATTTTCCGTTTATTTAAAGAAAGGGCAAATCTTTTTCGAGGTACAAGGATACATGGTTGTGGCTTTTTTGGGGCCTCTGGATGCATAATATTTTTCACATTGTGACATGCTTGAATGTTACAGATGAAGATTGTAGAAATTCATTTTATTTAAACAAGTTGCATGCATTCTGAAACTAGAAATATTCAACTGCAGTGCCAGACTGCACATCCATGTGCTGGAGGCAGTGGTTGCGGGAAATCTTGGTACAGTACATAATTGATTTACTCTGCTAACAGCAGGCTTAGCCCTTCTGACTTCGACCTGTCATGTTTAATGTACGCCCAACAAGATCCACGAACCAAGCATACTGCAATAAGTATACACTTAGATCACAAAACACATCTTGAAGCATGAAATGGGCAAATGGATCATAACTTTTGCTTCTCTCTCTATAACTTGCTGTACATTTGTATTCTATAAATAATTACATATTGGGAAAACTGTACCAAGATCAGCTAGTCCTCAAAAAGGCGGATGCCAATCACAGGTTGCCAAGAGTGGTGTGGAGTATCTATGAGCTAAGAATGTTCAGGAGAGAAACCCTGATCTGGACTAATTTCCTGAACAAATGTCCTGCCGCATTCTCAAGATCTCCAATACTGCACTCTAACTCCTGCAATAGCTCCTCCTCGCAAACAACTGCCTTCTTCTTGTGAAATGCTTTGGAGACAAGAGACTGTTTAGGATATCGATTTCCTTCGACAAGAGATGGACTGAGGACTCCAGAAGAGATACTGATATCTCTCTAGCCTTGGTCAATAGCATTACCATCCTGCAACCCGCAGAAGTAGCCTTGTGGTCTCTTGAAATGTTTCCGGCCTTCTTCGCCAAACGAGTATAAGACTGGATCTTGGCTTGTGCAACTGCATCATCTCCTTTTCTTAGAGCCACTTGAGCTCTTGGATGATGGCCTTCATCTCCACGAAGATCTCTTGCATGGTGCTGCACAGATCCAACAGCTCAAGAGAGCATTCCATCTCTCTATCCAACATCTTCCCAACTTGGTTGCTTGGCAGGCCAATAATCTCTTCAACACCATTGTAGATGTCTCCAAGCCTCCTCAGACCATCAACACATCATGCCGATGGTGGTGGAGGAAGAGATGCTTGCCTCTAGGCTCAACAACTCTCGCTCGACTTCGGCCTCGTTGGCCTGAGGCCTTGAAGGCAAACTTATCGATCTTAGGTGGAAAGCCATTTCTGATCTTGATTTTTTTTTCTGTATTGTGGTTGTAGAGAGGAGAAGGAGGAAAGAGCGACTTTTGGTTTGATGTCTACGGTCTAGCATTCTGCTCAGGCCTATTTATACAGAAGAGGCATACAAGCAGGAGTATTTGATTGGTGGACATGAAGAATCGTGCCATTTCATTTCCCAGATGCTGTCTCCTATTGATGGAGATCTGGCAAAAGAATAGTGATTACAACCACCAAAGTCGTCTCTAGTCTGTCTGCTGCTTCGCGGACTGTCCCGAGTCGCCTAGAATGAGCCAAGATATTATTGTCAGAAACTGGCAGCAAGAATCAGTTGTATCTCTGAAATTGCATGACCATGCCATTATTTAATAGATCGCTAACCTGGCATTTTGTTGTGAGGAGTCACTATAGGATGTGGTTTCTAATGAATTGATCCTCGTGCTCTGGAGCTGGCATGTTCAGGAGATGGAAGACAAGATCCACTGGACAAGGATCGTTGACTTGTCATTGGTTCAACATTTTATCCCCCACATTTTCAGATTGAGCCCCCCCCCCCCCCCCCCCCCCCCCCACACACACACACACACCCTATGAAAAGCATCACCATTTTATGCCCAACCATTATATAAATGATTTCTTGATGTCTTTGTGTTTCTGGTCTCTATATTTTTTCATTATGTTTCTTTACGCAATCTTGTTACTGGTTAGTCATACTAATTGATTCTCAAACATGATGACCTTTCTCCTTGGTGAAGTTTTAATTAAGCAAAACTTACTCCCACTAAAATGCTCTCTTTTTTCATGTTATTGCTTCTGTGGCTGGTCAAATCAACTATATGCTTGAAAAGTGGCCCATAGAATATATCTCCTGGTCGAGAAAACACCAAGTGAAATATTCCGTACAGCTATGATGACCCATATGCATCCGTAGGCAATGGAACTGGCATCATAAAAGTAGGAAACAAATTGTTCTCACTGATGGGCATTTTAACTTCTCTAGAAACGAATTTGTTTCAATGACCGATAAGAAATTCCTTTCAAAGGTGTACTCCAATCACATAGACTCATAGTAAGTGTATCTAGAAGCTGAGAGTATCCTTCACAAAAAAAGAGGCAGCTGAGACTATTCAGAAGGCAAACACCTGTGCTGTATCAATTTTCTTAACATATTCCCTGCTGCTCTCTGGATGAATAATATCCAACACCATTCCATACGCAGTTGCTTCAGCTTGCATAGAATTGCTTATCATCGCAATTTTTCTTTGACATAAGCTTGCAGGGCTCAACTAGCGAGACAATTGTCTTCCTCCTGAAGTAATTGGTCACTTTTTTTTGTACTCTTTCTAGTAACAGGAATTTAAGGTATTGGCTTCACTTATCTTCTTTCAAATAGTCTTGTGCATTTTTCACCGAGTGGGCGGAGGAAGGAATAGATTACTGCTCAAACGAACAGTTCCACAGTCATCTTCAAACCCGCTATTTTCTCGCATCACACTGTAGAGGTCAGCAAACAAGACACCATGAAAACCTGCAGCTGTTCGCCGGCTCTGGTATCGCCTGTGAGATCAGTAGCAAAAGAAGACAAACTCACAGACCGTAGATGGCGAGCCATGATTGGAAATGAAAGCAGTGTTCCTACTCTATGAAGCCTGTGTCCTTATTATCTTTCTTCTGTATGGAGCCCGAAGAGCACAAACGTCGAGAAGAACAAAGAAACTCCCAAGGTATCAGCACCATCCACCATTTCATCCTCCCCTTTGGATGCTCTGTACTTATAACAAGCCCAAATAAATCTCAATCTGCGTTGGCAGACAAGAAGAACCTTGTGATCGTGCACAGGACAGGCTAGTGCTCTCTTAATTACATTTTTCTTCTACAGTCATGTCTAGAGTACCACCGACAAAATTTGATCCCCGATCATGCATCATGGCTGGCATGTTTAAACTTCTCAAACATTTGGCATATGATCTGAAATAGTATAATGTGATGCGTGTTGGGATCCAAGAGAAGCCATATGCTTTGCATATTCTTATACCAAGCTTGTCAATGTACCATTGCATGCAGCAATTTTGAAATTTAATACAGTTAAATCATCTTAGATGAATAAATTGTCTGTTAGAATACATGAATTTATAGTTGGATTGGATTACAGAATTGATTTTTCTCGTTCATCCTTTCAGTCTGGGTGCTGCCAATGGCCAGGTCAGGTCAGAATGGGCTTCGATCAGAATTGGCAGCCCAACATGTCAATATGATCGCAGCTCATTGGCCAAATGGACCTGAACCCCGAAGGGTGGACTCTGCACAAAACACAAGATGAAAAGATGACAAGGTGGGTTGGGAAGACAAAGAAACAGAGGCTGCGAGTGGAGCGCTGACGCAGATCTCGCTGGTCCAGGTCGCCGCCGCTTCCTGCGTGCCTCCCCGTTGTCTGTTCTTTCTCCACAAGGTCTCTCTCTACTCCCTGACCTTCATGTAAGTTGTGCAATTGCAATATCTATACTAGACACTTCTCCACTTCGGTTATATGTTAGGGGGCAAGAAAACATCCATTGGCGTTAGTGTATCGAGAATGATATGAAAACAAGAGGCATTTTGTGTCTGGCAAATTTTGTGGGACCCCATCTTGATAACTTTTTCTGTGTATCTAAAGAAAGGCAATTTTTTTCAAGGTATTAGGATACCTCAAATGTTACGGATGAAGATTGTAGAAACTCATTTTATTTAAATAATTTGCACATGCATTCTGTATCTAGAAAATATCAACTGCAGTGCCAGACTGCACATCCATGTGCTGGAGGCAGTGTTGCGGGGAATCTTGGTAATTAAATTGATTTATTCTGCTAACAACAGGCTTAGACCTTGTGACTTCGACCTTGTCATGTTTTAATGTACGCCCAACAAGATCCACGACCAAGGATACTGCAATAACACTTAGATCACAAAACACTTCTTGAAGCATGAAATGAGCAAATGGATCAAAACTTTTGCTTCTCTCTCTATAACTTGCTGTACATTTGTATTCTATACATAATTACACATGAGAAAATGTACCAAGATTAGCTAGTCCTCAAAAAAGGCGGATGCCAATCACAGGTTGCAAGAGTGGTGTGGAGTATCTATGAGCTAAGAATGTTCAGGAGAGAAACCCTGATCTGGACTAATTTCCTGAACAAATGTCCTGCCGCATTCTCAAGATCTCCAATACTGCACTCTAACTCCTGCAATAGCCTCCTCCTTGCAAACAACTACCTTCTTCTTGTGAAATGCTTTGGAGACAAGAGTCTGTTTTAGGCATATCGATTTTCTTCGACAAGAGATGGACTGAGGACTCCAGAAGAGATACTGACATCTCTCTAGCCTTGGTCAATAACATTACCATCCTGCAACCTGCAGAAGTAGCCTTTGTGGTCATCTTGAAATGTTTCCGGGCCTTCTTCGCCAAACGAGTATAAGACTGGATCTTGGCTTGAGCAACTGCATCATATCCTTTTCTAGAGCCACTTGTAGCTCTTGGATGATGGCCTTCATCTCCACGAAGATCTCCTGCATGGTGCTGCACAGATCCAACAGCTCAAGAGAGCATTCCATCTCTCTATCCAACATCTTCCCACTTGGTTGCTTGGCAGTCCAATAATCCTTCAACACCATTGTAGATGTCTCCAAGCCTCCTCAGACCATCACAACATCATGCCGATGGTGGTGGAGGAAGATATGCTTGCCTCTAGGCTCAACAGCTCTCGCTCGACTTCGGCCTCGTTGGCCTGAGGCCTTGAAGGCAAACTTATCGATCTTAGGTGGAAAGCCATTTCTGATCTTGAATTTTTTTTCTGTATTGTGGTCGAAGAGAGGAGGAGGAAAGAGCGACTTTTGGTTTGATGTGTCTATGGTCTAGCATTCCGCTCAGGCCTATTTATACAGAAGAGGGCATACAAGCAGGAGTATTTGATTGGTGGACATGAGAATCGTGCCATTTCATTTCCCAGATGCTGTCTGCTATTGATGGAGATCTGGCAGAAGCATAGAGATTACAACCACAAAGTCGTCTCATGTTTTAGTTCAGTTTTCAGTCTGTCTGCTGTCTTGGAGATGAGCCAGCATATTATCGTCAGAACTGGCAGCAAGAACCAGTTGTAACTTTGTGAAATTGCATGATCATGCCGTTATTTACTGGATTACTAACCTGGCATGTTTCCGTGAGGTGTTCAATGATTGAATCCTCGTGCTTTAGAGCTGTCATGTTTAAGAGATGGAAGAAACGATCCACTGGACATGGTTTCTTTGTCTTGTCATTGGTTCGAAATTTATCCCCCAGTTTTTCAGATTGAGCCCCCCACCGTGTGAAAAGCATCACCAATTGATTCTCTAGATCACTAGATTTTTTCATTATGTTTCTTACGCAATCTTGTTACTAGTTAGTAATACTAATTGATTCTCAAAGATGATGATCTTTCTTGTTGGTGAAGTTTTAATTGAGCAAAACTTAATACAGCTAAATTGCTTATTTTTCATGTTATTTTGCTTCTGTGGCTATTCAAATCAACTATATGCTCGAAAAAGTGGCGCATAGAACATGGTTTTGAGCCCAGCCAAGTCGAGACCCCAGCCCTCCGGCTTGGTGATTAGTCGAAGAAAGTCGCTCTATAGTCGCCATAAGTTGCTGACTAGTTGTGAGTTGCCTGATTTTGAGAAAACAACTTGGCGATTAGTTGACAGCTATATAACGACTCAAAAACCTTGGCATAGAAGATACCTCCTAGTCGAGAAAACACCAAGAGAAATATTTCGTACACCGATGATGACCCATGCATCCGTAGGCAATGGAACTGACATCATAAAAATAGGAAACGAATTATTCTCACTGATGGGCATTTTAACTTCTCTGGACACAAATTTGTTTGAATGATCGCTTAGCAATTCCCATGAAAGGTGGACTCCAATCACATATACTCATAGTAGTGTATCAAGCAGCTGAGAGTATCCTTCACAACAAGAAGCAACTGAGAGTATTCTGAAGGGAAACAATTGTGCTGTATCAATTTTATTAACACTCCCTGCTGCTCTCCCGACGAAGTATCCAACTTCAATCAGTACGCAGCTGCCTTCAGCTTGCATAGACTTGCCTGTCATCACAATTTTCTTTGACAGAAGCTGCATGGCTCAAATAGCGAGATAGTTGTCTTCCTCCCTCTTGTAAGTAATCTGGTCATTTTACTTGGTATTCTTTCTAAACAGAATTCATAGGTATTGGCTCACTTAACTTCTTTCATATCTTCTTGTGCCTTCTTCACCGAGTGGATGCAGGAAGGACAGATTCCTGGCTCGAGCGAACAGTTCACAGTCATCTTCAATCCGCTATTTTCTCGTGTCGCGCTGTAGAGGTCAAGCAACAAGGCACCATTCAAGACCTGCAGCTGTTCGCCAGCTCCTATACCGTTCGTGAGATCAGTAGAACAAGGAAAACTCACAGACCGTAGATGGTGAGCCATGATTGGAAATGGAGGCCAGTGTGCTACTGTATGGAGCCGGTCTGCTTATTACATTTCTTCTGTATAGAGCCAGAAGAGCAGAAATGTCGATAACTAGAAGAACAAAGAAGGTATCAGCACCATTCCATCCTCCCTTTGGCTGCCCTATTCTTATAACAGCCCAGTAATCTCAATCGACGTTGGCAGACAAGAAGAATCTTGTGATCGTGTTCAAGACAAGCTAGTGCTCTGTTAATTGCAAATTTTCTTCTGCAGTTGTGTCTAGAGTATCGTGGACAAAATATGATTAATTTGATCCGATCATGCATCATCGCTGGCATGTTTAAGATTCTCAAACATTGGTATATGATTTGAATATGATAATGTGATGCATGTTGAGATCCCAAGAGAAGCCATGTGCTTTGCAGATTCTTTAACTAAGCTTGTCGATTTGCCACTGCATGCAGCAATTTGAATTTAATATGGTTGAAACTTCATAGATGATTAAATTGTTTGTTGAAAATACATGAATTTGTAGCTGGATTGGATTATGGAATTGATTTGTTTCGTTCATCCTTTCAGTCTGGGTGCTGCCCATGGGCCAGGCCGGAGTGGGCTTTGATCAGAATTGACAGCTTGAGCAAACTGTACATATTCAACTGCACAACTGCAGTGGCCAGAGCCCAGAGCTAGCCGTCCAGGTTACCGCAGCGTCCCGCATGTTCCCGCTGTCTGTTCTTTCTCCACAAGGTCTCTCTCTACTCCTTAAACCTCATATAAATTGCACAATTGCAATCTCTGTACTAAACAATTTTCCACTACTGTTACATGTCACGGGCACAGCTCTTCTTTTTTGCTTAGCACTTAAACATCCATTTGCATTAGTGTTGTTTGACACGAGAAAAACATCTATGAAGGGTGGCTACTTAGGGAAGGAGTAGAGTAGCGCGTTTCTCTCATGCGTCGGGGTAAAGAAAAGAAATGCGGGCGTGCCAGTGTACCGTAGTACACAAGAAAGAAAAAAGATAGGGAAGCATGTATTTTATTAATCTCTCTTGGAGAAACAAAGTACAAGATCCCTGTTACATGCGCTCCGTGGCCTGCTAGCACGGTCAGCCTGACTATGGCGATTGCGATCTTCTGGTTCCCGGGGCCTCGGAAGGCACCCGATTAATTACTCCCGCGGATTACGCCGCGGGACACCTCCGATTAAGCTGTGTGGTCGTCTTCGTCATCTTCGCTTTGCGTTCTTCATGCATGATGATGATGAAGTGTGTGGGGGCAGCGGCAGAGCCCGTGTCCTCGTCGGTACACGCGCCGCAAATAGCATGGTCTTTGCTACGGCCATGCCGCCCTCGCCGTCGTGCCTCGTCGGTCTCGGCGGCGTTGAGGTAGTTGAGTCGAAGTAGCATGGGTCCGCTCGGCTAGGACTTCTTGACGACCGGTAGCTTCATCGGGGTGTGCAAGGGGTATGCCTCGCGGGAGTAAATCGGTGGAGATCGGCGTCGGCGTGAAGCTGACGCGCGCACAAGTCGGCATAGCCGGCGTGGTCGGTGCCTCATCCTGGACCAACGCCAAGTTCATGGCTGTCGGCATAGACAAGGACGCCGTCTCACGGGCTCGTGGGAGATGGTGTCGAAGATGTCGCCATGCCTCACCTCGTCGTGAGGTAGTTGAGATCCTCGACAAGGGTTGTCATGTCTGTGAAGAGCAGGTTGCCGCACATGAACACATGCTCGGCAGCACCTAGCTAGCTAAACACAAAATGCATGCATGGCCCATGCCGTTGCCATGCACTCGCGCATGATACATAGCTGTGAGCTCATCATAACATATAGGATTGACGTAGATGGTCAGGCTGCACGCTAGCAGCCGTCATGCCGTTGTCGTGGTCGTCATCCTTGGTGTCGTCCACCGTGGAGGTTGAGGTGACGCCGGGCTGCACGCCAGCAGCCCCCGCGCGGACGTCGTCGTCACCGTGTTTGGCACCGCAGGTATGAAGACGGCAGCCTCCACGCCACCCTCCTCGTCTTGGATGCCGCTCGTGGAAGTGAAGCTCCGCGCCGCTCTGGTCGCCTTGGGCGTGAAGTGTCAAGGAAGTGGCCGCTGAGCTGCACATGGCAGCCTCCACGTCGTCATCGTCGTCTTTGGCGCCGTCCATGGGCGCATGGCTTCATGCTGGCCGCCCCCGCGCTGACGTCGCCGTCAAGTGTCGAGGAAGTGGCCACCAGGCTGCACGTGGTAGCCTCCACGCCGCCATCGTCATCTTTGGCGTTGTTCATGGGTGCCGGGCTGCATGTCGGCAGCCTCCCGCGCCGACGTCGTCGTCGGCTTCGGCAGGTGTCATGGAAGTGGACGCGCCTCCGCGCCGTCCTCGTCAGCTTGGGCGCCATCCGCGGCAGTGAAGACAATGTCAAGCTGCTCGCCGGCGGCGTGGCCGCCGTCATCTTCGGCAAGTGTCGTGGAAGTGGACGCGCCTCCGCGCCGTCCTCGTCAGCTTGGGCTTCGTCCGCAGCAGTGAAGACGATGTCAAGCTGCTCGCCGGCGGCCACGCCGACGTCATCTTTGGCAAGTGTCGAGGAAGTGAACGCCTCCACGCCACCCTCGTCTTGGTGGTCAGCGGGAGCTAGGAGGGCGCCCGGCTGCGTGTCGGCAGCCTTGCTACCGCCATCTTTGGGGGAGTATCGCGGGCGCCAGGCTGCGCACCTGCAGCCCCAAGCCGTCGACGCCGTGGGAGTGGAGAGGGCGCCGTCCGCGGAAGTGAAGATGATGCCGGGCCGGCAGCCTCCATGCCGTGCTCGTCACCTTGGGCGTCGTCCGCAGCAGTGAAGATGATGTCGGCCTACCCGCCGAGCACTGCCGCCATCTTCCTTGGAGAGTGTCGAGGAAGCGAGCCGCCGAGCCGCATGTCGGCAGCCTCCACAGCATCATCGTCGTCTTTGGCACCTTCCATGGGCGCCGGGCTGCACGCCGGCAGCCCTGAGCCCTCGACGTTCGTCGGTGGGGTTGAATGGGCGCCCGGCTGTGCTCCGGCGGACTTGCCGCCGTCATTCTTGGCGCAGTTCATGGTGATGAAGATCGAGGCGGGCTGCACATGGGCAGCGCCGGTGCCATCATCTTGGTCCTGGCTTGCGGAAGACAAGGCCACCCGCTAGTCCACAGCAGCATCTGGACATCGGCGGACTGCTCACCGGCGGCCCCCGCATCATCTCCTCGCGGAGCCAGTAGCCACGGCCGTACTACACCTCTTCCCACGGCAGCAAGCGCAGCGCCATCTCCCAGCAAGGTGCATGCATAATGTGTTGAAGAGAGAGAGGAAGAGGGAAGAAAAGGAGAGTTAACCCATATTCTTACCATTAGAAACCATCGGCGAACTCCATGTCCTTCACTTCTGCTCCTAGATCGATGAGTGCTTGTATGTGGGTGTTTCACTTGTATTTGGATGGATTCAGATGTACGGGGATTTGTGGATGGGTTCTGGTTGTGGGGAGTTGTATGCGTGGGTGCTGATGAATGAGAGTTGTGCGTATCCAGCTAAGAGCTCGCGTCGGGGGGTCTTCTCTCTGTTTTCCTCCCTCTCGTTCGTGGGCGATCTCTGGCTTTTATAGGCAGCGAAGGACGGGGGAAGATAGCGATGCGGCCTTCTTCTGCGGAGAGTTCGCTGCCTAGATGATGTTTATCGATCTAAACTCCCGTACGCCTGACCCTCCGGGATAAGTACTCGCGGCCGTTGGAGCGCTCCTTCCTGCGGTACTTATCCGATCGCCCAGCGCAAAATTACCAACGTATTTGCTTTGTTGGTAGCCTGACAGCCTGACCTGAACTTACTTCTCCATGTTGGTTACGCTTCGTACGTATATATGACTAGGCTTCTCCCAGATATCTCTGTACATGCGCCGGCAGCCTGACCTGAACCTGATTTCCGAGATGGGCATGTAACGACGACGCCGAGCGATCCTTTGAGTACCAGCTTCATGCACCCATGGAATGACCAGCAGCCTTATGCATGCACGCGCAAAATTACTTGCATGCACATCACATATATAGTAACGTTAATCAGATGGCTCATACGCATGCACTTGACTTCACAATGATCGACCAGCTAGCTATTATATAATAATAAGCCTAGCTCAACCTGGGCCTTCTAGTCTTGAACAAAACAGCGTCAAACAAGTGTATCAAGAATGATATGTAACAAGAGAAATTTTGTGTCTGCCAAATTTGTTGTGGACCCAATTTTGATAATATTTTCCGTTTATTTAAAGAAAGGGCAAATCTTTTTCGAGGTACAAGGATACATGGTTGTGGCTTTTTTGGGCCTCTGGATGCATAATATTTTTCACATTGTGACATGCTTGAATGTTACAGATGAAGATTGTAGGAAATTCATTTTATTTAAACAAGTTGCATGCATTCTGAAACTAGAAATATTCAACTGCAGTGCCAGACTGCACATCCATGTGCTTGGAGGCAGTGGTTGCGGGAAATCTTGGTACAGTACATAATTGATTTACTCTGCTAACAGCAGGCTTAGCCCTTCTGACTTCGACCTGTCATGTTTAATGTACGCCCAACAAGATCCACGAACCAAGCATACTGCAATAAGTATACACTTAGATCACAAAACACATCTTGAAGCATGAAATGGGCAAATGGATCATAACTTTTGCTTCTCTCTCTATAACTTGCTGTACATTTGTATTCTATAAATAATTACATATTGGGAAAACTGTACCAAGATCAGCTAGTCCTCAAAAAGGCGGATGCCAATCACAGGTTGCCAAGAGTGGTGTGGAGTATCTATGAGCTAAGAATGTTCAGGAGAGAAACCCTGATCTGGACTAATTTCCTGAACAAATGTCCTGCCGCATTCTCAAGATCTCCAATACTGCACTCTAACTCCTGCAATAGCTCCTCCTGCAAACAACTGCCTTCTTCTTGTGAAATGCTTTGGAGACAAGAGTCTGTTTAGGCATATCGATTTCCTTCGACAAGAGATGGACTGAGGACTCCAGAAGAGATACTGACATCTCTCTAACCTTGGTCAATAGCATTACCATCCTGCAACCCGCAGAAGTAGCCTTCGTGGTCATCTTGAAATGTTTCCGGCCTTCTTCGCCAAACGAGTATAAGACTGGATCTTGGCTTGTGCAACTGCATCATCTCCTTTTCTTAGAGCCACTTGTAGCTCTTGGATGATGGCCTTCATCTCCACGAAGATCTCCTGCATGGTGCTGCACAGATCCAACAGCTCAAGAGAGCATTCCATCTCTCTATCCAACATCTTCCCAACTTGGTTGCTTGGCAGGCCAATAATCTCTTCAACACCATTGTAGATGTCTCCAAGCCTCCTCAGACCATCACACATCATGCCGATGGTGGTGGAGGAAGAGATGCTTGCCTCTAGGCTCAACAACTCTCGCTCGACTTCGGCCTCGTTGGCCTGAGGCCTTGAAGGCAAACTTATCGATCTTAGGTGGAAAGCCATTTCTGATCTTGATTTTTTTTCTGTATTGTGGTTGTAGAGAGGAGAAGGAGGAAAGAGCGACTTTTGGTTTGATGTGTCTACGGTCTAGCATTCTGCTCAGGCCTATTTATACAGAAGAGGCATACAAGCAGGAGTATTTGATTGGTGGACATGAAGAATCGTGCCATTTCATTTCCCAGATGCTGTCTCCTATTGATGGAGATCTGGCAAAAGAATAGTGATTACAACCACAAAGTCGTCTCTAGTCTGTCTGCTGTCCTAGTCGCCTAGAGATGAGCCAGCATATTATTGTCAGAAACTGGCAGCAAGAATCAGTTGTATCTCTGAAATTGCATGACCATGCCATTATTTAATAGATCGCTAACCTGGCATTTTGTTGTGAGGAGTCACTATAGGATGTGGTTTCTAATGAATTGATCCTCGTGCTCTGGAGCTGGCATGTTCAGGAGATGGAAGACAAGATCCACTGGACAAGGATCGTTGACTTGTCATTGGTTCAACATTTTATCCCCCACATTTCAGATTGAGCCCCCCCCCCCCCCCCCCCCCCCCCCCCCCCCCCCCCCCCCCCCCCCCCCCCCCCCCCCCCCACACACACACACCCTATGAAAAGCATCACCATTTTATGCCCAACCATTATATAAATGATTTCTTGATGTCTTTGTGTTTCTGGTCTCTATATTTTTTCATTATGTTTCTTTACGCAATCTTGTTACTGGTTAGTCATACTAATTGATTCTCAAACATGATGACCTTTCTCCTTGGTGAAGTTTTAATTAAGCAAAACTTACTCCCACTAAAATGCTCTTTTTTTCATGTTATTGCTTCTGTGGCTGGTCAAATCAACTATATGCTTGAAAAGTGGCCCATAGAATATATCTCCTGGTCGAGAAAACACCAAGTGAAATATTCCGTACAGCTATGATGACCCATATGCATCCGTAGGCAATGGAACTGGCATCATAAAAGTAGGAAACAAATTGTTCTCACTGATGGGCATTTTAACTTCTCTAGAAACGAATTTGTTTCAATGACCGATAAGAAATTCCTTTCAAAGGTGTACTCCAATCACATACTCATAGTAAGTGTATCTAGAAGCTGAGAGTATCCTTCACAAAAAAAGAGGCAGCTGAGACTATTCAGAAGGCAAACACCTGTGCTGTATCAATTTTCTTAACATATTCCCTGCTGCTCTCTGGATGAATAATATCCAACACCATTCCATACGCAGTTGCTTCAGCTTGCATAGAATTGCTTATCATCGCAATTTTCTTTGACATAAGTTGCAGGGCTCAAATAGCGAGACAATTGTCTTCCTCTTGTAAGTAATCTGGTCATTTTTTTAGTACTCTTTCTAGTAACAGAATTTAAAGGTATTGGCTCACTTATCTTCTTTCATATAGTCTTGTGCATTTTTCACCGAGTGGGCGGAGGAGGAAGGATAGATTCCTGGCTCAAACGAACAGTTCACAGTCATCTTCAACCCGCTATTTTCTCGCATCACACTGTAGAGGTCAGCAACAAGACACCATGAAAACCTGCAGCTGTTCGCCGGCTCTGGTATCGCCTGTGAGATCAGTAGCAAAAGAAGACAAACTCACAGACCGTAGATGGCGAGCCATGATTGGAAATGAAAGCAGTGTTCTACTCTATGAAGCCTGTGTCCTTATTATCTTTCTTCTGTATGGAGCCCGAAGAGCACAAACGTCGAGAAGAACAAAGAAACTCCCAAGGTATCAGCACCATCCACCATTTCATCCTCCCCTTTGGATGCTCTGTACTTATAACAAGCCCAAATAATCTCAATCTGCGTTGGCAGACAAGAAGAACCTTGTGATCGTGCACAGGACAGGCTAGTGCTCTCTTAATTACATTTTTCTTCTACAGTCATGTCTAGAGTACCACCGACAAAATTTGATCCCCGATCATGCATCATGGCTGGCATGTTTAAACTTCTCAAACATTTGGCATATGATCTGAATAGTATAATGTGATGCGTGTTGGGATCCAAGAGAAGCCATATGCTTTGCATATTCTTTAACCAAGCTTGTCAATGTACCATTGCATGCAGCAATTTTGAAATTTAATACAGTTAAATCATCTTAGATGAATAAATTGTCTGTTAGAAATACATGAATTTATAGTTGGATTGGATTACAGAATTGATTTTTCTCGTTCATCCTTTCAGTCTGGGTGCTGCCAATGGCCAGGTCAGGTCAGAATGGGCTTCGATCAGAATTGGCAGCCCAACATGTCAATATGATCGCAGCTCATTGGCCAAATGGACCTGAACCCCGAAGGGTGGACTCTGCACAAAACACAAGATGAAAAGATGACAAGGTGGAGTTGGGGAAGACAAAGAAACAGAGGCTGCGAGTGGAGCGCTGACGCAGATCTCGCTGTCCAGGTCGCCGCCGCTTCCTGCGTGCTCCCGTTGTCTGTTCTTTCTCCACAAGGTCTCTCTCTACTCCCTGACCTTCATGTAAGTTGTGCAATTGCAATATCTATACTAGACACTTCTCCACTTCGGTTATATGTTAGGGGGCAAGTAAAACATCCATTGGCGTTAGTGTATCGAGAATGATATGAAAACAAGAGGCATTTTGTGTCTGGCAAATTTTGTGGGACCCCATCTTGATAACTTTTTCTGTGTATCTAAAGAAAGGGCAATTTTTTTCAAGGTATTAGGATACCTCAAATGTTACGGATGAAGATTGTAGAAACTCATTTTATTTAAATAATTTGCACATGCATTCTGTATCTAGAAATATTCAACTGCAGTGCCAGACTGCACATCCATGTGCTGGAGGCAGTGGTTGCGGGGAATCTTGGTAATTAAATTGATTTATTCTGCTAACAACAGGCTTAGACCTTGTGACTTCGACCTGTCATGTTTTAATGTACGCCCAACAAGATCCACGAACCAAGGATACTGCAATAACACTTAGATCACAAAACACTTCTTGAAGCATGAAATGAGCAAATGGATCAAAACTTTTGCTTCTCTCTCTATAACTTGCTGTACATTTGTATTCTATACATAATTACACATGAGAAAATTGTACCAAGATTAGCTAGTCCTCAAAAAGGCGGATGCCAATCACAGGTTGCCAAGAGTGGTGTGGAGTATCTATGAGCTAAGAATGTTCAGGAGAGAAACCCTGATCTGGACTAATTTCCTGAACAAATGTCCTGCCGCATTCTCAAGATCTCCAATACTGCACTCTAACTCCTGCAATAGCTCCTCCTTGCAAACAACTACCTTCTTCTTGTGAAATGCTTTGGAGACAAGAGTCTGTTTAGGCATATCGATTTTCTTCGACAAGAGATGGACTGAGGACTCCAGAAGAGATACTGACATCTCTCTAGCCTTGGTCAATAACATTACCATCCTGCAACCTGCAGAAGTAGCCTTTGTGGTCATCTTGAAATGTTTCCGGGCCTTCTTCGCCAAACGAGTATAAGACTGGATCTTGGCTTGAGCAACTGCATCATCTCCTTTTCTTAGAGCCACTTGTAGCTCTTGGATGATGGCCTTCATCTCCACGAAGATCTCCTGCATGGTGCTGCACAGATCCAACAGCTCAAGAGAGCATTCCATCTCTCTATCCAACATCTTCCCAACTTGGTTGCTTGGCAGGCCAATAATCTCTTCAACACCATTGTAGATGTCTCCAAGCCTCCTCAGACCATCCACATCATGCCGATGGTGGTGGAGGAAGATATGCTTGCCTCTAGGCTCAAAGCTCTCGCTCGACTTCGGCCTCGTTGGCCTGAGGCCTTGAAGGCAAACTTATCGATCTTAGGTGGAAAGCCATTTCTGATCTTGAATTTTTTTCTGTATTGTGGTCGAAGAGAGGAGGAGGAAAGAGCGACTTTTGGTTTGATGTGTCTATGGTCTAGCATTCCGCTCAGGCCTATTTATACAGAAGAGGCATACAAGCAGGAGTATTTGATTGGTGGACATGAAGAATCGTGCCATTTCATTTCCCAGATGCTGTCTGCTATTGATGGAGATCTGGCAGAAGCATAGAGATTACAACCACAAAGTCGTCTCATGTTTAGTTCAGTTTTCAGTCTGTCTGCTGTCTTGGAGATGAGCCAGCATATTATCGTCAGAACTGGCAGCAAGAACCAGTTGTAACTTTGTGAAATTGCATGATCATGCCGTTATTTACTGGATTACTAACCTGGCATGTTTCCGTGAGGTGTTCAATGAATTGAATCCTCGTGCTTTAGAGCTGTCATGTTTAAGAGATGGAAGAAACGATCCACTGGACATGGTTTCTTTGTCTTGTCATTGGTTCGAAATTTTATCCCCCAGTTTTTCAGATTGAGCCCCCCACCGTGTGAAAAGCATCACCAATTGATTCTCTAGATCACTAGATTTTTTCATTATGTTTCTTACGCAATCTTGTTACTAGTTAGTAATACTAATTGATTCTCAAAGATGATGATCTTTCTTGTTGGTGAAGTTTTAATTGAGCAAAACTTAATACAGCTAAATTGCTTATTTTTCATGTTATTTTGCTTCTGTGGCTATTCAAATCAACTATATGCTCGAAAAGTGGCGCATAGAACATGGTTTTTGAGCCCAGCCAAGTCGAGACCCCAGCCCTCCGGCTTGGTGATTAGTCGAAGAAAGTCGCTCTATAGTCGCCATAAGTTGCTGAATAGTTGTGAGTTGCCTGATTTTGAGAAAACAACTTGGCGATTAGTTGACAGCTATATAACGACTCAAAAACCTTGGCATAGAAGATACCTCCTAGTCGAGAAAACACCAAGAGAAATATTTCGTACACCGATGATGACCCATGCATCCGTAGGCAATGGAACTGACATCATAAAAATAGGAAACGAATTATTCTCACTGATGGGCATTTTAACTTCTCTGGACACAAATTTGTTTGAATGATCGCTTAGCAATTCCCATGAAAGGTGGACTCCAATCACATATACTCATAGTAGTGTATCAAGCAGCTGAGAGTATCCTTCACAACAAGAAGCAACTGAGAGTATTCTGAAGGGAAACAATTGTGCTGTATCAATTTTATTAACACTCCCTGCTGCTCTCCCGACGAAGTATCCAACTTCAATCAGTACGCAGCTGCTTCAGCTTGCATAGACTTGCCTGTCATCACAATTTTCTTTGACAGAAGCTGCATGGCTCAAATAGCGAGATAGTTGTCTTCCTCCCTCTTGTAAGTAATCTGGTCATTTTACTTGGTATTCTTTCTAAACAGAATTCATAGGTATTGGCTCACTTAACTTCTTTCATATCTTCTTGTGCCTTCTTCACCGAGTGGATGCAGGAAGGACAGATTCCTGGCTCGAGCGAACAGTTCACAGTCATCTTCAATCCGCTATTTTCTCGTGTCGCGCTGTAGAGGTCAAGCAACAAGGCACCATTCAAGACCTGCAGCTGTTCGCCAGCTCCTATACCGTTCGTGAGATCAGTAGAACAAGGAAAACTCACAGACCGTAGATGGTGAGCCATGATTGGAAATGGAGGCCAGTGTGCTACTGTATGGAGCCGGTCTGCTTATTACATTTCTTCTGTATAGAGCCAGAAGAGCAGAAATGTCGATAACTAGAAGAACAAAGAAGGTATCAGCACCATTCCATCCTCCCTTTGGCTGCCCTATTCTTATAACAGCCCAGTAATCTCAATCGACGTTGGCAGACAAGAAGAATCTTGTGATCGTGTTCAAGACAAGCTAGTGCTCTGTTAATTGCAAATTTTCTTCTGCAGTTGTGTCTAGAGTATCGTGGACAAAATATGATTAATTTGATCCGATCATGCATCATCGCTGGCATGTTTAAGATTCTCAAACATTTGGTATATGATTTGAATATGATAATGTGATGCATGTTGAGATCCCAAGAGAAGCCATGTGCTTTGCAGATTCTTTAACTAAGCTTGTCGATTTGCCACTGCATGCAGCAATTTTGAATTTAATATGGTTGAAACTTCATAGATGATTAAATTGTTTGTTGAAAATACATGAATTTGTAGCTGGATTGGATTATGGAATTGATTTGTTTCGTTCATCCTTTCAGTCTGGGTGCTGCCCATGGGCCAGGCCGGAGTGGGCTTTGATCAGAATTGACAGCTTGAGCAAACTGTACATATTCAACTGCACAACTGCAGTGGCCAGAGGCCCAGAGCTAGCCGTCCAGGTTACCGCAGCGTCCCGCATGTTCCCGCTGTCTGTTCTTTCTCCACAAGGTCTCTCTCTACTCCTTAAACCTCATATAAATTGCACAATTGCAATCTCTGTACTAAACAATTTTCCACTACTGTTACATGTCACGGGCACAGCTCTTCTTTTTTGCTTAGCACTTAAACATCCATTTGCATTAGTGTTGTTTGACACGAGAAAAACATCTATGAAGGGTGGCTACTTAGGGAAGGAGTAGAGTAGCGCGTTTCTCTCATGCGTCGGGGTAAAGAAAAGAAATGCGGGCGTGCCAGTGTACCGTAGTACACAAGAAAGAAAAAAGATAGGGAAGCATGTATTTTATTAATCTCTTGGAGAAACAAAGTACAAGATCCCTGTTACATGCGCTCCGTGGCCTGCTAGCACGGTCAGCCTGACTATGGCGATTGCGATCTTCTGGTTCCCGGGGCCTCGGAAGGCACCCGATTAATTACTCCCGCGGATTACGCCGCGGGACACCTCCGATTAAGCTGTGTGGTCGTCTTCGTCATCTTCGCTTTGCGTTCTTCATGCATGATGATGATGAAGTGTGTGGGGGCAGCGGCAGAGCCCGTGTCCTCGTCGGTACACGCGCCGCAAATAGCATGGTCTTTGCTACGGCCATGCCGCCCTCGCCGTCGTGCCTCGTCGGTCTCGGCGGCGTTGAGGTAGTTGAGTCGAAGTAGCATGGGTCCGCTCGGCTAGGACTTCTTGACGACCGGTAGCTTCATCGGGGTGTGCAAGGGGTATGCCTCGCGGGAGTAAATCGGTGGAGATCGGCGTCGGCGTGAAGCTGACGCGCGCACAAGTCGGCATAGCCGGCGTGGTCGGTGCCTCATCCTGGACCAACGCCAAGTTCATGGCTGTCGGCATAGACAAGGACGCCGTCTCACGGGCTCGTGGAGATGGTGTCGAAGATGTCGCCATGCCTCACCTCGTCGTGAGGTAGTTGAGATCCTCGACAAGGGTTGTCATGTCTGTGAAGAGCAGGTTGCCGCACATGAACACATGCTCGGCAGCACCTAGCTAGCTAAACAAAAATGCATGCATGGCCCATGCCGTTGCCATGCACTCGCGCATGATACATAGCTGTGAGCTCATCATAACATATAGGATTGACGTAGATGGTCAGGCTGCACGCTAGCAGCCGTCATGCCGTTGTCGTGGTCGTCATCCTTGGTGTCGTCCACCGTGGAGGTTGAGGTGACGCCGGGCTGCACGCCAGCAGCCCCCGCGCGGACGTCGTCGTCACCGTGTTTGGCACCGCAGGTATGAAGACGGCAGCCTCCACGCCACCCTCCTCGTCTTGGATGCCGCTCGTGGAAGTGAAGCTCCGCGCCGCTCTGGTCGCCTTGGGCGTGAAGTGTCAAGGAAGTGGCCGCTGAGCTGCACATGGCAGCCTCCACGTCGTCATCGTCGTCTTTGGCGCGCGTCCATGGCGCATGGCTTCATGCTGGCCGCCCCCGCGCTGACGTCGCCGTCAAGTGTCGAGGAAGTGGCCACCAGGCTGCACGTGGTAGCCTCCACGCCGCCATCGTCATCTTTGGCGTTGTTCATGGGTGCCGGGCTGCATGTCGGCAGCCTCCCGCGCCGACGTCGTCGTCGGCTTCGGCAGGTGTCATGGAAGTGGACGCGCCTCCGCGCCGTCCTCGTCAGCTGGGCGCCATCCGCGGCAGTGAAGACAATGTCAAGCTGCTCGCGGCGGCGTGGCCGCCGTCATCTTCGGCAAGTGTCGTGGAAGTGGACGCGCCTCCGCGCCGTCCTCGTCAGCTTGGGCTCGTCCGCAGCAGTGAAGACGATGTCAAGCTGCTCGCCGGCGGCCACGCCGACGTCATCTTTGGCAAGTGTCGAGGAAGTGAACGCCTCCACGCCACCCTCGTCTTGGTGGTCAGCGGGAGCTAGGAGGGCGCCCGGCTGCGTGTCGGCAGCCTTGCTACCGCCATCTTTGGGGGAGTATCGCGGGCGCCAGGCTGCGCACCTGCAGCCCCAAAGCCGTCGACGCCGTGGGAGTGGAGAGGGCGCCGTCCGCGGAAGTGAATGAAGATGATGCCGGGCCGGCAGCCTCATGCCGTGCTCGTCACCTTGGGCGTCGTCCGCAGCAGTGAAGATGATGTCGGCCTACCGCCGAGCACTGCCGCCATCTTCCTTGGAGAGTGTCGAGGAAGCGAGCCGCCGAGCCGCATGTCGGCAGCTCCACAGCATCATCGTCGTCTTTGGCACCTTCCATGGGCGCCGGGCTGCACGCCGGCAGCCCTGAGCCCTCGACGTTCGTCGGTGGGGTTTGAATGGGCGCCCGGCTGTGCTCCGGCGGACTTGCCGCCGTCATTCTTGGCGCAGTTCATGGTGATGAAGATCGAGGCGGGCTGCACATGGGCAGCGCCGGTGCCATCATCTTGGTCCTGGCTGCGGAAGACAAGGCCACCCGCTAGTCCACAGCAGCATCTGGACATCGGCGGACTGCTCACCGGCGGCCCCCCGCAATCATCTCCTCGCGGAGCCAGTAGCCACGGCCGTACTACACACCTTTCCCACGGCAGCAAGCGCAGCGCCATCTCCCAGCAAGGTGCATGCATAATGTGTTGAAAGAGAGAGAGGAAGAGGAAGAAAAAGGAGAGGTTAACCCATATTCTTACATTAGAAACCATCGGCGAACTCCATGTCCTTCACTTCTTGCTCCTAGATCGATGAAGTGCTTGTATGTGGGGTGTTTCACTTGTATTTGGATGGATTCAGATGTACGGGGGATTTGTGGATGGGTTCCATGGGTTGTGGGAGTTGTATGAGTGGGTGCTGATGAATGAGAGTTGTGCGTATCCAGCTAAGAGCTCGGCGTCGGGGGTCTTCTCTCTGTTTTCCTCCCTCTCGTTCGTGGGCGATCTCTGGCTTTTATAGGCAGCGAAGGACGGGGAAGATAGCGATGCGGCCTTCTTCTGCGGAGAGTTCGCTGCCTAGATGATGTTTATCGATCTAAACTCCCGTACGCCTGACCCTCCGGGATAAGTATCGCGGCCGTTGGAGCGCTCTTCCTGCGGTACTTATCCGATCGCCCCAGCGCATAATTACCAACGATTTGCTTTGTTGGTAGCCTGACAGCCTGACCTGAACTTACTTCTCCATGTTGGTACGCTTGCGTACGTATATATGACTAGGCTTCTCCCAGATATCTCTGTACATGCGCCGGCAGCCTGACCTGAACCTGATTTCCGAGATGGGCATGTAACGACGACGCCGATCGATCCTTGAGTACCAGCTTCATGCACCCATGGAATGACCAGCAGCCTTATGCATGCACGCGCAAAATTACTTGCATGCACATCACATATATAGTAGACGTTAATCAGATGGCTCATACGCATGCACTTGACTTCACAATGATCGACCAGCTAGCTATTATATAATAATAAGCCTAGCTCAACCTGGGCCTTCTAGTCTTGTACAAAACAGCGTCAAACAAGTGTATCAAGAATGATATGTAACAAGAGAAATTTTGTGTCTGCCAAATTTTGTGGGACCCAATTTTGATAATATTTTCCGTTTATTTAAAGAAAGGGCAAATCTTTTCGAGGTACAAGGATACATGGTTGTGGCTTTTTTGGGGCCTCTGGATGCATAATATTTTTCACATTGTGACATGCTTGAATGTTACAGATGAAGATTGTAGAAATTCATTTTATTTAAACAAGTTGCATGCATTCTGAAACTAGAAATATTCAACTGCAGTGCCAGACTGCACATCCATGTGCTGGAGGCAGTGGTTGCGGGAAATCTTGGTACAGTACATAATTGATTTACTCTGCTAACAGCAGGCTTAGCCCTTCTGACTTCGACCTGTCATGTTTAATGTACGCCCACAAGATCCACGAACCAAGCATACTGCAATAAGTATACACTTAGATCACAAAACACATCTTGAAGCATGAAATGGGCAATGGATCATAACTTTTGCTTCTCTCTCTATAACTTGCTGTACATTTGTATTCTATAAATAATTACATATTGGGAAAACTGTACCAAGATCAGCTAGTCCTCAAAAAGGCGGATGCCAATCACAGGTTGTCAAGAGTGGTGTGGAGTATCTATGAGCTAAGAATGTTTAGGAGAGAAACCCTGATCTGGACTAATTTCCTGAACAAATGTCCTGCCGCATTCTCAAGATCTCCAATACTGCACTCTAACTCCTGCAATAGCTCCTCCTTGCAAACAACTGCCTTCTTCTTGTGAAATGCTTTGGAGACAAGAGTCTGTTTAGGCATATCGATTTCCTTCGACAAGAGATGGACTGAGGACTCCAGAAGAGATACTGACATCTCTCTAACCTTGGTCAATAGCATTACCATCCTGCAACCCGCAGAAGTAGCCTTCGTGGTCATCTTGAAATGTTTCCGAGCCTTCTTCGCCAAACGAGTATAAGACTGGATCTTGGCTTGAGCAACTGCATCATCTCCTTTTCTTAGAGCCACTTGTAGCTCTTGGATGATGGCCTTCATCTCCACGAAGATCTCCTGCATGGTGCTGCACAGATCCAATAGCTCAAGAGAGCATTCCATCTCTCTATCCAACATCTTCCCAACTTGGTTGCTTGGCAGGCCAATAATCTCTTCAACACCATTGTAGATGTCTCCAAGCCTCCTCAGACCATCACACATCATGCCGATGGTGGTGGAGGAAGAGATGCTTGCCTCTAGGCTCAACAACTCTCGCTCGACTTCGGCCTCGTTGGCCTGAGGCCTTGAAGGCAAACTTATCGATCTTAGGTGGAAAGCCATTTCTGATCTTGATTTTTTTTTCTGTATTGTGGTTGTAGAGAGGAGAAGGAGGAAAGAGCGACTTTTGGTTTGATGTGTCTACGGTCTAGCATTCTGCTCAGGCCTATTTATACAGAAGAGGCATACAAGCAGGAGTATTTGATTGGTGGACATGAAGAATCGTGCCATTTCATTTCCCAGATGCTGTCTCCTATTGATGGAGATCTGGCAAAAGAATAGTGATTACAACCACAAAGTCGTCTCTAGTCTGTCTGCTGTCCTAGTCGCCTAGAGATGAGCCAGCATATTATTGTCAGAAACTGGCAGCAAGAATCAGTTGTATCTCTGAAATTGCATGACCATGCCATTATTTTAATAGATCGCTAACCTGGCATTTTGTTGTGAGGAGTCACTATAGGATGTGGTTTCTAATGAATTGATCCTCGTGCTCTGGACTGGCATGTTCAGGAGATGGAAGACAAGATCCACTGGACAAGGATCGTTGACTTGTCATTGGTTCAACATTTTATCCCCCACATTTTCAGATTGAGCCCCCCCCCCCCCCCCCCCCCCCCCCCCCCCCCCCCCCCCCCCCCCCCCCCCCCCCCCCCCCCCCCCCCCCCCCCCCCCCCCCCACACACACACACACCCTATGAAAAGCATCACCATTTTATGCCCAACCATTATATAAATGATTTCTTGATGTCTTTGTGTTTCTGGTCTCTATATTTTTTCATTATGTTTCTTTACGCAATCTTGTTACTGGTTAGTCATACTAATTGATTCTCAAACATGATGACCTTTCTCCTTGGTGAAGTTTTAATTAAGCAAAACTTACTCCCACTAAAATGCTCTCTTTTTTCATGTTATTGCTTCTGTGGCTGGTCAAATCAACTATATGCTTGAAAAGTGGCCCATAGAATATATCTCCTGGTCGAGAAAACACCAAGTGAAATATTCCGTACAGCTATGATGACCCATATGCATCCGTAGGCAATGGAACTGGCATCATAAAAGTAGGAAACAAATTGTTCTCACTGATGGGCATTTTAACTTCTCTAGAAACGAATTTGTTTCAATGACCGATAAGAAATTCCTTTCAAAGGTGTACTCCAATCACATAGACTCATAGTAAGTGTATCTAGAAGCTGAGAGTATCCTTCACAAAAAAAGAGGCAGCTGAGACTATTCAGAAGGCAAACACCTGTGCTGTATCAATTTTCTTAACATATTCCCTGCTGCTCTCTGGATGAATAATATCCAACACCATTCCATACGCAGTTGCTTCAGCTTGCATAGAATTGCTTATCATCGCAATTTTCTTTGACATAAGTTGCAGGGCTCAAATAGCGAGACAATTGTCTTCCTCTTGTAAGTAATCTGGTCATTTTTTTAGTACTCTTTCTAGTAACAGAATTTAAAGGTATTGGCTCACTTATCTTCTTTCATATAGTCTTGTGCATTTTTCACCGAGTGGGCGGAGGAAGGATAGATTCCTGGCTCAAACGAACAGTTCACAGTCATCTTCAACCCGCTATTTTCTCGCATCACACTGTAGAGGTCAGCAACAAGACACCATGAAAACCTGCAGCTGTTCGCCGGCTCTGGTATCGCCTGTGAGATCAGTAGCAAAAGAAGACAAACTCACAGACCGTAGATGGCGAGCCATGATTGGAAATGAAAGCAGTGTTCTACTCTATGAAGCCTGTGTCCTTATTATCTTTCTTCTGTATGGAGCCCGAAGAGCACAAACGTCGAGAAGAACAAAGAAACTCCCAAGGTATCAGCACCATCCACCATTTCATCCTCCCCTTTGGATGCTCTGTACTTATAACAAGCCCAAATAATCTCAATCTGCGTTGGCAGACAAGAAGAACCTTGTGATCGTGCACAGGACAGGCTAGTGCTCTCTTAATTACATTTTTCTTCTACAGTCATGTCTAGAGTACCACCGACAAAATTTGATCCCCGATCATGCATCATGGCTGGCATGTTTAAACTTCTCAAACATTTGGCATATGATCTGAATAGTATAATGTGATGCGTGTTGGGATCCAAGAGAAGCCATATGCTTTGCATATTCTTTAACCAAGCTTGTCAATGTACCATTGCATGCAGCAATTTTGAAATTTAATACAGTTAAATCATCTTAGATGAATAAATTGTCTGTTAGAAATACATGAATTTATAGTTGGATTGGATTACAGAATTGATTTTTCTCGTTCATCCTTTCAGTCTGGGTGCTGCCAATGGCCAGGTCAGGTCAGAATGGGCTTCGATCAGAATTGGCAGCCCAACATGTCAATATGATCGCAGCTCATTGGCCAAATGGACCTGAACCCCGAAGGGTGGACTCTGCACAAAACACAAGATGAAAAGATGACAAGGTGGAGTTGGGGAAGACAAAGAAACAGAGGCTGCGAGTGGAGCGCTGACGCAGATCTCGCTGTCCAGGTCGCCGCCGCTTCCTGCGTGCTCCCGTTGTCTGTTCTTTCTCCACAAGGTCTCTCTCTACTCCCTGACCTTCATGTAAGTTGTGCAATTGCAATATCTATACTAGACACTTCTCCACTTCGGTTATATGTTAGGGGGCAAGTAAAACATCCATTGGCGTTAGTGTATCGAGAATGATATGAAAACAAGAGGCATTTTGTGTCTGGCAAATTTTGTGGGACCCCATCTTGATAACTTTTTCTGTGTATCTAAAGAAAGGGCAATTTTTTTCAAGGTATTAGGATACCTCAAATGTTACGGATGAAGATTGTAGAAACTCATTTTATTTAAATAATTTGCACATGCATTCTGTATCTAGAAATATTCAACTGCAGTGCCAGACTGCACATCCATGTGCTGGAGGCAGTGGTTGCGGGGAATCTTGGTAATTAAATTGATTTATTCTGCTAACAACAGGCTTAGACCTTGTGACTTCGACCTGTCATGTTTTAATGTACGCCCAACAAGATCCACGAACCAAGGATACTGCAATAACACTTAGATCACAAAACACTTCTTGAAGCATGAAATGAGCAAATGGATCAAAACTTTTGCTTCTCTCTCTATAACTTGCTGTACATTTGTATTCTATACATAATTACACATGAGAAAATTGTACCAAGATTAGCTAGTCCTCAAAAAGGCGGATGCCAATCACAGGTTGCCAAGAGTGGTGTGGAGTATCTATGAGCTAAGAATGTTCAGGAGAGAAACCCTGATCTGGACTAATTTCCTGAACAAATGTCCTGCCGCATTCTCAAGATCTCCAATACTGCACTCTAACTCCTGCAATAGCTCCTCCTTGCAAACAACTACCTTCTTCTTGTGAAATGCTTTGGAGACAAGAGTCTGTTTAGGCATATCGATTTTCTTCGACAAGAGATGGACTGAGGACTCCAGAAGAGATACTGACATCTCTCTAGCCTTGGTCAATAACATTACCATCCTGCAACCTGCAGAAGTAGCCTTTGTGGTCATCTTGAAATGTTTCCGGGCCTTCTTCGCCAAACGAGTATAAGACTGGATCTTGGCTTGAGCAACTGCATCATCTCCTTTTCTTAGAGCCACTTGTAGCTCTTGGATGATGGCCTTCATCTCCACGAAGATCTCCTGCATGGTGCTGCACAGATCCAACAGCTCAAGAGAGCATTCCATCTCTCTATCCAACATCTTCCCAACTTGGTTGCTTGGCAGGCCAATAATCTCTTCAACACCATTGTAGATGTCTCCAAGCCTCCTCAGACCATCACACATCATGCCGATGGTGGTGGAGGAAGATATGCTTGCCTCTAGGCTCAACAGCTCTCGCTCGACTTCGGCCTCGTTGGCCTGAGGCCTTGAAGGCAAACTTATCGATCTTAGGTGGAAAGCCATTTCTGATCTTGAATTTTTTTTCTGTATTGTGGTCGAAGAGAGGAGGAGGAAAGAGCGACTTTTGGTTTGATGTGTCTATGGTCTAGCATTCCGCTCAGGCCTATTTATACAGAAGAGGCATACAAGCAGGAGTATTTGATTGGTGGACATGAAGAATCGTGCCATTTCATTTCCCAGATGCTGTCTGCTATTGATGGAGATCTGGCAGAAGCATAGAGATTACAACCACAAAGTCGTCTCATGTTTAGTTCAGTTTTCAGTCTGTCTGCTGTCTTGGAGATGAGCCAGCATATTATCGTCAGAACTGGCAGCAAGAACCAGTTGTAACTTTGTGAAATTGCATGATCATGCCGTTATTTACTGGATTACTAACCTGGCATGTTTCCGTGAGGTGTTCAATGAATTGAATCCTCGTGCTTTAGAGCTGTCATGTTTAAGAGATGGAAGAAACGATCCACTGGACATGGTTTCTTTGTCTTGTCATTGGTTCGAAATTTTATCCCCCAGTTTTTCAGATTGAGCCCCCCACCGTGTGAAAAGCATCACCAATTGATTCTCTAGATCACTAGATTTTTTCATTATGTTTCTTACGCAATCTTGTTACTAGTTAGTAATACTAATTGATTCTCAAAGATGATGATCTTTCTTGTTGGTGAAGTTTTAATTGAGCAAAACTTAATACAGCTAAATTGCTTATTTTTCATGTTATTTTGCTTCTGTGGCTATTCAAATCAACTATATGCTCGAAAAGTGGCGCATAGAACATGGTTTTTGAGCCCAGCCAAGTCGAGACCCCAGCCCTCCGGCTTGGTGATTAGTCGAAGAAAGTCGCTCTATAGTCGCCATAAGTTGCTGAATAGTTGTGAGTTGCCTGATTTTGAGAAAACAACTTGGCGATTAGTTGACAGCTATATAACGACTCAAAAACCTTGGCATAGAAGATACCTCCTAGTCGAGAAAACACCAAGAGAAATATTTCGTACACCGATGATGACCCATGCATCCGTAGGCAATGGAACTGACATCATAAAAATAGGAAACGAATTATTCTCACTGATGGGCATTTTAACTTCTCTGGACACAAATTTGTTTGAATGATCGCTTAGCAATTCCCATGAAAGGTGGACTCCAATCACATATACTCATAGTAGTGTATCAAGCAGCTGAGAGTATCCTTCACAACAAGAAGCAACTGAGAGTATTCTGAAGGGAAACAATTGTGCTGTATCAATTTTATTAACACTCCCTGCTGCTCTCCCGACGAAGTATCCAACTTCAATCAGTACGCAGCTGCTTCAGCTTGCATAGACTTGCCTGTCATCACAATTTTCTTTGACAGAAGCTGCATGGCTCAAATAGCGAGATAGTTGTCTTCCTCCCTCTTGTAAGTAATCTGGTCATTTTACTTGGTATTCTTTCTAAACAGAATTCATAGGTATTGGCTCACTTAACTTCTTTCATATCTTCTTGTGCCTTCTTCACCGAGTGGATGCAGGAAGGACAGATTCCTGGCTCGAGCGAACAGTTCACAGTCATCTTCAATCCGCTATTTTCTCGTGTCGCGCTGTAGAGGTCAAGCAACAAGGCACCATTCAAGACCTGCAGCTGTTCGCCAGCTCCTATACCGTTCGTGAGATCAGTAGAACAAGGAAAACTCACAGACCGTAGATGGTGAGCCATGATTGGAAATGGAGGCCAGTGTGCTACTGTATGGAGCCGGTCTGCTTATTACATTTCTTCTGTATAGAGCCAGAAGAGCAGAAATGTCGATAACTAGAAGAACAAAGAAGGTATCAGCACCATTCCATCCTCCCTTTGGCTGCCCTATTCTTATAACAGCCCAGTAATCTCAATCGACGTTGGCAGACAAGAAGAATCTTGTGATCGTGTTCAAGACAAGCTAGTGCTCTGTTAATTGCAAATTTTCTTCTGCAGTTGTGTCTAGAGTATCGTGGACAAAATATGATTAATTTGATCCGATCATGCATCATCGCTGGCATGTTTAAGATTCTCAAACATTTGGTATATGATTTGAATATGATAATGTGATGCATGTTGAGATCCCAAGAGAAGCCATGTGCTTTGCAGATTCTTTAACTAAGCTTGTCGATTTGCCACTGCATGCAGCAATTTTGAATTTAATATGGTTGAAACTTCATAGATGATTAAATTGTTTGTTGAAAATACATGAATTTGTAGCTGGATTGGATTATGGAATTGATTTGTTTCGTTCATCCTTTCAGTCTGGGTGCTGCCCATGGGCCAGGCCGGAGTGGGCTTTGATCAGAATTGACAGCTTGAGCAAACTGTACATATTCAACTGCACAACTGCAGTGGCCAGAGGCCCAGAGCTAGCCGTCCAGGTTACCGCAGCGTCCCGCATGTTCCCGCTGTCTGTTCTTTCTCCACAAGGTCTCTCTCTACTCCTTAAACCTCATATAAATTGCACAATTGCAATCTCTGTACTAAACAATTTTCCACTACTGTTACATGTCACGGGCACAGCTCTTCTTTTTTGCTTAGCACTTAAACATCCATTTGCATTAGTGTTGTTTGACACGAGAAAAACATCTATGAAGGGTGGCTACTTAGGGAAGGAGTAGAGTAGCGCGTTTCTCTCATGCGTCGGGGTAAAGAAAAGAAATGCGGGCGTGCCAGTGTACCGTAGTACACAAGAAAGAAAAAAGATAGGGAAGCATGTATTTTATTAATCTCTCTTGGAGAAACAAAGTACAAGATCCCTGTTACATGCGCTCCGTGGCCTGCTAGCACGGTCAGCCTGACTATGGCGATTGCGATCTTCTGGTTCCCGGGGCCTCGGAAGGCACCCGATTAATTACTCCCGCGGATTACGCCGCGGGACACCTCCGATTAAGCTGTGTGGTCGTCTTCGTCATCTTCGCTTTGCGTTCTTCATGCATGATGATGATGAAGTGTGTGGGGGCAGCGGCAGAGCCCGTGTCCTCGTCGGTACACGCGCCGCAAATAGCATGGTCTTTGCTACGGCCATGCCGCCCTCGCCGTCGTGCCTCGTCGGTCTCGGCGGCGTTGAGGTAGTTGAGTCGAAGTAGCATGGGTCCGCTCGGCTAGGACTTCTTGACGACCGGTAGCTTCATCGGGGTGTGCAAGGGGTATGCCTCGCGGGAGTAAATCGGTGGAGATCGGCGTCGGCGTGAAGCTGACGCGCGCACAAGTCGGCATAGCCGGCGTGGTCGGTGCCTCATCCTGGACCAACGCCAAGTTCATGGCTGTCGGCATAGACAAGGACGCCGTCTCACGGGCTCGTGGAGATGGTGTCGAAGATGTCGCCATGCCTCACCTCGTCGTGAGGTAGTTGAGATCCTCGACAAGGGTTGTCATGTCTGTGAAGAGCAGGTTGCCGCACATGAACACATGCTCGGCAGCACCTAGCTAGCTAAACACAAAATGCATGCATGGCCCATGCCGTTGCCATGCACTCGCGCATGATACATAGCTGTGAGCTCATCATAACATATAGGATTGACGTAGATGGTCAGGCTGCACGCTAGCAGCCGTCATGCCGTTGTCGTGGTCGTCATCCTTGGTGTCGTCCACCGTGGAGGTTGAGGTGACGCCGGGCTGCACGCCAGCAGCCCCCGCGCGGACGTCGTCGTCACCGTGTTTGGCACCGCAGGTATGAAGACGGCAGCCTCCACGCCACCCTCCTCGTCTTGGATGCCGCTCGTGGAAGTGAAGCTCCGCGCCGCTCTGGTCGCCTTGGGCGTGAAGTGTCAAGGAAGTGGCCGCTGAGCTGCACATGGCAGCCTCCACGTCGTCATCGTCGTCTTTGGCGCCGTCCATGGGCGCATGGCTTCATGCTGGCCGCCCCCGCGCTGACGTCGCCGTCAAGTGTCGAGGAAGTGGCCACCAGGCTGCACGTGGTAGCCTCCACGCCGCCATCGTCATCTTTGGCGTTGTTCATGGGTGCCGGGCTGCATGTCGGCAGCCTCCCGCGCCGACGTCGTCGTCGGCTTCGGCAGGTGTCATGGAAGTGGACGCGCCTCCGCGCCGTCCTCGTCAGCTTGGGCGCCATCCGCGGCAGTGAAGACAATGTCAAGCTGCTCGCCGGCGGCGTGGCCGCCGTCATCTTCGGCAAGTGTCGTGGAAGTGGACGCGCCTCCGCGCCGTCCTCGTCAGCTTGGGCTTCGTCCGCAGCAGTGAAGACGATGTCAAGCTGCTCGCCGGCGGCCACGCCGACGTCATCTTTGGCAAGTGTCGAGGAAGTGAACGCCTCCACGCCACCCTCGTCTTGGTGGTCAGCGGGAGCTAGGAGGGCGCCCGGCTGCGTGTCGGCAGCCTTGCTACCGCCATCTTTGGGGGAGTATCGCGGGCGCCAGGCTGCGCACCTGCAGCCCCAAGCCGTCGACGCCGTGGGAGTGGAGAGGGCGCCGTCCGCGGAAGTGAAGATGATGCCGGGCCGGCAGCCTCCATGCCGTGCTCGTCACCTTGGGCGTCGTCCGCAGCAGTGAAGATGATGTCGGCCTACCCGCCGAGCACTGCCGCCATCTTCCTTGGAGAGTGTCGAGGAAGCGAGCCGCCGAGCCGCATGTCGGCAGCCTCCACAGCATCATCGTCGTCTTTGGCACCTTCCATGGGCGCCGGGCTGCACGCCGGCAGCCCTGAGCCCTCGACGTTCGTCGGTGGGGTTGAATGGGCGCCCGGCTGTGCTCCGGCGGACTTGCCGCCGTCATTCTTGGCGCAGTTCATGGTGATGAAGATCGAGGCGGGCTGCACATGGGCAGCGCCGGTGCCATCATCTTGGTCCTGGCTTGCGGAAGACAAGGCCACCCGCTAGTCCACAGCAGCATCTGGACATCGGCGGACTGCTCACCGGCGGCCCCCGCATCATCTCCTCGCGGAGCCAGTAGCCACGGCCGTACTACACCTCTTCCCACGGCAGCAAGCGCAGCGCCATCTCCCAGCAAGGTGCATGCATAATGTGTTGAAGAGAGAGAGGAAGAGGGAAGAAAAGGAGAGTTAACCCATATTCTTACCATTAGAAACCATCGGCGAACTCCATGTCCTTCACTTCTTGCTCCTAGATCGATGAGTGCTTGTATGTGGGTGTTTCACTTGTATTTGGATGGATTCAGATGTACGGGGATTTGTGGATGGGTTCTGGTTGTGGGGAGTTGTATGCGTGGGTGCTGATGAATGAGAGTTGTGCGTATCCAGCTAAGAGCTCGGCGTCGGGGGTCTTCTCTCTGTTTTCCTCCCTCTCGTTCGTGGGCGATCTCTGGCTTTTATAGGCAGCGAAGGACGGGGAAGATAGCGATGCGGCCTTCTTCTGCGGAGAGTTCGCTGCCTAGATGATGTTTATCGATCTAAACTCCCGTACGCCTGACCCTCCGGGATAAGTATCGCGGCCGTTGGAGCGCTCTTCCTGCGGTACTTATCCGATCGCCCCAGCGCATAAATTACCAACGTATTTGCTTTGTTGGTAGCCTGACAGCCTGACCTGAACTTACTTCTCCATGTTGGTACGCTTGCGTACGTATATATGACTAGGCTTCTCCCAGATATCTCTGTACATGCGCCGGCAGCCTGACCTGAACCTGATTTCCGAGATGGGCATGTAACGACGACGCCGATCGATCCTTTGAGTACCAGCTTCATGCACCCATGGAATGACCAGCAGCCTTATGCATGCACGCGCAAAATTACTTGCATGCACATCACATATATAGTAGACGTTAATCAGATGGCTCATACGCATGCACTTGACTTCACAATGATCGACCAGCTAGCTATTATATAATAATAAGCCTAGCTCAACCTGGGCCTTCTAGTCTTGTACAAAACAGCGTCAAACAAGTGTATCAAGAATGATATGTAACAAGAGAAATTTTGTGTCTGCCAAATTTTGTGGGACCCAATTTTGATAATATTTTCCGTTTATTTAAAGAAAGGGCAAATCTTTTTCGAGGTACAAGGATACATGGTTGTGGCTTTTTTGGGGCCTCTGGATGCATAATATTTTTCACATTGTGACATGCTTGAATGTTACAGATGAAGATTGTAGAAATTCATTTTATTTAAACAAGTTGCATGCATTCTGAAACTAGAAATATTCAACTGCAGTGCCAGACTGCACATCCATGTGCTGGAGGCAGTGGTTGCGGGAAATCTTGGTACAGTACATAATTGATTTACTCTGCTAACAGCAGGCTTAGCCCTTCTGACTTCGACCTGTCATGTTTAATGTACGCCCAACAAGATCCACGAACCAAGCATACTGCAATAAGTATACACTTAGATCACAAAACACATCTTGAAGCATGAAATGGGCAAATGGATCATAACTTTTGCTTCTCTCTCTATAACTTGCTGTACATTTGTATTCTATAAATAATTACATATTGGGAAAACTGTACCAAGATCAGCTAGTCCTCAAAAAGGCGGATGCCAATCACAGGTTGCCAAGAGTGGTGTGGAGTATCTATGAGCTAAGAATGTTCAGGAGAGAAACCCTGATCTGGACTAATTTCCTGAACAAATGTCCTGCCGCATTCTCAAGATCTCCAATACTGCACTCTAACTCCTGCAATAGCTCCTCCTCGCAAACAACTGCCTTCTTCTTGTGAAATGCTTTGGAGACAAGAGACTGTTTAGGTATATCGATTTCCTTCGACAAGAGATGGACTGAGGACTCCAGAAGAGATACTGATATCTCTCTAGCCTTGGTCAATAGCATTACCATCCTGCAACCCGCAGAAGTAGCCTTGGTGGTCTTCTTGAAATGTTTCCGGGCCTTCTTCGCCAAACGAGTATAAGACTGGATCTTGGCTTGTGCAACTGCATCATCTCCTTTTCTTAGAGCCACTTGAAGCTCTTGGATGATGGCCTTCATCTCCACGAAGATCTCTTGCATGGTGCTGCACAGATCCAACAGCTCAAGAGAGCATTCCATCTCTCTATCCAACATCTTCCCAACTTGGTTGCTTGGCAGGCCAATAATCTCTTCAACACCATTGTAGATGTCTCCAAGCCTCCTCAGACCATAACACATCATGCCGATGGTGGTGGAGGAAGAGATGCTTGCCTCTAGGCTCAACAGCTCTCGCTCGACTTCGGCCTCGTTGGCCTGAGGCCTTGAAGGTAAACTTATCGATCTTAGGTGGAACGCCATTTCTGACCTTGTAATTTTTTCTGTATTGTGGTCGAAGAGACGAGGAGGAGAAAAGAGGGGCTTCTGGTTTGATGTGTCTACAATTCTGCTGAGGTCTATATATACAGAAGATGTGTATAATCAGTATCATTTTATTGGTAGACAGAAAGAATAGGGCTATTACATATCCCAGATGTTGTCTGCTCATCTTGAGATCTGGCAGCAGCAGAGAAGATTCCAACATCAAAGTCGTCTCATGTTTAGTACATTTTGTAGTGTGTCCGCTGTCCTCGAGATGATCCAGCACATTATCATGTTCCGCAATTGTCAGCAAGAACCAGCAGTGCGGTGTAGTCGGATGGGGGTCTTGGCATAATTGCATGGATGCTCGTTCCAGTATTTAATGAATTGCTTACCCAACATTTAGCTATTGACATGCTTGTTATTCTGGCTACTACCCATCCTTAATTTAATCCTACTATGCTGCTAAATAAAATTCAGGCTATTGCTTCTTTTGCTAATCAACTGAACTATATGATAAAAAGGTGCAGAACTATAAGATCTCCAGATTGGGGGAAATAAAAAGTGAATAATTAGGAGATTTTTCTGTACAAAGTGATCAGGACAACTATGACGATGTGTTAGCCTATAAAAAATTAATCAAGTCGGCAGCACGGGAAGTACCATCTTTTGTTTTCATTGATATACATTTGTACTTCTCTGTACACTAAATATGTTATACGTTTAGAACATCCTTTAAAGGTGGATTCCAATCTTAAATTTCAGAGATGTGTGGAACAAATCATATTTTCTGGAAGAATTACAGAGCAGAACCTATGCTCTCAATGTACGCAGTTTCTACACCTGTACTGTGGATACAATTGTTCTCTTCTGTAATGTCATGGTGGTTAGAAACCAGTTCCCCGCACCCATCATCACAATTTGCTTGGACACGAGCTGCATGCAATTTTGTGTGAAGCATTGACACAGTTATGTCCCTCACTTACATAGGCAATTTGACTAGTTTGTAGTCCTCCTTGTCATCAATATCTATCTTCTCAACTTGCTTCAGATGATCTTGCATAATGCATATTTTTTGGAACTAAGTGCAGCTGTTCACCATCCATCATTCAACTCACTGCTTTCTTGCATGTACCTTCGTATGTGGAGACCACGGGATGCTGGCCTAGCTGCTGAACAAGTGAACAACCCCATAGTCTCATCAATTCAGATATAATCAGACCATCTCAGACTGCATTGATGGTCGCAGAAAGTGAAGAGGCAGTTGTGGCGCTTGTTCTTCGACCCTGATTTCGTCGACCATATGTTTGTTCACCTGGACTCGAGACGGCTAGCCATGCTTGGATGAGGCAGAAAGTGAAGAGGAAGCTAGTTTGCTACTTGCAACTGCTATCTTTTCTCTGGATGGAGTTGGAAGAGAAGAAATGGTGACTGGTGAGAGAACCAGACAAACTCCCATGTAGGCTCCTCTCTACTTATAACAAAATAAAGAATCTACGACAAAAAGAATCTTCTGAATCAGGCACAACACAAGTTGACGCCATTTTTTTTTCTGCAGGCGTGTCTCCTGTATTGGTGGCAAAATTTGATTCCGCTCGTGCAGTATTGCTGGCTGGTAGGTGTCTGGGACATTTGGCATCTTGTCTGAATTTTATTATCTGCTGACGCATATCAAGATCTCGAGAGGTGCTGTGCAGAATTGTTTTTAGTGCATACGTGCATCCAGTTGAGCTTATCGCTGTGCTGTGCAACTGCTTGCAGCAATGATCTTCAAATAAATATATTTAGGATTACTTAGATGTTGTTTTATGGGAGAGATCAATAAATATCATTGGCCGGGCCAAGATGGGCTTTGATATAGGCCGATGCTATCAGCATCATTCTTGGCCCTGTAACCAGGCATCACACCTAGGACTCGTACCAGTGTATATGCAAAAGGAGGAATTTGTCAAATCGAAAATAAAAATAGAGAAAAATGCAGTGATGATCAAAATAGCGGTGCGGTGAGCCAAGTGCTGCTACGGATTTATGCCCCTGCATGCCGTTGAGATTGACGCTGGCATCCAGCCTGCTCTGGCTCTCCGTGCTTTCTCCACAAGGTCACTCTCTGGCCTCTGACATTAATTAAATCGTCTACATTGCATTGTATTAGCAGCTGTCTCGGTTGCTGGTTTATGTTCAGGGCACAGCTGTTGTAGTAGCATATAAAACCACTTATTGGTCTTGCACCTGAGCATGTTTGCGCGAGTAGGTATAGCTCAAATTAGTGTTGGGGCATTACTATCCCTAATAAGAGCAGGCGGAAATTGAGATGGTTTTGGAATCTTTGTATCTTGACTTCGCAAAGCATTGCATTTCATAAATCCATGTGGCAGCCAAACATGAAATTTGGAATCATAATTTAGATTCAATCAAATGAAATCCTGTCAAAAATGTGCTTTCATCTCATTTGTACCAAATGATATGAAATCATGGGAGCCAAATGAGCTCTTTGAGTTTTCTTATGTAAGATGAAGTTGTTAGTGAGAGTGATGTTTTTTTGCTCTACTGCAGGTGGACACGCATGGTGCTTGGCATCAAGAATTTGGCAGCTACCTATATTGCGTCATGTCTAAATTTATTCTCCATAGGTAAACACTGTGAGCTCAAGATTTTTACTACAGCTGATGCAATAGGCACACTCCTAATTTGGTGGAGGCAGCAACTTCCTAATTTTAGTTTTCCTCCTTGATATTCAAGAACCTGAAAAACAGTTTGTTCACAATCTTTTATCTTGCACAGATGCACGCCTAAGAGGCGCAGAGAAGAGCTGGCTGCAATGAGCGTGGCACGAAGATTTGGATAGAAAGAAACAATGGTGTTTGATAGGGTTCAGGCTACGGATGCCGCGGTTGTTAGTCTCTTCTTAGCTGAGTTTTCTTTGTGGAGTATGACTAGGGAATCAACGGGCCATGTAGGCTTGTTTCTTTTGTTTTGGCGGACGAGGTTTGTTTGCCATGTAATCTCCTTGTAAATCTTTTTGTTCCAATCTTAATACAATGACATGCAAGTCTTTTGCATGTTCTTGAAAAGAACCATCTTTTACAATGCTTGGCTATTCACACGGAGTCCTCTAAAAATTATTATCATGCCTTAATGGTACCTTAATTAAATATCATTTGATGTTCTGTATTTTTATTCATGGAATGGAAGACATAATTTTGAATTCACAGAGTTCCAAAAGATAAATGGTTGTTAATTCGTTATCTTCCCTCCACGTGTTCATCAGCTTCATTGCCTATACGCCGTCGTATCAATTCCCTTTTGTTACTGCTAAGATTTTTCTCGGTTTTCTTCCACTGCTTAAGAATTTTGATGCTTAGCATGGAAAACCTTTTTATTTCGACTACTATTAATTCATGAATTCCCTAATCCTTGTACATTATCGTGGCTGCGGACGATGCTCTATCCGTGTGCCATGCATTTTTGAGGCAGCTGAAGAGCCCAGGATATCTGGTTTTTCACGATTTCTCTTATATATAGAAGTATTTGGCTCGAACATGGTAGGAATCCTCTCATGGATAGTGTTGCGCTGATTTATCATTGACAGTTTCGCATGAGAAAATGGGGAATCAAGGACAAACCATGATACAAGGTCCTAGTCTCCCCTTCTGAGGCGAAAGCAGTTGCTATCATGATTTAAGCTTTCTAAAACCATTATTTGGTCATAGTTCAGGCCAGCTCGCAATTTCTTTTCATGTTCAGGATTTCCATATTCAACCTAAATTCCAATGATGGCTGAGAGCCACGATGACCTTATCAATTAATCAATCCATAACCAGTAAAAATGCATTTAAGATCCATGCTAACTGTAATTAAAGAATAGGACACCCAGTTTGCTAGAATACCTTTTACTCGATTGACCAATGCATTCAGTGTACATCAAGTATCAAAAGGTTAGCATGATCAGTCAAGTACTGTAGCATGATAGTATATTACAACAATGTCGCATTATCTTAGCGCTCAGGAAAAATGAGCCATATAAAAAGACATACTTTGAGTTGTTAAACAGTTGGAAACAACTCGCAAACAACAGTTCCTTTTATGTTGACAAACTGAGCTCCCTCAAAAGAACACGCATGTCTCTCCCACCATTGGAATTCAACTGAAATTAGCTCGTATAGCAAATATCACTAACCTTGTATTCTCTATGGTTTCTGTGCCCCGAGCAGCTTGGCTGGAATTCAACACCAAGTACGTACCGTGGTACTGTGCGCCAATTAGGCCATGTTTCCTTGGCATGCTTCAAGTATGGTCACTTCTAAACTTGCTCACAGGAAGTTCCTCTGCACAGCTCCAGATGAGAAACGGGAGGACAATCCCTGTGTCATGTTCTCTGGATCTAAAGCGACATTTTGCCGCCCAGCAGTAATATCTTTCTCACGATCCCATGGCTTCCATGGGTGGTTTTCCTCCCATCCTTCTTTCTCTCGTTGCTTATGCTTCTTTTTCTCCTTTTTGCCCTCCCGGTGCTTTTGCACAAGAGATACTGATCGTTTGGAGGAGTTGTATTTATCTACAAGAGAAGCATCTGATGCTTTGACCTTTTCTTCATACCCATCTGCAATTGCCTTAGCTTTGTTGTAGGCTTCTAAGTAGCTGCAACAACGAGCATTAATCATTATCGCAAGTACATCCAAGTTTTCATATATGCACCATGTCAAGTAATATGACAACGGGAAATGTTATCTGAAACTTCTCTGTGCTAAGCCTGCAAATGATGCCAAGTGATGCCCAGTGCCAGTACTCCAGGCATACATGCAGGTACAAAAAAAAGATATTGATTGATCATACACGAAAAGGACAAAGGCATAGTCATACTTCTGCTGTGCTTTTTGGGCTCTATCAAGAGGACTGTCTGTCCATGCACTTGTGTCACCACGTCCTTCTTTACCATTCATGCTAAATGCCGTAGTTGAATGCATTGGTACTCCAGCCTGTGAAACAAATATATTATTAGATACAAAAAGGTACGAGTAACAAAAGTACTCCCTCCGTTCCAAATTATAAGATGTTTTACATATTTCCATATGGACTGCATAAGGACCGAAATTGAACCTACACACTAAAACGCGTCTAGATACATGCATTTCTGAAAAGGAAAAAACTAAAATATCTTATAATTTGGAAAGGAGGTAATACCATTTAGGTAAACAGTGAATTAAGGAGATAGTCTAATCATTTACTTTTCTTTCAGGTGGCAACGTAGTCATCCATTCATCCCTCGTAGGTGGTGCCTCTGGCTGTTTCGGAACTGCCAATAGTTCTTCATCGCCTTCAAGAGATATACCTAAGAATAAACAGATGCTAAGATACCATATTGATATCATGTTCTATTCCTTAATTTTTCACAATTATAAGCTGTCCCCAGATTTGTATTCAGTGCAATTACTACAATTAAATGCTGAGAAATACAAACACATATGAAATAAAATATGCTTAGTACGTCGGTTTAGACAACTTCTAATTTTACAGCGGTGTGCACAGACCCCCAATCAGTGCAAAGCAATTTACTTTAGGTAAATCTCAATGAAGTTTACTAAGGATAAGCAACAGCACTGTAGGGGGATGGTTGGATGATAATAGTGTGGCATTTGCTAATCTTGTAACAAATAACATAAATTCAAATGCTGTGGGCTCATACTGGAGTCAAGAATATAAAGGGCCTAAGTCTTGAGATGGACACCCTGGTGCAAGAAAGAAGCATGCTGGCACAAAAGCCATGAGTCTGACAGTGCAGCCGTGACAAGGAGAAAGACAAAACAACCTTGGCACAGCAGCACAGGAGGGTTATGCTGAAATAAGGAAAGATGCACACACACGAATAGTATGGTTTTAGGAAAAAAAATCGAGAAAACGCGAAGACTTTGCGTTTCATTTCATTGAACAGAAGAAGTTTGGTTTACATGCCTCCTAAGAGGCAGTATGGTTTTAGAATTGGAGGGAAGAGGGTGGAATTTAGGACGAATTCATGTAAAAGAGAAAGTTTAGCATCTATAAACTAGAGTCGATTGTAATATTTGGGGACACGATATAAATTTCCCCCTCCTTTAGTGCTCTCTCCAGTTGTCTCGTTTTTCTTTTGTCTACCACACTATTCCTGTGATCCACTGGCCACGGTACTTCCCATCACTGTCTGCTCTGGCCACCAGTGAATCACCAGCTTTCATCCAAGAAAATCATGTATCAACTATGCCCTGCTTTTCTTATCCTTGTCTCACAGCACCACCATTACAGTAGCAGAGCTCAAAACGTAACTTCATATACAGGATTACCTGCTACCGCTGCACTACCTGCCACATCTGCTGGAGCTACCCATGGCCACTCAACCATCGGCACAAATGATACCCTCATGATAGAACCATAGTGAATCAAACCTACTTAAAAAATTAAATTTCCACCCACCCCCACCACAACAACAAAGAGCAGTTGTTTGTCCTCCATGACCCAGAATATCATTCCATATCTAGAGCAATTTTGCATTAGGATTTCATCTCTATAACCTTCACCCATTGAAAATTAAGTTGTTGTGCGTGTTATTAGAATTTTCTTCCCATCACTTTTCCTAAATTAGTACATTTGTCAGTTTTGACACTTGTTTTGTTCATATTACAGGAACTTACCTTGTAATCGTCTCCATTCTGCAGCCTCGCGCATTGCTTTAAGCTCAACCTAAAAATACACAAAAAGGACAACATTACAGTTCAACCTAAGGAAATACCATAAAGGACAACATTACTGTTCATGCAAATGAGAGTAGTACTGTCCATGATCCTACCCGCTAGAAAGGTGATCTTGACAAATCAATAATGTAGAGTAAGTTACCTCGAATTGTTCCATCTCTTCTTTCTTTTTTATCTTCTCATCTATAGCGCCTCTCTGCAATCATCAATATGTAGTCAGCACAAAATATCAGTTGAGGAAGGAAAAACAAGCTGAGTAAAAATAGGAATTCTGAAATCACATGGTGAGGTAGCATTAGAAGTTAGAACAAACTAATCAGTCGAAACAGAACCATGCAGGAGTATACAAAAATGATGTTAGTTGTGGGCAACAAAATGCAATATGTAGTTGGAAGACTGAATATCACGCATCCTGCAAGCATCGCTTTCCTTATAGCGGTACAGACCCAATTTTAACAATATTAAGGATCAGTACTTCCCCCTTCAGCCTATCTCAAACTTCCTGAGTAGCTACATATAGTAGTGTCAGACCCATTAACATGCCACAATGAAGAAAAATTCCAAGACATGTACCTTTTGAGGGTCTTGTAAGTCTTTGAAAGCATTGTTCAATTTGACAAACGCCTCCTGTGCTGAAGGATGAGGGCACTTGTCGGGATGCACTAAAAGAGATAGCTTCCAATACCTACCATACAACACAAGAAAGATTGATCAATAAGTGCAAGAGGAAACAATGGTTCAAAAAAGGAAATGAGCAACGTAAGTGTGAGCAACGAAGGAAGCAGCCACACGCCACCGACTACCCCATGGATCACAGTGAGGGCGTTTGTGGTTAGGTATACAGAGGTTATCCGCACCTGATTTAGTAGTTCAAGGGTGGAAATATGATCGTTCCGTAGTTCAGGTTGAAAAGTGGAATTCTTCATCAGCACTCAAGGGGTAAAAATTATTATTTTTAATGTGCTAAATTAGTACTGCCTAGGCACGTAGCTCATATAGCCTACTTCTCCTTACAAATATCACGATGGGTTATGTGTTACAAGAAGCCTAACTCACTAAGTTGGGGTAATGGATGTACAGCCATGCTGCTTGCGTTCAGGTCCCTGTGGGCACGAATTTGGGTGTCTATTCTTTCGGGGGGAAAAACTGATGTTGGGGACTCCCCTGACACTTTTATTTCAAAAATGGGGTATGTGATACAGTGAAGGCACCCAGAGAATTATCCTATTCAACGCCTGGTGTAGCTCCTCCTCTGACAGGGTTAGTACTTGGTACCAGGTTCTTTTGGAAATATGTTGGTAAGTATACAAAGTTAGTAGTGAGATAGGATGTGTCAAGCAATAAATTAGCCAACAAGAGAAAAATGGTATTTAAGGAGCTGGTACTCTGGTCAGAACCATGCAGAAAAATTCAGCAAAAGCTGAGCTCTTAAAAGAAGAAACTGCAAAAGTAACACCTTTTATGACAATAACAGAAGACTAATATTTTGACAGTATAAGTTGCGCGACAGAAAACTCACGAGGAAACACAGAAAGAGCAAATCAATTGATTGGTTTGTTCAATACAAGAAGCAGGAACTTCTTTTCACGTGAAAAGTACGGGGTAAGTGCTTTCAATTTGCACACTAACTTCAGGGATAAGAGGTTTTCAATATGACAAATCATCAATTGGCAGCTCAGCTTCAGGCATTTCAAACAAGGGCTCACTGACTTCAGCAAAGTATCAAATGGAAATCAAGTTCAAGGCAAAGTATCAACTATGCCGACCGATAACCGTAAAGGATGACACCACACAGATTTTCAAACTTGGACATGTGCACAATGATAGATAAGGAGCAAAGAACTAGTAGATTAAGTGTGGGCAGCCTATATTAACACAAAATTGTGTCTACCAGAAGTTTAGTTTTTGTGAGACATCTTAAGAGTTTTGTTTCAGAAGGAATCCATCTAAGTATGTAGTAGTCAGTTGGATTCCATTTGATATATGCCTACTACCAAAACAAAGGGCAATGCATTAAACTGAAAGAGCCCAACAGACCTCCATAAGATTAAAACAATGTGACATGGACAACTGTGCTCGAGATACTGGATGCGAGGGTAAATTCTTGAGAATTGTACCTCCATAGTGGTTCTCATTTGTTATGTTTGACACGTTATTTACTCTAAGATGATATGAGCTCCTTTCATGAAAGAGATATATTAGACATGTGAATTAAGTTACAGGAGACAGCAGAACGTCAAACTTGTTTCATGGATGGCAGAAATAGCAAACAATGACATCGTATTTGTTAAATTCACCACTAATATATTATTAATATATTGCAACTACTGTGAAAAACTTAAGCAACAATGTAATTCCACTACAGGTAGGTATATCATATATTTATATGTATAATAAAACGTGGAATGTGCATAGATAACCACCTTTTCTTGATGTTCTCAGATGACATTTTCCAGTTTATGCCCAGAACGTCATAGAGTGCATCCGCATCAGCACCCAATATTCGAGTAACCTACAAGCAATTCCATGAAAATAAGACCAATAGTTGATGGTTCACAGCAAATCCAAAGAGGTATGTGAAAAGAAAATGCCTCAAGTGGCCTAAAAATATATCATTCTCAATACACCAAACTTTATCCAAAGTCAGACAAAAATTCAGAATCTTAGGTATTATGCAAGTATAATGATTGCTCACTCTTTAGGGTATGACTACTATAATTAGATCTCCAAGCAAACTATCCTAAAACAGCAAAACTAGGATCCTGATAACAAGTAAAGATCTGTTAATGTTCCAGAACATTTCTTTTCGTATCACAAACAAAGAAAGTAAAAAAATAACCTCATATAATGTTCAGTAGAAGATTGTGCAAATACCAATCAAATGCCAAATGAGATTGTGCAAATACCAATCAAATGCCAAATGAGCACAGGACAAATTATTAGATGATTCATGCCAACTAGCTATATAAAATAGATATATGAACGTTGCCAATAGCAAACTAAACAAACAGAAGTTATAGCAAGCAAAGTGTGAAAGACTATCTCGGATTGCTGCTGTAAGACTGTAAGACATAGTAAGAACTTAGTAAGAAATGGCCAACAAATATATTGATTGTGCACATATTTCTGATACAGGGCCATCTACCACACTTACGATGTCTGCTGCAAACTTAAGGGTCTAGCATGAAGATGCAAATGAGAGGACGTAAGATAACTATTTTATGAAGCAGGAAACAGTGTAGACCCCACAAGAGCAGGAGACTGCTATCTTGACACGTGAACACTAGAGGGACTTCAGGGAACATAATTATATATCGTACTAGAAAATCATTTGATTAAATTTTGCAAAAAATGAAAATGGCGCTGAAAGTATACCTCTTCAAATCGCTCGGCTTCATTTGCAGATGCAGCTTCAGCGACCATGGCAGGTGGCGGAGGGCCTATAAGAAAACCGTCATCAGCTTCCAATTCAGCATCCCTGGAGATAGAGAAATATAGTTACGATTTAAGAACATAAAAGAGTGCTCAGTGAGTTACAACTCAGCTACTCGCTGAAGCACACAACTCTTACGGTTCCTGTGTTGTCAGCTCTTGACCAAATAACAAATCACAAGGTCATAAAACAAAATCTTACCGCCACCTAAGAGCTTCTGTCATTTCAGCTGCAGCAGCAAGTAATTCACGTGATGGCATTGCAGGACCAATTACCCTGCACGCAACAATTGAGTAATGATCATAAATTGGCATCTCAGTGTGTTGAATAACATGTGAATGTGGATGGTAAATACGTAAGCATAAGAACGATCAGCTCCATAGCGGCTATGTAAATGCCACATGTAGAATCAGGAAATCGCGGAAAGCAAAATATGTGTGCAAGGAGAGAAATAGCAATGGTTCAATATATTTCTGAATTCCTGGAGTCCCGACATCAGGGCACATGCTAATCATACAGAAGCCAATATGCAACACTGTGACATTCCTATAATAAACAAACCTCACATTATCCTTTGGTAGTAGTAGTACTACTAGGATACAAAAGAGAATGTACTCTTTAATTACGGACAATTTACATAGCCAATGGTTCAGAATAGACCAATAGACCATCTATCGTTATTGTCGAAAGATTAAACAAATGGTAAATCGGGTAAAGTTAAGAAAACAAGACCAGAGGGAGATAGACACATCATTTTTTGTCTAAGTAGCGGTAACCCCTCGGTTTTTGTTTGAGCAGAAGCATCAAACTCGGGTATCCATTCCTGGGGGATAGAACCCAGCTGGCTCAGACCAACAGATGGTATCCCCACCATTGAGCTAGCGCTCCGTTCTCTCACAAACTAGGTAAAGTTATGTGTCTGGAATAAATAGCATCTGGTAGTAGTATGATAAAAGTCATTACACCGTCTACTAGTATTACCCACAGACCAAAAGAGAAACCGGTTAAATATCTGCCAGACTGCCACAAGCAACAAAGCACAACCACTTATTGTTGTCATAGTCAACGAACAATGATGTTTTTGCTCGAACTCTGAAGTAATTGAAGAAAAGATATATCCGCTGAAAAACAGAAACTATCTAGTCTGCCACATACAGACAGGTACGCAATGAAGCAAAGACACAGACAAGTGCGGCCAAGATATCAAACCTAGCCAACAGAATAAATACTTTCTAAAAGAAAAACTGTGACAAAAGAAGTCAGCTATACCCAAGAACAATATTTTCTAATAGAGCAATTCTGGCACACATGCATTACCTCTTTACAGGAGCGTCCTCTACCCGGTCAACTTGTCCTCCGTCTTCGGGAGAGATAGCATCTCTAGTTTGTACGTCAAAGTTAGGTGGTGGTACTTGTCTCTCTCGTGATGTCACATTTTCATTCTGATCATCTCCAAGTTTGGCACTTCCTACTAATGCTGGTCCAACAACATCAAGGGTGAGAACACTTTTTGGTGGCAGCAAGTAAGCTCCATTTGCGCTTTCCTTCAATTTCAGTGATCTGAAAAGTTTCTTCAGGTGCTTCACCAATGGCTTGTCAGAAATTCCAGAAATATCAATGCCTTCACCACTATCTATCATTTGGAGAAGCTGCATATTAAAAAAAAGTGACAAGTAATTTATTGTTCCATAGGGAAAAAAGAAGCCAATATGATGCAAAGAAAAACTAGATGGTAAGGCAAAAATATATCTCCCTATCTCTCTCTGTCTCTCGTGCTCTTTCCTATCTAGTGGAACTGGTGATGACAGAAGCGAGCAGCAAAGGCAACATCACTGGTCATAATATATTAATTTAACAGCAAGTGCATTCGTATGAGTAAAAAGTCTTTAAGTTAATCGGACTGAAGTGGAAATGAACTGAAAATGTATGTATGTGTAGTATTGTGAGCTCATGACCATTGAAAATGACACAATTTAAATGGAAGCATACACCATTTGATCAGAAATGTACATGATGAATTAACAAAGGGTAAACTAATCTAGCGGGAAATGTGCATATTCGAGTCACATCTTCACCTCCATTTTACCATAATGAGTACAAGTGACCGTTGAATATGGTTCACTGTGTACTTCAAAACAAATATTAAGAAAAGCACATCCAATAATTATAAATTCGCATCACACTGTGGCTCACGAAATCTAGAGTTTCAAATATCATTGAAGTGTAATTCTGCCAGCAGAATAACTTTAGGAAAGTAAAAATGAAGAGTAAAAAGGAACAAATTATGATACTGACCTCAAATGTCAGCTTTGGTTTCACTCTGTACTAGTACATAGAAGCATAAACCAATGATTCCAAAAGATACAGGCCAGAGTTACTATTATTACCCATAGTTTATAAACCCTGTTTGTAAATGTTATACATGGCATAAATCAAGAACAAGTTTGACACCTTGTACTAATAATATAGGCATGTCACTTAAATGATGCAAATCCCGTTCTCCTTTACAAAGCATTTTGCCTTTGAGCACCCCACATAGCTAGGACATAACTACAGTTTACCCAGTTCAGCTGTAATGGCTAGAGTTTCAGGTCGAATGGACTACTGTGTTGTGCAGACCAACTGAACTGTTCTTTTAGCACGATGTCATTTAAAGGTACAGCGTCAGGCAACATATAAATACTGTAGAAATAATTTCCTGATGGAAAACTTGAAGCAAGTTATTGAAGGCCTTACCTGACGGAGCTCAGTGGCGACGGCCGGGAACTCGCTGAGAATGTCACGGACGATCTCCTGCGCCTCCTCCGCCCTATCTGAATCATCATCGGAGTCCGAACTGGACCGGTGGCGCCTCCGGCGGTGGCGACGACGGTCGTCGTCACGGGAGCTGCGTGAGCGACCGCCGCTGCTCTTGCGGTGGCGACGAGACGAGGATGAGGCTGACTTTTTGGGCTTGCTGCTGCTGCGACTCCTGGGCTCGGGGCTGCGGCTTGGAGAGGAGGCCGAGGAAGGGGAGGAATCGGAGTCCGAAGAGGGTGAGGCGTTGCGAGATCTCTTGCTGCTGCGGCCGCGCCGGCGCCTGGCTTCCTTCTCGCCGTCGCCCCGTCCCATCTTCGAGATTATGTCCTAGGACAAGGAGGAGAGATGGGTTCTGCTAACCAGGGAGCAAGAGCCGTCGGGAAGGCTGGGCGTTGGGGACGAGCAAAGGAGGAAGACGGGGAGGCCGGGCGTCGGGCCCGGGCCACGGCCGGACGAGCTGCGACGGCGGCGGCCGCGGCGGCGGGTTTACAACCCGCTCGGGCTAGGGTTTCGGGCGGCCGACTGGGCCTCCATGCCTATGAGAGCTAGCTTCGCCAGCGAGGGATGCGCGCCAGAGAGGAGATCCTCCGCCGGGCTGAGGAGATGCGGTGGTCGCTGCCGGGGAGGGGTGCGTGGTGGTCGACTGGTCGGAGCTTCTCTCGGTGCGGGATTTGTTCGAGCTGTGCAAAACACGCTGCTGTGCAGAACACAATTGGGTTCAGTAATTCTGTTGGGTGTGTTTGGTATTGAGATTTACACTCCCACCTCATCCAGGCAGTCCTCTGGGCTGTTTGTTTGACCGTATGTGTCGAGACAAGTTTCAGCTCATACATTGTTTGTTAGGCTGCACGGGTTGAGATTGGCTCCAAAACTTAAAATAACAAAGAGGCCCAAACTTTTACACAAATGCCCCTAAACAAAACAGAAAAAAGCAATCGGGTCCCTAGAAGATTTGGGCTCGGTCGCCGGCACCGACGTCGTCGAGATGGCAGCCGCCACGCGCGCACCGCCGCCTCCACACGCCGCCGCCGTGCGCCGCCAGAGGAGGCCGAGGGAGGGCGGAGGACGGGCTCCACGCGCCGCCAGAGGAGGTCGATGGAGGGCGGAGGACGAGCTCCACGCGCCGTCGAGCGCCGCCGTGCGCCGCCAGAGGAGGCCGATGGTGGACCTCCACGCGCCTCCGTGCGGAGCAGCTCGAGCAGCGCGTCGCCCGCTGCGTAGAAGACGAAGATCCGGCCGCGGGAGTCGCACATGGCTGCGGGATACCTCGCGGAAGATCTGGTCGCCAGAGTCGTCAAGTATAAGGCAAACCAGAGAAACCCAGATCAATCAGACCACAATCTTCAGTCACTTCTCTGAAAGCCCTCATCTGCCACTCATCTCTATCATGCTCACTAAAATGTTCCGTGCTGTATAGGCTTCAGGATTAGTGCCGATGACTTAAGGGAGTATATATTTACTTATCTCCAGGACACAACTTGATGGTTCTGCTGCTTGCTGTGATAAACTGTATCCCTGTGCTTTCTCTGCCTTTTCTCATGTGGATCAGTATTGGGCCATGATCTTAGTTGGATGGAAGCAGCATGTTGCTCAACCTTAGTTATGTTGATTCTACATTGCCCATCCAATTTGACACCGATATTCATCTCAGAAAGAACTCCATTTTCTGTAGACAACTGGTAAATGTAACTAGATGAGCCGTTAGTAAGTTCTCTCCTATGTTTCTGCTGATACAGACTCTGCAGGTGACGACTGAGTCGACACATTTGGTCAATGATCTCTTGCTCTAGATCCCTCTCTATCTCTTCCTCCAACTCTTCACGAATGTTCTTCTCCTCGGCTGAAACTGTGTTCTATGGTACATCATCCTGCTTTGAATAACAAATACTAAGAATTTTTTTTCAGTCCTGTCGAGTTTTTTAATTACACTGTCAGGAGAGTAATTGTTTTGTTTCCCATGGCTTATGTGTCTCTAAACAATTGAAATGTTAAATGTCTTGCCTTATTTAAAAAGAAATGGTTTTTAAATTACATCAACAGAAATAAATATATGTCTATTTATGCCTCTTACCCTACACATTGTACTCTAAAGCAGAATGGCTAGTTATTACGTCATGCAAACAGAAGACTAGCAAGAGGAGAGCAAGGCAGGAAAAGATCAAAGCTCCGAAAATAGCAGAGGAGGCGAATGGGCTCACCTGGCTGGTGTTGCGCATGAGAAAATGACGAGGTGGTTGTTCCATCTTCTAGTGTACGGTTAGCTCGAGCGAGGTTTGTGCTTTGCTCCTACTCGGACATTTTCCATGACATCCATGGCATTTATATATACTGCGAATTGTGCCAGATCAGGCCCTTCGTTACACTTGCACTAGGGCGTAACCAGGCAAAATAGTTCAGACAAAACAACATGTTCATTAACAAGGCAAAAGATTCAGATCCATGGGCATTGAGAACTATAAAGGCAAAAGATTTCATACAAAACTCCATGCTCTAAAATTGATGTGATGCATGCTCTCGTTTAGTAATGTGATCGATTGCTTTCTTTACTTCAGTGACTTCACCAAGCTGGGTTGTCATCTGAGTTGGCTGCGAGTTATTTTAAAGGGAAGGTGCAACCGCAATGTGCTAGTGAGTTTGTTTGCACTTTGAAGCCACCTCTCGAATTCGCTTGCAAGTAAATCTTATACTAGGAAGTCAGGCGCGGCGATACGCCGCGCCCTGGGTGCTAATTTTTTGGCATGATACACGGCGTACACCCGTGATATATTACTCACATTTGTGATGTGTTAGTAGAAAGTGATGGTGTGAACAAATCGAATTCATTCAGAGAACATGCATTAGCCAGTTGTTATATTCCAACTCGATCACATACTGATAGGATAATACAGGACCCAGTGAGTAACTGACCGGTACTAATACATATTCCTAATCGTCTGGATTCCAACTCTGGATTTCATCTAGCTTGTGTTGCTGTCTTCATCGTCAAAGAGAATATGAGGAGTTCGTTGATTGGTGTGGGGATGGGTAGCCGAGAACAGGAGCAGGTTCTCCTCCACCATCTGAGAAGACAAAGCCGGCAAGGGGAGCTCGAGAGCAAGATTATTTCACTGTCGGAAGGAAGCGAGAACCGAGTGTCATCCCCAAACAGAGGCTGAACTAAGCAACCACAAACATGCTAGAAACTTCAAACACAGTGTGTAGGATCAGTTGCCAGGATGAATCCAGCCGTTAGCATAAAATTAAGTAATCCAGACGATGTCTGATGCAAATGGTCCTGATGTCTGCTGAAAGAAATTGGTGCTTGCAACAACCTGATTACTTCCTAAGCCAATAACGAAACGGGAAAGTCGAGATGATGCTTAGTCATTAATAAAAGTAGCAAGAACTGTCTAAAAAAATCTGCAGCATTTGCACTTTTTTTAGCTTTGATGACACATGGAAAAAAATCAATGTATGTTTGAACTTACCTCCTTACTTGATCTGTACGTCTGATTCAAATCCAATGACACTATGTTACGCGAGCCCATGCTGGAAAGAAGAGATCTCTTCACTTGAAAAAAAGCCAGGGAGCTTTACAATTGTTGGACCTACTCCTGCTAACCCATTAAATAATATGATCATTAAGACCTTAAATGTAATTAGAAAACTTGTGCAAAGACGTGTAATTAGAAAAGTAGAATATCTGTATGAAAATCACAGCAAGGCATGGAGCAATAGATGGCATAACTGGAACTATATAAAACGCATGACAATTTGACAATCCTATCAGCCAATGAATTTCTTTGAACTGCAGTGCTACTGTTGGTGGTAAATCAAGAATGGCCCTTAAAATAAGCAGAGAAAGTATACACAGTATTTTGATTGAAAACATACTTAAACTGAATACAGGAAGTCAGTCTACAATTTGATTCTTACATAAGCAGTCTTGAGCTTCCATCTTGGAAAAAATATGTGATGAGAATATATATCTTATAATATCCTACAGGCATAGTTTGTTAATAGAGATCAATTTATCTGTCTGATTTAGGGACGCAGCTGACACTTTAATGGTGTCACCTTTGTTGACCTTGTACATGTTGGTGAAATGTATCAATGGTAGTACCAATCTCAATTCATAAGAAATCACAACAGAGCATGAACTTACTGAATAAAGGTAGCATGAAATTTCGGATTTGTTACACCTAACCCCATATTGCGCTTAGTAAACTTTTCCGAAGAAGCGTCAAACGCAGCTTCTCCATAGAATGCAGGTCCTTTAGGGCCTTGTTTCAGAAAATTCAACCACAGTAGAGGGCTTCCTGCCAACAATTGCCCACGGTAGTATCGCAGCTCCACCAACCAGGAACCAAGAGTTCGAGCAAACCTATTTCTTTGCCAGCTCCACTTACTGTTGATCGGCTAAGTTGCAGGAAAAAGCAGTGGGGGCAGCACTGGTAACTGATAAAACAGAGCAGGTCGAGCTAATTGAATGCATTTCATGTGCAGGCGGCAAGCCGAATTAACCATCTGATTGTTCAGTTAATAAGTGTCAATGCAATACATTGAAAGCTAAAGCTGATTGGTTACATTGCAGGAAGAAATATTGTAAATACATAGACAATGAAATGAGCAGGTCAAGGCAACTACATGCATATCGTGTGTAGATCATAAGAGCTGGATCAAATATCTGAATGTTTAGAAGGTACCAGTTGGTCAACGACTATACGTTCTGTGCTTGATCCCTGTTCTCCCAAATTCACGAAACACGCACAACAGCTTTCCATTTAGATCCCAAGGTGACAAATCTTTCACCGAGTTTGTTTGCATTGCTACTCGAGGTCCCTGTAGAACACTATCTTTAGTAAGCACAGGCTTATACGAATAGTGTTAGAAATTATAGTTTGAAGAATATAGAGGTTAGGTGTAAATTGATTAATTAGAATAAATATCAGGAGAACGAACAACCTAAATCAACGCTTGAATAGAGGAGAAGAAACAACCTAAATCAACACTTAAGTGACCAGATAGATATATACTGAGAAAAAGGTGTAAGTAAAAAAGAAAGATGAAAGAAAAAAGTCCATTTTAAAGTCCAACCTAATAGCACACTAGTCTACTTGGGCCGGAGTAGTTCCTTTTATGCCTTTTTGTCTTCATGGGTTCCATAGCAGATAGCAAAAAGACATTGAGTGGTATTATTACTTTGATTTCACTGATAATTTAGTTGTAGAACTGGTGACAAAATGTACTTTTTTTATACGCTTACCAGATGGCCTTGACTTTTCTCTCTTCTTATTCTCTGATGTCAAACTTCTTGGCTTGCATATCAAAGATCATAATATGCTAAATGACTCGTTCGTAGTAAATTCGATATAATTACACAGCATGTGAGTTGTCATCTTCTTCTGCTCAGTGCCAGATATGACGGGTCAGAGGTAATATGCTTGGTATGTGGTGCTTGCCACAACCAAGACAACGTTTTTACCCATGAGCGTGATGCCATGCTGTCCAAAGAGCATGAATCCACCGACCACCATTTTGTTATCGTTGTTAGGCTCAAGAACAAAGAAATAACAGAGTTTATACCTGCATGTAGTGAAACTGTTAGTATTATTTATGTTCAGTCCAAGGCAAAGAAATAGGCTTGCTCCAAGTCTTTCGTATGTGCATGTAGGTAAATTTACCTGGGACCTCCTTTTATGCACGGACAGCTAGAACACTTAGACACTTCTACTAGGGAAAGCCTTGAGCTAGAACAAATACGATCATCCAATAGACTAACCGACGAAACCACATAAAACAATGCAACAATTTACAAATGAAAATGATATGAAACGAATACAATATAACCATTATTGGAGTGCATGACGATCTCTGCAATAAAAACATGATACCATACAAATCCCATATTAAAAGAAAAAATATTAGTTGGTAGTTTAATTTTTGTTGAACTGTTGATCAATTTCCTTAGAGCTAAATTTCGCTGAATTATGGATAGTGCCATGTTGATAACCTGCCATAAGAGAAAACTTACAAACCTCGAATTGAAGTCTGTATGAGTTGATGCTTCTCTTGATATAATTTGCAGCGGAAGAGAACTACAAACCCAAGACTGGACACCCTTCGAAAAAATAATATGAAGTACTTGCAAGAGCCATGTCTAGAAGTATCTGAACTTGGCCAGAGCTCACGCTGGTTCAATGTGCTAGAAAAACTGATCCATAAACTGAATGATAATAGATGTGATACCGCATACATGTCTTCGAACCCTGTAAATTCAACCATGCCAATTAAAACGCTTAAACTAATCCAATGCAAATATGCAATTCAACAAAATCAACTGCACCCTATCCCTGAAGATGTCAACGAAACAATCTAGCAAGGAAATATTTATCTCCTCAATTCAGTTATACATTGCCAGTTCACGTGGCTGTATAGTGTACTGTACCAACCCAAAAAAGAGTGCAATTTGAAGTTCCAAACTCTGGACTCTGACACAACTATTGGATATCAACCATACACACATCGCAGCGGAGGGCATGCTGACCTTATTTGGAGACGTGGGTGATAAGTTTGGGGCGGCCGATCTCGGGGGCCATGGGGGACCATGCAGCTAGACTTGGCAATGACGGTACAGACTGCAGAATGAGCAGAGAGGATTGCGGCGGTTAAAATATGCCAGACTAAATTGCAAAAGGCAAGCTGGGAAGATGAGGCAAGGAAGTGCAACCTTTTCTAATCTGTTTGGCACATGAAAAGCACCTCATGAACAACAAAGAACTCGTTGAATAAAATGGGTAATCCTCCAATCAAGCAGGCAGAAGTATCTGCAATGTGCATAAGAGGAGCGTGCATAAAAGGATTAGCATGTAGTCATTTCAACAAACAGGTTGTGTGCACAAACCACAAGGAAGTTAAATCTAAACAAATATGTGTCCTTGATGTAGAGCAGCGGGGAGGAAAGCTCTAAACTGAGAACATATCTCGTCGTAGCAGACTTCAGGATTACCGTTGACGTCGTCGCGGAGACTGGCAATGGCATCAAGTGCGTGGTGGCAGGCTGGCAGCGGGCCTTGATTATGTAGGCACCTGCAGGTCCGGCAGGCGCCTTTGTACTGCTGTTCAAGGCCTCGTCGGCGGGACTGCGGACACTTTGTGGTAGCAGGGGCCTAGCTGCTGCTGCACACGCATTGTGCTCGCCAGTGCACGTCGTCGCCCGTTCCGGCACGCACACTCGTGCTGCTGTTCCTGTCCTCGTCAGCCATACGGTGGACGCAGCCAACGCTGTGGTGGCATGGACCCGGCTGCCGCAGCACGCGGCACACTCACCGGTGGTCATCATCGCCAACATCGGTGAAGCCGCCGGCAGCACCTCCACAGTTCTTGGTGGCATGGCTTCGATCTTGAGGAAGAGACGGTGAGAGGGGCACCAATAGAACACACCGCATGGTAAGATTAAACTCAACTGGTTGACTATAGCGCAGCGCGGGCGGTCCTCGGTGCGGCGGCAGTGTCCCGCGCGGCGGTCAACACCGCAAGTGGGCGGGGCAGGGCAGACGCAGCGGCAACAGCTCCTTGTCCCGAAAAAGCCACAGGCGACGCCCTGTCGCGCGACAGGCTTCCGGCCGCCGCCCAGCGTCGATCTCGCCGGCCGCAACACCCGCTCGTCAAAGCCTCCATGGCCCCCGCGCCGATTCCTCTTGGCTGGAGCTGCACCATGACGCGGCTAGAGGTCCAGGGGGTCGGAGGAGGCCGTGGTCGTCTTCTGCTCCATGCCCTCTTGCCGGCGAGGTCCCCGTCGATCGGAAGGTCTTGGTGGTGGAGGCGGTGGTGCGGCGCCTCTCGGGGAGCTGTACCGGCAGCATACCGAGGAGGCGGCTTCACAGGTGCACGCCGCGCTCGTGTGGTTCGTGCGCGTCACCGGTGGGATCGAGAGCAGCTGCGGAGGAGATGGAGCAGGGGACCGCGTCCAGATAGTCGCTGGTCACAAAGCCGTCTAGGGAAGAGATAATGGTGCTGACATCCTCCGCCACGCTGCCACGCGCGTCGATGGCCTTCATCGGCGACAGAGGAACTCGGTTTAGGAGATGGAGGAGGCAGCCAGCTTCTGGACGAAGGATTGGGGAGACAATTTTTTAACATGGTCGATGGGGATTGGTGCGAAATATGCAGTGATGGGATTGGGGAGGAAGAGGCCTTGATTGTTCGAGATTTCCGGCCGAGACAATCAAACACAGCTTTACCGCTTTGACCACGCCACTTTATCTGCACGGTTCAAATCGTATCGAATGACAGTGTAAACTGGAGACACTGTAGATGTGCGATTTCTACAGTGCCAGACTGCCAAATGGCATAGCTAGAAGGAGGTTAAAAACTTGAACTTTTATAGTATATATATATATATAATATATATATGAGATGAGATAGATATCCTGCACTAGCTGGCATCTAAACCGTGGAGCAAAAGGCGGTGTTGATGATCACTTAACTTTGTCCTAGTACGTATGTATGTTTTTTTAGACTTCCAAGAACATGGAACACACTTCCCTGGCCCAATTTCCTTGGAAACGAGACGAAATGGACGATATCGTCCATCCATGAGTATATCTGTAAGCCCCGTTCAGAACGTAGGTATAAAAAACATAGGAATACAAAAAATAAAGGAATATAAAAGGAATGTAGAGGCAAAACTAAGGATCAAGAAACCATAGAAGGACAAGGAATGGGCTTTCGATAGGACTAGACGACTAGTGTGCGAGGACGCTCTTCCGCGTGCGAGTGCTATCCTTTTTTATTATCTGGCTGAGTTGGCATCGATTGTTTTTTTTTGTAATGGTCCTGAATATATTCTGTGAATATTGTATTGATTGTACGATTTATATCAGGGATCAACCATTTTGTATGAAGAAATGGGAGGGAGACCGTCTCAGTATGACGGTGATATAGGTGGAGCTTGCATTGTATACTAGCAATGAGTTCGGTGATATTTGGAGTCAATTTTATCATACAACACTTAAGTTGTATAGATAGATAAACCTATGCTTATCATAAGGTTTAATATAGAAGGGTTGAAATTCAGACCGGTGGATATGCATTACACACCACGGCGCCATGATGCTCACCACTGTACTTCACAAAAGGGCGTGAGTATCTGTGGCCACCACAATATTAAGCATTTATGGAAATAAGTTACGTACGACAGCATTGCAACGCTGAAGGCGATAACAATTTAAAACGGAACTATGCTTTATGTCATATCAATTAGCAAGGTTGAAATTCTGCTTTGTCCTACCAGTTTGTCATATTGTCATGATGCTATCACTCTTGTAGAGACGGTCACATGAGCAAATGAGATGTATCATCTTGTAGAAGGAGCTATCACTCTTGCATATTTTATTGTGTTGGTTAAAATTCTATGTGCATTTTTTGTCCAAAATTGATTATGTGTATGGAGGAGGAATATTCTGATTGGTGAACTAAGAACAACAGATTTACCAAGTTAGTGTTCCAAAAAGTTTGTGTATGATAAGATTTGGATTGGTGAATATGAGAACAATAGGTGATTGAGCATAGCAGCTCATTTCCTATAAGCTTTTGTGTGAATGGTCCAGCTGGAAATTGACTAAAGTAATGGTTCATTTTGTAGAGATTGAAATAATTTGTAATCTTCTACAACTTTGAGAATTCAAAGTTATGTTTGTTTGTGCAATGTTGTACAGCTCGAGAACTTGGTAGAATAGTTGGACAATTACCATTTTCTGGTTATGCATTGTGTCATGTATAGGTTTGTTTTTGTTGAAGTTACGAAATTAATTTGTGTATGTTATAGTTGAAGCTTTTTTGTGCTTTATTTCATTGGCTATGTATTCACACTGTTTTCTGTAATTTATAATGATATTATCTATCAATCTCGATGTTGATGAAATTTGGGTATTACATATTTTTTCACGACTCAATACAAAAAATAAATCCCCACGCCATAATCTCAAAAGAATAGGATACCCAATATCTAAGAACTTCTTCTAACCATTTCTTATTTCCATCGGTATCTGTAAGCCAATTTCTCTAGAATCATAAGCCAAAAAGAAGTGGCCTACCCGAGTATTGAGGATGACCACTTGAGGGACGCCAAAGGAGGAGCATGAGAGGAATGCAATGGGTGAGAGGCCACGCAAGAGATATGACAGGCTGATCAAATCATTTGATCAACCGGCTCAAAAAAATTGATAGGCCCTACAAACATCACAACCTCAAGCTCACCTACCCCTAGGACTCCTTTGACCACGCCTATATGTTCTATGGCAAGAGGTAGAGTAAGAGCCCTACAAGCTTTAGGTGAATCTATTCCTAAACTTGAGTGATATTTGTCCCTCCATGAACGGCAGGTTCATGAAAGTAATTATCAAAAATTTATAGCTCTTTGATGTCTATTTGCAAGGAACTTTATCTCTACTTCAAGATGAGCTCTTCTTTGTTCATCCTCCTCTTCGTGGAATTGATCACTACATCGACCTCATATTCGGAGCAGCACTACCCAACCACACTCCTAACCGCACCAACCCCGAGGAAAACAAGGAAATTGAGCTCCAAATTAAAATATACTCTCTAGATGTTTTATTCGTGAGAGCCTTAGACCTTGTGTCATCCTAGTTATTCTTTCAACTAAGCAAGATGATACTTCGAGAGATATTATTGATTTTCACCACATTAATAATATCAAGGTGTCCTACCATTGTCGAGAGACGGGATGATATGTTGGATGAATTAAGTGGCACCATTGTCTTCTCTAACATAGTCTTGTGCTTCTCTAACATAGTCTTGTGTAGTGGATACCACCAATTCAGAATGAGTCTTGGTGACAAAAGGAAAACCTCCCCTAATACCAAACTTTTTCTCTGTGGATGCTTGGTTATGCCATTTGGTGTTTCCAATGTAACCTTCTATTTTTATAAGCGTCATGAATCATGTTTTGCGACATTTGATTGGAAAATTTAATTATTGTCTATTTTGGCAATATCTTCATTTATAGAAAATCTCTTCACGGCCATCTTGAACATGTTAAGCGAGTTTTATTGGTGCTTCGTAATGAAAGGCTGTATGCCAACTTTAAGAAATGCATTTTTTGCACCAAAAAATTGTCTTTTCAGGTTTCATCCTTTCTTGTAATGGAATTGAAGTGGACTGATACGTCTCAAACGTATCTATAATTTTTGATGCTCCATGCTTGTTTTACACCATTTGCCTATTGTTTCGTTACACTTAGTGGCACTTTTATGCATTTTCCGGAACTAACCTATTAACAAGTGCCACAGTGCCAGTTTCCTGTTTTCTGCTATTTTTGTGTTTCAGAAGTGATACACAGGAAATATTCTCGGAATTGGACGAAACAAGTTCCTGAAGTCTTATTTTACCCGGAAGCTTCCAGAGATCCGAAGAAGTGTCGGAGGGGGGCCACCAGGGCCCCACACGCGTGGGTGGCGCGGCCAGCCCCCTGGCCGCGCCGGGCCGACGTGAGGGCGCCTGGCCCCTCCTCTGACATCGTTCCTTTGCCTATAAAGACCCCCCGACGAGAAAAACCTAAGGGCCCGATCAGATTTCCAGAACACATCGCGATACGCCGCCGCCGTCGACCCGAAGATCGGGAGGGTCCAGAAGCTCTTCCCGGCACCCTGCCGGAGAGGGGAATCGCCACCGGAGATCTTCTTCATCGCCATGCTTGCCTCCGGAGCGATGAGTGAGTAGTCTACCTTGGACTATGGGTCCATAGCAGTAGCTAGATGGTTGTCTTCTCCACCATGTGCTTCATGTTTAGATCTCATGAGCTGCCATACATGATTGAGATCACCGTTATGTAATTCTACATGTTTGGTTTGTTGGGATCCGATGAATATTGGTGTTTATGATTAAGTTGTTGTACTAAATTATATCTTTTGTTATCTCTATGTTGTTTATGATCTTGCATGCTCTCCGTTGTTAGTAGCTATCTTAGCCGAGTAGTTGCTAGTGACTCCAAGAGGGGGTATTTATGCTCGATAGTGGGTTCATGTCTCTATTTCACCTGGGGGAGTGACAGAAACCTCTAAGGTGGTAGATGTGTTGTTGCTACTAGGGAGAAAACAACATTCATATGCTCAAGGGCATATGCTTTGTTTACATTACACACTTTGCTTAATGCAATTATCTGTTGTTCGCAACTTAATACTTCTAGGGTGTTCGGATTGATATCCCCGGGGGTGGATTATTAGTCATAGATGCAGTTGGATGGCGGTCTATGTATTTTGTTGTAATGCCCAGAGTAAATCTCATAGTGATCTTCTTGACATGTCACGTTATCTTTATTCTATCAATTGCCCAACTGTAATTTGTTTACCCAGCATGTGCTATTTTATCTATGGAGAGACACCACTAGTGAACTGTGGACCCCGGTCCTATTTACATCATATTGCAATCACGTGTTTACCTTTCTCACACTGTTTACTTTACTCGCATACTATTATTGTTTTCCACTCGATACGCTCATAACCTTTGTTTCAAGCAAACCGGTGAGATTGACAACCTCATCGCAAGTTGGGAACAAAGTATTTGTTTGTGTGTGTGCAGGTTCCACAACACCTTCAGTCGTCATTGTCTCTCCTCTCCTGTTCGATAAACCTTGGTTTCTTAACTGAGGGAAAACTTGCCGCTACACTCATCATACCTTCCTCTTGGGGTTCCCAACGGGCTGGTTATTCACCACGCACAAGGACTTACTGCTCCACGCCAGCAGCCTCTTTTCTGGCGCCATCACCAAGTAGCAGCTTCTTTTCTGGCGCCGTTGCCGGGGAGGAAGAGAAGACTTCTGCGAGGGGAGTTCTTCGCACACACATTCTTTACTTTGTTATTTGTTTTGCTTTACTTTATTTATTTTACCTGCATTGCTTTTTATATCAAAAACCCCAAAAAATTAGAATCCTTGGTAGTTGTTATTTCTTTACTTTAGTTTATCATGCTGTTTCCTAAGTTCGTTCTGGAGGACCTCTCAGTAGGTAGTGGTTCAATTATTGGCAAAAATAACATTGAGGAGTTCTTTAATCACATTAGTATGTATGAGGAAGATGAGGAAAAGTCTTGGGTTGAGCTTGCTCCTAGTATTGAAGTTGCTTCTGTTATATTAATTGACATGTTGGAAACTAGGTTTGCTAGTCTTAATCCTTTTATGCAATATATGTTCCTTAAGCTTCATGAAATTGAGGATGCCGAAAAGAAGGCTTTTATCTTGGAAACTTTGCGCCTAGAATTTAAGGATGTCGTTGTTGAAGCTAGGAAAGTTATTAAACGTTTTAATAAACTCGGTTCACCTATAAAGGTTATTGATACTAATGATGAGGAGACCGAAATACCTATACCTTGCAAGCTTTTGGGATTGAATGATGCTTTCGAAAATAATTTTGCCTGGATCTGTCCTGAAAATCTTTTTGATGAGAATAGTGTACCAAAGCATGATCACAAAGGGTCTTCAAAAACTTATGTGGATGAAATACAATGCCTTATTGACAAGACCTCTTCTGTTGATCTTAATGCTTCTTCTGAAGGTACTTGATTCGCAATTTTCTGCGCCTAGCTCAAAGGCGTTAAAGAAAAGCACTCTTGGGAGATAACCCAATGTTTTCTTTTCAGTACTTTTTCTTTTATTCGAGTCTTGGAAGTCATTACTACTGTAATGACTGCTCTTTATCTTGTTTATTTCGTTTTTGTGCCAAGAGAAGCCTCTAATTTGAGTGAGGTAAAGATTTGGGGATGTTGCTGTCCTGAAACTGTTTTTGGTGCTGCACCGTAAAAATTCGTGAAAATTCTCTGTTTATCTTTTGGACCTGCGATTTCTTGTGCATATGCCCCAGGTTATATCCAAACTTTTCTTAGTTGAACACTTTTTGATTTGAGCAAAATAAAATCCCTCAAAAATTCGACATTTGTCAGCTGTTCAGTTTTGACAGATTTCTGCCAATATTTGTGTTTGCCACTTTATCGCTTTCTTTTGATCATGGAACTTTTGGGGAGGTTGCTACAGTAGTATATGCTATATATGTGGTGGTTTTGAGTTGAAACCTGAAGCAAATAGAGGATTGATTATATGTTATGCTTGCACTAATGTTGCTAATAGAATTGTGTTTAGTTTTGTATGAAGGAAGTTTTCAAGTGTAGGGATTGGAGAATGATGAGATGAGTTGAAGAATGGACAAAAGCTCAAGCTTGGGGATGCCCATGCATCATCCCAAGAAATATCCAAGAAGTACAAGCGTCAAAGCTTGGGGATGCCCCCGAGGCACCCCTTCTTCATCGGCAAAAATCAGGTCACCTTTCAAAACACTATATTTTTATTGCTTCATGCACTATGTGTTTTTCTTGGAGCGTCAGTTGTTTTAGTTTTCTTAGTTGGTTTAGTTTGTTTGTTTGCTGCAATAAATGGTTGGACCCCAACAAATTTTCTTTTGGAGAAGTTGTTTGTTTTCATTTGCAAAGAACGCTCAGTTTTTCACTCTTATCGTTCATCGATGCGTTCTTCTTTTTCTGCTACTGCTTTTGGTTTTCATTTTCGCCTTGATTTGCATTCAGACCTTGTCATATCTTTTCATCAAGGTGTATTTTTGCCTCTGATCTTCATTGGTTTTCATCAAAAGAGGTGTTTATAAAAATTTCAAATGGTGTTGGAAAAGAGAAAAAGCTTTGTGCAAAATAGTGGTACAAGAAGGAGCTTGTGTAGACTGCGGCTTAGGCTTTTTCATGTCATGTTTGATGTCTTTTTAATAGTATGCTTAGTGGTTTTGCTGTAGTATGACTTGTCTCAAATAACTGAGATTGCTTAATGAGCCTTTAAAAAAATCATGCGTTGTTTTTATTGTATGGAAGCATTATTTTGGTTTTCTCCTTGATGCTTTGAAAGAGCATTTGCCCCCATGTGTGGTTTTGGTAATTAATGACAATCCCTATGGACTAATGTTTGCATCGAGTTATATTTGTAGGACTTGTCCGTAGACAACGCTTGAGCCATTTCTTGGTTTCAAGGTTGTAAGAAGATGCAAATAAAGAAGTTTACGTGATGATCAAGGGAGTTGAGCCTATAGAAGACATCATCATTATGAAGGAAGAAGATGAAGTCCAATGTTGATCAAGTCGAAGCGCAAGTTCAAGATAGGCATATAGAGGATATCATTTGCTTGAAGCTCGGTGTCCATTTGGTGTTAATGGACATGTGAAGATATTTCTACTAGTGTCTCTCCCATAGTGAAGTATGGGGGAGCAATCCGCAAGACTTCACCGAGCAAGCGCAATCAAGAAAGGTAGTCCAACTTGAGAAGATCAAGATCGTCACTATCTAGCTCAAGTGGAAGGCACAAGGCAAAGGTATGATCTTGATAGGGTTTCTTTCTTACCGGTCTCATAGTGTTTGGGAGACCGGGTTTTAGGATCGATAGCCGTACTATCAAGAGGGGCTCTCGAGTGAGTAACTTATTTGTATTGTTCGGAGAGAGCTCAAACCTTTGCATACTTGGCATTATCTTTCTTGGTTCTTATTTGGCTTTTATCCATGTGAGGTTCTAGAGCTTGTGGTTATTTCCATGACAAGCTCTAGCTCATCAAAAACGGATTTTGTATGGAACTCTAATTACGTTTTTGGTGTTTAGAGGTTTTACCGATTCATCTTTATAGCTAAGTCAAACCTTTTATCATTTGGTTTCATCCTCCTTTGTTGGACTATGATGTTTCTATGGATTATGTTGTAGAGCTCATCGTGGTGATTCCAACGAGCCCAAGATCATCGAAAACGGAGTCCGGATGCAAAAGTTATCGCTGTTTTCGTGTTGCTCACTTTTCTTGGGCGGATTATCCGGCCCAGTTTTGGAAAAATCCGGCCCAAAAATCCAGCCTTAAATCTGAGTGACGCGCACTTTGCCAACTTCTGGTCCTTAGCCATTTTCAGGGGGGGGCGGATTATCCGGCCCAGTTTTGGAAATATCCGGCCGAAATATCCGGCCGCCGGATTATCCGGCCCAGTTTTGGAAATATCCGGCCGAAATATCCGGCCCCGGATCTGGACGACGCGCGTGAAGTCCTTAGCAGTTTCTGGGGGGGGAGGGCGGATTATCCGGTCCAAACTTGGACCGGATTATCCGGCCCTGCTGTACATCAACGGCTACATTCCCGGGAGGGGTATAAATACCCCTCCCCTTCTTCAAGCTTGGGTTAGCTCGTTTTTCCTTCTCTCTCCCTCCATTGTTGACTTTGGAAAGCTTGCCCATCTCTCAATTCCTTCCATGATTCTTGCATATCTTTGAGGGAAAAGAGAGAGGAGATCTAGATCTACTTTTCCACCAATCACTTTCTCCTCTTTGTGAGGGGAACCCATTGGATCTAGATCTTGGAGTTCTTTGTGGATTTCTTCCTTTGTTCTTCCTCTCATATCCCTCCATAGCATTTGTTGCTTTGGTAGGATTTGGGAGAGAAGGATTTGAGCACTTCGTGTGTTCTTGCCATTGCATTTGGTGCATCGGTTTGAGTTCTCCTCGGAGATTCGGTAGTGAAAGTTCGTTGAGCTTTTTACTCTTGGGTTCTTGGAGCCCTAGACGGCTTAGTGGCTTAGTGGTTACTTGGGGACCTCCAATTAAGTTGTGGAGATCTTCCCAAGCTTTGTGGTGCCTCCGTGGCAATTACTTGGGGACCTCCAATTAAGTTGTGGAGATCTTCCCAAGCTTTGTGGTGCCTCAGTGGCGATTCTTGGGAGCCTCCAATTGAGTTGTGGAGATTGCTCCAAGCTTGTACGGGCTCGGTGACCGCCCTCAAGTGTCCCATAGTGGTCGGGTCTTCCATCTTGGTGGGAGGGCTCGAGGAGATTACGGTGAGCCTCCGTGGCGTTTGGGGAGCCTTGTGCCTCCACACCGCTCCAACGGAGATTAGCACTCGCAAGGGTGTGAACTTCGGGATACATCATTGTCTCCATGTCCCTCGGTTATTTCTATACCCGAGCTCCTTTACTTATGCAATTTACTTTGTGATAGCCTTCGTGCTTGAAGTTATATATATATTGCTATCTCATAGTTGCTTATCTTGTCTAGCATAAGTTGTTGGTGCACATAGGTGAACCTAGTTTGTTTAGGTTTTGTTTGCTTGGCAAATTAAACATTAGTTTTATTCCGCATTTGTCAAGCCACTTGTAAAAGTTTTAAATCGCCTATTCACCCCCCCTCTAGGCGACATCCTTGTACTTTCATGCTTTATTTGGGTTGACTTGGTGCATGCTCACACATGTTAGACTCTTACAAAGTCGCCAATAGCCTTCATGATCATTTAGTTTTTGACTTTTGATGCCATCGTATGCTTCTTTTAATGTCGCTTTGTCGCTTTGCATGATTATGGCCATTACTGCTCTCTTAGTTGGTCACTCCCAGTCTTTTGCTAGCCCTCGCCTTGTACTGAGTATGAGCTCTACTCGTGCATCCAACTCCTAAAAGCCAAAGTTTTCCAAAGTGTCCACCATACATACCTACTAGCAATTTGCTATTCCAAGTAAATTTGACTTGCTTTTATTTTCTCTTCAAATTAAACTCTTACCAGTGTTATGCGAAATTCGGTTAGTAAAGCTCTCACGAACCGGAAGGCACACTTTACTTTTTCCTGTTCTTAAAAATTTGACATTGTGGTCTCTTATGTTGAGTTGTTATGCTTGCAAGTTGTAAGTTGGATTCTAGCCCAGCCATGCTGTCATGGGGCAAGCTTTCAACATTGCACTTCTTATTTGAGTTGATATCGTGATCTTTTGTTTATGGATGCCCGCGGTGTGAAATGAATTAGGAATCTTGTGGGGATCATGGAGTTTGTATATGTGTTAGGGAAACGCCGGGCCGCCAATCTAAGCCATGCATAATTCATGGTGGAAATTTGCAGCATACCCATGGTGAACATTCGACGACGCATCTCACAATAAAAAGCTAAACAATATAGCAAATAAAAGAGATGTCGAGGTGTTCATTGTCTGCTTGTCCTGTCATTTTGGTGTGGGCTTGTTCCATGTCATCGGGCACGGAGGTACCCCATTGGCGGTTCTCAATGATATGCATATACTTACAATGACAAGAGCCTTGCTTGGGACTCTAAGTAAAGTAGCATGAGGTTTGGGTACTCGTATTCATGGGGCACGAGGTTTTCAACTTATGATTTGTCAAGCATATGCATCATAATTGTTCTTGCATTAACTTTAACCATTCAAGATGCTTATGATGGGGGCAATGAGAGCTCAAAGCCGGTAAGTACCATAATTTTTGAAGGTTATAAAACTTGCAATCACTGCTTCCCTCTGCGAAGGGCCTTTCTTCTACTTTTATGTTGAGTCACCACCTTCTTTCTTTATGCACCATTAAGAGAGCATAGTTGTCATTCTTAGTGTGATATGCATTGTCCCAAAGTTCATTGATTGATTCATATTGTTGGTTTCACTTGTTCTTAAATTATTTGTATCTAGTCGCCCTCTTAAACTTTGAGGTGTCCTATGCATTTATGTTTTGCTCTCTTTGAAGGACAAGCTGAAAACCTTTTGCATGTTTTCCTTATGATTTGAACACACGTTTGACTTTCATTGTTTCATTACCATGATCTTTTGTTTGTGTTCATTTGCATGTTTACAATATGGTTGCTAAGTTCTTATTGTCATGATTATATCTTCATGCCCATGTTTTAAGTTCTATTGATCCCAGCTCACCAATGCTTACATATATGATCAAGATTGTGTAGGTGCATGTCACCTCAAAAATTATTCTTTTGTTATCACTTACCTACTCGAGGACGAGCAGGAGTTAAGCTTGGGGATGCTTGATACGTCTCAAACGTATCTATAATTTTTGATGCTCCATGCTTGTTTTACACCATGTGCCTATTGTTTCGTTACACTTAGTGGCACTTTTATGCATTTTCCGGAACTAACCTATTAACAAGTGCCACAGTGCCAGTTTCCTGTTTTCTGCTGTTTTTGTGTTTCAGAAGTGATACACAGGAAATATTCTCGGAATTGGACGAAACAAGTTCCTGAAGTCTTATTTTACCCGGAAGCTTCCAGAGATCCGAAGAAGTGTCGAAGGGGGGCCACCAGGGGCCCACACGCGTGGGTGGCGCGGCCAGCCCCCTGGCCGCGCCAGGCCCACGTGAGGGCGCCTGGCCCCTCCTCTGACATCGTCCCTTCGCCTATAAAGACCCCCCGACGAGAAAAACCTAAGGGCCCGATCAGATTTCCAAAACACATCGCGATACGCCGCCGCCGTCGACCCGAAGATCGGGAGGGTCCAGAAGCTCTTCCCGGCACCCTGCCGGAGAGGGGAATCGCCACCGGAGGTCTTCTTCATCGCCATGCTTGCCTCCGGAGCGATGAGTGAGTAGTCTACCTTGGACTATGGGTCCATAGCAGTAGCTAGATGGGTGTCTTCTCCACCATGTGCTTCATGTTTAGATCTCATGAGTTGCCATACATGATTGAGATCACCGTTATGTAATTCTACATGTTTGGTTTGTTTGGATCCGATGAATATTGGTGTTTATGATTAAGTTGCTGTACTGAATTATATCTTTTGTTATCTCTATGTTGTTTATGATCTTGCATGCTCTCCGTTTTTAGTAGCTATCTTGGCCGAGTAGTTGCTAGTGACTCCAAGAGGGGGTATTTATGCTCGATAGTGGGTTCATGTCTCTATTTCACCTGGGGGAGTGACAGAAACCTCTAAGGTGGTAGATGTGCTGTTGCTACTAGGGAGAAAACAACATTCATATGCTCAAGGGCATATGCTTTGTTTACATTACACACTTTGCTTAATGCAATTATCTGTTGTTCGCAACTTAATACTTCTAGGGTGTTCGGATTGATATCCCCGGGGGTGGATTATTAGTCATAGATGCAGTTGGATGGCGGTCTATGTATTTTGTTGTAATACCCAGAGTAAATCTCATAGTGATCTTCTTGACATATCACGTTATCTTTATTCTATCAATTGCCCAACTGTAATTTGTTTACCCAGCATGTGCTATTTTATCTATGGAGAGACACCACTAGTGAACTGTGGACCCTGGTCCTATTTACATCATATTGCAATCACCTGTTTACCTTTCTCGCACTGTTTACTTTACTCGCATACTATTATTGTTTTCCACTCGATACGCTCATAACCTTTGTTTCAAGCAAACCGGTGAGATTGACAACCTCATCGCAAGTTGGGAACAAAGTATTTGTTTGTGTGTGTGCAGGTTCCACAACACCTTCAGTCGTCATTGTCTCTCCTCTCCTGTTTGATAAACCTTGGTTTCTTAACTGAGGGAAAACTTGCCGCTACACTCATCATACCTTCCTCTTGGGGTTCCCAACGGGCTGGTTATTCACCACGCACAAGGACTTACTGCTCCACGCCAGCAGCCTCTTTTCTGGCGCTATCACCAAGTAGCATGGACGAAGCAAAAGTAAAGTCAATCAAGCATTTTTCCCATACCAAAAACAATTGGTCAGTATGTTGTTGTCAATGATCTTAAGAAATAAATTAACCGATGCTTCGCTTCTCAACTTGCCGGAATTCACTGAGACTTTTGAGATCAAATGTGGTGCTAGTGGAATTGGTGTTGGTGGGTTTCTAATGCAAAATGGCTGTCTGGTTGCCTATTTTAGTGAGAAACCTGATGACCCCATTTAAATTATCAAATTTATGATAAGGAAATCCATGAATTAGTTTGCCTTCTTGCGATTTTGCAACACTATTTGCAACCAAATTAGTTTTTCATACACTTGAACCATAAATCATTGGAATATTTTAATGGTCAAGAAAACTTGAACAAGATAGATGCAAAATGGGTTGATTTTATATATCCACTCCCTAATGTTTTAAATACAAAAAGGGAAATGAGCGAACACACATTTTTGCAAAACTAACATTTTGACACATCTTGAAATCAATATTTTTGCTCCCGAAGAACTCAAAGATCTATATGCATCCCACCATTTGTTCCCAGATGCACTAATGTCAGAGGATTTTGAGGCTTTCTATTTGCATACATGATTTTTGTTTAAAACTAACAAATTATGTATTCCCGAGTTGTCCCTTTGCCTTTTTATTTTTAAGGAATCACATGAGTCGGATTGATGGAGCACTTGTTGGGATCACAAGGACCTATAACATGTTATCCACATCTTTCTATTTGGCCTAGGATAATTCATGATATGGATCATCATGTTTGAGTATGCACTAGCCTCAACGCTAAGTGAAATCCAATCCTTATGGTCTATATGTTCAATTGCCTATTCTGCACATACCTTGGACATATATAAGCTTGGACTTGCTGCTAGGACTACCTAGATCAAAAAAGGAAAAAATAATAATATATGTTGTGTTCGACCAATTCCCAAAAATGGCACACTTCGTACCTTGTACCAGGAGTGATGTTGCTTCACATGTTGCACCTTTGAATTTTAGGGAAATTGTTCACCCTCATGGAATGCTGAATACCATTGTTTTGGATCACAACTTCAAGTTTGTGACTTACTTTTGGAATATACTTTGATGGTGAAGTTACTATTCCCCACTGCCTATCACCCTCAAAATGATGGATAAATGGAGGTCATGAATCAAAGCCTCTCTACACTTCTCCGAGTATTGATCAAGAAGAACTTGAAGAGTGGGAGGAATACATCTCTTAGATCGGGTTTGCCCACAGGCACACCAAGCATTCAACTACATTAAAGAACCCATTTAAGGTTGTCTATGGATTAAATACTTCTACACCCCTCAACCTACTACCTATACCACTTCATGAGATGAAGAACATGGATGCTTGCAAGCATTTCGGGATCATTATGAAGCTACATGAGTCCACAATAAAAACCATTGATGAACAAGTCCAACGTCAAGAACTTCAACAAGAACGAAAATCCGCTGATCTTTGAAGTTGGTGATCTAGTATGGTTACATCTTCGAAAGTTCATTTTCTGGTAGAACACAAGTCAAAGATCATGGGAAGACATTCCATTTAAGGTTCTCCAACGCATAAACAACAATGCCTATATGATCGACATTCCACCTCAAGTACTTGGTGAGTGATACATTCAATGTCATAGACCTTTCAACATTTCATGGCGTTGATGGCGAGGATCCAGAGTCAAGGACGAATCTTTCCTAAGGAGGAGAATGATACAATACGTCCTACAGACATCATCTCAAGCCCACCTACCACTGCAACTCCTACTACGCCTATTAGTCCTATGGCAAGATCTAGAACAAGAGACCTACAAGTAGAGATGAATTTATCCTCCATGAATTGCTTGCTACCTCAATAGGGATACCCTATGTGTGTTTAGGTATAAATCCCATAATCCCATCAAATCAAGGATGGGACTCGCAACCAAAAATGGGAAGAAAAGAATTAAGAAGTTGAGAAGAGAAGGTAGAAGAAGCTGCCTCACGCTGCCAAACTGTTCGACAACTGAGTCTCTACAAGCCCGAGAGCCATGTACACGTTCATGACATGTCCAACACTTGTACAATCCGCCTCTGTCTAAATGCCAACCTGAGAAGTCCCAGACACACAACACACATGTTTGCAAACCACCCGCCCGCCTCTATCTCGACCTAAATGACCACCGGACTATCCGACATGGAGGTGTTAAACTTTTGAGCACTGCCAACTATCGTCACGAGGCATCCGTATGTGAAATACTAGTTTGGCGGCTGCCTGCGTGCAAAAAAGTGTTTTGCTATCTACCTACCTACCATTTCGCGCTTAGATTAGAAATACCCCACACCTGCAACCCTCCCCCCTTGTGTACAACCAACCTTCTTGTATGGAGATGAATTAGTCTTGATGTAGCTACTCTTTCCTTCGATAACTAGACCTTACCAATCTCCTCTTCTGAAGGTTCTATTTAATTGGTGGACCGGCCGGCGAGAGAAAAATTTTAAATTAGTGTGTTGTTGGCTTCATATTGAGATCTGGAGCCTTCTTGTTGGTAGGTTTGTCGCGGGACTTCACTATTATCATCATGTGTTTGTGTTTTTAGAGCAATCACATATTTCAGTAACAGAAAATCAAGCTACATGAACAAAGATACCTGGAAACTAAAAGACAGGCTAGGAGAAAAAGTTGTCCTGAGAACTTTGCAAATATAACCCTTAAAGGATAGAAAAATACATAACCATCCCTAGGGTTTCCGCCACTCGCCGAAGCTAGCGGCCGCCGCCAAGCTTCAATGCCGCCTAGATGCACGTTGGAAGAGATTCCAAACCTCCACCATTGCCAGATCCAAATAACCACCATCGCCAACAAGGCTTTGTGTGAGTCGATGAAAGGTCGGCTGCAAGGAGCGAGGCATATGTTGTGGCACGTCGATCGGGGCATGTCCTCATGCTTCCTTAAACCAACATCCACCACATCCTATCGATGAAGTTGAAGAATAACGAGAGACCCACCACTTCTGGACTAACATCCTCGCTCTAGAGCATCCACCTCGTCCAGGTCCCAAGCGTCGCCGTGGATAACAGCGAATGCCAGCGACAAGTCGAGAAAATACCTTGCCATATCTGAAGAACAGTGAGAAGACCAAGCTGCCGATCTAAAGGATTGACAAGCACGTGTTGCCATCAATTCTGAGACGTCGCCGTGAAGGTCCCTACCGGCGTGAGAGTAAAGTTGAGGCAGATTATTCGTCCGAGCATCGTTCCCACGACCTACACCCCCTAATCCTACTACAAAGTGGAGGGACGAGGCCCCCCTCCCTCCTATTGCCGGAGCGATAAAAGGAGGGAGAGAAGACCAACGCCTTGGCTAGTTGAGAGCGGAGGGAGCCGCCGCCGCTGTCGTTTATGACTTCTTTGTTGCATTGTCACAAATTGTGTTTGTGTTTGCCACCCTTTCTCGCCCATTCTTCCTGGTGTTAATCCCTTATCATATCGAGAAACAAATCAGAATACCAATCAAACTCTTCCAAATCAAGATATTGCAACAGAGAGCTAGGCGGAGACGAACAGGGATCTCCATCGGAGACCCAGAGGCCAGAGGGTAGCCGTGTTGGCCCAGGTATCCAGCGCGCGTGGGGCCCGGTAACCTAGCCAGGCCGGAATCCTTATAAAGAAAAGGGGGCTCTACCTGTTGGTTCCTCTCCCCTCAACACCAAACTCCAACTCTCAGCCGAGACGCCCCAGAGCAGAGAAGCCGGCGATAACTCGGCGGCTCCACCGCGCGCAGGGGAGAAGCACCCGAGAGTCTCGACGCGCTCCTCCGAATCCGCTCGGGAAGAAAGGCGAGAGGGCGGGCCACCATGAGGCGCTCCTCCAAGAAGGCGTCGTCGTCCGCCGCGGCCGGTAAACCTCCCGGATCCCTCCCCCCGTCACCGTCTTTCTTGTTTCGTGATTAGGATGCGTGCGAGGTCCCGTCGCCCGGGCAGTGCCCGGCGGGTCCCGGGTCCCTTTGCGAGATTCGATGTGGTGCCTTGCCTCGGGAAGATCCAATCTTGAGTTCTGCCGTCTGGGAGCGTACGAGGCAGGACTCCTCGATGTCAGGTATCTGGGGTTTAGATCGCTTGTTGCGGGATGTGAAGGGTCGGGGGTAGATGGAGGGTTTAGCAATTCGACGTGCAGGTAAGAGGAGGTGTGGAATCTCGGATTGCTGCCGAGCTGGGTGTTGATTCGCTTGCAGATTTACGTTCCTAGTGTATGTAGATGGCCATTGTCAGGTTTATCTAGTTGCTTACATATGCCTGGTGGTGACTATTAGAATAAACAATTCATCATTGAAACGCATCAATTAGGCATGCTTTTCTACTACCCTCTTTATACAATTGATTGATACTTTATTAGGTTTGTATGTCATAGCAATTACGCCATATGTTAACGATTATGTACCAGGGAAAATAGATTGTGAGAATTACCATGGTCTCAGAGACAATGAAAGGAGAGTAGCACATCACCTCTGCTTAGTCCTGATAGCAAGAGATTATGATGCACGGCACCAGTTTGCTGGTCGTAATTTTTTTATGTCAATTGCTTATTGCTTTTAATGTAATATAATCAGTGAGAACTGAGTGCTGGCTCAGTGGCAAGGCTTACGGGTGCGCAGCCAGCCCACCCGGGTTCGAGTCCCAAGGGGACCGAATTAAAAACAAGGTGTTATCTAGCGCGTATAAATTCACTGCCGGAGAGGTTTCGTCTATCTAACAACGTATAGCCAAGAGAGGGAATCTTCCCCTGTTGGTCAACGTTTATGTAATATATAATCAGCAAGATTTTGTAGTTGTTCCTACCATGTGCTATTTTGAACAATCACAATGCATTGTGCTGTCCATCTGCCAAGCGATTTACTTCACTTTCTCCTTTTATCGCTTTATCTCATCTTGTTTGTTTGGTGTTCTTCGTCCATTCATTTGGGGGTTGCTTTGCCACTCTCATGAGTTTAGTGTCATTTTGTAGTGCTGAATTACCCCAGTAAATTTAAATAACGGATTGAGAATCTTAACTGGAAGTTGTGTCCCTGTAACTAGAAGTTTCGTAAATAACTCTAAAATAGTTGCCCATTGGCTCAAACTTTGTCTTAATTGGTTTTCTTTCTTTAGGTTAAAAAAAATGTTTGAATCATGATTTATCTTAGCTTTAATTATTGGTGTGCCATCTTCTTTCCTAATGGGTTAGAGTAGGAGCTCTCATATTCTCTTTTGAGGGTATGTATATCTGAATGAGTACTAAGCAAACAATTATATTTAGGTGAGGAACAAGTTAATGAAAAACAAAACAGAAAAAGAAAAGGAGTCAGTACAAACCTGACCAGCGGGAAAGCACAACGTGGTGAGATGCGCTGATTCCTTTTCTTTCTGTTTTACTTGTCAAATCATTACTTATCCATCTGGGTTTAAGAATGTGGGTTTGTATATGCGTATTCCTGCATGTCGACGTGGTGTTTTTGTGTACCTTGACTACTTACAAGCACATGTTCAGGTTCCTATTAGGGGTTCAAATTATTTGTTATACTCAGGCTAACCTTGGGAGGCTATTCCATAATGTGTTTGGAACTCTAAATGATCCCATAAATTGACAGATAAGCATGTGACAATATTCTGCACCTTGTCCTTTATTTTGTAGGGACCAATCATTTGATAAGACCTTTTTTGTGGTTGTCATGTTATTCATTTAATTGATCTTGTCCTTGTTTTTGCTCCTTCCACAAGCTTGCGTGCTAAATTCTGTAATATGTTGCATATTATTTATGCTAAATAATTTAATGTGCTACGTGTTCTGGTACATTGACAGTGAACCACATGCTACTTTGGTCTATTTGTAGTAACACTTCCATATATTTCCAGGTCCCACTAAAGCTGTTTCCAAGGAAGTAGAAAGGATTGACCAACTTTTCTATACTTATGCCGATAGCTCATCTGGCATGATTGAGTAAGTTCTTTCACCGTTTTCGCAAACACGTATCTTGCGTTATTTTTGCTGCTCATCGTAGTCCTCCTTTCTATTGGAAATTGTAGATATACCTCCAAAATAGTGGATTAGCACCCATATTAAAACAAGAGCTGTTTTATGTGAACCACTATAAATATTCCCTCCGTTTCAAAATATAAGATGTTTTAGCTTTGTGAAGCAAATGTTTCTAGACATCTTTTAGTGTGTAGGTTCACTCGAATATACACACTAAAAGGTGTCTAGATACATTTGCTTCACAAACTTAAAACATCTTATATTTTAAAACGGAGGGAGTATTATGTAAGCTCATTCATGAGTCACATACCATTTAATGCAGTTATATGTTTTTTTGTGATGCTATTGCACATGAATGAGTTGTTTTCTAACTTGCTGGAACAGCCCAGAAGGCATCGAAACACTTTGCTCTCATCTAGATGTTCCCCATACTGATGTTCGGATTCTGATGTTAGCATGGTATGCCACTGTTCTCTAAACATGACTGGTGCTGTCCATCTTATTTATTTAAATATCTAATAAATGACATATATCTTATTTCAGGAAAATGGGCTGTGAAAAGCAAGGTTATTTTACTCTGGTATGCATTTTTTAACTGTAAATATTGTTTATCACTATAATATCACACTAGCATTTGGAGTTTTGACTGGCAGTACTCTGTTGACAGGATGAGTGGAGAACTGGCATGAAAGCTCTGCGAGCTGATAGTATTACTAAGCTGAAGAAGGCGTTCCCCGAACTGACCCAAGAAGTGAGTGTTTTTATTCCATAAGTATGTAATTAGCAGTTAATATATTAAGTGTGAAATAACCTATGGTGAACCCTACTAAGTTCAGTTGAACATAATTCAATTGCCAAAGGCTTGTGATTGAATGGAACAACAAGCTGCCACCGAATGATGATATTCAGTTGTACTGTAACTGCTTGCTAATAACCTGATCTTCTCAAACCAGGTTACAAGGCCTTCTAATTTCCAGGATTTCTATCAGTTTGCGTTCCGTTATTGCCTAACAGGTAATCTCACTTGATATCCTTTCAACACCGTTGTTTGTTCTTACTTCTGTTAATGCAACACCGTTGTTTGTTCTTACTTCTGTTAATGCTTACCTTTGTTTGCTCAGAGGATAAGAAGAAGTGTATCGAAATACCGGTTGCTTGTGAGTTGCTGAATCTAGTATTGGGCTTGCAGTTCCGCCCTCAAGTCGAGAAACTTATTAATTACCTCAAGGTAATGATTGCTTGCACTTCTTCGCATATTGGTCCATTCTTCTCATATTTTGATTGATATACTTATTTATGTTATTTTTTGTGCTTCAGTACCAAAGTGAGTACAAGGTTATAAACATGGATCAGTGGATGGGATTTCTTCGGTTCTGCAATGAGGTAATGTTTGAAATCACCCTATTTTGCAGCACAGTTTTTCCCTATTGTTTATTTTTTGTTCATAGCAGCTAAACCTTAACAGCATCCTTCTCACAATATTAACGCTTTGAATCACCTTTTTTCAGATAAACTTCCCATCGCTTGACAATTATGATGAAGACCAAGCTTGGCCTTTAATTTTAGACAATTTCGTTGAATGGTTAAGAGCAAATAAAAATTAGCTCTCTTATATCAAACGCCGCGAGTGCTGCTGCTTTTGAAGTCTGGTTTCACCAATCGCCAATCGCCATGTATTTTGCCTTTTCGCATTTTTGATACTAGAAAGAGTTTGCAGGGCCTCCATCTAGAAATTTTTGATGAATGCTCTATATTGGTACTATTGCATCCAGTGGGTTCTTAAGTGTATATGAGAGAATGCAAACTTTCTGGAAGCCTTGAATGAACCTTGTGGCATGTGTTGGGGTCGTTTATTTGTTCCTTTTGGCCCGCCACACTAGTTTGCAGTTCCACGTTCTCTTTTCACACGCAAAAGTGATATCCTAGAGCACTCCTGGGGCGTATGGTACACCCGTGTCTTACCCACACACCCATATCCAGGAAACGTCTCATCCATTCTTACCCTCCCCGTTTTCCCATTATCCATTTAAATTTTGTTTTATCCATACCCGCTGGGTATTGGGTAAGAATTATCCATTACACACAGCACATGTCCGTGATTGCACTGCTCAGCAGTATGTAAGCCTGATGCCCGTTGCAGTACATCTGTTGAGTTTTACAAAGACAATTACAATTACAAAATTGAATGTAACTGAGAACTAACAAAAACTTTTGAATCAGCTACAAGTAATATGGATGAGGGAGTATAAAATGTTCTTATAAATTACCCATCTCCACAAGCTTGAATATGAATGAAAGAGTTGATTCTTCATCTTCACATAACTAAAAAACATAATTTATCACTTGAGGAATTATCATCCAAACAGGATCTTCCATAGTTCCATATAGACCAACACTTAGTCAGAGTGCACAGATAAATCATCTTGATTTACTATGGGTGAAGATACTTCACTGTGTAATCCATCTCTTGTCTTTTTAGACTCGTCTGTTCAAAATAAATGAATGGTGTGAGTAAATATCACTATTTAGGAAATCATAAAAACAGTCAAACTGATTATCAAACAGAGTATCGAAGCTAGATTGTGTGCATGCGGCTCACTGTGTAAAAGGAGTGTATTTTGTGATGCATCTCATATCTCCCGAGGAAGCTATAAAAAGCAAACACATATGAACTAGAGATGTTCAAACCAATGGACTGATGAACTAGAGTCTAGAGATAGTGTACCTGGTATACAATCCCTTAGCCAATCCTGTGTACATACAAGAGCTTCAACAGTTTGCTACTTCGGTAGTCATTAAGAACTCGTCCAGCTAAGCTAAACGCTGATTCAGATGCAACAGTTGATATAGGTACAGCCAGTATATCTCGAGTCATTCGAGATATAATTGGATATTTAGGACCATGCAACGCCACCAAGCCAAAATGTCAAAAGAATCAACCTCAGGTTGCGACAGGTCATCTAGGTAAACCTCCAATTCTGATCTTTGATGCTGGCTCGAATTGCTGTCTTCTATAAACTTTGCTAAGCCTACTCTGGTTGCAAACAAGCTCAGCGAGGACACCGTTGAACCCGAATCCACCTCTGAAGGTCTAGACGTGCTGCCATAAGAGGTTTCTGCGACCTGACTTGCATATTCATCATACAGATCCTGCAAACACTTCCTTACAGACTCAACTTTAATCTCAGCCTCCAAACCACCATAAAGCAGCCCATAGAAGTATTGAATAGACTTTAGTTTGTAATGAGGGTCAAGAATAGTTGCAACTGACAATAACTTGTTAACAACACCCCAATATTTCTCGAACTTCTCCTTCATTGGCTCTGTCATCTTTGAAACAAACTTGTCACTACCGACTTGCCAGTCAAGCAAAAGAAGGTAGATTCCACACAAGTCATTGAAATATAGGCTTGCTGTTGGAAATTTGGTACCTGAGGTTCTAAGTTGGGTATGGATACGACGTATGCCCCCACCTCGTTCTCGCAGCCTCTGCCGCTTCGGGCGTCTGGTAAGCCAAACCATTGCAAGGAGGGCAGCCTCTCTAGTCTCTAGTGGAGGCGTCTGCCGCCCTCGGGACTTCTAGCTCCACAATGGCCTGCCACTTGGCAGCACCATGAGATAGTGGCCGGCCTCCTCCATTGCCGCTGTCTCGTGGGAGATCTCAATGACGCAGATTTGTGGCCTTATTTGTCTGCTCGAGGGTGACACCGTGCCCCCTCCTCCATATCCCCCTCCTTGTTGTTCGAAGGGAGTTGGGTGTGAATCATTCAGATGTGCCATGGGTGAGCATGGCCTAGGCGGCGAGACATTTTATTGGTTAGGGAGAGGAGTTAGCATGGCTGGAGTTTGGCGCACGGCGGTTCATTTTATGACCATAGCTCTGGGCAGGGGTGGAAAAGCGGTGGCGCATTAACACCAGCCACGTGAGGAGTGAAGCGGTGGCGCGTTAACACCAGCCACGTGGGGAGTGGCCATGGAAAGGCATGTAGTTGCCGTCGTGTGGGGAAGCCACAGGGACGATGAGACATCCTTTATCTAGTTAGATACGAAATTATCCATCTTTGAAACAGGTATTAAGGTCGTTGATCTTTTAGCTCCTTATCGACGTGGAGGAAAAATAGGACTATTCGGGGGGGGGGGGGGGGGGGGGGGGCTGGAGTAGGTAAAACAATACTCATCATGGAATTAATCAATAACATTGCTAAAGCTCATGGGGGCGTATCCGTATTTGGTGGAGGCGGATGTCAGCGGTTCGAGTCCGCTTATCTCCAGCCCGTGAACTTAGCGGATACTATGATAGCACCGAATTTTGCCAATTCAACAGTTCGATCTATGATTTCGCATTCATGGACGTTGATAAGATCCCTTTCTTAGTTCCATCTCTACTGCAAAACTGGACATGAGTATTTCTTCTCATCCAGCTCCTCGCGAATGAAATGAGAAAGCGTGTAAGAGATTGTGCAAAAAGTCGCTAGTGGGTATAGTCTTCTATTGCCATATCAAATGAGGGAATGGCGCATGTGCCCTCTACAAAATAGGAAACTTGAGTTGGATCTGAGCGAGTACCATCTCCGGGTGAAGCCAGTGCTCTTTACTCTCAATCTTCGGATCTGTCCCGCCCAGCTCTAGGGCAAAAAAAGTATTCATTGCCATCGTCTGTTTTTGGAATTGCAGGAGCCAAGCATTGCTCTTTAGGTTTACCAGGCGCGTAGTCTTCTGATCTCCCGGATCTTGATTCGCCATAACTTTCCCTTTCACCTGAAGCTGTTTCCTCTTCTTCGTGATGCGGAGTTGTGTTTTGAACTGAGTTGAGCAGGTACCTTTAGGTACCTACACAATACCTAACCCTATTTTTTATATTGATAAAAAGTGCTTATTATAAATGAATTCTTCCCATTTTTTTCAAGAATTCATTTTTGCATTTTGCACTATCAAAATAAACAAAATCCATCCTAGCAAATCCGTGTGGTAAGGAAAAACCGGTAATCTATTCCTTAAAAAAAATCTTGGAGATCTTTTTCGCCCGCCTAGGATACTGTTGCGGCATTAACTAAAGTTGATGTCCAATTACTGATAGACGTGGCCGATAAAGCGGCACTCAGGCTGGCCACTATGGCATGGGGGTGGGGTGGTAGCGTCGGACGGATTATTGATTATTGTGCCGCAACGGCGCAAAGAACCCTATTAGGGCCGCAATTTGGCATGTTTTCATGTTTGATCGTCTTACATAGCTTTTGGAGGCGCTAGGGGCATGGATGGGATGCTCTAATAATTTGAAAAAAAAGTATATTTTTAGTCTTTCAGTTTGATGCATGGTTTGAATTTCTTCCTTAAGAAAGCTACACCCCTCATTATCGTGGAATTGAGTCCAGTCTGCACATCGGTCTTGATGGGATGGTCGAGAGGCCGGAGGCGCGTGAGCGGTACTACGTTGCCTCAGTCTTGACGTTGGCGCTACTCGGAGTGTATGCCAGCCAGCCAGCCACCCTAGATTTTGGTGTGTACAGCAGCATTGGTCCTGTGTCGTCTTGGAGCCATCGGGTTTCACCGCTGTTGGCCGCCGACATATCGGAAGTTGCAGTTTTGTTGAGTCTTCCGCAGCAATGCATCGTTGTGGGTTGTGGCACTAGTTACAGCCTTACAGGGCCACTTGTTTTTAGCTTAAGATTCTCCAGAAACTGGTTTTTGGAGTCCGGCGATAATAAGCTTCTGTGGATAAAAACTCGTATAAATCGTTTTTCTTATTATTTTTGGCTTCTCATATTTTTCCCAAATGATATTAAAAGGCAAGAAAAATCAGCCCAAATATTAGCCTTTTTCTCCTGTGTCAAGAAAGTGCGTGGGTCTTAGAGCATCTCTAGCAGACACACCATCCCGGCTCGTATCGCGCCGCCGGGGCCGATTTGCGGGTTGCGCTGCTTTTTTTTAGCCCGAACAGACCTCGCATCGGGCCTCCGGCCTGCAAACGATTTGGGGGCGCCGCCATCCAGCCCACATCGACCGCTATATATGTAAGCCGATGCGGGCGATACGAGCTACGAACTGAACTACTTTTCCCCCTTTCCCCTCCAGCACCGCCCATCGCTGCCGCGACATTTCACCGCCAGCGACCTCCTTCCGCCTCCGGACGTGCAGATCGATCGATCGGACGCCGCGCCGATGTCCGGGAGCAGCTCAATCGGGCGCGGGGGTGGCCAGATTGGCCGCGCGGGGAGCTCCCATGGTGCCGGAGGCGATGACGACGAGGTGCAGAAGATGCGCTCCGACGCCGTGCAACTTCCTCCGTGTCGGCTCCCCCTCGCGTGCGGATGGAGGTGGACGCGGACCCCCCCCCCCCCCCGCCATCGGTGACCACGGGGAAGACCATCGGTCCGGAGAACTTCATCTAGGACGCCGCCCTCTCCCCCACATTGTCACCCTCCTCGAGCAGAACTTGCGCCAAGGTGGAGGAGTGGCAGAGGGAGACACGGCTGCAGGAGGCACTCCTCGACGCCATGGACTCCGACGATGATTTTGACTTCTAGGTCGCGGAAGTCCGGCCGCCGTATCCCTTGTCTCCGGTGAGGTAACCCGAAGCAATTTTGGTAGCTAGGGTTTGCGGATGACTTTGATCCGTCGTTCTTGATGCGGATGCATTAGTATTAAGTACTATGTAGTTGTAATTTGTGTGAAACTAATGCGGATGATCATGCCATGTATGCAAAAAATCTTGCGGGAAGTGTTTGATTCAAAATTTTGCGGCTTTTATTCTGCGCTACGATTTTTCAACATGCAAACCCCCTCCATCTCGACCTGCATCCACGATTTGTAGGTCACGTGAATGGCGCGTGTTCTAGAGATGCTCTTATAGTCCCTTCTAGGCAAAATGTAGTGCATATTACTTTTTACAAAATTCAAACAACGTAAAGTTTTATTGAATATGTAGAAAAATATAACAGTGTCACCAACATTAATATATATAATATAAAATTATATTTCGTGATGACTCTAATAATACCAATTTGACGTTGTAGATGTTGATATATTTCAATATATCTAATCAAACATCACATCATTTAACTTTTTCTTAAAAGGATTAAGATGCGCTACATTTTGGCAAGAATTAGGAGTTACTCCCTCCGTTCCCTAATAATCAGCAAAAATTATATGGACAGAGAAGAAATTGTACATATCGCGCGCATGTTACGCGTCGATTTAATCGGTATAGAGATAGTATTTACCATTTGTGTCCTAAGCGCAGTCACAATGTAAAGAAAATAGGGGAAAACTCCCTTTTCATTTTTATTGGGTAAATGGTTCTCACCAACTCAAGGCCAACTAATGGAATAGCTATGTTGTGTTAAAGCAAAAAACTCATGTTGCCCCAAAAGGGTTGGACAATTAAAGACCCAGGGGACCTACGGGTACGTATGAGCTGCAAAGTGTTGTGCGCAACGCCAATTGATCTGTGCACTACCAACCTTTGGACACTATTCGATGTCACACTCTCACTAACTCTTGGACGGGTTCCTTGCAAGTTGCACCCTAGCTAGAGATATTTTCCGTGAAGAAGAAGACTAGTCGCTAGCGCCGAAAGCACAACTGCATACTTGCACACTTGCATCCAAATGTATATACTTATACATTTGGCCAGTGAATCCTCAGTGCTCTGTGCTTGGAATTGCAAAGGAATCACGCAACATATACGCTAATTATAAACATATCTGTGGTCTGCATCGACCAGCCATGTCGCTTACAGAGAAGATATTCGATGGATCAGTTATTAGAGCGTTTTCACGGAATGGGCTCCACAAAGAATTGCGTGACATGCCTTGGTTTATTTTTCAACTACCTTATGGTGATGTACGTCCGACTAGAACCGGTAATTCCACACATAAGGGGACAAAAATGCTGCGTAAGTTTGGTGACCGACCATGTAAAAGCATGAAACGAGTTTTTTACCCCCTCGGTTGCTAAAGAGGCGCATATAAATATACATCTCAGGTTTTACGTTGCTGTTAATACAGTGGTTAATTTGTAGTGAACTTATAATCTCTAGAGCCGAGCATGTTCTCCTTTTCAGAGAAAAAATTGATTGCACCCCGGCTAACCACCCCTTGATATCATGCCTAAAATAACAATAAGCTCCAAAACATCATATTTTTTGCGAGAAATTTGTTTGTACCTCCGATGCAGTCTGGTGGCGTGCTGTGTGCCTGGAGCAGGCTTTGCCGTGCGGGTAGACTGGCTCGGCGCACGGCAACGATAGCTCGCACGGCAGAGGCTCGGCGCACGGCACGACAGCACGAGGAACGAGGCGCACGGCAAAGAGAGGGTGCACGACAAAGGCTTCTGCTCATGGCAAAGGGGGGCTTGCACGGCAGAGATATGCAGCTCACGGCAAAGAGATGGAGGCACGACAATGCCTTTGCCGTGCTGTTTTGGCGACGCTCACGGCAAAGACGACATCGCACGGCAACGCCTTTGCCGTGCGGATAGAGCCCTTTGCCGTGCAACTGGCTTGCACGGCAACGAGTGGTTCTCCCGTAGTGTCCTCCATTCCATAATTCTTGTCATGATTGGAGTTCAAATTTAAACTAGAACCATGACAACAACTATGGAACGGAGGAAGCAACACAAATCGGCTAATCGGAATTGATATTTTGAGGGTGGTGAATGCTTTAGCGGATGTGGGCCATCATTACTTGGTGCACCTTAGATAGTTATGTTCGTAGGAGCAACGCAACGCGATGGCATAGTGGCCACACAATGTTTGGCATTGGTCTCCTGAAAGGGATCGGTGTCTGTGTCTCGGCAATGCGCTAGACACTAGCAGAGAGACATCGACGTCTTGGATTTCAGCTTTCAGCTTTTTGTGAGAGAGAGACTTCAGCTTTCAACATTGTACATACGGCAGTTGTCCACGTAGCTACTTATCTATTTTCGTTTTTACACTGTTCTACCATGAAAGATATGCATATGCATCTACATGAACACCTGCGCCAGTTTGACTTGTTCGCAGCCTGCGCGTTATGGTTTGGTCGACAAGCTCTTGCTTGGGATCCAGCACCAATAGTTCGTTCTGGTCACCACCTATCAGAGAATCAATTTCTACGGTGCTAGTACTTGTTATGTCTTTTTCATGCATAGTAACATGCAAGCAATTGAGTATGGAATCCTTGTAGGTGTGCACTACGACTACAGTACGTGTGCGTGCACTACGTAGATACTACAGATAGTTCAGTTTCATGTCCCTTGATTGCATCCTAAACTAAATTTGTTTGGAGGAGCGACTGGCCGCTAGATACTTAGGGCGTGTTCGGTAACTCTCCGGCTTCCAGCTTCTCCAAAATCCGCAGTGGAGCAGCACCGAACACATAACTCCGCGGAGCTAGATTCGAGAAGCTGGCTAAAAACTATGTACAAAATGCGAAGCAGCTCATCTGCAAATCCTCGGAGCACGACGGAGCAGCAACAAATTACGGAAGACTGCCACCGCGAAGTGAAAAGTAACGTTTCGCTGGTCCTTGTCCACGCTCTTTTCCCTCGTCTTCGACAAATCCCCAATCGAGTTCCGTCTCTCCTGTGACCTAGCCGCCGCCGCCAGCGCATGCGTGCTCCACCCCACCGCCACCGGCCGGAGCCCTCTCCTCCGGCGAGCACGCAGTAGCCGCCTCGCGCTCTATCCATCCGCCGCCGAGCGCCCCTACGTCTACTCCTGCGCGCCATCCATGCATCTCCGCCCCACGCACTGAGCTTGGTACGTAATGTGAGCTAGGATAGCTAGCTGATTGTAGTTGGGCGAGAGAATCATTGGATCGATTGATTCCTTCCCAGCACATACACATGCGTACATGTTTCAGCTAAAATCGATGGGGAAAAAAGGGAGGAGCGTGCCGAACGTTTTTCGCTCCAGTTGGGAAGCTGGCGACAGGTCGGGAAGCTGGAAGCCAGGAGTATTGGGAAGCTAGGCGATTGCCGAACACGCCCTTAGTTTACAAGAGTCCACTATGCCCCCACCATCCTTCATTTTTGCTCAATTTCTTTATAGGAGTGGCCACTGGCCAATATCTTCCCATTTTATAACTAGCACCAACTAAATATCCATTTTTGTCTATATATACATGGCAAGGTACCCTTGCTCCAAACAACAGAACCACTGAACCACTAGCTACATCGGCACGTCGGCAAAGCTTTTGCCAAATTAATGGGTGCCAAGCTCCCAGCAGCGGTACCGCTCTCCCAGGTGGCCAAGCTAGGCTCCCTCCTGCTCCTCTTCCTCCTCGCGCCGCTGGTGCCTTCCTTCCTCAGGGTTCCCTACTTCTACCTCCTCTTCAACGTCATCGTCCTCGGGCTGGGCATCCAGGCCGGCCTCCTTGGCGGCATCAGCGGCGTCACCTCCTTCGCACCGCGCGCCGACGAGATCCAGCACAGTTCATCGAGTGATCAGCACAGATCATCGTGTGATCAGCACAGGCCATCGAGTGATCAGGCTGACACGCCTATCAGCATCGCGGCTTCACCGTTTCAGAGGGCTAGATCCGTCCAGCCCAACGTCGTGGAGAAGAAGGCGGTTGAAGATGATCGTGTGCCCGCGGTCTCTCCCTTCGCGGCCATCAACATTGTTGAGCTCAAGACGAAGACGAAGGAGGTCGTGCTGACGCTGCTGATGAAGAAGTGCCCGTCGGCGGCGAGCATCTTCTTCCTCAGCGCGCTCAACGACGGCCAGGCCCTGGTCGGCGGAGAGGAACAGGTGTACGAAGAGGAGGACAAGGAAGAAAGCAATCAGGTCGATGGGGACGGTGATGTGACCATGAGTCGGCAGGAGCTATTTGCCAACACGGAGAGGTTCATAGGAATGTTCCGCAAGCAGCTCAGGATGGAGCGCCACTAGTCCTCCTAGCTAGTAGCTAGCACAAATATCTACTTTTAGCTTTTTAGAATTAATAACATCATTAGTTCAGTGTGTACAAGCAATTTGTATTCCTTTGAAGGCCATGCAGTAGACGATGACTTTCTTTTTTGTATGCTTCGTTGTGTGGTCTTGTTCCTTCAGCATTGTTGTGCATTTCGGTCATTTGATTCAAAGCCATACAATCACGCCTTTCTTTCTAAAGAGGAACAATCAAACTATCAAAGGGAATCACCCTTTTTGTTCACACTGCCGATCCTAGTATGATTACTATGCATTTTTTCATTGATATTTTTTACATCATTAGTGGACCCACATATATGGGTTGTTACAGTTTTTATTTAAGCTCTTGGTGGGCCTACATGTGTTGGTCCCACATATATATAATATTTGTGAGAAAGTGAACTCACCACCAATTCCAAACTTTATAAGTATATGAAAGATCGAAAACCTCTAATGGAGCCCGGGCTCCATGTAGCCCGTTTTCTAAAAAAAATTCGAAAATGACATTTCAAAATTTCAAAAAATTCGAGACAAAAAATCTTGATGTACACAATTATGGTATCTACTACTGTGCAAAAAATCAATCCGAAATTCATTCTATTTTAGGCTCAGCAAAAATGACAAATCCATAGATCTAGATCTAGTGAACAGTGCGCAGTTCAAATGTTTGAAATTTTGGCAGATTTGTTATTTTTTCTGAGCCTAAAATACAACGATTTTCGGATTGATTTTGTGCACATTAGTAGATCTCATCATTATCTATATCAATATTTTTTGTCCCGATTTTTTTGGAACTTTTAAAAGCCATTTTCGAATTTTTTTAAAATCGGACTACATGGAGCTCGAGCTCCATTAGTCCACTCTCTATGAAAGATCAAGTCACTTGCTACGAGTACAAAACTAGATAGCTAGTATTCGATATTAACTTAGAAATATGCGGCTAATTCAATTGCGCCCTCTTAACACTAGGGTTGTACATACCTTACTTGTGCAACTACTGTGATCTTTGCCTATTAATAACAACATATAAAATGTCAGATCATGGCAAAAGCAATATATCAACATAATAGAACAACGTGAGATCCCACCTCCCAACAAATTTTGTTTCATGAAACACACACATAAAATATAATTATGGAACTTCTATAAATAACCAGTGTTTTAACAAGAATAAGTCATACGAAAGGTTTCTAGTTGGTGAAGAACAAATAAAGAAAAAAAAAGTTAAAGCTATAATGAAAAAAGGAGAGGATATATATAAATAAAAAGGAGTGAGAGCGGAAACAAATAAAAACAAAAGGAAGAAGAATTAAGGTAAGACCAAATAAAGGATAAAAGATAACTGAGAACCAAAAGTAAAAGAACAAATATATTTTTTGTTTGCCACATCCTGAAAAATGAGGATCAAATACAATAGCTATAGTTGCACCGCTTATTGTGCAAAAAGTGGCTCAGTAGAGTGATTAGACGCAAAAAAAAATGGAGCAATAAAAGTGACCAAGTCCACACATCTAACATGTTCGATTTACCCTCAAATAAAGCACAGTGAACAAAAGTTGGCAAAAAATCCGGCGCGGTAAGGAATTTGCTCTCTGTTGACCGAGAATTAGTAATTCCACTAAAAAATCCAAAATATAGAGGGATCTACATACTTAATCTCAAGAAGTTTTACCTTAACAAGAATAAAAGTGAATAAGCCACACATTATTCATTTATTCAATGAAGATTGGCGAAAAGCCTTACATCGATCATAAAAACTAAGTCACCAAACAAATATATCAAAGCACCACCAAATTAGTACAACGTTGAAGAATTAGACAAAGCCTTGTGTCCCGGCCAACGCCATCGCCGACAATGATGATTATGTGCATCGGGCCAGGAGCGAAGTATGGCCACATCGAGCACGATAAACCCCTCTTGCAATGCCAGACCTGCTTTTTTGAGTTGTGCAACTGGTTCATTTGTATTGAACCGACTAGGCTGAAGATGTATTACAGTTGGCTTGGCTGCATCATGTAGTCCCAAGGGTATTAGCAACTAAGTTTTGTAGAAGTGCATAAATAACTCAGCACCTCTCTGGCATACTGCTTTTGTTTCAAACTTCATATATGTCAACTACTATACTTGGAAGTTACTAACAAGAGAATAATGTTTTTCAACAGGGTCTACAATATAGTTTGGGAAGTCACTTGACAATCGTTCCCTCCAGATTAATTTTACAAATACATGATTATTTGGCTTACAAATTATTTATACACATTCATATATTTAGATTTATTTGGTTGACAGTGGATGAGTTGCTTTAGATGGTATGTACCAACCCCTCGGTGGATGAACTATATTGCATCACGATCAGTTGGTTGTTAACTCGTGGTGCAGCACTGCCGTATACTGGCTAAGCTCACCACATTGGGGAAGAGGTAACGGTATTGTGCATATTGCACGTAACCAAACACCGCTTTCTTACATGAAACACAAATTTTGGGCAACCAAACAATTCGGGCTTTGCTTCTCCTATGATGCAGAAAAAAAGGAAAATGATTCTATTCAGCCGGAGGCTGCGTTGCACGGGGCTTCCCATCGGTCGCCGTTGGATAGTTCCGATCGAGCGAATCACAGCTCACGTCGCTAGCACGCCACGCTTACTTCTTTGTGGCAGAAGCGAGCGAGCGAGTGGACCCACCCTAACCTTATCCTCCCCCGACCTTCTTCCTCCACAAATCCTTTCCCCACATCCTCCCCGATGCGGCGATGCCATGCCTATAGCGTGCTTATCCTCCACAAGCTCTCGCCCTACCATTAGCCTACATCTCCTCCCCACGCCCGTGTCCTGCTAGTGGCCTGCGTCTCCTCCCCCGCATCCGTGCCCAGCCGGTAGCATGCATCCATCACGGAGAGCCCGGACCGGCAGCCATCTTCCCAGCCACGCGCTGTCATTGCCGCCGCCCAGCCAGATGTCACTGGCTTAGACCCTGCCGTCTCCTTTTTTCCAAGCTCCGACCCCATGGGTTTGAGCTCGTCGTCTTCTCCTACAGCGATGCAGGTGAGGCCTACGAGGGCAGCGAGGTTGGAGGTCGCCATGGACGTAGGAGGTGTCGAGCCACGCCGCCCTTGATGCTAGGGGACGCAAAGGAGTTTGCGGGCGCGATGGGGCCGCAAGGGATGGGCGTTGGAATTATTTCCTAGAGGCAATAATAAAGAAGTTATTATTATAATTCTTGTTCATGATAATGTTAATATTCTATGCTAGAATTGTATTAAGCGGAAATATTAATACTTGTGTAGTTTATGAACAATACCGTATTCCTAGTACGCCTCCAAGGACTAGCTCATTGATTAATGATGGTTAGGGTTTCCTAACTATAGACATGAGTTGTCAATTAATAATGAGGTCATACCATTAGGATAATGACGTGATGGACATACCCAAATAAAGGACATCAATTAGATCGTGTGATTGTGTTCATCTTTGTGAAGCTTTTTTTCTATGTCATGTATTGTATTTCTTAGACCATGAGATAATGCAACTCCCTAGTACGGGAAGAGAACTTTGAGGTCACGAAAGAGTGATCATAAAGGTGTCTATCAGGAAATCGGAAAGTACTTATTGGGTTGCATGTATCGAGATGGAATTTGTCCCTCCCGAGTCGGAGAGATATACTTCAGGCCCATGGTAATCAATATCAACACCGCTTACAAGCATGTGATTAAGGAGTTGATCACAAAGTGATATTGGATTACAGAATGAGTAAAGTACTTGCTGTGAACGAGATTGAACTAGGTATGCTGATACTGACGACCGAATCTCGAGCAAGTAAAATATCGCGAGATGAAGGGAATACTTTTATGGGATTAATTGAATCCTCACATCATGGTTCATCCAATATGATCATCTTTGAATGCGTGGAAGTAAATATGGATTTGTAGATCCCGCTGTTGATTGTTGATGGAGATCATGTCCCCACATTCTCAAACCCATAGGGTCACACACTTAACACATATCAACGGCTAGGGTAGTTTCAGGATTAATGAAAAACGATTCGGAAAGTTGCGGAATCTTCCGGTGGAAAATATTAATGTTTATTAATTATATAAATTAATAAATATTAAAAGATTTTTATTTAGAAGAAATAAATAAAAGAAGAAAAAGGAAGAAAATAGCCGCAGCGCGGCGGCCAGGGAATGCCCTGGCTCGCTCGCTCGAGGCGGCCAGGGGCGATCGCCTGGGCTCGCTCGCGCGCATGCTGCATGCATGGCCAGGCTGGGCCTTTGGCTTCTGGGCCAGCGGCTGCATGCGCACGTGCACGATGCATCGCTTGATGCGATCGAGCAAAGGCGGCGGTGGTTCGATCTGATCGGTCTGACGGCGGGGCAGCGTGGCGTGTAGGAGACGGCAGGGTTTCTGAATTCTTGGCACGTACATCAAGACAGCTGGATGTGCCTATAAAAAGGGCACGACACACGGTGCACGGTGACCAAAAATTTCTGAGGAGCTTCTGCCTGATTCCCGTAGCCTCCTTTTGTCTTTTTTCTTCCATCAAGCAAACATGCGAAGTCCTGTCGGCAACAACTCTCCACCATAAGCACCACGTTGTCATGCTGTTGATCTCATCTACCACTCCACCACATCTCACTGGATGATACGTCTCTAACGTATCTATAATTTTTGATGCTCCATGCTTGTTTTTACACCATTTGCTTAGTGTTTCGTTACACTTCGTGGCATTTTTATGCATTTTCCAGAACTAACATATTAACGAGATGTCACAGTGCCAGTTCCCTGTTTTCTGCTATTTTTGTGTTTCAGAAAAGTTACATAGGAAATATTCTCGGAATTGGACGAAACAAAAGCCAAATATCTAGAAATTCACCAAAGCTTCCAGAGAACCGAAGAGGAGACGGAGTGGAGCCACGAGGGGCCCACACAACAGGGCGGCGCGGCCCAGGGCTAGGCTGCGCCCCCTATATGTGTGGCCACCTCGGTCCACTTCTGACGATGCTCCTTCGCCTATAAAGACCCCCCGACGAGAAAAACCTAAAGACCCGATCACTTTTCCAGAATACATCGCGATCCGCCGCCGCCGTCGACCCGAGATCGGGAGGGTCCAGAAGCTCTTCCCGGCACCCTGACGGAGAGGGGAATCGCCATCGGAGGTCTTCTTCATCGCCATGCTTGCCTCTGGCGCGATGAGTGAGTAGTCTATCTTGGACTATGGATCCATAGCAGTAGCTAGTTGGTTGTCTTCTCCACCATGTGCTTCATGTTTAGATCTCGTGAGCTGCCTTACATGATCGAGATCACCGTTATGTAATTCTACATGTTGTGTTTGTTGGAATCCGATGAATATTGGTGTTATGATTGAGTCGATGTGCTAAATATTATCTTTTGTTATCTCTATGTTGTTTATGATCTTGCATGCTCTCCGTTGTTAGTAGCTATCTTGGCCGAGTAGATACTAGTGACTCCAAGAGGGAGTATTTATGCTCGATAGTTGGGTTCATGCCTCTATTTAATCTGGGGAGTGACAGAAACCTCTAAGGTTGTAGATGTGTTGTTGCCACTAGGGAGAAAACAACATTCATATGCTCAAGGGCATATGCTTTGTTTATATTACACACTTTGCTTAATGCAGTTATCTGTTATTCGCAACTTAATACTTGTGGAGTTCTCGGATTGATTCGCCACAAGTGGATTATTAGTCATAGATGTAGTTGGATGACGGTCTATGTATCTTGTTGTAATGCCTAGAGTAAATCTCATAGTGATCCTCTCGACATATGCACGTTGTCTTTATTCTATCAATTGCCCAACTGTAATTTGTTTACCCAGCATGTGTTATTTTATCTTATGGAGAGACACCACTAGTGAACTGTGGACCCCGGTCCTATTTCCATTACATTGCTATCACCTATTTACTTTACTCGCACTGTTTACTTTACTCGCATACTACTATCACTTTCCAGTCGATACGCTCATACCCTTTGTTTCAAGCAAACCGGTGAGATTGACAACCTCATCGTAAGTTGGGAACAAAGTATTTGGTTGTGTTGTGTGAAGGTTCCACGTTGCTACTAGTTAAAGACGCGCTAACAAGAAATCGTTAATGGCGCCCTTGTTGGAGTGTCACTAGGCTAGCAAGCATCACCTTCTTGAGTTTGGCTTTTTCCTACTGGTTCGATTAAACCTTGATTTCTTACCGAGGGAAAAACTTGCTGCTATATTCATCATACCTTCCTCTTGGGGTTTCCTAACTGGCCGATCATTTACTTCATCATCACCGCGCCATCTATAGCAATCAAGACTTTTTCTGGCGTCGTTGCCGGGGAAAAAGAAGACTTCTGCAAGGAGAGTTTCGCACGCACATCCTTTACTTTGTTTTAAGTTTTGCTTTACTTTATTTTTACTTGTATCGTTTTATCAAAAACACAAAAAAATTAGTTTCCTTTATAGTTGTTACTTTATTACTTTTAGTTCATTATGTTGTTCCCTAAGTACATTTTGGAGGACCTCTCAGTAGGTAGTGGTTCTATTATTGGGAAAAGTAACATCGAGGAGTTCTTTAATCATATTAGCATGCATAAAGATGTTGAGGAAAAATCTTTGGCTGAGCTTGCTCCTAGTTATGAAGTTGCTTCTGCTTATTTAATTCACATGTTAGAAGCTAGGTTTTCTAGCCTTAATCCTTTTATGCAACACATGTTTCTTAAGCTTCATGATATTGAGGACCCCGAAAAGAAAGCTTTTATCTTGGAAACTTTGCGCATAGAATTTAGAGATGTGGCCATGGAAGCTAGGAAAGTTTTTAAGAAATTTAATAAGCTTGGCTCGCTTATAGAGGTTGTTGGTACAACCAATGAAGAATCTAGAGTACCAATACCTTGTAAACTTACAGGAATTCATGATGTTTTGGAAAAGAATTTTAGTTGGATTTGTCCTAAAAATCTTTTTGATGAAAGTAGTGTACTAAAGCATGATTACAAAGGATACTCAAAAACTCATTTGGACAGAATTCATTTCTTTGTTGCAAAGACTCCTATAATTGATCTTAATGATTCTTTTGATATTACTTGATTCGCACTTTCCGCGCCTAGCTCAAAGGCGTTAAAGAAAAGCACTCTTGGGAGATAACCCAATATTTTTACTTTCAGTTCTTTTCTTTTATTTGAGTCTTGGAAGTTATTACTACTGTGATAACCTCTCCTTATCCTTTTTTATTTCGTTTTTGTGCCAAGAGAAGCCTCTAATTTGAGTGAGGTAAGATTTGGGTATGTTGCTGTCCTGAAACAGTTTTCGGTGTTGCACCGTAAACATTCATGAAATTTTTCAGAATATCTTTTGGACCTGCGATTTCTTGTGCATATGCCCTAGGTTATATCCAAACTTTCATTAGTTATACACTTTTTGATTTGAGCAACAGAAAACCCTCTAAAAATTCGACCTTTGTCAGCTGTTCTATTTTGACAGATTTCTGCCATTATTTGTGTTTGCCGCTTTATCGCTTTCTTTTTGAGTTCTTTTGATCACGGAACTTTTGGGGAAGTTGCTACAGTAGTATATGCTTTATATGTGATGGTTTTGAGTTGAAACCTGAAGCAAAAAAGGGTTGATTCATTGCTATGCTTACAGTAATGTTGCTAATAGAATTGTGTCTAGTTTTGTATGAAGGAAGTTTTCAAGTGTAGGGATTGGAGAATGATGAGATGAGTTGAAGAATGGACAAAAGCTCAAGCTTGAGGATGCCCATGTCACCCCAAGAAATATCCGAGATGTATAAGCGTCAAAGCTTGGGGATGCCCCCGAGGCACCCCTTCTTCATCGGCAAAAATCAGGTCACCTTTCAACACACTATATTTTTATTGCTTCATGCATTATGCATTTTTCTTGGAGCGTCAGTTGTTTTTAGTTTTCAGTTTTGTTTAGTTTTGTTTGCTGCAATAAATGGTTGGACCCCAACAAATTACTTTTGGAGAAGTTGCCTTGCTTTTCATTTGCCAAGAACACTCCATTTTTCACTCTTATCGTTTCAACGAGTGTTCTCTTTTTTTTAGAACCGCGTTTAGCTTTCGTTTTTCGCCTTGATTTTTGTTCAGATCTTCTTATATCTTTGCATCAAGGTGTGTTTTGACCTCTGGTCCATGTTGGTTTTTATCAAAAGAGTTGCTTCAAAAAAGTTTGAATGGTGTTGGAAAAGAGAAAAAACTTTATGCAAAAAAGTGGTACAAGAAGGAGCTTGTGTAGACTGCGGCCTAGGCTTTTGCATGTCGTTCTTGATGTCTTTTTGATAGTATGCTTAGTGGTTTTGCTGTAGCATGATTTGTCTCAAATGAATGAGATTGCTTAATGAGCCTTTGAAAAAATCATGCGTTGTTTTAATTATTTGAAAGCATTATTTTGGTTTTCTCCTTTGATGCTTTATTTGGGTTGACTTGGCGCATGCTTACACATGTTAGACTCATACAAAGTCACCATTAGCCTCTATGATCATTTAGTTTTTGACTTTTGATGCTATCTTATGCTTCTTTTAATGTCGCTTTGTCGCTCTGCATGATTATGGCCATTATTGCTCTCTTAGTTGGTCGCTCCCAGTCTTTTGCTAGCCCTCATTTTGTACTGAGTATGAGCTCTACTCGTGCATCCAACTCCTAAAAAACCAAGTTTGCCATTTGTGTCCACTATAAATTCCCATGCATGGTATTTGTAAGCCATTCCAAGTAATTTTTCATGTGCTACCTTTCAAAACTTTCAACTACTTCTCGTTTTGTGCCACTGTTTTTAGCTCATGAGGACGTAGTGGTCGGAATTGCTATCTTCCATATTAAATTAAGTACCCCTCGACTAGGCAGCTTCATCTGCTCGTCATTAATTTTGCATGAGAGCTGGTCAAACCATTGCAATCTAATTCTAAAAAAGAAAAAAAGGCACTCCTCCATGGTATGTGAATGTTGGTGGGCACCCGATGGAATCGGTTAGCCATGGTTTGAGAAAGGAAAAAAGATGGGGAGGAGTGCCAAAGCTTTATAAAAGAGCACCAATGTGCCAAATTTTCAAAGAACTCGGAACCGCTCTCACTTGTTTATTATGGAAGATAGTAAGACCCCATTGCCAGTCGTTGACATAAAACAACCACCTCTCAAAACCAATTTTTTATCTCTATTTTACAAATGAAAAGCTCTAGCACATGTTTAATCACTGCTTCCCTCCGTGAAGGGCCTTTCTTTTACTTTTATGTTGAGTCACCACCTTCTATCTTTATGCACCGTCTAAGAGAGCGTAGTTGTCATTCTGAGTATAATGTGCATTGTCCCAAAGTTTTCATTGATTGATTCATGATGTTGGTTTCACTTGTTCTTAAATTATTTGTATCAAGTTGCCCTCTTAAACTTGAAGGTGTCCTATGCATTTATGTTTTGCTCTCTCATGAAGGACAAGCTGAAAACCATTTGTATGTTTTTCCATATGATTTGAACACACGTTTGACTTTCATTGTTTCATTTTCATGATCTTTCATTTGTGTTCTTTTTCATGTTATAACATGGTTGCTAAGTTTCTTCTATCAAGATTATGTCTTTCATGCCCATGTTTTAAGTTCTTTTGATCCCAGTGCACAACGCTGACATAGATGATCAAAATTGTGTAGGTGCATGTCACCTCAAAAATTATTTCTTTGTTATCACTTACCTACTCGAGGACGAGCAGGAGTTAAGCTTGGGGATGCTGATACGTCTCTAACGTATCTATAATTTTTGATGCTCCATGCTTGTTTTTACACCATTTGCTTAGTGTTTTGTTACACTTCGTGGCATTTTTATGCATTTTCCAGAACTAACCTATTAACAAGATGCCACAGTGCCAGTTCCCTATTTTCTGCTGTTTTTGTGTTTCAGAAAAGTTACACAGGAAATATTCTCGGAATTGGACGAAACAAAAGCCAAATATCCAGAAATTCACCGAAGCTTCCAGAGAACCGAAGAGGAGACGGAGTGGAGCCACGAGGGGCCCACACAACAGGGCGGCGCGGCCCAGGGCTAGGCCGCGCCCCCTATGTGTGTGGCCACCTCGGTCCACTTCTAACGATGCCCCTTCGCCTATAAAGACCCCCCGACGGGAAAAACCTAAAGACCCGATCACTTTTCTAGAATACATTGCGATCCGCCGCCACCGTTGACCCGAGATTAGGAGGGTCCAGAAGCTCTTCTCGGCACCCTGCCGAAGAGGAGAATCGCCACCAGAGGTCTTCTTCATCGCCATGCTTGCCTCCGGCGCGATGAGTGAGTAGTCTACCTTGGACTATGGGTCCATAGCAGTAGCTAGTTGGTTGTCTTCTCCATCATGTGCTTCATGTTTAGATCTCGTGAGCTGCCTTACATGATCGAGATCACCATTATGTAATTCTACATGTTGTGTTTGTTGGGATCCGATGAATATTGGTGTTATGATTGAGTTGATGTGCTGAATATTATCTTTTGTTATCTCTATGTTGTTTATGATCTTGCATGCTCTCCGTTGTTAGTAGCTATCTTGGCCGAGTAGATACTAGTGACTCCAAGAGGGGGTATTTATGCTCGATAGTTGGGTTCATGCCTCTATTTAATCTGGGGGGAGTGACAGAAATCTCTAAGGTTGTAGATGTGCTGTTGCCACTAGGGAGAAAACAACATTCATATGCTCAAGGGCATATGCTTTGTTTACATTACACACTTTGCTTAATGCAGTTATCTGTTGTTCGCAACTTAATACTTGTGGAGTTCTCGGATTGATTCACCACAAGTGGATTATTAGTCATAGATGCAGTTGGATGACGGTCTATGTATCTTGTTGTAATGCCTAGAGTAAATCTCATAGTGATCCTCTTGACATATGCACGTTGTCTTTATTCTATCAATTGCCCAACTGTAATTTGTTTACCCTACATGTGTTATTTTATCTTATGGAGAGACACCACTAGTGAACTGTGGACCCCGGTCCTATTTCCATTACATTGCTATCACCTGTTTACTTTACTCACACTATTTACTTTACTCGCATACTACTATCACTTTCCACTCGATACGCTCATACCCTTTGTTTCAAGCAAACCGGTGAGATTGACAACCTCATCGTAAGTTGGGAACAAAGTATTTGGTTGTGTTGTGTGCAGGTTCCACGTTGCTACTAGTTGAAGACGCGCTAACAAGAAATCATTAACGACGCCCTTGTTGGAGTGTCACTAGGCTAGCAAGCATCACCTTCTTGAGGTTGGCTTTTTCCTACTGGTTCGATTAAACCTTGGTTTCTTACTGAGGGAAAAACTTGCTGCTATATTCATCATACCTTCCTCTTGGGATTTCCCAACTGGCCGGTCATTTACTTCATCATCACCGCGCCATCTATAGCAATCACTGGACCGAGGAGGAGGAGTCGTTGGTGTGCTGTACGTGTGCATCTTTTAGAGGCGCCGCCACTTGTGGCATTGGATCGGATCAGATCACGAGGAAGAGACTGCTAGTACAACTACATCATCCATGTTCTGTTGAACATTTCTGCTGTGCAATTTCTTCAAGGGTATGGAGATCTCATCTATCTCTCTCCTTGATTATATCTCCTAGATTAGATCTTGGCTTTCTTGTTTGCATCCGTAGGAATTTTTTTGATTTACTATGCTGCGAAACCCTTCAATGGGTGTAGATGCGTCAGCGGCTACTACAAAGGGGCAGTGGCGGCTGCTCCAAATGACAGTGACGGCTGCTACCATGGACGGTGGCGATGGCTGCGACCAATAGCGGTGATGGCTGTGACCAGGGACGACGATGGCTGCTACCAGCGACAACGGATATTGCTGCAAGCGCGTCAGCGGTTGCTGCAAATTTTCTTGTTCCTTTGATGCATTTTATCGCATTTTTTCTTCCTATGTAGCAAATTCTTGGAAGGTCCTTTGTAGCATATTTTTTCCCCATTTGATGCAACTCCACAAAGTGGTTGTAGCAAAATTTATTTTTCATAAGATTCTGTTTTTTTCTTCATGTGGTGCAAATTATTGGAAGGTTTGGAGTAGATTTTTCTCTTTTTGATTCAATTTCATAGAATGGTTGTAGCAAAGTTTTTCTATTTTGTACGATGCAACTTTTCTTCATCTGGTGCAAATTATTGAAAGGTTTGTAGCAGATTTTTTTTGCCTTTGATGCAACATACAGTTGCAAAAATTCCTTCCATACGATGCATCTCTACCCTTGAGGCAAATCCACATTAGCAAAGAAAACTCATTCATGTTTTTAGGGATTTTTGGAGCATAATTTTTCTCCATTTGATGCAAATCAACACAACGCTATTAGCAGAGATTTTTAGGGCTTTTTAAGATCACTATGTCCAGCGATGGCCTGCGCTACCGCAAACCCATGGAGGACCTCGCTGGAGCTGTGAGAGATGGCAGTGGGGTGGGCTGGTTCCTATTTGCTCATCGGTGGAACACTTGTCCATAGGCAGTTGGGGCCTAGGTTATGTGGATAAGAATAGGTGCACATGAGGTCAGGAACTATGTCCCTTTTTTTGTTCTGAGGGTCATTAACTTGCTCCATGTAGCAACTCGCGCGGAAGAGAGGTAGGATGTATGTCTGGATTTGATGGCCCTAAAACGCGGGATCCAACAGTTGGGGACTCGGAGGCTGGAAAGTTTCCAGTCCCTGGGGGATCCTGAGCACTTGCCATAAAAAATTGTTAGCTACCCAACTAGTTGCCCTTCAGGGATTTCAGTTTGTATACACTCCCACAATCCCACAATTCCTACTGGATTAAGATCCCGAGATGCTCAAAAGGGGTGCGAGGAACCAAACAGGCCCCAAATACCTTTTCTTCATCAGGTCTAGCAGCTATTGTATCCATCTCACATCATGGCGCTCATAGGCCCCAAATACCTTTGGACAAAGGTTCGTTCCACAAAAAATAGACACATAGAAAATTACCACATTTTTTGCCCCATTTGATCTGGTTGTGCTGAAACCATGGAGGTGGCAATGATAACTACGGAGGCAAACTTGAGCGCCATCCAAACAACAACCAAGCCTTTGTCTACCTCACTCTTCTCGGCCATTAAGGTCGTGGGTGCCAGAGCTCCGCATGAGGATGCCGTCATCACTTCTACCATACCTACAAGGTGTTTGACAAAAAACCTTACCACTACAATGACAATGGCCATGTTGACCAACTATCCCATCGAATTCCACTACACATTGCTTGATGGCTTGTAGATGTCCGCCCAGTTGGGAAAAATAGGAACTTCGGCTTTTGTTTCGTCCAATTCCGAGAATATTTCCTGTGTAGTTTTTCTGAAACACAAAAACAGCAGAAAACAGGGATCTGGCACTGTGACATCTCGTTAATAAGTTAGTTCTGGAAAATGCATAAAAACGCCATGAAGTGTAACAAAACACAAAGCAAATGGTGTATAAACAAGCATGGAGCATCAAAATTTATAGATATGTTTGAGACGTATCACACATCTTCCTGCTAGGACACCATCTGATGCCGACAACAACAGACTGCAAGGTGTGGGCAGGGCTGGCATGATCACGCCAACAAGCTGTTCGATGTATTTCCACACATGGCTACCAGACATTCCTAGTGCACGCACTCGCAAGGTTGATGCGAGTCAGGATTCTCCTTGCCAAAGAGGAGCATTCCATAGTTCAGCATCCACTACTTTCGTCGATCTCCTTCCCTCGTTTTACTTGTGACAACCACGGCTCTGGCGAGCTATGCCTCAAATTCTTCAAGACATTCAATATACATGGATGCATGTGGGTCACTACCACCACACACACATGGAGGTTATCGCTACCGATTAGGATCACACACACAGGTTATGGCAACTGATACGTCTCAAACATATCTATAATTTTTTATGCTCCATGCTTGTTTTTACACCATTTGCCTTGTGTTTCGTTACACTTTGTGGCGTTTTTATGCGATTTCCAGAACTAACCTATTGACAAGATGCCACTGTGCCAGTTCCCTGTTTTCTGCTATTTTTGTGTTTCAGAAAAGCTACACATGAAATATTCTCGGAATTGGATGAAACAAGTTCGAAAACTCCTATTTTTCCCGGACGGAGGACGAGGACCAAACGGGAGCCGGAGAGGGGCCAGAGGCTGGCCACACCACTGGGGGGCGCAGCCCAGCCCCTGGCCGCGCCCACCCATGGTGAGGCCCCCTTGGTCCACTCCTGACAACGCCCCTTCGCCTATAAGAAGCCTCCCGACAGAAAACCCTAAAAGAATCGGCAAATTTCCAGAAAGAGTTCCGCAGCTCCGCCGCCGCCGCCGACGAATTTCGGGGGACAAAAGTCTGTGTTCCGGCACCCTGCCGGGACGGGGAAGTGCCCCCGGAGCCATCTCCATTGGTCTCCATCGCCATCTCCGCCGTCTCCATCGACCTCACCGCCATCTTCATCACCGTTGCTGTCTCCTATGATGAGGAGGGAGTAGTTCTCCCCGAGGGCTGAGGGCTCTACCGGTAGCTATGTGGTTCACCTCTCTCTCCCATGATGTGATCTTTATATGATTGTGAGCTTTGTATCTAGTTGAATTGGTAGATGTTATTATTCAGATATTATGCTACTCCCGTGCTTTATTATTGTAATCTCCGGAGACACCTTGTATCGTAATGTGAAGGTGACTAGTGTGCGCATTACGTGTGTCTTTTTGGTTAATGTCTCTATGAATTGTTGGTGTTTGTTGGAACCATCTAGTGCGTTCATGGTGATAGTGTGGGATAATCAAGTTTGGGGAAATACGGACTTTGAGGAGTGCTTCGTAGCCCTACGCATGCTTAGTGTTCGTTTCCATTGAAGAGTTGTTTAGAGTGGCATATTGATGTTAGTATCTATTGGTTCAGTTATGTTATTTTGTTGAGAGTGTCCACTAGTGAAAGTATAATCCCTAGGCCTTGTTTCCAAGCAATGCACACCGTTTCCTTTCAGTTTTGTTACATGTTTGCTTGCAGCGATATTTATTTCAGATTACATTTACTACTTATAATCATCACTACTACTTGTATTTCACTATCTCTTCGCCGAACTAGTGCACCTATACATCTGACAAGTGTATTGGGTGTGTTGGGGACACAAGAGACTTTCTGTATCGTAATTGCAGGGTTGTTTGAGAGGGATAGCTTTGACCTCTTCCTCCCTGAGTTCGATAAAACTTGTGTGATCCACTTAAGGGAAACTTGCTGCTGCTCTACAAACCTCTGCACTTGGGGGCCCAACACTGTCTACAAGGATAGAAGCATGCGTAGACATCAAGCTCTTTTCTGGCGCCGTTGCCGGGGAGTGATGCGGTACGGTGTTGATAGTTTTTCACCATCCAGTTGGGAACCCCAAGAGGAAGGTATGATGAATATAGCAGCAAGGTTTTCCCTCAGTAAGAAACCAAGGTTTATCGATCCGAAGGGGAAGAAGCCAATACAACTGAAGGTGATGCCCGCTAGCTTGCGACAGCTCCGGACAATTTATAGGGCGCCTCGTCCGAGCTTTACTTTGCGAGCGGCAACGTGGAACCTGCACACAACACAACCAAATACTTTGCTCCCAACTTACGATGAGGTTGTCAATCTCTATGGTTTGCTGTAAACAAAGGAATGAGCGTATCAAGTGGAAAATAATAATAATATGCGAATAAAGTAAACAGTGTGAGTAAAGTAAACATGTGATAGCAATATGACGGAAATAGAACCGGGGTCCACAGTTCACTAGTGGTGTCTCTCCATAAGATAAAATAATACATGCTGGGTAAACAAATTACAGTTGGGCAATTGATAGAATAAAGACAACGTGCATATGATGAGAGGATCACTATGAGATTTACTCTGGGCATTACAACAAGATACATAGACCGCCATCCAACTGCATCTATGACTAATAATCCACTTGTGGCGAATCAATCCGAGAAATCCACAAGTATTAAGTTGCGAACAACAGATAATTGCATTAAGCAAAGTGTGTAATGTAAACAAAGCATATGCCCTCGAGCATATGAATGATGTTTTCCCCCTAGTAGCAACAGCACATCTACAACCTTAGAGCTTTCTGTCACTCCCCCAGATTAAATAGAGGTATGAACCCACTATCGAGCATAAATACCCCCTCTTGGAGTCACTAGCAACTACTCGGCCAAGATAGCTACTAACAACGGAGAGCATGCAAGATCATAAACAAAATAGAGATAACATAAGATAAATTTCAGTACTTCAACTCAATCATAACACCAATATTCATCGGATCCCAACAAACAAAACATATAGAATTACATAACGGTGATCTCAATCATGTAAGGCAGCTCATGAGATCTAAATATGAAGCACATGGTGGAGAAGACAACCATCTAGCTACTGCTATGGACCCATAGTCCAAGGTAGACTACTCACTCATCGCTCTGGAGGCAAGCATGGCGATGAAAAAGACCTCCGATGGTGATTCCCCTCTCCGACAGGGTGCCGGGAAGAGCTTCTGGACCCTCCCGATCTTTGGGTCAACGGCGGCGGCGGATAGCGATGTGTTCTGGAAAAGTGATCGGGTACTTAGGTTTTTTTCGTGGGGGGGGGGTCTTTATAGGCGAAGGGGCATCATCAGGAGTGGACCGAGGCGATCTCACACATAGGGGGCATGGCCAGGCCCCTGGCCGCGCCGCCCTGTTGTGTGGGGCCCTCGTGGCCCCACTCCGTCTCCTCTTCGGTTCTCTGGAAGCTTCGGTGAAATTCTGGGCGACTGGCTTTGGTTTTGTCCAATTCTGAGAATATTTCCTGTGTAACTTTTCTGAAACACAAAAACAGCAGAAAACAGGGAACTGGCACTGTGGCGACTTGTTAATAGGTTAGTTCCGGAAAAGGCATAAAAGTGCCACGAAGTGTAACAAAACACTAAGCAAATGGTGTAAAAACAAGCATGAAGCATCAAAAATTATGGATACGTTTGAGACGTATCAGCATCCCCAAGCTTAACTCCTGCTCGTCCTCGACTAGGTAAGTGATAACAAAAGAAATAATTTTTGAGGTGACATGCACCTACACAATCTTGATCATATATGTAAGCGTTGTGCGCTGGGATCAAAAGAACTTAAAACATGGGCATGAAAGACATAATCTTGATAGAAGAAACTTAGCAACCATGTTATAACATGAAAATGAACACAAACAAAAGATCATGAAAATAAAACAATGAAAGTCAAATGTGTGTTCAAATCATAAGGAAAAACATACAAATGGTTTTCAGCTTGTCCTTCATGGAGAGCAAAACATAAATGCATAGGACACCTTCAAGTTTAAGAGGGCGACTAGATACAAATAATTTGAGAACAAGTGAAACCAACAATATGAATCAATCAATGAAAACTTTGGGACAATGCACATTATACTAAGAATGACAACTATGCTCTCTTAGTGTTGCATAAAGATAGAAGGTGGTGACTCAACATAAAAGTAAAAGAAAGGCCCTTCGCGGAGGGAAGCAGTGATTGCAAGTTTTATAAACCTTCAAAAATTATGGTACTTACCAGCTTTGAGCTCTCATTGCCCCCATCATAAGCATCTTGAATGATTAAAGTTAATGCAAAAACACTTATGCTGCATATGCTTGACAAATCATAAGTTGAAAACCTCGTGTCCCGTGAATACGAGTACCCAAACCTCATGCTACTTTACTTAGAGTCCCAAGCAAGCTCTTGTCATTGTAAGTATATATGTATGATCGAGAACCACCAACGGGGTACCTCCGTGCCCGATGACATGGAACAAGCCCACATCAAAATGACAGGACAAGCAGACAATGAACACCTCGATATCTCTTTTATTTACAATTTGTATAGCTTTTTATTTTGAGATGCGTCGTCGAATGTTCACTATGGGCATGCTGCAAATTTCCACCATGAATTATGCATGGCTTAGATTGGTGGCCCAGGCGTTTCCCTAACACATATACAAACTCCATGATCCCCGCAAGATTCCCAATTTATTTCACACCGCGGGCATCCATAAACAAAAGATCACGATATCAACTCAAATAAGAAGTGCAATGTTGAAAGCTTGCCCCATGACAGCATGGATGGGCTAGTATCCAACTTACAAGTTGCAAGCATAACAACTCAACATAAGAGACCACAATGTCAAATTTTTAAGAACGAGAAAAATAAAGTGTGCCATCCGGTTCGTGAGAGCTTTACTGACCAATTTTCGCATAACACTGGTAAGAGTTTAATTTGAAGAGTAGATAAAAGCAAGTCAAATGTACTTTGGAATAGCAAATTTCTAATAGGTATGTATGGTGGACACTTTGGAAAAACTTGGTTTTTAGGAGTTGGATGCACGAGTAGAGCTCATACTCAGTACAAAACGAGGGCTAGCAAAAGACTAGGAGCGACCAACTAAGAGAGCAATAATGGCCATAATCATGCAAAGCGACATTAAAAGAAGCATAAGATGACATCAAAAGTCAAAAGCTAAATGATCATAGAGGCTATTGGCAACTTCGTATAAGTCTAACAGGTGTGAGCATGCGCCAAGTCAACCCAAATAAAGCATCAAGGAGAAAACCAAAATAATGCTTCCAAACGATAAAAACAACGCATGATTTTTTCAAAGGCTCATTAAGCAATCTCAGTTATTTGAGACAAGTCATGCTACAGCAAAACCACTAAGCATACTATCAAAAAGACATCAAGCACGACATGAAAAAGCCTAGGCCGCAGTCTACACAAGCTCCTTCTTGTACCACTTTTTTGCATAAAGCTTTTTCCCTTTTCCAACACCATTCAAACTTTGTATAAACACCTCTTTTAATGAAAACCAATATAGACCAGAGGCAAAAATACACCTTGATAAAAAGATATAATAATATCTGAACACAAATCAAGGTGAAAATCAAAAGCTAAATGCAGTTCTAGAAAAAGAGAACACTCGTTGAAACGAATAGAGTGAAAAACGGAGTGTTCTTGGCAAATAAAAAGCAAGGCAACTTCTCCAAAAGAAATTTGTTGGGGTCCAACCATTTATTTCAGCAAACTAAACTAGACTAAACTGAAAACTAAAAACAACTGACACTCCAAGAAAAATGCATAATGCATGAAGCAATAAAAATATAGTGCGTTGAAAGATGACCTGATTTTTGCCGATGAAGAAGGGGTGCCTCGGGGGCATCCCCAAGCTTTGACGCTTGTACTTCTTGGATATTTCTTGGGGTGATGCATGGGCATCCCCAAGCTTGAGCTTTTGTCCATTCTTCAACCCATATCATCATTCTCCGATCCCTACACTTGAAAACTTCCTTCATACAAAACTAAACACAAATCTATTAGCAACATTAGTGTAAGCATAACAATGAATCAACCTCTTTTGCTTCAGGTTTCAACTCAAAACCACCACATATAAAGTATATACTACTGTAGCAAGTTCCCCAAAAGTCCGATGATCAAAAGAACTAAAAAAGAAAGCGATAAAGCGGCAAACACAAATATTGGCAGAAATCTGTCAAAACAGAACGGCTGACAAAGGTCGAATTTTTATAGGGTTTTCTGTTGCTCAAATCAAAAAGTGTTCAACTAATGAAAGTTTGGATATAACCTGGGGCATATGCACAAGAAATCGCAGGTCCAAAAGATATACAGAGAATTTTCACGAATGTTTACGGTGCAGCACCAAAAACTGTTTTAGGACATCAACATCCCCAAATCTTACCTCACTCAAATTAGAGGCTTCTCTTGGCACAAAAACGAAATAAAAAGGATAAGGAGAGGTTATTACAGTAGTAATAACTTCCAAGACTCAAATAAAAGAAAAAGAACTGAAAGTAAAAATATTGGGTTATCTCCCAAGAGTGCTTTTCGTTAAAGCCTTTGAGCTAGGCTCAGTAATTCGAGAAGATGCTCACATAAGAAATATGAATTGAAGCAAAAGAGAGCATCAAGGAGCAAATATGAAACACATTTAAGTCTAACCCACTTCCTATGCATAGGAATCTTGTAAGAAAATAAATCAAAGAAGCACATAGTAACAAGCATGGGTAGATAAAACAAGAGCAACTTCGGAACTTTCAATATAAAGAGAGGTGTTTTAGTAACATGAGAATTCCAACAACCATATTTTCCTCTCTCATAATAATTTTCAGTAGCATCATGAACAAACTCAACAATATAAATATCACACTCATCCTCCTTTGTTAAGCATGGAGGGCGATCAAATAAGGTATTAGTGAAAGAGTTACTCTTATTGGGAGGTAGACATGGGTAGCTCCATTCTTCCTCCTCTTGATCATCACTCTCCTCCTCTTTTTCATCCAGTGAGCTTCCAGTTTCAGCAATTTATTCTTCCATAGGCTCCTTCAAGGCATTAGTCTCTTCGTTGGAGAGCATCTATTAAGATATTTAAGAATATAGCCATTTTGTTCCTTGTAATTATCAAAGCAAAATTTAAGTATATCATAAACCTCATATTTATAAGATGCATCATCAGTATTTTCAAGCAAATAAGCAAGTTCAAATGCACCCTTCCAAGCAATAAATTCTTCAATTTGTTCCACATCATAAAAGTCATAATTTCCATTAATATAAGAAGATATGGTAACATCATCATTATACTCGCATTGAAAAGGGAGGTGTTTATACCTCCTACAGCAACAAGATCTATCAAAGCAATAAGTAACATTATAAGTAGAGCACACATTTCTAGCAATGATATACAATCTATTGATTTGTTCCCATAAGTGTTTCCCTTTTTGTGACAAGCGGTGTTCCTCATAATAATTTTGCTGCTCTTTCGTGAACCCACCTTGCCAAAAAGATTTAGTTTCAAAGAAACCATCCATTGATAGAAAGCATGATAAAGCAAGACAATAACAGACCAACAAAAATAACAACTATAAAAGGAACTAATTTTTGTGTGTGTTTTTGATAAAACGATGCAAGCAAAAATAAAGTAAAGCAAAACTTAAAACAAAGTAAAGGATGTGCGTGCGAAAACTCCCCTTGTAGAAGTCTTCTTCTTCCTCCCCGGCAACGGCGCCAGAAAAGTGCTTGATGCAGTATGATGTTGATAGTTTTTCACCGTCCAGTTGGGAACCCCAAGAGGAAGGTATGATGAATATAGCAGCAAGGTTTTCCCTCAGTAAGAAACCAAGGTTTATCGATCCGAAGGGGAAGAAGCCAATATGACTGAAGGTGATGCCCGCTAGCTTGCGACAGCTCCGGACAATTTATAGGGCACCTCATCCGAGCTTTGCTTTGCGAGCGGCAACGTGGAACCTGCACACAACACAACCAAATACTTTGCTCCCAACTTACGATGAGGTTGTCAATCTCACCAGTTTGCTGTAAACAAAGGAATGAGCGTATCGAGTGGAAAATAATAATAATATGCGAATAAAGTAAACAGTGCGAGTAAAGTAAACAGGTGATAGCAATATGACGGAAATAGGACCGGGGTCCACAGTTCACTAGTGGTGTCTCTTCATAAGATAAAATAATACATGCTGGGTAAGCAAATTACAGTTGGGCAATTGATAGAATAAAGACAACATGCATATGATGAGAGGATCACTATGAGATTTACTCTGGGCATTACAACAAGATACATAGACCGCCATCCAACTGCATCTATGACTAATAATCCACTTGTGGCGAATCAATCCGAGAAATCCACAAGTGTTAAGTTGCGAACAACAGATAATTGCATTAAGCAAAGTGTGTAATGTAAACAAAGCATATGCCCTCGAGCATATGAATGTTGTTTTCCCCCTAGTAGCAATAGCTCATCTACAACCTTAGAGGTTTCTGTCACTCCCCCATATTAAATAGAGGCATGAACCCACTATCGAGCATAAATAGCCCCTCTTGGAGTCACTAGCAACTACTCAGCCAAGATAGCTACTAACAACGGAGAGCATGCAAGATCATAAACAACATAGAGATAACATAAGATAAATTTCAGTACTTCAACTCAATCATAACACCAATATTCATCGGATCCCAACAAACACAACATATAGAATTACATAACGGTGATCTCAATCATGTAAGGCAGCTCATGAGATCTAAATATGAAGCACATGGTGGAGAAGACAACCATCTAGCTACTGCTATGGACCCATAGTCCAAGGTAGACTACTCACTCATCGCTCCGGAGGCAAGCATGGCGATGAAGAAGACCTCCGGTGGCGATTCCCCTCTCTGGCAGGGTGCCAGGAAGAGCATCTGGACCCTCCCGATCTTTGGGTCGATGGCGGCGGCGGATCGCGATGTGTTCTGGAAAAGTGATCGGGTACTTAGGTTTTTTCCATCGGGGGGGGGGGTCTTTATAGGCGAAGGGGCATCGTTAGGAGTGGATCGAGGCGATCTCACACATAGGGGGCGCGGCAGAAAACAGCAGAAAACAGGGAACTGACACTGTGGCGACTTGTTAATAGGTTAGTTCCAGAAAAGGCATAAAAATGCCACAAAGTGTAACGAAACACTAAGCAAATGGTGTAAAAACAAGCATGGAGCATCAAAAATTATGGATACATTTGAGACGTATCAGGGAGGTAAGGTAAAAGGTACTCACATTCTTTGGTTACTAAGTCTTTTAGTTGCTGGTGAGTGCTCGAAGTTATTTCCTTTAGATTCTGCAATTATATCTTTTTGTTTCTTGTTTTTATTTTTACTAGTTAGGCTTAATGGAAAACAAAGAGTTCTTTAGTATTTTTGCTACGTTAGGATATGAAGTGTTTGAAGAGAAAATTGAAAAACCTTTGGAGCTTTATTCGTATGCTAATAATGTTGTTAGTATGAATGCTTTGAACACCGTTATTGCTAATGCTATAGAAAGGTCTAAGCTTGGGGAAGCTTGGGGACCGCTCCTTGTAGGTCCACAATAGCACCATCTGTCCCCAGTGCTAATGGTAGCCAGATCGTTCCTGCGGTTGATTTGGAGGACGATGCAGAGATTGAGGATCCGTCTCCTCAAGATAATGAGGATGAGTTGATGTTTCCTGAATTGGTAGATCGATGCAGTAAGCAGGCAATGGAGGATCAATACATAAAAGATATTGTACAAGGTGCCAGATTTGATGACACTGATGATGAAGAGAAGGATGAGAACAATGACAGCCTCGTTTTAGCCGATTACGAAGGTGATGACTTGCCAACAATTGAGTGGAACAGGGAGGATCCTCAGCTTGCAGAAGGCACCATATTTCAAACGATGATGGACTGCCGTAATGCAATTACTACATATTGCATTCTCACCAAGAATGATTATGAGGTTATTAAAAGTGAGCCAGGTAGGTTCACAGTTAAGTGCCCATTCAAGAGGTGTAGGTGGAGGCTGCATGCATCCACAATGCTCAGAAGCACCGTGGTTCAGGTACTACGCCAACCAGTTGTGTATTTTAGATCACAGTGTAAAATTTGTTAACTGTTACTGACATCCTTTATCATTATGTTTCAGATAAAGAAGAACTCGATCGACCATACTTGTCCACCTCGAGCGGGAGCGCCGGAGGAGAAATCAAAGCTAGCGAAGACTAGGTGGTTGGCAGATGCAATCATAGATTGGCTGAGAGAAACTCCATCACTTGGTCCAACAACACTCATAACCAAGATATCTGATAAGTTTAATATAAAAATACCTTACATGAGGATGTTCTATGCAAAGGAAATGGCTCTTGATAGGATCAATGGTCCATGGAATGAAAGCTTTCAGTTGCTTTACACTTTCAAAGCTGAAGTGGAGATGGCTAGTCCAGGCAGTGTTGTAGCGATAGACAAGCATACAGTTCCCTACAAATTTAAAGCGGGAGGATAATGCAGAAGGAATGTTTTAGAAGGGCTTTTGTTTGTTTCAAAGCTTGCTGGAAAGGCTTTCTGGACGGTTGCAGGCCTTATTTGGCCGTGGATGCAACAGCTCTTCATGGCAGGTTTAAAGGACAGCTAGTTGCTGCTACTGCAGTTGATGGACACAATTGGATGTTCCCTGTTGCTTATGGAGTTTTGGAGGTTGAGTCAGAGGAAAGTTGGACTTGGTTTCTGCAGAATTTGCGCGACCTTATGGGTCATCCACCAGGACTTACTATCCACACAGACGCTTCCAAAGGTTTGGAGAGTGCAGTAGAAGCAGTATTCCCTGGAGTGGAGCATAGGGAATGTATGCGACACTTGGTACATAATTTTACAAAGAAATTCAAGGGTAAAGTTTATACTGACAACCTATGGCCAGCTGCATACACATGCAACATTAGGAAGCATCTGTTTCATTTGGATGTGTTGTATAAACAAAAACCTGGGGTGAATGAGTACTTGGATGAACATCATGGTAGGGTGTGGTCAAGAAGCCAATTCAATGAAATTTGCAAGGTAGACTATGTAACAAGTAACCTTGCGGAGAGTTTCAATGCAAAGGTCAAGTCATTGAAAGGGCTTATGCTGTGGCAAATATTTGATAAGATTAGGCAGATGATCATGATAAAGATCGATCTGCGTCAAAGAATTGCAGCCACAAAATATCTTGGCCATCTCATGCTCCCATCTTTGATTAAGTCTTTGCATGCTAGGGCAAAACAATTGAAGATGAAATGCATCAGAAAAGGAATGGAGGCTGAGGTAACCTACACTGACAGTAAAAACAGGCAGTGGAGGTATCCAGTGAGTTTGGGCGTGGGATACCCTGCATACACACATTGTTTTTCATGAGTGTTATAGGGGATGCAGAAGGTGAAGTTGATCAGTATGTGTCAGAGTATTTCTCTGTTGCCAAATTTAGGGCTGCATATGCTATAAATGTTCCTACCTTGTTGGGAAAAGACCAATGGATGAAAGTCGATCCAGGCTTCAAACTGTACTCTCCAGTTTTGACTAGACCGGCAGGTAGGCTGAGGAAGAATAGGATCAGAGCTAGTGCAGAGGGTGGTGCACCAATTCGACGATGTAAGTGCAAACGTTGTGGAACCCCTGGACACATTGCTAGGCTTTGTAAAAATCCAGTTGACCCAGCTTTTGGAATGGAAGATCAGGCGGGAGCAGCAAATGCAGAGGAGAATGAAGCAGCAATTCAACATGAGGAGATTGAAACAATGAATGGAGAGCTGCTTGAACCGATGGATTGAGAGCTGCTTGAACCGATGGATCGAGAGCAGATTGAACAGATGAATGGAGAGCTGCTTGAACCGATGGATCGAGAGCTGCTTGAACCGATGGATCGAGAGCAGATTGAACAGATGAATGGAGAGCTACTTGAACCGATGGATCGAGAGCTGCTTGAACCGATGGATCAAGAGCAGATTGAACAGATGAATGGAGAGTTGCTTGAACCGATAGATCGAGAGGTGCTTGAACCGATGGATCGAGAGCAGATTGAACAGATGAATCGAGAGCTGCTTGAACCGATGGATCGAGAGTAGAGGGAACAGATGGATCGAGAGGCCGTTGAAGCAATGCATAGACAGCTGACTGAAGCAATTGATCGAGAGCTGGGTAAACCGATGGATCAAGAGCAGATTGTAGAAGCAAGGGAAGAAAATGCATTAGAAGAAAGAGCACAAGCTTCGTATGATATGGTTGTCTCGGTCTTGGCACAACCCGAAGAGAAGAAGAAGAACAAGAGCAAAAGAAAGGTAGACAACGGTAATATCCCTGGTAGGGTTACCCGGAGTAAGGTGGTGGACCCAGCGAGTCACACCAGGAGCAAGAGAAAGATTTTATTTTGAACAATTAATTTGAATTTGTATGAACAATTTGTATTGGGGATCCCTTTATATTGAATTCGAACTAGTGTGACATTCCAAGTTTGTATGTTGAATAATCACAATAATGTATGTGTTATTGCAAGTTTTCTATGGTCATGCACGTCGAATAAGTTCATCGCTTAAGCCACATTTATCATTTTCTAAGTGACTAAACTCAAAAAATATAGTTTTGGGTTTAGTTTAATTCAAAATAATTCAAAACATGGTGGAACCTTCCCATGGAGTCTTGTTATGTTACCTACAACCTAGAGAAATAATAATGGAAAAGGAAATATGGAGATATGAAGTTTTTCCCAAAACCACTTCCTAGTCCATGAGCTACTAGCTATGAAGATGCAGGGCTTTCTACTCAACACACCTCCCAAATACCCACTATGCTTACAAACTTTGTCCAAATGAGTCCAAATTCGTCACACTTGGGTATCTTTGAATTGCAAACAATATCACGTCGGCCAAAATGTACTATATTGTTCAAATAACACAATCTAACAATTTTTATGCCAAAAGCTTCAATTTCCCTTACTCCCTTTATTATTTGGGTGCCCATGTTTTACTTAGTTTTACTCAGTTTTCCCCCTCCGGGTCCACTTGTTTTACTCAGTCATACTCAATTTTGCCCTTCTGATAAACATTTCCTCATATTTGCCCCTCTTAGTACTACTCAGTTTTCCTCACTTGTACTCACTGGCTGATCTCTGATTGGTCGAGATGTATGTCACACGGATCTTGGTTGGTTGATAGCTCAACGTACGCTTGCACCGTTGGATCATTTATGATCGGACGACCTGTATATCTCTCTCTACCTCGATGGACGCATATGGAGAGAAGAGCAGAGCACATACCTACCAACCCTGGCAGTCGCATATTCCAGTCGCATCTTTCTCTCTCCTATTTCCTCTCTTACTCTGGCAGTCGCGGCGGCGCGGAACTGCAGCGTGCGTGCGGCGGCGCGGATCTAACCGTGCGTGTGGCCGTGCAGAACTACAGCGTGCGTGCGGTGGCGTGGATCTAACCATGCGTGCGGCGGCGCAGATCTAACCGTGCGTGCAGCGGCGCGGATCTAACCGTGCGGCAGCATGGATCTAAGAGTGCCGGTGAGGATCTAACCCTCAGAAATAGTTGAAATGTCTCTATCTGTCTCACTTTCGTTTCTCTTCTCAGATCTGTTGATGATGAAGAACACCAAGACGGCGGCCGTGCCGATAGTGGTCATCGATGCCAAGATCATTGAAGCCATCGCCTACAACATCGCTACGATGGCGCAGATCCAGCCTTCAATGTCGGAGCCTGCCGATGTCTCACTTCCGTTGCCCTCCTCAAATTCGTTGCTGATGAAGGACACCAAGACGGCGGCCGTGCCGACAGTGGTCATCGATGCCAAGATCATTGAAGCCATCGCCTACAACATCGTTGTGACGGCGCAGATCCAGCCTTCAATATCGGAGCCTGCCGATGTCTCACTTCCGTTGCCCTCCTCAGATCCGTTGCTGATGAAGGACACCAAGACGGCGGCGGTGCCGAGAGTGCGAATCGATGCCAAGACGATTGAAGCCATCGTCTACAACTGCGCTGTGAAGCTGCCGATCCAGCCCTCCTCAGATCCGTCGCTGATGAAGTACACCAAGATGGCGGCGGTGCCAAGAGTGGTTGCGAAGCCGCAGATCCAGCCCTCCTCCATGTCCGAATTTGCAGATGGCGCCGATGACCACCCCTCAGCCGCCCGTCGTCCCGGCCCTTCTAGCCCATCGTTGCACGGCCGTGTTTGACGCCGCAAATTGGGATAAATTATGATAAATTTGTATTTTTCAATTTCAAATTGGGATAAAATTGTTCGAACTACTACCTCCATCTCAAAAAAAGCTTCTCCACTTTCTCGATGTGTCCTTGTACATCCGTATGTATGATTTGAATTCTATCCCAACTTGATTGGGAAGATTGATATGTATTTGATCCGAGAGGCTGGTACATGCTTTCACTTTTGGGATCCCTTCACTTTTATAAGATGTTCATGCATGCTAAAATTATCGCGCGCATTACTTAGCAAAACTAGGAAATTGTACGCCAAAATACAGTAGTTAGAGCCACACCAAAATACAGTGGTTAGAGCCATCTACTGAATAACAATTCTATACTATCTAAATTATCTACCACAACCACATAACTGCTAGGACAGGGATGACACCTAATAAAACTGCCCAGATGAATCTACTTTTCGCCTCTCCCATCACTTGAAGTTCATGTTCTAGATTTTCTACCACTTGATCAAATACGGCAAGATCTATCACAAGTATCAACTTCTCCTTGCGAATAAGCTCTGAATTCTTCTTTTCTTCCTCCACAGTACGCTTCAGCTCGAATATCATCAGGTTTTTACGGGCCAATTCATCACCTAAATTGGCCACCTTCTCCTCCAAATCCATCCTCTGGCTACACCACTGGGTTGATTCATCTTGGTATGCAATGTACCATGGATCATCGGCTTGCCTGGCAAACTGTAACAATAATGGAAAAAAGAACAACTAAAATCACTCCAACAGGCCATGGCGGCACTTCAAATTCAACGGTAGTACAGAGAGCAGAAGCTAGATACCTGCACTTCCGACGAGGTAGGAGAAGTAGAACGTGGCCACGACATGATCGAATCCCCACCCTCGCCGGTGTACCCGCTACAACCAGACTTTGAGGACTATTTTGCACCTGCAAACTCCAATAAATTATGGGAACCGAATCGATTAGGGGGCGGGGGAGGCAGAAGAGGAGGTCTTACCAAGCTATACTACCAATTGCTGCGCGGAACAAATCCCGGTCGTCGTGGGCGGCGGATCTACTTGCGGCGGACTTTCCTGCGGTGGGTACAATGCGTGCGGATGAAACAAATGCTGGAGCCGTGGTTGACGTGCAGCGCCGCAGTCCGTCCGACGCCGCCGGGGGACAGAGCCGGTGGCGCGACGAGGCGCCGGCGATGGCTGCTCCGTCCGAGGGTTGGGAACGAGCTGCCAGCGGTTCTCCGATGACTAATGAGATACACAACACTCGGTTCCAGCCATGTTTAGCATAAGATTCACTTTAGATTAAGCTGCGAAAATAGTCACCTGCTGGGTCTAGCTTAAGAAAATTTATTAGCAAACTTGTTGCTTCTCTCTAACTAAAAGCAAGGATATATGCCTTTTCACTAAGGGCGACCCCAGCGGTCATTGGCTGAGGCGCCCCCACAGAGCGGCTCTATATGATTTTCTCTAAATAAATAGATGACCCCAGCGGTCATTGGCTGCGGAGGCCCCACAGAGCGGCAATATATGATTTTTTCTAAATAAATAGACGACCCCACTGGTCATTGGCTGCGGCAGCCCCACAGAGCGGCAATATATGTCTTTTCCTGAAAAATACATGACCCCACTGGTCATTGGCTGCGGCAGCCCTATAGAGTGGCCCCATTTGTCATTGGCAGCACCGCGTATACAATCAGGAAATAAAACGGCCCACACGTCAACGATAGATGGATGGCTGCTCTGACGTGTCTCCTAACCCTACCCGCCAGCACCATTCAAAAGCAATGGTCAATTCACAACCACCGCGGCTCCCTAGCTGTCACCGGTAACGGTCAAGGCCTCTGACCAGACTGCAACCCTCCCATCCGGGCATCTGCGAGGGGTTTCAAACTAGAGGGAGGGAAAAACTGAGGAAAAGTTAAGCGGCTGGGGAAAACTGAGCACAACTAAGGACCCGAGGGCACGAAAATAGAAATCCCAATAATGAATCAACCCTTTTTTGGTTCAAGTTTCAACTCAAAACCACCAAATATAAAGCATATACTACTGTAGCAACTTCCCTAAAAGTTCCGTGATCAAAAGAACTCAAAAAGAAAGCGATCGAGAGGCAAACACAAATAGTGGCAGAAATCTATCAAAACAGAACAGCTGTCAAAGGTCGATTTTTTCGAGGACCTTCTGTTGCTCAAATCAAAAAGTGTAAAACTAACGAAAGTTTGGATATAACCTGGGGCATATGCACAAGAAATCGCAGGTCAAAAAGATAATCTGAGAATTTTCACAAATTTTTACGGTTCAGCACCAAAATCTGTTTCAGGACAGCAACTTCCTCAAATCTTACCTCACTCAAATTAGAGGTTCTTCTTGGCACAAAAACGAAATAAAAGGATAAGGAGCGGTTATTAAAGTAGTAATATCTTCCAAGACTCAAATAAAATAAAGAGTACTGAAAATAAAACAATGGGTTATCTCCCAAGAGTGCTTTTCATTAACGCCTTTGAGCTAGGCGCAGAAAGGTGGAAATCAAGTAATATCAAGTGATGAAGCATCAAGTTCATAATTTGCTCTTAGAATAGAGTCAAAAAGTAATTTCTTCCTCCTTCTAGGGAAGTGTTCCATACCTTTCTTGAGTGGGAATTGATATTTGATGGTGCCTTCCTTCATATCAATGATGGCACCTACAGTTCGAAGAAAAGGTCTTCCCAAAATAATAGGACATGAAGCATTGCATTCAACATCCATACAAGAAAATCAACGGGAACAAGGTTATTGTTAACCATAATAAGAACATCATTAATCCTTCCCAAAGGTTTCTTCTTAGCAACATCAGCAATAGGAACATCAAAATAACATTTTTCAAGCGGTGGTAAACCAAGCATGTCATGAATTTTTCTAGACATAACATAAATACTAGCACCTAGATCACATAAAGCATGGCAATCAAAACCATTAACATGCATATCAATGATGGGCTCCCAACCATCTTCTAACTTCTTGGGAATAGAAGCTTTTTGCTTCAACTTTTCCTCCCTAATATTCATGAGAGCATTGGTAATATGATTTGTAAAAGCAATATTCAAAGAACTAGCATTAGGACTCAAAGCAAGTTTCTATAAGAACAAAATAACTTCAGATATATTGCAGCCATCAACATCAAAATCATTAAAAAAGATAGAGCTATCATCTCCTATGCTCTGAAAAATTTCAGCACTCTTTTGAGAAAAAGTTTTTGCAGTTTTGGGCTTTTTAACACAAGGAGTAGGAGTTTTCTCTACACCAATCAAAGTAAGAGGATTGCTAGCATTTGGAACAACATCATTAGAGGTAGTAATGGTACATACCTTCATCTTTCTAGCCATCTCATATTCTCTTTCCCACCTGGCATGCAATTCTGCTAACATCCTAACATTCATCAATCTTAACTTGAATAGCATTAGTAGCAGCAAAAGTATTATTTTCCTTCACATCATTAGGCAACACCTTTAGTTTCAGAAGTTCAACATCAAGAGTAAGGCTATCAACTTTAGAAGCAAGAGTTAATATTACCCAACTTTTCCTCAACAGAATTATTAAAAGCAGTTTGCTTACCGATGAAGTCCTTGAGCATGACTTCAAGCTCAGAGGGCACGCCCCTAGTGTTGCTGGAGGAATTACCATAAGAGTTACCATAACCATTACCATTGGTAGAAGGATACGGCCTATAATTGTTGCTAGCAAAATTGTTCCTATAAGCATTGTTGTTGAAATTATTGTTTCTAATGAAGTTTACATCAACATGCTCTTCTTGAGCAACCAAAGAGGCCAAAGGAACATTATTAGGATCAACATGAGTTCTATCATTAGAAAGCATAAGCATAATAGCATCAATCTTATCACTCAAGGAAGAGGTTTCCTTAACAGAATTTACCTTCTTACCCTGTGGAGCTCTCTCGGTGTGCCACTCAGAATAATTTACCATCATGTTGTCAAGAAGCTTTGTTGCAGCGCCCAAGGTAAGAGACATAAAAGTGCCTCCAGCAGCTCAATCCAATAGATTTCATGAAGAAAAATTCAGTCCTGCATAAAAAGTTTAGACAATCATCCAAGTAGTCAGTCCATGAGTAGGGCAATTCTTTATCATAGATTTCATTCTTTCCCAAGCTTGAGCAACATGTTCATTATCAAACTGTCTAAACTTCATAATGTCACTACGCAAAGCTATAATCTTAGCAGGAGGATAGTATTTTCCAATAAAAGCATCCTTACACTTATCCCAAGAATCAATACTATTTCTAGGCAAAGATAGCAACCAATCCTTAGCTCTTCCTCTTAAAGAGAAAGGGAACAACTTAAGCTTAATAATATTACCATCTACATCCTTATACTTTTGCATCTCACATAGCTCAACAAAATTGTTGAGATGAGCTACAGCATCATCAGAATTGGCACCAGAAAATTGCTCTTTCATAACAAGGTTCAACAAAGCAGGTTTGATCTCATAAAAATTTGCCTCAGGAGCAGGTGGCGCAATAGGAGTGTAGATAAAATCATTGTTTGTGGTGCTAGTAAAGTCACACAAATTGGTGTTTTCAGGAGTACCCATTCTATCAAGACTAAAAGCAAGTAAATAAAAGCAACTATAAAGGAAACTATTTTGTGTGTGTTTTTGATAAAAACGATGCAAGCAAAAATAAAGTAAAGCAAAACAATAAACAAAGTAAAAGATTGTGTGTGCGAGACTCCCCTTGCAGAAGTCTTCTTTCTCCTCGGCAACGGCGCCAAAAAAACTGCTTGATGGCTTGTAAGTAACAGCCCGTTGGGAACCCCAAGAGGAAGGCATGATGAGCACAGTAACAGGTCTTCCCTCAGTTATGAAACCAAGGTTAAATCAAACCAGTAGGAGAAAGCCAAACTTCAGAAGGTGATGCTTGCTAGCTTCGTGACACTCCGGACAAGGGCGCCAGATTAACTGCTTGTCGGCGTGTCTTCCCCCAGCAGCAACGTGAAACCTGCACAACACAAACAAGTACTTTGCTCCCAACTTACGATGAGGTTGTCAATCTCACCGGTTTGCTGTAAACAAAGGAATGAGCGTATCGAGTGGTAATAGGATAATAGTAATGTAATTAAAGTAAATAGTGCGAGTAATAGTAAAAAGGGTAAAGCTATGTAAAGGAAATTGGACCGGGGTGTCTCTCCATAAGATAAATAAAGCATGTTGGGTAAACAAATTACAGTTGGGCAATTGATAGAGTAAAGATAATGTACATACATCACGAGGATCACTATGAGGCTTACTTTGGGCATGACGACAAAATACATAGACCGCCATCCAACTGCATCTATGACTAATAATCCACTCGTGGGGAATCGTCCGAGGACCCCTTGAGTATTAAGTTGCGAACAACAGATAATTGCATTAAGCAAAGTGCGTAATGTAAACAAAGCAAATGTCCTTGGACACAAGAATGTTGTTTTCTCCCTATTGTCAACAACACATCTACAACCTTAGAGGTTTCTGTCACTCCCCCAAACTAAATAGAGGCATGAACCCAACTATCGAGCATAAATACTCCCTCTTGGAGTAACTCGCATCTACTCGGCCAAGATAGCTACTAGCAACGGAAAGCATGCAAGATCATAAACAAGATAGAGATAACATAAGATATAATTCAGCACATCAACTTGACATAGTACCAATACTCATCAGGATCCCAACAAACACAACATGTATGATTACATAAAGATGATCTTGATCATGTAGGGCAGCTCACAAGATCTAAACATTAAGCACATGGTGGAGAAGACAACCATCTAGCTACTGCTATGGACCCGTAGTCCAAGGTAGACTACTCACACATCACTCCGGAGGCGACCATGGTGGTGTAGAAGGCCTCCGGTAGGGATTCCCCTTTTCGGCAGGGTGCCGGGAAGAGCTCCTGGATCCTCCTGATCTCGATTCGACGACGGCGGCGGCTTGCAGTAAGTTTCTGGGAAAAGCGATCCGTCCCTTAGGTTTTTCCTGTCGAGGGGACTTTATAGGCGAAGGGGCATCGTCAGGAGGTGGGCCAGGCGTCCTCACCATGGGTGGGCACGGCCAGGGGCTGGGCCGCGCCCCCCTGTGGTGTGGCCAGCCTCTGGCCCCCATCCGTCTCATCTTTGGTCTTCGCGAAGCTTTGGTAAAAATAGGATATTTGGCTTTTTTTCGTTCAATTCCGATAATATTTCCTGTGTAACTTTTCTGAAACACAAAAACAGCAGAAAATAGGGAACTGGCACTGTGACATCTTGTTAATAGGTTAGTTCCGGAAAATGCATAAAAACGCCACGAAGTGTAACAAAACTCAAAGCAAATGGTGTAAGAACAAGCATGGAGCATCAAAAATTATAGATACATTTGAGACGTATCAATTACTTTCTTGTAGTTGCGGATGCTTGCAAGGGGTATAATCACAAGTATGTATTAGTCCAAGTTGGGGTAGTGCATTAGCATAGGTTCACCCCCATAACACCTATCAAACCAATGAAGATTATTCAGTTGTATGAAGCAAAAGCACTTGACAGAAACTCCCGTGTGTCCTCAGGAACGTTTGGTAATCATAAGTAACACAACCGGCTTGTCCTTTGCTCTAGAAAAGATTGGGCCGCTCGCAGCAATTATTACTATTATCTTTTATTTACTCATACTTTATTTATTTGCATTATCAAATACCCCTGAAAACCCATTTGCTAGTATTTACAGTGATTCCTTGATCAAAACTGCTTGTCAACAGCTTCTGCTCCTCATTGGGTTCGACACTCTTATTTATCGAAAGTACTACGATACACCCCCTATACTTGTGGGTCATCAAGACTATTTTCTGGTGCCGTTGCCAGGGAGTGAAGCGCTATTGAAGAGTGGAATTGGTAAAAGAAACTTTTACTGTGAGTATTGTTTTTATTTCTATCTTTTATTTTATTTTATTTTATTATGGAGAAGTCTCCATTTGGTTCCCTATTTGGGAATACTATTGCCACTGTTACGGTAGTAGATGAACCACCGCCTGCTCAATTGGATCCTTTTAAAATACCTATGAAAATTGTTGAACGTGTTATGAATAACTGCTATTTAGGAGATGGAACTGTTCATCCTGGTGATCATTTGCTCTTCATACATGAATTATGCGAGTTGTTCAAGTGTGCAGGTATTTCATCAAGCCAGGTTAAGAGGAAGCTATTCTCTTTATCACTAAAGGGCAGAGCTGCAGAATGGTATAAGCTGCTAAAGAATGGCCGATCTATTGCCTAGGAGGAAATTGTACCTCTCTTTTATTCTAAATTCTATCCTCCTAGTGAGATTCATAAAGATCAGAACCAAATATATAATTTTTGGCCTCATGATGGAGAGAGTATTGCCCAAAGCGTGGGGGAGATTGAAGTCACTAATGCTCAAATGTCCCATTCATGAGCTCCCCAGTAATATTGTTATTAATAACTTCTATGCAAGGCTTTCTCTTCATGACAAGGATTTATGGGATGCTTCTTGTTTTGGATCATTTACACGTATGAAAGAAGAAGCTAAATGGGATCTTCTTGACCATATTCAAGAAAATACAAAAGGATGGGAGAACAATAAAGGTAGAAAGTCAGGTATAAATTATGATTATGAATGCATTAAATCTTTTGCGGGAACTGATGACTTTCATAATGTTAGTGCTGTTTATGGTCTTGATTCTCAAATAGTTGCCAACTGTTTTAAGGGCTTTGCCTCTTACCTTGATGTTCCAAAAAAGGATTGGAACAAGTACCATGCGCCTTATAAAGACACTGTTAATTGTATTCCTGGTAGAATTACCGAAGTTTGTACTATTTATTGTATTTTGCCTGAGCCTTATTTTGAGAAAACACCTTTCCCTGCTAAGGTGAAGGAGCATTCTATGTTAACTAGTGTGCTTAATAAAAGTGCAAAGAAAGCTTTAGAACCTGATGAGCAAATAACTGTTAAATCTGCAGTAGCAATAGTAAAGGACCTTGTTACTAAAAATATAGAAGATGGACACATTATCTTTTGTGAAGATGCTTCAAATATTGTTTCACATCCTAGTAGATCTAGGAAAACGAGTGTTCCTGTGCTTTCTGTCAGGATAGGTGATCATTGCTATTATGGTTTATGCGACATTGGTGCAAGTTCGAGTGCTATTCCTTATGAGCTTTACAGAGAAATCATGCATGAAATTGGTTCTTGTGAACTTGAAGATATTGATGTGGTTATTCAGCTCGCTAACAGAGAAACTATATCTCTAATTGGTATTGTTAGAGATGTGGAAGTTTTATGAGGTAAGACTAAATATCCTGCTGATTTTCTAGTACTTGGTTCAGCTGCTAGTAAAACTTGTCCTGTTATTTTTTGGTAGACCTTTCTTGAATACTTGTGGCGCTGTCATAAATTGTAAGAAGGAGAAAATTTTAACCAAGTTTGATGGAGAATCTTATGAGTTTAATTTTTCTAAGTTTACCAAAGCTCCTTATGAAACTGATTTGCCTAATGAAGATTTTAGAGTTGAAGAGCTTGCCTCTATTGCTCTTGCTCCTAACGATGCTTTCCAGCAATATATGGAGGACCATGAAAGTGAGATCTTTAGGGAAGAAAGAAATGAGATTGACGAGATTCTTCTTTGTCAGCCAGAGATGCTTAAACACAATTTACCTGTGGAGGATTAGGGTACCACTTTGCCACCAAAGAAAGATCATGTTTTAGATTTAAAACCTTTAACTGATGATCTTAAATATGCTTATTTTGATGATAAGAAAATATATCCTGTTATTATTAGTTCTAAACTTCCAGGAAAGGAAGAAGAAAGGTTATTGGAAATATTGAGGAAACACCGAGGAGCTATGGGATATACTCTTGATGATTTAAAAGGGATTTCCCCTACTCTATGTCAGCATGCTATTAATATGGAGTCATATGCAAAGCCAGTTATTGAACATCAACGTTGTTTAATTCCTAAGATGAAGAAAGTGGTAAGAAATGAGGTATTAAAACTCCTTGATGCTGGTATTATTTATCCTAGTGCTGATAGTAGATGGGTTATTCCTGTTTATTGTGTTCCAAAGTAAGGAGGAGTTACTGTTGTGCCTAATGAGAACAATGAGCTTATTCCTCAAAGAGTAGTAGTTGATTGTAGGATGTGTATCGATTTTAGAAAGGTCAATAAAGTTACTAAGAAAGATCATTATCCTTTACCATTTATATATCAAATGTTAGAGAGGTTATCTAAGAAAACTCATTTTTGTTTTCTTGATGGTTATTCTGGTTTCTCTCAAATTGCTGTTAAAAAGCAAGATCAAGAGAAAACCACTTTTACATGTCCTTATGGAACTTATGCTTATAGACATATGCCTTTTGGAGGTATTCATAGACGATTTCTCCATCTATGGAACTACTTTTGATAATTGTTTGCACAATCTTGATAAAGTTTTGTAGAGATGTGAGGAAACTAATCTTGTTCTTAATTGGGAGAAATGCCACTTTATGGTGAATGAAGGAATTGTTCTGGGACATAAAATTTCCAAAAGAGGTATTGAAGTTGACAGAGCAAAATTTGAAGCAATTGAGAAAATGCCCTGTCCTAGGGATGTTAAAGGTATTCGTAGTATTCTTGGTCATGCTGGTTTTTATAGGAGATTTATTAAAGATTTTTCTAAAATTTCAAAGCCCCTTACCAATCTTCTTCAAAAAGATGTACCTTTTGTTTTTTATGATGATTGTAAGGAAGCTCTCGAAATTCTAAAGAAGGATTTAATTACTGCTCCTATTGTCCAACCACCTGATTGGAATTTACCCTTTGAAATTATGTGTGATGCTAGTGATTTTGCTGTAGGTGCTGTTCTTGGACAGCGCGTAGATAAGAAGTTGAATGTTATTCATTATGCTAGTAAGACTCTTGATGCTGCTGATATGTCTCAAACGTATCTATAATTTTTGATGCTCCATGCTTGTTCTTACACCATTTGCTTAGTGTTTTGTTACACTTCGTGGCACTTTTATGCATTTTCCGGAACTAACCTATTAACAAGATGCCACAGTGCCAGTTCCCTGTTTTCTGTTGTTTTTGTATTTCAGAAAATTTACATAGAAAATATTCTCGGAATTGGACGAAACAAAAGCCAAACCTCCTATTATTTAACGAAGCTTCCAGAAGTCCGAAGAGGAGACAGAGGTGGGCCACAGGGCGGCCACACCACAGGGCGGCGCGGCCTGCCCCTGGCCCGCGCCCCCTAGTGGTGAGGCCACCCTGGCCCACCTCTAGTGCCGCCCCTTTGCCTATAAAGACCCCCCGATGGGAAAAACCTAAAGACCCAATCAATTTTCCAGAAACACATCACGATCCACCGCCGTCGTCGACCCGAGATTGGGAGGGTCCAGAAGGTCTTCCCGGCACCCTGCCGGAGAGGGGAATCGCCACCGGAGGTCTTCTTCCTCTTATGGAACACATGTTTCTTAAGCTTCACGATATTGAAGACTCCGAAAAGAAAGATTTTATCCTAGAGACTTTGCGTAGAGAATTTAGAGATGTTGTTATTGAAGCTAGGAAAGTTTTTAAGTGTTTTAATATGCTTGGTTCGCCTGTCAAAGTTGTTGGTACAACCAAAGAAGATTTCAAAGTACCAATACCTTGCAAACTTATAGGAATGCATGAAGCTTTGGAAAAGAATGTTAATTGGATTTGTCCTGAAAATCTTTTTGATGAAAGTAGTGTACCAAAGCGTGATCACAAGGGATCCTCAAAAACTCATTTGGACACAATTCAATTTATTGTTGAAAAGACTTTTGCAATAGATCTTAATGCTTCTTTTGATATTACTTGATTCGCACTTTCTACGCCTAGCTCAAAGGCGTTAAAGAAAAGCACTCTTGGGAGATAACCCATTGTTTTACTTTCAGTTATTTTTATTTTATTTGAGTCATGGAAGTTATTACTACTGTAATAACCGCTCCTTATCCTTTTTATTTCATTGTTGTGCCAAGAGAAACCTCTAATTTGAGTAAGTTAAGATTTGGGGATGTTGCTGTCCAGAAACAGATTTCGGTGCTGCACCCTAAAAATTCGTGAAAATTCTCAGAATATATTTTTGACCTGCGATTTCTTGTGCATATGCCCCAGGTTATATCCAAATTTTCATTAGTTATACACTTTTTTATTTGAGCAACAGAAAACCCTCGAAAAAATCGACCTTTCTCAGCTGTTCTGTTTTGACAGATTTCTGCCACTATTTCTGTTTGCCTATCGGTCGCTTTCTTTTTGAGTTCTTTTGATCACAGAACTTTTGGGGAAGTTGCTACAGTAGTATATGCTTTATATGTAGTGGTTTTGAGTTGAAATCTGAACCAAAAAAGGGTTGATTCATTATTATTCTTACACTAATGTTGCTAATAGAATTGTGTTTAGTTTTGTATGAAGGAAGTTTTCAAGTGTAGGGATTGGAGAATGATGAGATGAGTTGAAGAATGGACAAAAGCTCAAGCTTGGGTATGCCCACGCACCCCAAGAAATATTCAAGAGGTACAAGCGACAAAGCTTGGGGATGCCCCCGAGGCACCCCTTCTTCATCGGCAAAAATCTGGTCACCTTTCAACACACTATATTTTTATTGCTTCATGCACTATGCATTTTTCTTGGAGCGTCTTTACTTTAGTTTTCAGTTTTGTTTTGTTTTGTTTGCTGCAATAAATGGTTGGACCCCAACAAATTTCTTTTGGAGAAGTTTCCTTGCTCTTCATTTGCCAAGAACACTCTGTGTTTCACTCTTATCGTTAAACGAGTGTTCTCTTTTTCTAGAACTGCATTTAGCTTTCGTTTTTTGCCTTGATTTTTGTTCAGATCTTGTTATATCTTTATATCAAGGTATATTTTGACCTCTGGTCCATGTTGGTTTTCATCAAAGGAGTCATTTCAAAAAGGTTCGAATGGTGTTGGAAAAGAGAAAAAATTCATGCAAAAAAGTGGTACAAAAAGGAGCTTGTTTAGACTGCGGCTTAGACTTTTGCATGTCGTGCTTGATATCGTTTTGATAGTATGCTTAGTGGTTTTGCTGTAGCATGACTTGTCTCAAATGACTGAGATTGCTTAATGAGCCTTTGAAAAAAATCATGCGTTGTTTTTAATTGTTTGGAAGCATTAATTTGGTTTTCTCCTTGATGCTTTATTTGGGTTGACTTGGCGCATGCTTACACATGTTTGACTCATACAAAGTCGCCATAAACCTCTATGATCATTTCGTTTTTGACTTTTGATGCCATCTTATGCTTTATTTAATGATGTTTTGTCGCTATGCATGATTATGGCCGTTATTGCTCTCTTAGTTGGCCGCTTCCAGTCTTTTGCTAGCCCTCATTTTGTACTGAGTATGAGCTCTACTCGTGCATCCAACTCCTAAAAACCAAGTTGTTCCAATGTGTCCACCATACATACCTATTAGCAATTTGCTATTCCAAAGTACATTTGACTTGCTTTTATCTATCCTTCAAATTAAACTCTTTTGGTGTTATGCGAAAATTGGTTAGTAAAGCTCTCACGAACCTGATGGCACACTTTACTTTTCTCGTTCTTAAAAATTTGACATTGTGGCTCTCTTATGTTTAGTTGTTATGCTTGCAAGTTGTAAGTTGGAAATTAGCCAAACCATGTCGTCATGGGGGTAAGCTTTCAACATTGCACTTCTTATTTGAGTTGATATCGTGATCTTTTGTTTATGGATACTCGTGATGTGAAATAAGTTGGGAATCTTGTGGGATCATGGAGTTTGTATACGTGTTAGAGAAACGCCTGGGCCGCCAATCTAAGCCATGCATAATTCATGGTGGAAATTTATAGCATGCCCATAGTGAACATTCGACGACGCATCTCAAAATAAAAAGCTATACCAACGGTAAATAAAAGAGATGCCGAGGTGTTTGATGGCGCCGGTGTTAATATTGATCACCGACCAGTTGGGAACCCCAAGCGGAAGGTATGATGAGCACAGCAGCAGTTTTCCCTCAGTAAGAAACCAAGGTTTAATCGTCCAGTAGGAGAAAGCCAAACGTCTGAAGGTGATGCTGCTAGTTGCGTGACACTCTAACAAGGGCGCCGTTTATGATTCTTGTTAGCGCGTCTTCAACTAGTAGCAACATGGACCCTGCACACAACACAACCAAATACTTTGCTCCCAACTTATGATGAGGTTGATAATCTCACCGGTTTGCTGTAAACAAAGGTATGAGCGTATCGAGTGGAAAGCAATAGTAGTATGCGAGAAAGTAAACAATGCGAGTAATAGTAAATAGGTGATAGCAATATAAAGGAAATTGGACTGGGATCCACAGTTCACTAGTGGTGTCTCTCCATAAAATAAATAACAACATGCCGGGTAAACAAATTACAGTTGGGCAATTGATAGAATAAAGATAACGTGCATATGTCGCGAGGATCACTATGAGATTTACTCTGGGCATTACAACAAAATACATAGACCGCCATCCAACTGCATCTATGACTAATAATCCACTCACGGGGAATCATCCGAGGACCCCTTGAGTATTAAGTTGCGAACAACAGATAACTGCATTAAGCAAAGTGTGTAATGTAAACAAAGCATATGTCCTTGGACATAAGAATGTTGTTTTCGCCCTAGTGGAAACAACACATCTACAACCTTAGAGGTTTCTGTCACTCCCCTAGATTAAATAGAGGCATGAACCCAACTATCGAGGATAAATACCCCCTCTTGGAGTCACTAGTATCTACTTGGCCAAGATAGCTACTAACAACGGAGAGCATGCAAGATCATAAACAACATACAGATAACATAAGATAATATTCAGCACATCAACTCAACATAACACCAATATTCATCCGATCCCAACAAACACAACATGTAGAATTACATAATGGTGATCTCGATCATGTAAGGCAGCTGATGTCTACGCACTTCTATTCTTGTAGACACTTGTTGGGCCTCCAAGTGCAGAGGTTTGTAGAACAGCAGCAAGTTTCCCTCAAGTGGATCACCCAAGGTTTATCAAACTCAGGGAGGTTAGAGGTCAAAGCTATCCCTCTCAAGCAACCCTGCAATTACGATACAGAAAGTCTCTTGTGTCCCCAACACACCCAATACACTTGTCAGATGTATAGGTGCACTAGTTTGGCGAAGAGATAGTGAAATACAAGTGGTATGGATGATTATAAGTAGTAAATACAATCTGGAATAAAAATCGCTGCGAGCAAACATGTAACAAAACAGCAAGTAAACGGTGTGCAAAGCTTGGAAACAAGGCCTAGGGATCATACTTTCACTAGTGGACACACTCCCAACAATATAACATGATTGAACAAATAAACAACTTCTCTCCACTATGGTACTCCGAATTACTCTCCTATTGAATAACACTAATCATTGCGTAGTGGCTACAGAAGCACCCCTTAAAGTTCATCAAGTACTTGACAAACACCACTCATAGAGATATCCAAATCAAAGCACAACTCAAGATAGAAATCATTGCAACTTAGACCAAGTACTAACACGGTGCACACACTGTCAACATTACACCATGAAAGGAGGAATAGATCACTCAATACCATCATAGTAATAATTACTCTCATAATCCACAAGAGATCACGATCATAGCCTAAACCAAGTACCACCATGATGCACGCACTGTCACCGTTACACCATGGCAGGAGGAATAGATTACTTTAATAACATCACTAGAGTACACTATAATAATTAAGCATAGGAGTAGCATAATATCTGAATAATAACATCTACTTGTTCAACATGATACAAAGCTCACGATCACATAAAGATCACATCATGGGAGAGAGAGGTGAACCACATAGCTACCGGTAGAGCCCTTAGCCCCGGGGATGAACTACTCCCTCCTCATCATAGGAGACAGCAAGGTTGATGGAGATGGCGGTGAGGTTGATGGAGACGGCGGAGACGGCGATGGAGACCAATGGAGATGGCTCCGGGGGCACTTCCCCGTCCCGGCAGGGTGCTGGAACAGAGACTTCTGTCCCCCGAAATTCGTCGGTGGCGGCGGCGGAACTGCGGAACTCTTTCTGGAAATTTTGCCGAATCCTTTAGGGTTTTCCGTCCCGAGGCTTTATATAGGCGAAGGGGCGTCATGAGGGGTGGGACCAGGCGCCCTCACGCATGGCTGGCGCGGCCAGGGGCCTGGCCGCGCCACCCCTGCATGTGGGGCCCCTATGGCCCACCTCCTACTCCTCTTCGGATCTCTGGAAGCTTCCGGGTAAAATAAGACTTCAGGATGAGGTTTCGTCCAATTCCGAGAATATTTCCTGTGTATCACTTCTGAAACACAAAAACAGCAGAAAACAGGGAACTGGCACTGTGGCACTTGTTAATAGGTTAGTTCCGGAAAATGCATAAAAGTGCCACGAAGTGTAACGAAACAATAGGCAAATGGTGTAAAAACAAGCATGGAGCATCAAAAATTATAGATACGTTGGAGACGTATCAAGCATCCCCAAGCTTAACTCCTGCTCGTCCTCGAGTTGGTAAGTGATAACAAAAGAATAATTTTTGAGGTGACATGCACCTACACAATCTTGATCATATATGTAAGCATTGGTGAGCTGGGATCAATAGAACTTAAACATGGGCATGAAGATATAATCATGACAATAAGAACTTAGCAACCATGTTGTAAACATGCAAATGAACACAAACAAAAGATCATGATAATGAAACAATGAAAGTCAAACGTGTGTTCAAATCATAAGGAAAAACATACAAATGGTTTTCAGCTTGTCCTTCAAAGAGAGCAAAACATAAATGCATAGGACACCTTCAAGTTTAAGAGGGCGACTAGATACAAATAATTTAAGAACAAGTGAAACCAACAATATGAATCAATCAATGAACTTTGGGACAATGCATATCACACTAAGAATGACAACTATGCTCTCTTAATGGTGCATAAAGAAAGAAGGTGGTGACTCAACATAAAAGTAAAAGAAAGACCCTTCACAGAGGGAAGCAGTGATTGCAAGTTTTATAACCTTCAAAAATTATGGTACTTACCGGCTTTGAGCTCTCATTGCCCCCATCATAAGCAGCTTGAATGGTTAAAGTTAATGCGAGAACAATTATGATGCATATGCTTGACAAATCATAAGTTGAAAACCTCGTGCCCCGTGAATACGAGTACCCAAACCTCATGCTACTTTACTTAGAGTCCCAAGCAAGGCTCTTGTCATTGTAAGTATATGCATATCATTGAGAACCGCCAATGGGGTACCTCCGTGCCCGATGACATGGAACAAGCCCACACCAAAATGACAGGACAAGCAGATAATGAACACCTCGACATCTCTTTTATTTGCCTTTTGTTTAGCTTTTTATTATGAGATGCGTCGTCGAATGTTCACCATGGGTATGCTGCAAATTTCCACCATGAATTATGCATGGCTTAGATTGGCGGCCCGGCGTTTCCCTAACACATATACAAACTCCATGATCCCTACAAGATTCCCAATTTATTTCACACCGCGGGCATCCATAAACAAAAGATCACGATATCAACTCAAATAAGAAGTGCAATGTTGAAAGCTTGCCCTATGACAGCATGGATGGGCTAGAATCCAACTTACAACTTGCAAGCATAACAACTCAACATAAGAGACCACAATGTCAAATTTTTAAGAACAGGAAAAAGTAAAGTGTGCCTTCCGGTTCGTGAGAGCTTTACTGACCGAATTTCGCATAACACTGGTAAGAGTTTAATTTGAAGAGAAAATAAAAGCAAGTCAAATTTACTTGGAATAGAAAATTGCTAGTAGGTATGTATGCTGGACACTTTGGAAAACTTTGGCTTTTAGGAGTTGGATGCACGAGTAGAGCTCATACTCAGTACAAGGCGAGGGCTAGCAAAAGACTGGGAGCGACCAACTAAGAGAGCAATAATGGCCATAATCATGCAAAGCGACAAAGCGACATTAAAAGAAGCATACGATGGCATCAAAAGTCAAAAACTAAATGATCATGAAGGCTATTGGTGACTTTGTAAGAGTCTAACATGTGTGAGCATGTGCCAAGTCAACCCAAATAAAGCATCAAGGAGAAAACCAAAATAATGCTTCCATACAATAAAAACAACGCATGATTTTTTCAAAGGCTCATTAAGCAATCTCAGTTATTTGAGACAAGTCATGCTACAGAGAAACCACTAAGCATACTATCAAAAATACATCAAGCATGACATGAAAAAGCCTAAGCCGCAGTCTACACAAGCTCCTTCTTGTACCACTTTTTTGCATAAAGCTTTTTCTCTTTTCCAACACCATTTAAAAAATTTATAAACACCTCTTTTGATGAAAACCAATAAAGATCAGAGGCAAAAATACACCTTGATGAAAAGACATGACAAGGTCTGAATGCAAGTCAAGGCAAAAACGAAAACCAAAAGCAGTAGCGGAAAAAGAAGAACACCCGGTGAAATTGTAAGAATGAAAAACGGGGTGTTCTTGGCAAATGAAAAGTGAAGTATGTCTACCTCCAAACCAACATGATGTGATCAACCATTTATTGCAGCAAACAAAACAAAAGAAAACTGAAAACAAAAGCAACTAACGCTCCAAGAAAAATGCATAGTGCATGAAGCAATAAAAATATAGTGTTTTGAAAGGTGACCTGATTTTTGCCGATGAAGAAGGGGGTGCATCGGGGGCATCCCCAAGCTTTGATGCTTGTACTTCTTGGATATTTCTTGGGGTGATGCATGGGCATCCCCAAGCTTGAGCTTTTGTCCATTCTTCAACTCATCTCATCATTCTCCAATCCCTACACTTGAAAACTTCCTTCATACAAAACTAAACACAATTCTATTAGCAACATTAGTGTAGCATAACATATAATCAACCCTTTTTGCTTCAGGTTTCAACCTAAAAACCACCACATATAAATTATATACTACTGTAGCAACTTCTCCAAAAGTTCCGTGATTAAAAGAACTCAAAAAGAAAGCGATAAAGCGGCAAACACAAATATTGGCAGAAATCTGTCAAAACAGAACATCTGACAAAGGTCGATTTTTTTAGGGGTTTTCTGTTGCTCAAATCAAAAAGTGTTCAACTAACAAAAGTTTGGATATAACCTGCGGCATATGCACAAGAAATCGCAGGTCCAAAAGATATACAGAGAATTTATACGAATTTTTACGGTGCAGCACCGAAAACTCTTTCAGGACAGCAACATCCCCAAATCTTTACCTCACTCAAATTAGAGGCTTCTCTTGGCACAAAAACGAAATAAACAAGATAAGGAGTGGTTATTACAGTAGTAATAACTTCCAAGACTCAAATAAAAGAAAAAGTACTGAAAATAAACAATGGGTTATCTCCCAAGAGTGCTTTTCTTTAACGCCTCTGAGCTAGGCGCAGTAATTTGCAAAGATGCTCATGTGGGCGCCATACAAGAGCTTGAGGCAAAGGCGCCATATAGCAACTTAAAGCAATAGAGAGCATCAAAAAGCAAGTATGGAACACATTTATATCTGAACCACTTCCTATGCATAGGAATCTTGTAAGAAAATAAATCAACGAGGCACATAGTGGCGAGCATGGATAGGTAAAACAAGTGCCACTTCAAGATTTGCAACATAAAGAGGGGAAACTTAATATTGTTGAGATCCATCAAACCATGTTTCCCTCTCTCATAATAACTTTCAGTAGCATCATGAATAGAACTAACAATATAACTATCACATAAAGCATCCCTATCATGAGCCACATGCATAAAAGAATTAATACTCACCACAGGAATAATAGTAGTAGGAGCAGATTCAATAGAATAATTATTCTCATCACCATAATCATCAAAAATAGGAGGCATATTGTAATCATAACTAATTTCATCCTCAATAGTAGGTGAACTGAAAATATTATACTCATCATCATAGCCATCATAAACTAGAGGTTTAGTATCATCACAAGCTAGAGAACAACTATTTCGCAAAGCATATTCTTCAAACATATCATCATAAGAAGGAACATCACATATGGGAGATAAAATATTATCAAAACAAACTTTCTCCACTAAAGCTGGGGAACTAAAAATATCATGCTTAACAAAACCAGCTTCCCCAAGCTTTGACTTTTCTATAGCATTAGTAACAACGGTGTTCAAAGCATTCATACTAACAACACTATTAGCATGCAAATTAAGCTCCAAAGGTTTTTCAATTTTCTCTTCAAACACTTCATATCTAAACTCAGGAAAAAGACTAGAGAACTCTTTATTTTCCATTAAGCCTAACTAGTGAAAATAAAAACAAGAAACAAAAAGATATAATTACAGAATCGAAAGGAAATAACTCCGAGCACTCACACAGGAGGATGCGAGTACCTTTTACCTTACCTCCCCGGCAACGGCGCCAGAAAAGAGCTTGATGTCTACGCACTTCTATTCTTGTAGACACTTGTTGGGCCTCCAAGTGCAGAGGTTTGTAGAACAGCAGCAAGTTTCCCTCAAGTGGATCACCCAAGGTTTATCGAACTCAGGGAGGTTAGAGGTCAAAGCTATCCCTCTCAAGCAACCCTGCAATTACGATACAGAAAGTCTCTTGTGTCCCCAACACACCCAATACACTTGTCAGATGTATAGGTGCACTAGTTCGGCGAAGAGATAGTGAAATACAAGTGGTATGGATGATTATAAGTAGTAAATACAATCTGGAATAAAAATTGCTGCGAGCAAACATGTAACAAAACAACAAGTAAACGGTGTGCAAAGCTTGGAAACAAGGCCTAGGGATCATACTTTCACTAGTGGACACACTCCCAACAATATAACATGATTGAACAAATAAACAACTTCTCTCCACTATGGTACTCTGAATTACTCTCCTATTGAATAACACTAATCATTGCGTAGTGGCTACAGAAGCACCCCTTAAAGTTCATCAAGTACTTGACAAACACCACTCATAGAGATATCCAAATCAAAGCACAACTCAAGATAGAAATCATTGCAACTTAGACCAAGTACTAACATCGTGCACACACTGTTAACATTACACCATGAAAGGAGGAATAGATCACTCAATACCATCATAGTAATAATTACTCTCATAATCCACAAGAGATCACGATCATAGCCTAAACCAAGTACCACCATGATGCACACACTGTCACCGTTACACCATGGCAGGAGGAATAGATTACTTTAATAACATCACTAGAGTACACTATAATAATTAAGCATAGGAGTAGCATAATATCTGAATAATAACATCTACTTGTTCAACATGATACAAAGCTCACGATCACATAAAGATCACATCATGGGAGAGAGAGGTGAACCACATAGCTACCGGTAGAGCCCTTAGCCCCGGGGATGAACTACTCCCTCCTCATCATAGGAGACAGCAAGGTTGATGGAGATGGCGGTGAGGTTGATGGAGACGGCGGAGATGGCGATGGAGACCGATGGAGATGGCTCCGGGGGCACTTCCCCATCCCGGCAGGGTGCCGGAACAGAGACTTCTGTCCCCCGAAATTCATCGGTGGCGGCGGCGGAACTGCAGAACTCTTTCTGGAAATTTTGCCGAATCCTTTAAGGTTTTCCGTCCCGAGGCTTTATATAGGCGAAGGGGCGTCGTGAGGGGTGGGACCAGGCGCCCTCATGCATGGCTGGCGTGGCTAGGGGCCTGGCCGCGCCACCCCTGCATGTGGGGCCCCTGTGGCCCACCTCCTACTCCTCTTCGGATCTCTGGAAGCTTCCGGGTAAAATAAGACTTTAGGATGAGGTTTCATCCAATTCCGAGAATATTTCCTGTGTATCACTTCTGAAACACAAAAACAGCAGAAAACAGGGAACTAGCACTGTGGCACTTGTTAATAGGTTAGTTCCGGAAAATGCATAAAAGTGCCACGAAGTGTAACGAAACAATAGGCAAATGGTGTAAAAACAAGCATGGAGCATCAAAAATTATAGATATGTTTGAGACGTATCAGCAGCTCACGAGATCTAAATATGAAGCACATGGTGGAGAAGACAACCATCTAGCTACTGCTATGGACCCATAGTCCAAGGTAGACTACTCACTCATCGCGCCGGAGGCAAGCATGGCGATGAAGAAGACCTCCGGTGGCGATTCTCCTCTCCGACAGGGTGCCGGGAAGAGCTTCTGGACCCTCCCGATCTCGGGTCGACGACGACGGTGGATCGTGATGTGTTTCTAGAAAATTGATTGGGTACTTAGGTTTTTCCCGCCAGGGGGTCTTTATAGGCGAAGGGGCGGCGTCAGAAGTGGACCAGGGCGGTCACACACGTAGGGGGCACAGCCAGGGGCTGGGCCACACCGCCCTGTTGTGTGGCCGGCCTGTGGCCCCTCTCTGTCTCCTCTTCGGACTTCTGGAAGCTTCGGTAAATTTCTGGATATTTGGTTTTTGTTTCGTCCAATTCCGAGAATATTTCATGTGTAACTTTTCTGAAACACAAAAACAGGAGAAAACAGGGAACTGGCACTGTGGCATCTTGTTAATATGTTAGTTCTGGAAAATGCATAAAAATGCCACGAAGTGTAACGAAACACTAAGAAAATGGTGTAAAAACAAGCATGGAGCATCAAAAATTATAGATACGTTTGGGACGTATCCGCATCCCCAAGCTTAATTCCTGCTCGTCCTCGAGTAGGTAAGTGATAACAAAGAAATAATTTTTGAGGTGACATGCACCTACACAGTCTTGATCATCTATATAAGGCATTGAGTGCTGGGATCAAAAGAACTTAAAACATGGGCATGAAAGATATAATCTTGATAGAAGAAAGTTAGCAACCATGTAATAACATGAAAAAGAACACAAATGAAAGATCATGAAAATGAAACAATGAAAGTCAAACGTGTGTTCAAATCATATGGAAAAACATAGCAAATGGTTTTCAGCTTGTCCTTCATGGAATAGCAAAACATAAATGCATAGGACACCTTCAAGTTTAAGAGGGCGACTAGATACAAGTAATTTAAGAACAAGTGAAACCAAAATCATGAATCAATCAATGAAAACTTTGGGACAATGCACATTATACTCAGAATGACAACTATGCTCTCTTAGACGGTGCATAAAGGTAGAAGGTGGAGACTCAATATAAAAGTAAAAGGAAAGGCCCTTCGCAGAGGGAAGTAGTGATTAAACATGTGCTAGAGCTTTTCATTTGTAAAATAGAGAGATAAAAATTGGGTTTTGAGAGGTGGTTGTCTTTGTCAACGACTGGCAATGGGGTTCTTACTATCTTCCATACAAAAATGAAGCAAGTTTTTGAGAGAGATTGGCACTTTTGTGCTCTTTTATAAAGCTTGGCACTCCTCCCCACCTTTTTTCCTTTCTCAAACCATGGCTAACCGATTCTATCGGGTGCCCACCAACATTCACATACCATGGAGGAGTGCCTTTTTTCTTTTCTTTTTTCCTTTTTTTTTCTTTTTGGAATAAATAATATGGAAGATAGCAAATCCGACCACTACGTCCCCATGAGCTGAAAACAGTGTCACAAATCGAGAAGTATTTTGAAGTTTTTTCAAAGGTAGCACATGAAAATTTACTTGGAATGGCTTACAAATACCATGCATAGGAATTTATAGTGGATACAATGGCAAACTTGGTTTTTGGGAGTTGGATGCACGAGTAGAGCTCATACTCAGTACAAAATGAGGGCTAGCAAAAGACTAGGAGCGACCAACTAAGAGAGCAATAACGGCCATAATCATGCAAAGCGACAAAGCAACATTAAAAGAAGCATAAGATGGTATAAAAATTCAAAAACTAAATGATCATAGAGGCTTATGGCGACTTTGTATGAGTCAAACATGTGTGAGCATGTGCCAAGTCAACCCAAATAAAGCATCAAGGAGAAAACCAAATTCATGCTTCCATACTTGTTGTTGTTGATTATGTTACTAAGTGGGTAGAAGCTATACCTACGAAGAGTGCCAATGGTGAGACCTCGTTAAAAATGCTTAAGGATGTTATTTTTCCTAGGTTTGGTGTGCCTATATATCTTATGACCGATGGAGGTTCTCATTTTATTCATGGTGGTTTTAGGAAGACTCTTGCTAGATATGACGTTAATCATAGAATTGCTTCTGCTTATCATCCCCAAACTAGTGGGCAAGTAGAGTTATCGAATAGGGAAATCAAGTCTATCTTGCAAAAGACTGTTAATAAGTCTAGGAAAAATTGGGCTAGTAAGTTAAAGGATGCTTTATGGGCTTATAGGACTGCTTACAAAAATCCTATGGGTATGTCTCCTTACAAAATGGTTTATGGAAAAGTGTGTCACTTGCCTTTAGAATTAGAACACAAAGCTTTTTGGGCGGTGAAGCAGCTTAATAGAGATTTTAAACTTGCCGGTAAGAAAAGGTTGCTTGATTTGAGTTCTTTGGATGAATGGAGAAGTGAAGCTTATGAAAATGCCAGACTCTTTAAAGAGAAAGTTAAGCAGTGGCATGATAGGAGATTTCTTAAGAGAGAATTTCATGTTGGTGAGAAAGTTAAATTGTGTAGGTCTCGTCTCAGGTTTTTTGCAGGAAAATTACTCTCGAAATGGGAAGGACCCTTTATTATTGAAGAGGTATATCATTCAGGTGCGATAAAGATTGCTTCGCTTAAAGATAACACTATTCAAGTGGTGAATGGGCAAAGACTCAAGCATTATATTTCTGGAGACTCTTATAATGAAGATATCGATATTATTCAAGTGGTGACTCTAGAAGAATTCACCAAAGAACAAATGCAGGAAACTGCGGAGTCCGTTTTTGAATAGGTAACAGTTCTAGTCAGAAAACGTCCGCGTTAAACTTTTCTGCTTATACTTTTGTTGTTTTTATTAAATATGAAAAATCATGAGACGAAAATGAGTAGGAAACGGAGCCCGGAGGCACCACACCACACCGTGGCGCGGGCCACCTGCTGGCCGCGCCACCTGGTGGTGAGGTCGCCTCGAAGCTCATTTCCATCATGGTTTCTTCCTGTGCCTTTGTTTTGTTGTTAAACTTTCACCTATATAACCCCTCGGATTGCCCAAGGTCTGTATATCATTTTCTCGTTGTGTTTTTTGTTTCGATCTGTTTCTGTCAGGAGTTGTTCTCAGATTTAGAGGCACCATGGCCTCCACCAATGACAACAAGGAGAAGACGCCTTTAGAAGATGATCACCAGGACCCCAAGCTGAAGGAAGGACAGATTGCTATAGGATCAAGGACAAGAGAACCTACTTTTGTAGGATCAATTAACACTGGACGTGCTTTTTCTCATAATATGCAGGGACCAATACCGCCAGTTCCAGACCTCAGCTCCTACCCTGCCGCAGATGAAGCTCTTTGGGTCACCGATGAGTTTTGCGATAAATATCGAGTTCTGAGGAGGGAGGTGGAGATACTTCGAGAGGAGAACAATAGGCTTCGTAGGATGTTGGAGAATTGTCTTACCCCAATCATGATTGCACCACCACCACCAAAGGAGTAACTTGTCATCGGTATTGGCATCCCCTTGGCTTGTTCCAAGCTTGGGGGAGTGCCGCGGTATCACATCATTACCTTTTACCCATTTACTTTTCAAGTAGAGTTATATCATGAATAGAGAAGTTATCATATAGGATGGTTACAGTGTGTAAGTATCACTCCTTTAGTTGGTTATCTATGTATCACTTGGTGTGAGTTGCGGTTATGAAATATTAATGAGAAGTCTTATCATTTACTTTCTGCACACTTTATTTTAGTTAGCAATTTTTCTTATATGATTAATCTTGTTGATTAGTATTGGTATCACTTTGGGAGCATGAGTAAATCTAGTTGGTTTTGGCAAACTTAGCAACAGTCAGTAGCAACAATACTTTGAGGCTTGTGTAGAAAAGAGAGAAACACATGTAGATACATTGTTTCATCATCTTTCCTTAATGATTGGCTCATAAGCATTAGTATTCTCAAGTTAAGATCGTTTGTACTTTCAAGGAAGTTTACATGATTGTTTTCTATCACATGTATGTATGTTTGTTTCATTCAACTCTTATGCTTGCTACGCAGCCTTGCTAGCCAAAAACTTGTACTGAGAGGGACTACTTCTCGTGCATCCAATTCCCAAAAACCAAGTGACGAGGGTTAACTCGACAAATGTCCTAGGTGAAGGACTTAGGATCGAGGGAATAGGGCGTCGGATGAACTCGAAGGTAAAGGTTAGTCGAAATAAGTGTATATCGAAAGTAAACTTGGGTGTTCAACCTGGCTTGCTTTCAATCTGCCCTCCACCGTCCCCTCCTGGCCCCTATATATAGGTGGCCAGGTCTTGAGGATCGGGTAGGGTCCGATACAGATTACAGATATCGACATATGGTAAGAACTCGTATTCGACTATTATTACAATTGGGCCCTAGCTTAACGGGCCTCAGGGGTACTCAACTAACAGGCTCTATTATCTATACCCTTGTCAGTAGCCCCTGAGATTCTACCAGAATTGCAGATTCGGGTTGAATCTCTAATCTTCAAATCTTCGACCTGATCAATTCTTCAATTTCTTCATATCTTCAAATCTTCGACTTGGTCTTTCAACTTGCTTTCATGATAATTTTTCGCAAGGGGTTTTGATGAACAAGCCTGACAACTCTGATGGATCAAGAGGTAAGTTAACTGCCGGAACAGATACTTGTCACTGCTACTTATTGATGGCGCCCAGAAAATTAGCTGCTGGTGCCAAGTTGATGTGAAGCAGACTGTCCTTGTGCGTGGTGAATAACCAGCCCGTTGGGAACCCCAAGAGGAAGGTATGATGAGTATAGCAGCTAGTCTTCCCTCAGTTAAGAAACAAAGGTTTAATATCGATCAGGAGAGGAGAGACAATGACGACTGAAGGTGATGCAGAACCTGCACACACACAAACAAATACTTTGTTCCCAACTTGCGATGAGGTTGTCAATCTCACCGGTTTGCTTGAAACAAAGGTTATGAGCGTATCGAGTGGAAAACAATATAGTATGCGAGTAAAGTAAACAGTGCGAGTAAAGTAAACAGGTGAAAGCAATATGATGGAAATAGGACCGGGGTCCACAGTTCACTAGTGGTGTCTCTCCATAGATAAAATAACACATGCTGGGTAAACAAATTACAGTTGGGCAATTGATAGAATAAAGATAAGCGTGATATGTCAAGAAGATCACTATGAGATTTACTCTGGGCATTACAACAAAATACATAGACCGCCATCCAACTGCATCTATGACTAATAATCCACTCCCGGGGATATCAATCCGAACACCCCAGTAGTATTAAGTTGTGAACAACAGATAATTGCATTAAGCAAAGTGTGTAATGTAAACAAAGCATATGCCCTTGAGCATATGAATGTTGTTTTCTCCCTAGAAGCAACCGCACATCTACCACCTTAGAGGTTTCTGTCACTCCCCCAGGTGAAATAGAGGCATGAACCCACTATCGAGCATAAATACCCCCTCTTGGAGTCACTAGCAACTACTCGGCCAAGATAGCTACTAACAACGGAGAGCATGCAAGATCATAAACAACATAGAGATAACAAAAGATAATATTCAGTACAGCAACTTAATCATAAACACCAATATTCATCGGATCCCAACAAACCAAACATGTAGAATTACATAATGGTGATCTCAATCATGTAGGGCAGCTCATGAGATCTAAACATGAAGCACATGGTGGAGAAGACAACCATCTAGCTACTGCTATGGACCCATAGTCCAAGGTAGACTACTCACTCATCGCTCCGGAGGCAAGCATGGCGATGAAGAAGACCTCCGGTGGCGATTCCCCTCTCCGGCAGGGTGCCGAGAAGAGCTTCTAGACCCTCCCGATCTTCGGGTCGATGGTGGCGGCGGATCGCGATGTGTTCTGGAAAACTGATCGGGTACTTAGGTTTTTTCCGTCGGGGGTTCTTTATAGGCGAAGGGGCGTCGTCAGAGGAGGAGCCAGACGCCCTCACGCGGGGCCCGCGCGGCCAGGGGCCTGGCCGCGCCGCCCCTGCGTGTGGGGCCCTGGTGGCCCCCCTCCAGCTCTCCTTCGGATCTCTGGAAGCTTCCGGGTAAAATAAGACTTCAGGAACTTGTTTCGTCCAATTCCGAGAACATTTCCTTTGTATCACTCTGAAACACAAAAACAGCAGAAAACAGGAAACTGGCACTGTGGCAACTCGTTAATAGGTTAGTTCCGGAAAATGCATAAAAGTGCCACCAAGTGTAACGAAACAATAGGCAAATGGTGTAAAAACAAGCATGGAGCATCAAAAATTATAGATACGTTGGAGACGTATCAAGCATCCCCAAGCTTAACTCCTGCTCGTCCTCGAGTAGGTAAGTGATAACAAAAGAATAATTTTTGAGGTGACATGCACCTACACAATCTTGATCATATATGTAAGCATTTGTGAGCTGGGATCATAAGAACTTAAAACATGGGCATGAAGATATAATCATGACAATAAGAACTTAGCAACCATGTTGTAAACATGCAAATGAACACAAACAAAAGATCATGAAAATGAAACAATGAAAGTGAAACGTGTGTTCAAATCATAAGGAAAAACATACAAATGGTTTTCAGCTTGTCCTTCAAAGAGAGCAAAACATAAATGCATAGGACACCTTCAAGTTTAAGAGGGCGACTAGATACAAATAATTTAAGAACAAGTGAAACCAACAATATGAATCAATCAATGAACTTTGGGACAATGCATATCACACTAAGAATGACAACTATGCTCTCTTAATGGTGCATAAAGAAAGAAGGTGGTGACTCAACATAAAAGTAAAAGAAAGGTCCTTCACAGAGGGAAGCAGTGATTGCAAGTTTTATAACCTTCAAAAATTATGGTAGTTACCGGCTTTGAGCTCTCATTGCCCCCATCATAAGCATCTTGAATGGTTAAAGTTAATGCGAGAACAATTATGATGCATATGCTTAACAAATCATAAGTTGAAGACCTCTTGCCCCGTGAATACGAGTACCCAAACCTCATGCTACTTTACTTAGAGTCCCAAGCAAGGCTCTTGTCATTGTAAGTATATGCATATCATTGAGAACCGCCAATGGGGTACTGATACGTCTCAAACGTATCAATAATTTTTGATGCTCCATGCTTGTTTTACACCATTTGCCTATTGTTTCGTTACACTTAGTGGCACTCTTATGCATTTTCCGGAACTAACCTATTAACAAGCGCCACAGTGCCAGTTTCCTGTTTTCTGCTGTTTTTGTGTTTCAGAAGTGATACACAGGAAATATTCTCGGAATTGGACGAAACAAGTTCCTGAAGTCTTATTTCACGGGGAAGCTTCCAGACATCCGAAGAAGAGACGGAAGAGGGCCACGTGGGCACCACACGCACATGCGGCGCGGCCAGGCCCCTGGCCGCGCCAGCCATGTGTGAGGAGGCCTGGTCCATCCTCTGACATCGCCCCTTCGCCTATAAGTACCCCCCGACGAGAAAAACCTAAAGGCCCGATCAGATTTCCAGAACACATCGCGATACGCCGCCGCCGTCGACCCGAAGATCGGGAGGGTCCAGAAGCTCTTCCCGGCACTCTACCGGAGAGGGGAATCGCCACCGGAGGTCTTCTTCATCGCCATGCTTGCCTCCGGAGCGATGAGTGAGTAGTCTACCTTGGACTATGGGTCCATAGCAGTAGCTAGATGGTTGTCTTCTCCACCATGTGCTTCATGTTCAGATCTCATGAGCTGCCCTACATGATTGAGATCACCGTTATGTAATTCTATGATGTTGGTTTGTTGGGATCCGATGAATATTGGTGTTTATGATTAAGTTGCTGTACTGAATTATATCTTTTGTTATCTCTATGTTGTTTATGATCTTGCATGCTCTCCGTTGTTAGTAGCTATCTTGGCCGAGTAGTTGCTAGTGACTCCAAGAGGGGGTATTTATGCTCGATAGTGGGTTCATGTCTCTATTTCACCTGGGGGAGTGACAGAAACCTCTAAGGTGGTAGATGTGCTGTTGCTACTAGGGAGAAAACAACATTCATATGCTCAAGGGCATATGCTTTGTTTACATTACACACTTTGCTTAATGCAATTATCTGTTGTTCGCAACTTAATACTTCTAGGGTGTTCGGATTGATATCCCCGGGAGTGGATTATTAGTCATAGATGCAGTTGGATGGCGGTCTATGTATTTTGTTGTAATGCCCAGAGTAAATCTCATAGTGATCTTCTTGACATATCACGTTATCTTTATTCTATCAATTGCCCAACTGTAATTTGTTTACCCAGCATGTTATTTTATCTATGGAGAGACACCACTAGTGAACTGTGGACCCCGGTCCTATTTTAATCATATTGCAATCACCTGTTTACTTTTCCCGCACTGTTTACTTTACTCGCATATACTCTACTGTTTTCCACTCGATACACTCATAACCTTTGTTTCAAGCAAACCAGTGAGATTGACAACCTCATCGCAAGTTGGGAACAAAGTATTTGTTTGTGTGTGTGCAGGTTCCACAACACCTTCAGTCGTCACCGTCTCTCCTCTCCTGTTCGATAAACCTTGGTTTCTTAACTGAGGGAAAACTTGCCGCTACACTCATCATACCTTCCTCTTGGGGTTCCCAACGGGCTGGTCATCACCACGCAAAAGGACTTACTGCTCCCACGTCAACTACACGCCACAGCTCTTTTCTGGCGTCATCATCACACGAGTAGCAGCACTTTTTCTGGCGCCGTTGCCGGGGAGGAAGAGAAGACTTCTGCGAGGGGAGTTCTTCGCACACACATTCTTTACTTTGTTATTTGTTTTGCTTTACTTTATTTATTTTTACCTGCATTGTTTTTTATCAAAAACCCAAAAAAAAAATTAGAATCCTTGGTAGTTGTTATTTCTTTACTTTAGTTTATCATGTTGTTTCCTAAGTTCGTTCTGGAGGACCTCTCAGTAGGAAGTGAGTCAATTATTGGCAAAAGTAACATTGAGGAGTTCTTTAATCACATTAGTATGCATAAGGAAGTTGAGGAAAAGTCTTTGGTTGAGTTAGCTCCTAGTTATGAAGTTGCTTCTGCTCATTTAGTTCACATGTTAGAAGCTAGGTTTGCTAGTCTTAATTCCTCTATGCAATACATGTTCCTTAAGCTTCATGAAATTGAGGATCCCGAAAAGGAAGATTTTATCTTAGAAACCTTGCGCACAGAATTTAGAGATGTTGTAATTGAGGCTAGGAAAGTTTTTAAGAAGTTTAATAAGCTTGGCTCGCCTGTTAAGGTTGTTGGTATGCCTGATGATTTTAAAACACCAATACCTTATGAACTTATAGGAATTCATGATGCTTGGGAAAAGAATTCTAGTTGGATTTGCCCTGAAAATCTTTTCGATGAAAGTAGTGTGCCAAAGCGTGATCGTAAAGGAGTTTCAAAAACTCAGTTGAACACATTTTCCTTCATTGTTGAAAAGATCTCTGCTGTTGATCTTAATGCTTCATCTCTTGATATTACTTGATTCGCAATTTTCTACGCCTAGCTCAAAGGCGTTAAAGAAAAGCACTCTTGGGAGATAACCCAATGTTTTCTTTTCAGTACTTTTTCTTTTATTTGAGTCTTGGAAGTCATTACTACTGTAATGACCGCTCCTTATCTTGTTTATTTCGTTTTTGTGCCAAGAGAAGCCTCTAATTTGAGTGAGGTAAAGATTTGGGGATGTTGCTCTCCTGAAACTGTTTTCGGTGCTGCACCGTAAAAATTCGTGAAAATTATCTGTTTATATTTTGGACCTGCGATTTCTTGTGCATATGCCCCAGGTTATATCCAAACTTTTCTTAGTTGAACACTTTTTGATTTGAGCAACAGAAAATCCCTCAAAAATTCGTCCTTTGTCAGCTGTTCAGTTTTGACAGATTTCTGCCAATATTTGTTTTTGCCACTTTATCGCTTTCTTTTGAGTTCTTTTTGATCATGGAACCCTTGTGGAAGTTGCTACAGTAGTATATACTTTATATGTGGTGGTTTTGGGTTGAAACCTGAAGCTAAAAGAGGTTGAATATATTTTATGCTTACACTAATGTTGCTAATAGAATTGTGTTTAGTTTTGTATGAAGGAAGTTTTTAAGTGTAGGGATTGGAGAATGATGAGATGAGTTGAAGAATGGACAAAAGCTCAAGCTTGGGGATGCCCATGCATCACCCCAAGAAATATTCAAGAAGTACAAGCGTCAAAGCTTGGGGATGCCCCCGAGGCACCCCTTCTTCAACGGCAAAAATCAGGTCACCTTTCAAGACACTATATTTTTATTGCTTCATGCACTATGTGTTTTTCTTGGAGCGTCAGTTGTTTTAGTTTTCTTAGTTGGTTTCGTTTGTTTGTTTGCTGCAATAAATGGTTGGACCCCAACAAATTTCTTTGGAGGAGATGTACTCGTTTTCATTTGCAAAGAACGCTCTAGTTTTCACTCTTATTAAAAATCGAGCGTTCTACTTTTTCTGCTACTGCTTTTGGTTTTCGTTTTCGCCTTGATTTGCATTCAGATCTTGTCATATCTTTTCATCAAGGTGTATTTTTGCCTCTGATCTTTATTGGTTTTCATCAAAAGAGGTGTTTATAAAAATTTCAAATGGTGTTGGAAAAGAGAAAAAGCTTTGTGCAAAATAGTGGTACAAGAAGGAGCTTGTGTAGACTGCGGCTTAGGCTTTTTCATGTCATGCTTGATGTCTTTTTGATAGTATGCTTAGTGGTTTTGCTGTAGCATGACTTGTCTCAAATAACTGAGATTGCTTAATGAGACTTTGAAAAAATCATGCGTTGTTTTTATTGTATGGAAGCATTATTTTGGTTTTCTCCTTGATGCTTTATTTGGGTTGACTTGGCGCATGCTCACACATGTTATACTCTTACAAAGTCGCCATTAGCCTTCATGATCATTTAGTTTTTGACTTTTGATGCCATCGTATGCTTCTTTTAATGTCGCTTTGTCGCTTTGCATGATTATGGCCATTATTGCTCTCTTAGTTGGTCGCTCCCAGTCTTTTGCTAGCCCTCGACTTGTACTGAGTATGAGCTCTACTCGTGCATCCAACTCCTAAAAACCAAGTTTGCCATTGTGTCCACTATAAATTCCTATGCATGGTATTTGTAAGCCATTCCAAAGTAAAATTTTCATGTGCTACCTTTCAAAAACCTTCAAAACACTTCTCGTTTTGTGACACTGTTTTCAGCTCATGGGGACGTAGTGGTCGGATTTACTATCTTCCATATTGCTTATTCCAAAAAGAAAAGAAAAAAGAGAAAAAAGAAAGAAAAAGGCACTCCTCCAAAGAATGTGAATGTTGGTGGGCACCCGATGGAATCGGTTAGCCATGGTATGTGAAAGGAAAAGGTGGGGAGGAGTGCCAAGTTTTATAAAAAGAGCACAAAAGTGCCAATCTCTCTCTCTAAAACTTGCTTCATTTTTGTATGGAAGATAGTAAGAACCCCATTGCCAGTCATTTACAAAGACAACCACCTCTCAAAATCAAGTTTTATCTCTCTGTTTTACAAATGAAAAGCTCTAGCACATGTTTAAATCACTGCTTCCCTCTGCGAAGGGCCTTTCTTTTACTTTTATGTTGAGTCACCACCTTCTTTCTTTATGCACCATTAAGAGAGCATAGTTGTCATTCTTAGTGTGATATGCATTGTCCCAAAGTTCATTGATTGACTCATATTGTTGGTTTCACTTTTCTTAAATTATTTGTATCTAGTCGCCCTCTTAAACTTGAAGGTGTCCTATGCATTTATGTTTTGCTCTCTTTGAAGGACAAGCTGAAAACCTTTTGTATGTTTTTCCTTATGATTTGAACACACGTTTGACTTTCATTGTTTAATTACCATGATCTTTTGTTTGTGTTCATTTACATGTTTACAACATGGTTGCTAAGTTTCTTATTGTCATGATTATATCTTTCATGCCCATGTTTTAAGTTCTATTGATTCCAGCTCACCAATGCTTGCATATATGATCAAGATTGTGTAGGTGCATGTCACCTCAAAAATTATTCTTTGTTATCACTTACCTACTCGAGGACGAGCAGGAGTTAAGCTTGGGGATGCTTGATACGTCTCAAACGTATCTATAATTTTTGATGCTCCATGCTTGTTTTACACCATTTGCCTATTGTTTCGTTACACTTAGTGGCACTTTTATGCATTTTCCGGAACTAACCTATTAACAAGCGCCACAGTGCCAGTTTCCTGTTTTTTGCTGTTTTTGTGTTTCAGAAGTGATACACAGGAAATATTCTCAGAATTGGACGAAACAAGTTCCTGAAGTCTTATTTCACGGGGAAGCTTCCAGACATCCGAAGAAGAGACGGAAGAGGGCCACGTGGGCCCCACACGCACAGGCGGCGCGGCCAGGCCCCTGGCCGCACCAGCCATGTGTGAGGAGGCCTGGTCCCTCCTCTGACATCGCCCCTTCGCCTATAAGTACCCCCTCGACGAGAAAAACCTAAGGGTCCGATCAGATTTCCAGAACACATCGCGATACGCTGCCGCCGTCGACCCAAAGATCGGGAGGGTCCAGAAGCTCTTCCCGGCACCCTGCCGGAGAGGGGAATCGCCACCAGAGGTCTTCTTCATCGCCATGCTTGCCTCCGGAGCGATGAGTGAGTAGTCTACCTTGGACTATGGGTCCATAGCAGTAGCTAGATGGTTGTCTTCTCCACCATGTGCTTCATGTTTAGATCTCATGAGCTGCCCTACATGATTGAGATCACCGTTATGTAATTCTATGATGTTGGTTTGTTGGGATCCGATGAATATTGGTGTTTATGATTAAGTTGCTGTACTGAATTATATCTTTTGTTATCTCTATGTTGTTTATGATCTTGCATGCTCTCCGTTGTTAGTAGCTATCTTGGCCGAGTAGTTGCTAGTGACTCCAAGAGGGGGTATTTATGCTCGATAGTGGGTTCATGTCTCTATTTCACCTGGGGGAGTGACAGAAACCTCTAAGGTGGTAGATGTGCTGTTGCTACTAGGGAGAAAACAACATTCATATGCTCAAGGGCATATGCTTTGTTTACATTACACACTTTGCTTAATGCAATTATCTGTTGTTCGCAACTTAATACTTCTAGGGTGTTCGGATTGATATCCCCGGGAGTGGATTATTAGTCATAGATGCAGTTGGATGGTGGTCTATGTATTTTGTTGTAATGCCCAGAGTAAATCTCATAGTGATCTTCTTGACATATCACGTTATCTTTATTCTATCAATTGCCCAACTGTAATTTGTTTACCCAGCATGTTATTTTATCTATGGAGAGACACCACTAGTGAACTGTGGACCCTGGTCCTATTTTAATCATATTGCAATCACCTGTTTACTTTTCCCGCACTGTTTACTTTACTCGCATATACTCTACTGTTTTCCACTCGATACACTCATAACCTTTGTTTCAAGCAAACCGGTGAGATTGACAACCTCATCGCAAGTTGGGAACAAAGTATTTGTTTGTGTGTGTGTAGGTTCCACAACACCTTCAGTTGTCACCGTCTCTCCTCTCCTGTTCGATAAACCTTGGTTTCTTAACTGAGGGAAAACTTGCCGCTACACTCATCATACCTTCCTCTTGGGGTTCCCAACGGGCTGGTCATCACCACGCACAAGGACTTACTGCTCCCACGTCAACTACACGCCACAGCTCTTTTCTAGCATCATCATCACACGAGTAGCAGGTACCTCCGTGCCCGATGACATGGAACAAGCCCACACCAAAATGACAGGACAAGCAGACAATGAACACCTCGACATCTCTTTTATTTGCCTTTTGTTTAGCTTTTTATTGTGAGATGCGTCGTCGAATGTTCACCATGGGTATGCTGCAAATTTCCACCATGAATTATGCATGGCTTAGATTGGCGGCCCGGTGTTTCCCTAACACATATACAAACTCCATAATCCCCACAAGATTCCCAATTCATTTCACACCGCGGGCATCCATAGACAAAAGATCACGATATCAACTCAAATAAGAAGTGCAATGTTGAAAGCTTGCCCCATGACAGCATGGCTGGGCTAGAATCCAACTTACAACTTGCAAGCATAACAACTCAACATAAGAGACCACAATGTCAAATTTTTAAGAACAGGAAAAAGTAAAATGTGCCTTCCGGTTCGTGAGAGCTTTACTGACCGAATTTCGCATAACACTGGTAAGAGTTTAATTTGAAGAGAAAATAAAAGCAAGTCAAATTTACTTGGAATAGCAAATTGCTAGTAGGTATGTATGGTGGACACTTTGGAAAACTTTGGCTTTTAGGAGTTGGATGCACGAGTAGAGCTCATACTCAGTACAAGGCGAGGGCTAGCAAAAGACTGGGAGCGACCAACTAAGAGAGCAATAATGGCCATAATCATGCAAAGCGACAAAGCGACATTAAAAGAAGCATAAGATGGCATCAAAAGTCAAAAACTAAATGATCATGAAGGCTATTGGTGACTTTGTAAGAGTCTAACATGTGTGAGCATGCGCCAAGTCAACCCAAATAAAGCATCAAGGAGAAAACCAAAATAATGCTTCCATACAATAAAAACAACGCATGATTTTTTCAAAGGCTCATTAAGCAATCTCAGTTATTTGAGACAAGTCATGCTACAGCGAAACCACTAAGCATACTATCAAAAAGACATCAAGCATGACATGAAAAAGCCTAAGCCACAGTCTACACAAGCTCCTTCTTGTACCACTATTTTGCACAAAGCTTTTTCTCTTTTCCAACACCATTTGAAATTTTTAAACACACCTCTTTTGATGAAAACCAATAAGGATCAGAGGCAAAAATACACCTTGATGAAAAGATATGACAAGGTCTGAATGCATATCAAGGCAAAAACGAAAACCAAAAGCAGTAGCAGAAAAAGAAGAACGCTCGATTTTTAATAAGAGTGAAAACTAGAGTGTTCTTGGCAAATGAAAACGAGTACATCTCCTCCAAAAGAAATTTGTTGGGGTCCAACCATTTATTGCAGCAAACAAACAAACTAAACCAACTAAGAAAACTAAAACAACTGACGCTCCAAGAAAAACACATAATGCATGAAGCAATAAAAATATAGTGTTTTGAAAGGTGACCTGATTTTTGCCGATGAAGAAGGGGTGCCTCGGGGGCATCCCCAAGCTTTGACGCTTGTACTTCTTGGATATTTCTTGGGGTGATGCATGGGCATCCCCAAGCTTGAGCTTTTGTCCATTCTTCAACTCATCTCATCATTCTCCAATCCCTACACTTGAAAACTTCCTTCATACAAAACTAAACACAATTCTATTAGCAACATTAGTGCAAGCATAACATATAATCAATCCTCTATTTGCTTCAGGTTTCAACTAAAAACCACCACATATATAGTAAATACTACTGTATCAACCTCCCCAAAAGTTCCGTGATCAAAAGAACTCAAAAGAAAGCGATAAAGTGGCAAACACAAATATTGGCAGAAATCTGTCAAAACTGAACAGCTGACAAAGGTCGAATTTTTGAGGGTTTTTCTGTTGCTCAAATCAAAAAGTGTTCAACTAACGAAAGTTTGGATATAACCTGGGTCATATGCACAAGAAATCGCAGGTCCAAAAAATGTACGGAGAATTTATACGAATTTTTACGGTGCAGCACCGAAAACAGTTTCAGGACAGCAACATCCCCAAATCTTTACCTCACTCAAATTAGAGGCTTCTCTTGGCACAAAAACAAAATAAACAAGATAAGGAGCGGTCATTACAGTAGTAATGACTTCCAAGACTCAAATAAAAGAAAAAGTACTGAAAATAAAACATTGGGTTATCTCCCAAGAGTGCTTTTCTTTAACGCCTTTGAGCTAGGCGCAGAAAATTGCAAATCAAGTAATATCAAGTGATGAAGCATCAAGCTCATAATTTGCTCTAAGAATAGAGTCAAAAAGCAATTTATTTCTTTTCCTAGGGAATTGTTCCATACCTTTCTTAAGTGGGAATTGATATTTGATAGTGCCTTCCCTCATATCAATGATGGCACCTACAGTTCGAAGAAAAGGTCTTCCCAAAATAATAGGACATGAAGCATGGCATTCAACATCCATAACAAGAAAATCAACGGGAACAAGGTTATTGTTAACCACAATAAGAACATCATTAATTCTTCCCAAAGGTTTCTTCTTAGCAACATCAGCAATAGGAACATCAAAATAACACTTTTCAAGCGGTGGTAAATCAAGCATGTCATAAATCTTTCTAGGCATGATAGAAATACTGGCACCTAGATCACATAAAGCATGGCAATCATAACCATTAACATGCATATCAATGATGGGTTCCCAACCATCTTCTAACTTCTTGGGAACAGAGGCTTTTTGCTTCAACTTTTCATCCCTAATTTTTATGAGAGCATTGGTAATATGCTTAGTAAAAGCAATATTTAAAGAACTAGCATTGGGAGTCAAAGCAAGATTTTGCAAGAACAAAATTACTTCAGATATATTGCAGACATCAACATCAAAATCATTAAAATAAATAGAGCTATCATCTCCCACACTCTGAAAAATTTCAGCACTCTTTTGAGAAAAAGTTTTGGCAGTTTTAGGCTTTTTAACACAAGGAGTGGGAGTTTTCTCTACACCAATCAAAGTAAGAGGATTGCTACCAGTAGGAGCAACATCATTAGAGGTAGTAATGGTATATACCTTCATCTCTCTAGCCATCTCATCTTCTCTTTCCCACCTGGCATGCAATTCCGCTAACAATCTAATATTTTCATCAATTCCAACTTGAATAGCATTAGCGGTAGCAAAAACATTGTTCTCTTTCACATCATTAGGAAACACTTTTAATTTCAGAAGTTCAACATCATGAGCAAGGCTATCAACTTTAGAAGCAAGAATATCAATTTTGCCTAACTTTTCCTCAACAGACTTGTTAAAAGCAGTTTGCTTACCGATGAAGTCCTTGAGCATTACCTCAAGCTCGGAGGGCGCGGCCCTAGTGTTGTTGTAGGAATTACCATAAGAGTTACCATAACCATTACCATTGGTAGAAGGATACGGCCTATAATTATTACTAGCAAAATTGTTCCTATAAGCATTGTTGTTAAAATTATTGTTTCTAATGAAATTCACATCAACATGCTCTTCTTGAGCAACCAGAGAGGCCAAAGGAACATTATTAGGATCAACATGAGTCCTATCATTAGCAAGCATAGCCATAATGGTATCAATCTTATCATTCAAGGAAGAGGTTTCCTCAACAGAATTTACCTTCTTACCTTGTGGAGCTCTCTCGGTGTGCCATTCGGAATAATTTACCATCATGTTGTCGAGTAGCTTTGATGCGGCGCCCAAGGTAAGGGTCATAAAAGTGCCTCCAACAGCTGAATCAAGTAGGTTCCTTGAAGAAAAATTCTGTCCTGCATAAAAAGTTTGGATAATCATCCAAGTAGTCAGTCCATGAGTGGGGCAATTCTTTATCATAGATTTCATTCTTTCCCAAGCTTGAGCAACATGTTCATTATCAAACTGAGTAAACTTCATAATATTGCTACGCAAGGATATAATCTTAGCAGGAGGATAGTATCTACCAATAAAAGCATCCTTACACTTAGCCCATGAATCAATACTATTCTTTGTCAAAGACAGCAACCAATCTTTAGCTTTTCCTCTCAAAGAAAAAGGAAACACCTTGAGCTTAATAATATCACTATCAACATCCTTATATTTCTGCATCTCACATAGCTCAACAAAATTGTTGAGATGAGCTGCAGCATCTTTAGTACTAGCACCAGAAAATTGCTCTTTCATAACAAGGTTCAATAAAGCAGGCTTAATCTCATAAAAGTTTGCAGCAGTAGCAGGTGGCTTAATAGGAGTGCAGATAAAATCACTATTGTTTGTGCTAGTAAAGTCACACAACTTGGTGTTTTCAGGATTGGCCATTTCAGCAAAATGAAAGTAAACAAGTAAAAACAACTACCAAGGATTCTAATTTTTTTGGGTTTTTGATAAAAAGCAATGCAGGTAAAATAAATAAAGTAAAGCAAAACAATAACAAAGTAAAGGATGTGTGTGCGAAAACTCCCCTCGCAGAAGTCTTTTCTTCCTCCCCGGCAATGGCGCCAGAAAATTAGCTGCTACTTATTGATGGCACCCAGAAAATTAGCTGCTGGTGCCAAGTTGATGTGAAGCAGACTGTCCTTGTGCGTGGTGAATAACCAGCCCGTTGGGAACCCCAAGAGGAAGGTATGATGAGTATAGCAGCTAGTCTTCCCTCAGTTAAGAAACCAAGGTTTAATATCGATCAGGAGAGGAGAGACAATGTCGACTGAAGGTGATGTGGAACCTGCACACACACAAACAAATACTTTGTTCCCAACTTGCGATGAGGTTGTCAATCTCACCGGTTTGCTTGAAACAAAGGTTATGAGCGTATCGAGTGGAAAACAATATAGTATGCGAGTAAAGTAAACAGTGCGAGTAAAGTAAACAGGTGAAAGCAATATGATGGAAATAGGACCGGGGTCCACAGTTCACTAGTGGTGTCTCTCCATAGATAAAATAACACATGCTGGGTAAACAAATTACAGTTGGGCAATTGATAGAATAAAGATAAACGTGATATGTCAAGAAGATCACTATGAGATTTACTCTGGGCATTACAACAAAATACATAGACCGCCATCCAACTGCATCTATGACTAATAATCCACTCCCGGGGATATCAATCCGAACACCCAAGTAGTATTAAGTTGCGAACAACAGATAATTGCATTAAGCAAAGTGTGTAATGTAAACAAAGCATATGCCCTTGAGCATATGAATGTTGTTTTCTCCCTAGTAGCAACCGCACATCAACCACCTTAGAGGTTTCTGTCACTCCCCCGGGTGAAATAGAGGCATGAACCCACAATCGAGCATAAATACCCCCTCTTGGAGTCACTAGCAACTACTCGGCCAAGATAGCTACTAACAACGGAGAGCATGCAAGATCATAAACAATATAGAGATAACAAAAGATAATATTCAGTACAGCAACTTAATCATAAACACCAATATTCATCGGATCCCAACAAACCAAACATGTAGAATTACATAACGGTGATCTCAATCATGTAGGGCAGCTCATGAGATCTAAACATGAAGCACATGGTGGAGAAGACAACCATCTAGCTACTGCTATGGACCCATAGTCCAAGGTAGACTACTCACTCATCGCTCTGGAGGCAAGCATGGCGATGAAGAAGACCTCCGGTGGCGATTCCCCTCTCCGGCAGGGTGCCGGGAAGAGCTTCTGGAACCTCCCGATCTTCGGGTCGACGGTGGCGGCGGATCGCGATGTGTTCTGGAAAACTGATCGGGTACTTAGGTTTTTTCCGTCGGGGGTCTTTATAGGCGAAGGGGCGTCGTCAGAGGAGGAGCCAGGCGCCCTCACGCGGGGCCCGCGCGGCCAGGGGACTGGCCGCGCCGCCCCTGCGTGTGGGGCCCTGGTGGCCCCCCTCTGGCTCTCCTTCGGATCTCTGGAAGCTTCCGGGTAAAATAAGACTTCAGGAACTTGTTTCGTCCAATTTCGAGAATATTTCTTGTGTATCACTCTGAAACACAAAAATAGCAGAAAACGGGAAACTGGCACTGTGGCAACTCGTTAATAGGTTAGTTCCGGAAAATGCATAAAAGTGTCACTAAGTGTAACGAAACAATAGGCAAATGGTGTAAAAACAAGCATGGAGCATCAAAAATTATAGATACGTTGGAGACGTATCAGTCACCTACTTCAAATTCAATCCCCTTGGACTTGAATTTGGGATACCGGTCAAATCCATTCTTTTGCCGCATTTAGGACTTACAAAGAATGAATCCAAGAGATTCTCAGGGTACCCAGTGCGTCCACCAGGATTTTCTTCGCATCGTAGACACGGATACATACCAGCAGCGCGCATCCATGTGCGTATACCAGGCCACACAGGACAGATCCCGGGGTCTTACCTTCGTGATAAATCACGGCATTCGAGTTTTGTTGCGATAAAGCAACTCGAGAATCTTATATCGCAGCCAAGCTTTTGACTGATAAAATCAAAGAAATTCGATATTTAAATTAATTTCTTCCAATTCCCTCTCGATGGGAGTGACTTCTTTGCATTTTGTCGACTATATAGTCGAAGTTTGTATGATATACTTTCCTTTACCTTCGATACAGACTATCTTCATCCTCTATCGTGTGCGCACTCAGCGCTCCCGATGGGAGTAGCCCCCGAGGCTATGTTTGAATACTTGTAGTTAAGCATAGGCTCAAAATTCGCTTCGTCTTCTTTCTTTTAACTTCTCCTGTTCATAAGCCCCCGAGCCCAAGGCGAGGTTTTTTTATATCGTGCAACCACACTCTTCCCTTCTTTTTTTTCTCCTTGGTATTTATCGTCTGCTATGTGCAGAATTTAACTCCTTTGTAAAATACATTTATGGGCCTCGCTTATCACGGGGGCCCGATAATACGTGCTTATAAATAAAGCATCTTTTGGCAAGGGTAAAAAACCCTAATCAGATTCCTCCTCTGCCGCATCATCTTCTCTATTCATCTAGGGTTTCTAGCCTTCTCCCTTGTCCACATGGCAGACGCAGATGGTTCTCGTTTGAGCCTTGGCTCTCCAGCGGCGCCGCGAGGTCGGGGCCGCCCTCGTGGAAGCAAGAACATCGCAACTCCAGCTGTCGCGGGACCATCATCGGCCGCTCCGGTTAAGCACCGTCCCGGCCGCCCACCTGGTAGCAAAAACAAGCCCAAGGTTACTGGCGCTGCCCTAGGTCCAAGTGCTCCTCCTCCTGCTACTCCCGCTGCTCCTGCTGCTCCTCCCAGAATCTTCTCTTTCTTCTGCATTGCCATGGCGCAGTGCCGCGAGATTCAGCGTCTGCCGCTGAATTTTACCAAGTTCATGGACGGGCGAGAACTACGTGAAGCGGTTCTCCATGAACAATCTGGCAGTGGGACTCCATATGAAGTGGAGGTTTGGTATGATGGCAACGGCGAGCAGTACTTTAAGGGTGGCTGGTCGCAGTTTGCAGAAGACCACGACATCCATCAAGGCTTCTTCATGACCTTCGACTTCCATATCGGCACGTCAAAGTTCGACGTGAAGATCTATGACGGCACTCAGTGCCAAAAGGAGTATGAAGCTGAAGTCCACTTTCATTAGGATCTTCTTTATATGTAATTTCTTTTCATAATGTCCTTGCGGCCGTGCTATATGTAATGAATATCCGTACTTTGCTTTGACGCTTTTATTAGTACCATGAAAACAAATCATTGTTTTGAGGTATGCTTTATATATATCGGGTTATTTGTGAACCAATTGCTTTGAAGGATATCGGGTTGTCTGCACAACCTTTATAGTGAAAAAAGATCTCCATGTCGTGATAAAAGTTTCTTTCGTACGACCCGAGGGTTTTAAGCCCCCGAGTGGAGAAGTAAAAATATTTTATACAATTTTGTCGAGTTCAACCCAAGGAACCCGGCCTATGGCCTCATGTTCTGGGTTCAGAAGGTTTAACTCGAATTTTACTGATAACACTAGATTTACTCTACGCGTAAAAACGTCGTAGCTGCTCCGCGTTCCACGGGTTGCCCTCGTCTTTCCCTGTCTTCTTGTCTTGTAGTCGATATGCTCCTCCTGGTATCACTTCTTTAACGATGTAAGGTCCCACCCAAGGGGACTCCAATTTACCGTGGCTGTCTTGCCTGAGTCACAAAACTAGATCTCCCACCATGAAGGATTGTGGACGAACTCGACTACTGTGGTAGTTTCGCAGGCTCTGTTGATACTGCGTGGCTCTTTCTAATGCTTTATCTCTTGCTTCATCTAGTGCATCGACATCATCTTGCAATGCTTCTGTTGATGTTGTTTCATCGTATGTCGTTACTCTTGGAGCCTCATGCGTAACTTCGACTGGAAGCACGGCTTCTGCGCCATGGACCAGGAAGAAAGGAGTTTCTTGAGTTGCTGCGTTGGGCGTGGTTCTTAGACTCCAAAGAACGGAGGGCAATTCATCTACCCAAGCGCTCTTGGCTTTCTCGAGAGGTGCTAAGAGCCTCTTTTTTATCCCACTACATATCAGGCCATTGGCTTTTTCGACTTGCCCATTTGTCTTCGGGTGTGCAACAGATGCAAATTTGAGTTTGATTCCTAATCCTTCGCAGTAACTCTTGAATTCCTTTGAGGTGAAGTTTGTCCCATTGTCCGTGATGATGCTATATGGTACGCCGAAACGGAACACTATTGACTTGATGAAGTTGATCGCTGCTGTCGAATCTTGAGTTGTTACCGGGGCTGCTTCCACCCACTTGGTAAATTTATCGACTGCCACTAGCATGTAAACATGTCCTCCTGGCCAGGATTTATGCAACTTTCCCACCATATCGAGGCCCCATTGTGCAAAGGGCCAGGACAATGGTATTGGCTATAACTCTGCTGCTGGTGCATGTGGCCGAAATGCGAATCTTTGACAGGCTTCACACTTCCGGACTATATCTTTCGCGTCTTCGATGGCTGTTAACCAATAGAATCCTGCACGGAACGCTTTTGCCACTATTTTCCTACTGCTTGCATGATGGCCGCACACTCCGCCATGTATATCTTTTAGTATTACTTGTCCTTCCTGAGGCGTTACACAACGCTGCAAAACGCCGGTAATACTCTTCTTGTACAGTTTCCCCTGCAACACGACAAACGCTTTCGATCGTCGAGTTATCCTCTTGGCTTCCACTGCACCTTCTGGTAATTGCTTGTTTATCATATATGCGAGATATGGCTGCATCCAGGTTTCTTCTATCATCATGACTTCCTCGGGTTCCGATGTAGCCCCCAAGCCTGCTGTAGTAGTCGAAGTTTTGACACTTTTTATTGACCTTTCCACTATTTCCTCCCAGAATACTCCCGATGGCACGGGTAAACACTGGGACCCAATATTTGCTAAGGTGTCGGCTTCTTCATTGCTGTTTCTGCTGATATGCGAGACTTTGCATCCATCAAATGTTCCTTCGAGGTAGTGATATATGTTCTTGTAAGCCATCATATTGTCATTGATTGTGTCGCATCTCTTCATCACTTGTTGGACGACAAGGTTTGAATCCCCAAATATTTTTAGTCGAGTTGCTCCACATGCTTTGGCCATCTTCATTCCATGTAGCAGAGCCTCGTATTCTGCTTCATTGTTAGAAGCTTGCGGAAAACTCATCCTTAAGACGTACTTCAGCTTGTCGCCATGCGGCGATATTAAGATTACTCCTGCGCCTGCGCCTTGTACTCTCTTAGAACCGTCAAAGTACATTTTCCAGACACTCGATAAATCTGGCGGTCCCGTGCTCTGCAGCTCCAGCCATTCTGCTGTGAAATCTGGCAAGATTTGCGACTTGATTGCCTTCCTTTTTTCATACGTGATGTCCATGGGAGATAATTCGATTCCCAACAAAGAGACACGTCCTGTTGCTGAAGGATTGTTCAATATGTTCGATAGTGGCGCTTCATTGACCACTATAATTGGGTGCACCGCAAAGTACTGTCGCAGTTTTCGTGCAGTTGTGAAAATACTATATGCAAGTTTCTGATAATGCGGGTACCTCTGTTTTGTCGGAGATAATACTTCACTGATGAAATACACCGGCCTCTGGACGCCGTGGGCTTTTCCTTCTTCACTTCTTTCGACTACTAATACTGTGCTCACCACCTGATGGGTTGCGGCGATGTAGAGTAGCAGTGGTTCTTTTTCTTTTGGTGCGACCAGCACTGGCGGCGTGGAAAGCACTTTTTTCAGCTGTGCAAAAGCTGTGTTGGCTTCTTCTGTCCATTCAAATTTATCATCTGATTTCTTCATAAATGCATAGAAAGGAAGCGCCTTTTCTCCCAATCGAGCAACAAAACGACTTAATGCCGCGACGCGTCCTGCAAGTTTATGTACGTCGTGTAGTTTCGTGGGTTTCCCCATTGTTAAAATTGCTTGAATCTTCTCAGGATTCGCCTCTATTCCTCATGCTGATACCAGGAACCCCAAAAGTTGTCCTGCCGATATGCCGAAGGAACACTTTGTCGGGTTAAGCTTAAGCTTGTACCTGCTCAGGTTGTCAAAGGTTTCTGCCAAGTCGCTGATTAAAGATTTCTCCTCTCTTGTGGTGATAACTACATCATTAATATAGACTTGAATGTTGCGTCCTATTTGGCTCCCGAGGCAGTTTTGCATCATCCGTTGATAAGTTGCTCCTGCATTTTTTAGGCCGAACGGCATTACTTGGTAGCAAAACACTCCGTACGGTGTGATGAAGACCGTCTTTTCTTTGTCTTCCTTCTTTAATTTGATCTGATTGTAACCAGAATACGCGTCCAGAAAGGAAAGCCTCGCGCATCCCGCTGTTGAATCAATTATCTGATTGATGCGGGGTAGAGGGAAGGGATCCTTTGGACAATGCTTATTGAGAGATGTGTAGTCGACACATACTCTTTGTACGTCTGTGTTTTTCTTGGGTACGATAACTGGGTTCGATACCCAGCTCGAAGTTTTGATTTCTCTGATAAATCCGGCATTTTCCAGCCTGTGCAATTCTGATGCTATCGCCTTTCTTTTAGGTTCATCAAATTGTCGTAACGGTTGTTTGACTGGCTTTGCCTTGGGATCTACATTTAATGCGTGCTCGACGAGTTCTCTGGGAACCCCTGGCATGTCTGATGGACACCAGGCGAAGATTTCCCAGCGCTCATGGAGGAACTCGACGAGCGCGCTTTCCTATGCGGGATCCAAGTTCACCACAATTGATGTCATCTTGTTTGGATCTGTAGGGTGGACCTGGATCTTCTTCAAGTCCTGAGTTGTGTCGAAAGCCTGATCTGGCAGGGATCGTCCAACGTCGGGTAGCACATTATGATCTGTTTCTCCTTTTAGCCTCTCATATTCTGCTGTCATGCCAAAGGTTTGCGCCATCCTGTTGAATTCTCTGTCACATGTGTTGGCTACTTCAAAGCTCCCTTGTACTGTAATTGTTCCTTTGGGTCCTGGGATTTTTAGCGTGAGATACGCGTAATGAGGCACTGCCATGGTTTTGCAAATGCTGGGCGCCCCAGGATTGCATGGTATTGCGACGGCCAGTCCGTAACTTCAAATTCTAGCTTCTCTCTGTGGTAGTTGCTGCTACTGCCAAAGCAGACGTCGAGTTCTATTCTACCCAAAGGGTAGTTTGCGGCTCCTGGTACTATTCTGTGGAAAGAGCAGTCTGTTGGCTTCAAACTCGTCAGCGAGATACACATTGCCTTCAGGGTTCTAGTATATATCAGGTTGATGCCACTCCCTGCGTCCATAAATACTCTTCTGATGTCGTACCCTCCTATTTGTTCCTTTAAAACCATAGGCCAGTGGCCTGGCCTGGAACTTTCCTTGGGTGGTCTGCTCTACTGAATTTAACTGGTTGATCTGACCACCGCAAGTACTTTGTTGTAGCTGGTGGTGACGATATTGCTAGGTTTACTTGCCTAGATATGCTCTTTCGCTCTTTCTTCGAATTAGGCACCGGCTGAATCATAGCTGATATATAAACTTTTGATTCTAGGTGCCTTGCTAGTCTTTGCATTTGATATCCTTGACTTGTGTGCTTCTCTTCTTGCCATCCTCCTTGGTTTGAGCTCATGGCGCTTTGTAGTCTTAGGAACGTTCTACAATCCTTCATCTGGTGATTGGAGACTATTTTCCCATCAAGATATGCGTAGTGGATTCAACAAGGTCCGTATAACATATCCTCGGCCGAAGGACCGGAGTATCTCGATTTTCCTACTCCTTTTGCCTGAAACCTCCTATTTTCACGTTCTTCCTCTTCTTCGGTTGCGTAGCCCGCGGCTACCTGATTTCGCCTTCCTTGGTTATCCCTGCTGCAGTGTTGTCTCCTTTGTCTGCTTATTCTGTCGACTTCTGGTGAACGTCCCCTTTTGTTATTATATGCGTCTTCTCCATCAGCAAATTTGTTGGCATCTTCCATTAGCTCGGCTACTGTTGTAGGTCTTGTTCTTCCTATTTCTTCCACGAGATCTGAGCGACGAAGTCCAGCCAAAAAAGCGTCTATTGCTCGTTCGTCGGAGACGTCCTCTGCTGAGTTTTTAATTACACTCCATCGTTGTATATAAGAACGTAGAGTTTCGCCTTTCCTTTGCACACACGCCTTAACTTCCTCCAGTGATGCTGGGCGCTTGATACGTCCAATTTGCATCACTATTTTGTATCATAATTTACTGTTATTCATTGATATATTTCATATTTAGATAAGATACTTATGTTATTTCCTTTGCTTTCACATGTTTGATGATCATCGGAGGAGTTGCTGCCGGAGTCAGGATTCTGCTGGAAAAAGGACCATCAAGAGACCATATTTTGAAGATCAGGAAAATTCCAGAAAAATACCCAGAAATTATATTTTCCCAGAAGACTCAGGAAGCCAGAAGGGGGAGTCGAGAGGAGCCAGGGGGCCCCACATGCCAGGGTGGCGTGGCCAGCCCCTGGCCGCGCCAGCCCTGCGTGAGGCCACCCTGGCCCACGTCTGGTCTCGCCCCTCCGTGTACATCATCGTCCCCGAAAACCTAAGTCAGGGGGGGCTCAGAGTTAGACACAGCCGCCTCTGCGGGGCGGAGAACACCAGAAAGAGAAAGCTCTCCGGCAGGGAGAAATCTGCCGGGGAAATTCCTTCCCGAAGAGGGGAGATCGTCGCCATCGTCATCACCATCACACTGGACTTCATCGGGATCATCATCATCATCATCTCCATCACCAGCACCTTCATCTCCACCATCACCACGCCATCCCGCTGTAACATCTTGAGTTGGATCTTGTTATATTCATAGGGGAAACTTTCCCGGTGTTGATTACTCTTGTAGTTGATGCTATTGGGTGGAACCGTTGAATTAAGGTATATGTTCAGATTGTTATTTACCATTATTTCACCTCTGATCATGATGCATATGATGTCTTGTGAGTAGTTCGTTTAGTTCTTGGGGACATGGGAGAAGTCAAGATGTTAGTAGTGAATTATTGTTGAGAAATATTTAATGGTTTGATATTGTTGTGGTGCTATTTCACTAGTGGTGTCATGTGAACGTCGACTACATGATACTTCACCATTTATGGGCCTAGTGAGATGCATTGTGTATTTGGCTACCGATTGTGGGGTTGCTGGAGTGACAGAAACCTAAACCTCCGTTGGGAAACTATTGCACCAGGGAGCGTAGGATCTTAGAGTTTAAGGCTGTGGTTAGATTTATCTTAATTACTTTCTTGTATTTGCGGATGCTTGCAAGGGGTATAATCACAAGTGTGTATTTATCCTAGTAAGGGTAGTGCGCTAGCACAGGTTCACCCCCATAACACCTATCAAATCAATAAATACTATTGGCTCTATGAAGCGAAAACTTTTGACAGAAACTCCCGTGTGTCCTCGAGAACGTTTGGTTATTATAAGTACACAACCGTCTTGTCCTTTGCTGAAGAAAGGATTGGGCCACTTGCTGCAATTGTTACTACTGTCTTTTATTTACTCGCACTTTATTTACTCGTATTACCAAATACTCCTGAAAACCTGTTTGCTAGTATTTACAGTGATTCCTTGATCAAAACCGCTCATCAACACCTTCTGCTCCTCGTTGGGTTTGACACTCTTATTTATCGAAAGTACTACGATACACCCCCTATACTTGTGGGTCATCAAGACTATTTTCTGGCGCCGTTGCCGGGGAGTGTAGCGCTATTGAAGAGTGGAATTGGTAAAGGTAACCATCGCTGTGAGTATTGTTTTTATTTTGTCTTTTATTTTTGTTTTACTCTGCTATGGAGAACTCTCCATTTGGTTTCCTATTTGGAAACACATCTACTACTACTACTGCTGCTGCACATGCGGAGGAACCACCACCGCCACCGCCTGCTGAAATTGATCCTTTTAAAATACCTATGAAAATTGTTGGGCGAATTATGGATAACTGCTATTCAGGAGATGGAACTGTCCATCCGGGTGATCACTTATTATTTATACATGAATTATGCGAGTTGTTCAGATGTGCAGGTATTTCACCAAGCCAGGTTAAGAAGAAAATATTCTCATTATCATTGAAAGGCAAAGCTGAAGAGTGGTATCGACTACTCCAAGATGGTCCAGCTATGGCATGGGAGGATATTGTGCCTCTCTTTTATTCCAAGTTTTATCCTCCAAGTGAAATTCATAAAGATCATAACCGGATATATAATTTTTGGCCTCATGATGGAGAGAGTATTGCCCAAGCGTGGGGGAGATTGAAGTTACTAATGCTCAAATGCCCCATTCATGAGCTCCCCAATAATATTGTTATTAATAATTTTTATGCGCGGCTTACTCTTCCTGATAAGGATTATTTGGATGCTTCTTGCTTTGGATCATTTACTCATATGAAAGAAGATGCTAAGTGGAAACTTCTTGATCGTATACAAGAAAATGCTGAAGGATGGGAAAACGACAAAGGTAGGAAGTCAGGTATAAACTATGATTATGAATGCATTAAATCTTTTATGGAGACCAATGACTTTCATGGTGTTAGTGCTGCATATGGTCTTGATTCTCAAATACTTGCTAATTGTCTTAAGGCCTTTGCCTCTTATATTGATGTTCCAAAGAAAGATTGGAACAAATATCATGCGCCTTATAAAGATTTTATTAGTCATATTCCTGCTGCAGCTACTGAAGTTTGTACAGTTGATAGCATTGTGCCTGAACCTTATTTTGAGAAGACACCTTTCCCTGCTAAGGTAAAAAAGTATTCTACTTTGGTAAGTGTGTCTAATAAAAGTACTAAGAAAGCTGCAGAACCTGATGAGCAAATTACTATTAAGTCTCCTGTAGCTATATTGAAGGATCTTGTTACTAAAGATGTAGGGGATGAATATATTCTTTTTTGTGAAGATGCTTCTAACATTCTCTCACATCCTAAAAAGCATAGGAAAGCAAGTGTTCCTATTATTTCTGTTAGGATTGGAGATCATTGCTATTATGGTTTATGTGATATTGGTGCTAGTGCAAGTGCTATTCCTTTAGAGCTTTACAAAGAAATCATGCACGAGATTGGCGCTTGTGAACTTGAAGATATTGATGTGGTTGTTCAGCTTGCTAACAGAGAGACTGTGTGGCCTCTTGGTATTGTTCGAGATGTGGAAGTTCTATGCGGTAAGACTAAATACCCTACTGATTTTCTAGTACTTGGTAAGGAGGCTAGTAAAACTTGTCCTATTATTTTTGGTAGACCGTTTTTGAACACTTGTGGCGCCGTGATAGATTGTAAGAAAGATAATTTTTTTACTAAGTTTAATGGAGAGTCTTATGAGTTTATTTTTTCCAAGTTTGCTAAGACTTCTTATGAAAATGACACGCCTAATGAAAATTTTCGAGTTGAACAGCTTGCTTCTATTGCTCTTGCTCCTAATAATGCCTTGCAGCAATTCATGGAAGATCACAAAAGTGATGTTTTTAGCAAGGAAAGAGAAGAGATTGACGACATTCTTCTTCGTCAACCACCGTTACTCAAACATAATCTACATGTGGAGGATCTTGGTACCACTTTACTGCCTAAAGAAGATCCTGTGTTTGAATTAAAGCCTTTGCCTGATAATCTTAAATATGCTTATATAGATGATAAGAAAATATATCCTGTTATTACTAGTTCTAAACTTTCAGGAAAGGAAGAAGAAAGATTATTGGAGATATTGAGGAAACACCGAGGAGCTATGGGATATACTCTGGATGATTTAAAAGGGATTTCTCCCACTTTATGTCAGCATGCCATCAATATGGAGAAAGATGCGAAGCCAGTCATGGAGCATCAACGCCGCCTAATTCCCAAAATGAAGGATGTGGTAAGAAATGAGGTATTAAAACTCCTTGATGCTGGTATCATTTATCCTATTGCTGATAGTAGATGGGTTAGTCATGTTAATTGTGTTCCTAAGAAGGAGGTATGACTGTTGTGCCTAATGAGAATAACGAGCTTATTCCTCAAAGGGTAGTAGTTGGTTATAGAATGTGCATTGATTATAGGAAGGTAAACAAAGTTACTAAGAAAGATCATTACCCTTTACCGTTTATAGATCAAATGCTAGAAAGGTTGTCTAAGAAGACTCATTTTTGTTTCCTTGATGGTTATTCTGGTTTTTCTCAAATTGCTGTTAAGAAGGATGATCAAGAGAAAACCACTTTTACTTGTCCTTATGGAACTTATGCTTATAGACGTATGCCGTTTGGTTTATGCAATGCTCCTGCTACTTTTCAAAGATGCATGTCTGCTATTTTTCATGGCTTTTGTGAAGAAATTGTGGAGGTCTTCATGGACGATTTCTCCATCTATGGAACTTCTTTTGATAATTGTTTGCACAACCTCAATAAAGTTTTGCAGAGGTGTGAAGAAACTAACCTTGTTCTTAATTGGGAGAAATGCCACTTCATGGTAAATGAAGGAATTGTCCTTGGACATAAAATTTCTGAAAGAGGTATTGAAGTTGACAGAGCAAAAGTGGAGGCGATTGAGAAAATGCCTTGTCCCAGAGATGTTAAAGGTATTCGTAGTATTCTTGGTCATGCTGGTTTCTATAGGAGGTTTATTAAAGATTTCTCTAAGATTTCAAAGCCTCTTACCAATCTTCTTCAAAAGGATGTACCATTTGTCTTTGATGATGATTGTAAGGAAGCTTTTGAAACTCTTAAGAGGGCTTTAACTACTGCTCCTATTGTTCAACCACCTGATTGGAATTTACCTTTTGAAATTATGTGCGATGCTAGTGATTTTGCTGTTGGTGCTGTTCTTGGACAGCGCGTTGATAATAAGTTGAATGTTATTCATTATGCTAGTAAGACTCTTGATGCTGCTCAAAAGAATTATGCTACTACTAAAAAAGAGTTTCTTGCAGTTGTTTTTGCATGTGATAAGTTTAGATCTTACATTGTTGATTCTAAAGTCACTATTCATACTGATCACGCTGCTATTAGATATCTTATGACTAAGAAGGATGCTAAGCCTAGGCTTATTAGATGGGTGTTGCTTTTACAAGAGTTTGATTTGCATATCGTAGATAGGAAAGGTGCTGAAAATCTTGTGGCTGACAACTTGTCTAGATTGGAAAATATTTCTTTTGATCCTATTCCTGTTAATGATAGTTTTCCAAATGAACAGTTGGCTGCAATTAATGTAACTTCGCGAGACCTTCCATGGTATGCTGATTATGTTAACTTTATTGTTTCCAAGTATTTGCCTCCGACCTTTACAGCTCAGCAAAGAAGAAAATTCTTTTATGATTTGAGGCATTATTTTTGGGATGACCCACATTTATATAAGGAAGGAGTTGATGGTATTATGAGAAGATGCGTACCGGAATATGAGCAACAAGAGATATTAAGAAAATGCCATAGTAGTGCCTATGGAGGGCATCATGCTGGAGATAGAACCGCGCAGAAGGTTCTACAATCAGGTTTTTATTGGCCAACCCTCTTTAAAGCTGCCAGAAGGTACGTTTTATCTTGTGATGAATGTCAAAGAGTTGGTAATATTTCTAGACGCAATGAGATGCCTATGAATTACACTCTAGTTATTGAACCATTTGATTGTTGGGGATTTGACTTTATGGGTCCTTTTCCTCCTTCAAAAGGCTATACCCATATACTTGTTGCTGTTGATTATGTTACTAAATGGGTAGAAGCCATACCTACAAAGAGTGCCGATGGTGAGACTTCATTAAAAATGCTTAAGGATGTTATTTTTCCTAGGTTCGGAGTGCCTAGATATCTTATGACTGACGGAGGTTCTCATTTCATTCACGGTGGTTTTAGAAAAACTCTTGCTAAATATGATGTCAATCATAGAATTGCTTCTGCTTATCATCCCCAAACTAGTGGGCAGGTAGAGCTTTCAAATAGGGAGATTAAGTCTATCTTGCAGAAGACTGTCAATAGATCTAGGAAAAACTGGGCTAGTAAGTTAAACAACGCTTTATGGGCTTATAGAACTGCTTATAAGAATCCCATGGGTATGTCTCCTTATAAGATGGTTTACGGAAAAGCGTGTCACTTGCCCTTAGAATTAGAACACAAAGCTTTTTGGGTAGTGAGAGAGCTTAATAGAGATTTTAAACTAGCCGGTAAGAAAAGGCTATTAGATTTGAGTTCTCTAGATGAGTGGAGAAACGAAGCTTATGAGAATGCCAGACTTTTTAAAGAGAAAGTCAAGCAATGGCATGATAAGAGAATTCTTAAGAGAGAGTTTCATGTTGGTGAGAAAGTTCTTTTGTATAGGTCTCGTCTCAGATTTTTTGCAGGAAAATTACTTTCAAAATGGGAAGGACCATATGTTATTGTGGAAGTGTACCGCTCAGGTGCTATTAAGATCGCTTCATTGAAAGATGACTCTACACAAGTGGTGAATGGGCAAAGACTCAAGCATTATATTTCTGGAGATTCTTATAATGAAGATGTTGATGTTATTGAAACAGTTTCTCCGGAAGAATTCATCCAATATAAATTGCAGGTACCTGCAGAGTTCGCTTTCGAATAGGTAACAGTTCTAGTCAGAAAAGTTTCGCGAAAAGTTCTTCCTTTAATATTTTTGCTGTTTTTACTAAATATGAAAAATCATGAGACGAAAACGGGGAGGAAAAAGAGTCTGTGTGTGTCTCACACACAGGTGGCGCGGGCCCACCCTTGGCCGCGCCACCCATGTGTGAGAACACACCGGAACTCATTTCCGTCCCGGTTTCCTCCTGTGACTTCGTTTCGATGTATAATTTTTGCCTATTTAACCCCCCGGAGTCCCCGAGGTCTGTATATCGTTTTCTCGTCGTGTTTTGTTTCGAGCTATTTCTGTCAGGGATTGCCCTCGGCCTTGGAGTTATAATGTCTTCGTCTGGTTCATCTAAAGAGAACCCTTCTGCGGATTCCATCAATCCGTATATGAGGGAGCTGAAGATGCATCTGAAGGAGTTGTCACTCAAGGATGGGGAGCTGCAGATTAAAGATGTTCAAGGACCCAAGGGAGAAGGGAGTCTCGAAGCAAGGATGGAAGCATTGGAACAGGAGGTTTTCAAATACAAGAAGATGGCGGAACGTGAGGTGGACATTATCTACAGGATTAATCAAGAGCTTGTCGCCAAGTACAAGAAGGAGACTACAGAGCTTTGGAAGGATGTCCTCTCACTCCAAGAGATGACTAGCCAATTACAAGCACAACTCTACGACGTGCATAACCAAAATTGTGAGTATGAAGCTAGATTTCAACAAATGAGTGCTGCTGCAAGTTTCAGGATTTTGGAGACCAAGACATCCTTCTTTGATGGAGGACCTCTGCCTTGGAAGTACGACAACGATAAAGGCCCACTGTCACCGCCAAAGGAGTAATTCGTCATCGGTTTAGGCATCCCCCTGGCTTGTTCCAAGCTTGGGGGAGTGCCGCGGTATCACATCATTACCTTTTGCTCATTTACTTTTCAAGTAGTGTCATATCATGAATAAAGAAGTTATCATATAGAATAGTTTGCAGCTTGGAAGTATCCTCCTTAGTTAGTTATCTATGTATCCCTTGGTGTGAGTTGCGGTAATAAAATATTAATGAGAAGTTTTATCGTTTACTTTTCGCACACTTTATGTTAGTCTGCAATCTCTCTTGTATGACTAGTCTTGTTGATTGGTATTGGTATCACATTGGGAGCATGAGTAGATTTAGTTGGTTTTGGCAAACCTAACTTGGTCAGTAGCAACTTTACCTTGAGGTTTGAGTAGAAAAGAATAAAGAAGTGCTTGCAGTTACATCACTTCAGTTTTCCCTTATGTTTGGCTCATAAGCATTGTTATTCTTAAAGTTAAAATCGTTGTACCTTCAAGGGAGTTTGCATGATTGTTCTTATTATATGTATGTTTGTTTGTTTCATGCAACTCTTATGCTTGCTACCTAGCCTTGCTAGCCAAAAACCTGTACTGAGAGGAAATACTTCTCGTGCATCCAATTCCCAAAAGCCAAGTCACTTCCGAAGAGTCCACTATAAATTCCTATGCATGGTATTTCAAGCCATTCCAAGTAAATTTTCATGTGCTACCTTTCAAAAAAACTTTCAAACACTTCTCATTTTGTGCCACTATTTTTAGCTCATGAGGACGTAGTGGATGGGTTTGTTATCTTCCATACTAAATTAAGTACCCCTCGACTAGGCAGCTTCATCTGCTCGTCATTAATTTTGCAAGGGAGCTAGTCAGACCATTATAATCTCAAAAAGGAAAGAAAGAAAAAAGGCACTCCTCCAATGGAATGTGAAAGTTGGTCGGCACCCGATGGAATCGGTTAGCCATGGTTTGAGAAAGGAAAAAAGGTGGGGAGGAGTGCAAAGCTATAAAAGAGCACCAAAGTGCCAATTAATCAAACATATCGGAACCGCTCTCACTTGTTTAGTATGGAAGATATCAAGAACTCCGTTGCTAGTCGTTGACAAAAGCAACCACCTCTCAAAATAACTTTTTACCTCTGTTTTACAAATGAAAAGCTCTAGCACATGTTTAATCCCTGCTTCCCTCTGCGAAGGGCCTATCTTTTACTTTTATGTTGAGTCAACCTATTTGCCTCTATCTAAAGCAAGCATTTGAGTTGTTATGTTTCACTCATCCATATGTTGATCCGTTTAATCATGTCTATTATCTTCCTTGTTTTGTATAATGTTTTTGTCTGAAGGAATATATCTTTGAAAGCTTTCTATGAATGCAAAAGTTTACTTTGTTGAGCATATAGTCTTTGCTATATTAGCTCTGTTTTAAAAGGCTCCGTTTAAAAGAGAGAATAGTTTGTTCTCCATTCTTTGACCAAGAATTAAGGTTTGCCATTGCCAATTATAGTTTACCTTGTGTATCTTTACATGTGATTCCCTTTTACCCATTGCAAGTCTATATCTTATAAAGGGAAGTTGGTGTCTATTATAATTTGTGCTTTGGTAAATGTGATGCTTCTTGTCCGTATTTTGATTATCGACACTTCACTCCATAAACCTGTGGTCATGTTTATCGAGTTTAGTTTTCGCTTGGGGACAAGCGAGGTCTAAGCTTGGGGGGGTTGATACGTCCAATTTGCATCACTATTTTGTATCATAATTTACTGTTATTCATTGATATATTTCATATTTAGATAAGATACTTATGTTATTTCCTTTGCTTTCACATGTTTGATGATCATCGGAGGAGTTGCTGCCGGAGTCAGGATTCTGCTGGAAAAAGGACCATCAAGAGACCATATTTTGAAGATCAGGAAAATTCCAGAAAAATACCCAGAAATTATATTTTCCCAGAAGACTCAGGAAGCCAGAAGGGGGAGTCGAGAGGAGCCAAGGGGCCCCACACGCCAGGGTGGCGTGGCCAGCCCCTGGCCGTGCCAGCCCTGCGTGAGGCCACCCTAGCCCACGTCTGGTCTCGACCCTCCGCGTACATCATCGTCCCCGAAAACCTAAGTCAGGGGGGCTCAGAGTTAGACACAGCCGCCTCTGCGGGGCGGAGAACAACAGAGAGAGAAAGCTCTCTGGCAGGGAGAAATCTGTCGGGGAAATTCCTTCCCGGAGAGGGGAGATCATCGCCATCGTCATCACCATCGCACTGGACTTCATCAGGATCATTATCATCATCATCTCCATCACCAGCACCTTCATCTCCACCATCACCACGCCATCCCGCTGTAACATCTTGAGTTGGATCTTGTTATATTCATAGGGGAAACTTTCCCGGTGTTGATTACTCTTGTAGTTGATGCTATTGGGTGGAACCGTTGAATTAAGGTTTATGTTCAAATTGTTATTTACCATTATTTCACCTCTGATCATGATCCATATGATATCTTGTGAGTAGTTCGTTTAGTTCTTGAGGACATGGGAGAAGTCAAGATGTTAGTAGTGAATTATTGTTGAGAAATATTTAATGGTTTGATATTGTTGTGGTGCTATTTCACTAGTAGTGTCATGTGAACGTCGACTACATGATACTTCACCATTTATGGGCCTAGTGAGATGCATTGTGTATTTGGCTACCGATTGTGGGGTTGCTGGAGTGACAGAAACCTAAACCTCTGTTGGGAAACTATTGCACCAGGGAGCGTAGGATCTTAGAGTTTAGGGTTGTGGTTAGATTTATCTTAATTACTTTCTTGTATTTGTGGATGCTTGCAAGGGGTATAATCACAAGTGTGTATTTATCCTAGTAAGGGTAGTGCGCTAGCACAGGTCCACCCCCATAACACCTATCAAATCAATAAATACTATTGGCTCTATGAAGCGAAAGCTCTTGACAGAAACTCCCGTGTGTCCTCGAGAACGTTTGGTTATTATAAGTACACAACCGGCTTGTCCTTTGCTGAAGAAAGGATTGGGCCACTTGCTGCAATTGTTACTACTGTCTTTTATTTACTCGCACTTTATTTACTCGTATTACCAAATACTCCTGAAAACCTGTTTGCTAGTATTTACAGTGATTCCTTGATCAAAACCGCTCATCAACACCTTCTGCTCCTCGTTGGGTTCGACACTCTTATTTATCGAAAGTACTACGATACACCCCCTATACTTGTGGGTCATCAGCGCTTGTATGTTGAACGAAAATTTCTTGCGAATTGGCTATCGAGTTCTCCCCAACTTCCAATGGATTCGTTGGGTAGGGTATTCATCCACGATCGTGCTGCGCCGGTGAGGTGTAGCTGTAAACTTTGCATTGCAGTCGCTTTTGTTCCCCCTAATATCTGCACTGCCTATAAATAGTCTGATAACCACAGGGTAGGTTCTTGCGACCCCTCATATTTATGTTGATCATGTGGTAATTTGAATCCTTTGGGTACCCAAGTTTTGCGAACCCTGCGGGTAAAGCATAATGCGCCCATCTCTTTATCGTCGTCTTCATAATTTTCTTCCCTCCAGGCGTGGCGTCATTTATTTACTCGAGCCTGTGCTATTATATTTCTTGTGTCCTCCTTCCTCTTTTGTCGCCTTTCCTCTTCTGATGACTCATTATACTCGTTATCTGCGAAGTTGTATCTGAGCTTTTCCTTTTGCTTTTCCTTGTAGCTTGTCGACTTTGCGTTTGGACCTTTTTCCCTGATCTTGCTCTCCACTATTCTGAGGCTTCGTATCGCGGCTCGGTGCATATCTTCTCGTGGATTCCCGGGTTCTGGACTTGTGGTTAGTAAATACGCCTGTGCTGCTATCAACGCTGCTTCTGGCGTTTCTTGCATGAAGTCATCTTTCTCCTCTTCTAGCTGTGGGGTAGGGCTCCTCGAATACCCTTCTTCTCTGCTGCGTGCTGTAGCCCCCCCTGTTGTGTTTCGGGTCTCCGCGCCTTTCTCTGCTGTACTCGGAATCCTCACTATAGTCATGCCAGTATTCCTCCCTTGATATACTGTTATTGTTTTGAAGGACCGTGTCTCTTTCCTCCCTTAGTTTCTTCCTATGTTGGTATAATGCATACTGATATCCCATTAGAATTTCTCTTCTCGATCCTTCGGGTACTTCTGTACCATGATTGATAGCTGACTTGATCATTCTCCATTCGCCAGCCGAAACATGGACTTTCTCCTTATCCTTTTTGTTGTGTTCTTTTATTTTGTCGACTTGCATGTCGACCTTTTTACTTCCTTCGTTGTTGTTCTCTTCTTCTGCCTCGGTGATAATGACTGCATAGTTGATGCACTTTGGAGACGCCACTGCTTCCAACGGCGAAGTCCCTTGCGCTGTTGTATGTTTGACATACCCTTTCTTCTGAGTCGAAATTTTCCCGAATTTTGTCGCCTTCTGCGATTGGTGCTTTTTCCAAGCTGACCGGCGAGTTTACCTCACTGGAAGAGCCTTCTGATGATTCCAACATTACCTCTGTCTCAGGCTTGCTCGCCGACGGATCTGGTTTCATCGAATCCGAGAGGCGGGATGAACCCGATGGCCCAACGAAGATGCTTAAACTTCCAATTGTTAACTCCATCTCTTGACTTCCGTCGAGTGTTGAACTGCTGTTGGCTAAAAGCAAAAAAGCTATCGAATTCATGATTCCAACGCCCAGTTCTCCAAGGTCGGTGCCAATTGATGAGGGTTAACTCGACAAATGTCCTAGGTGAAGGACTTAGGATCGGGGGAATAGGGCGTCGGATGAACTCGAAGGTAAAGGTTAGTCGAAATAAGTGTATATCGAAAGTAAACTTGGGTGTTCAACCTGGCTTGCTTTCAATCTGCCCTCCACCGTCCCCTCCTGGCCCCTATATATAGGTGGCCAGGTCTCGAGGATCGGGTAGGGTCCGATACAGATTACAGATATCGACATACGGTAAGAACTCGTATTCGACTATTATTACAATTGGGCCCTAGCTTAACGGGCCTCAGGGGTACTCAACTAACGGGCTCTATTATCTATACCCTTGTCACCAAGTTACTCCAAAGAGTCCACTATAAATTCCTATGCATGGTATTTCAAGCCATTCCAAGTAAGTTTTCATCTGCTACCTTTCAAAAACCTTCAAATACTTCTCATTTTGTGACACTGTTTTTAGCTCATAAGGACGTAGTGGTTGGTTTGTTATCTTCCATACTAAATTAAGTACCCCTTGACTTACATGCTTCATCTGCTCGTCACTAATTTTGCAAGGGAGCTGGTCAGACCATTATAACAAAATAAAATAAAAGAAAAAGGCACTCCTCCATGGTATGTGAAAGTTGGTGGGCACCCGAAGGATTCGGTTAGCCATGGTTTGAGAAAAGAAAATTGGGGAGGAGTGCCAAACTATAAAAGAGCATATAAATGCCTCTTACAACAATTCGGAACCGCTCGCACTTGTCTAGTATGGAAGATAGCAAGAACTCCGTTGCTAGTCGTTGACAGGAACAACCACCTCTCAAAACAATTTTTATCTCTGTTTTACAAATGAAAAGCTCTAGCACATGATTAATCCCTACTTCCCTCTATGAAGGGCCTATATTTTACTTTTATGTTGAGTCAACCTATTCCCCTCTATCTCAAGCAAGCATTTTAGTTGCTGTGATTCGACCATCCATATGTTGATTTATTCAATCATGTTTCCTATCTTCCTTTGTTTAGTACGATGCTTTTATCTGAAAGAATATATCTTTGGAAGCTATCGATGACTGTAAAGAGATTGTTATGATTGAGCATGCGATATTTGCTATATAAGCTCTAATATAAAAGGCTCCGATCAAAATATAAGTACAATCTGTTTATTGTTCTCTGACCAAGAACAAAGGTTTGCCATCACCAATCATGATTTCCTTTATTCACCTTTATTGTGACTCCCTTTACTCATTGCAAGTTAAATTATATAAAGGGAAGTTGCTGTCTATTATGACTTGTGTATTGATGAATGTGATGCTTCTTGTCCGTATTTTGTTTGTCGACACTTCACTCCATAAACCCGTGGTCTTGTTTACTGAGTTCAGTTTTCGCTTGGGGACAAGTGAGGTCTAAGCTTGGGGGGGTTGATACGTCCATTTTGCATCACTATTTTATATCATAATTTATTGTTATTCATTGATATATTTCATATTAAGAGATGATACTTATGTTGTTTCTTCTATTTTTGCATGTTTGATGATTATTGGAGAATTCACTGCCGGAGTCAGGATTCTACTGGAAAAAGGACTGTCAAGATACAATATTTCTGAAGACCAGCAATCCCAGAAAAATACCCAGAAGTTCTTATTTTGCCAGAAGACGGAAGTAGCCAGAAGGAGAGGGTGAGGTGAGCCACAAGGGGCCCACACTACCCCCTGGCGCGGGCCAGGCCTAGGCCGCGCCACCAGGTGGTGTGGCCGTCCTGGTCCACCTCTGGCATCGCCCCTTCGCGTATATCGTCTCCCCGAAAACATAAGACTGGGAGGGGGATCGCAGATAGACTCCGCCGCCTCTGCGGGGCAGAAGACACATAGAGAGAAAGCTCTCTGGCAGGCAAAAATCTGTCGGGCAAATTCCTTCCCAGAGGGGGGGAAATCGTCACCATCCTCACCGCCATCAAGCGGGCTTCATCGGGATCATCATCATCACCAGCACCTTCATCACCGTCATCACCATGCCGTCCCGCTGTAACATCTTGGGGTGAATCTTGTCCAGTTCATAGGGGAAATTTTCTTGGTGTTGATTACTCTTGTAGTTGATGCTATTGAGTGAAACTGTTGAATTAAGGTTTATGTCCAGATTGTTATTTATCATTATTTCACCTCCGATCATGATCCATATGATGTCTTGTCAGTAGTTCGTTTAGTTCTTAAGGACATGGGAGAAGTCAAGATGTTAGTAGTGGAACTATGTTGAGTAATATTTAATGGTTTGATATATATATATATGTTGTGGTGCTATTTTACTAGTGGTGTCATGTGAACATCGACTACATGATACTTCACCTTCATGGGCCTAGTGGAATACATTGCGTATTTGGCTACTAATTGTGTGGTTACCGGAGCGATAGAAACCTAAACCCCCGTTAGGAAACCAGTGCACCAGGGAGTGTAGGATCTCAGAGTTTAAGGTTGTGGTTAGATTTATCTTAATTACTTTCTTATAGTTGCGGATGCTTGCAAGGGGTATAATCACAAGTATGTATTAGTCCAAGTTGGGGGAGTGCATTAGTATAGGTTCACCCCCATAACACCTATCAAACCAATGAAGATTATTCAGCTGTATAAAACAAAAGCACTTGACAGAAACTCCCGTGTGTCCTCAGGAACTTTGGTAATCGTAAGTAACACAACCGGCTTGTCCTTCGCTCTAGAAAGAATTGGGCCGCTCGCAGCAATTATTAGTATTGTCTTTTATTTGCTCGTACTTTATTTATTTGCATTATCAAATACCTTTGAAAACCCGTTTGCTAGTATTTACAGTGATTCCTTGATCAAAACTGCTTGTCAACACCTTCTGTTCCTCGTTGGGTTCGACACTCTTATTTATCGAAAGTACTACGATACACCTCCTAAACTTGTGGGTCATCAGGCCTCCATATGGGTAGGGCGCCCTATGGGTTGGGGATTCGGCTTTTCATGACGTGTATTGCCCACACACTTTGAATGTGTAACATCCCAAGATTTTATCAAATTTTGGAGTGAAATTTTTGCTTTGTTTTGTATGTGTTGATTGAAAATTCACAAGGATTTAAAACTTTTGAGTTATATAAAAGCTATATTTTGAAAACTATTTCAAACTCCCTATTTTTTTTGAGGAATTTCCTTGAGAAAATGAAAGATTTCAAAAATGTTATCTTCTACTTTTATTCAAACCTGTGCAAGTTATGCTTGCAAAGGAATGAATCACAAATGTGTTTATTAGAGGTTTCTTTTCAAAACTATATTTGAAGATGAATTTCAAGTGTTGTTTGATAAAAGCATTTGCTTTGATTTCAAAGAACTATTTTCTAAAACCCTATTTCTATTTCATTTTATGCAAGCAAAACCTTTATGCCATGCATCTAAAATTTTATTGGAAAAAAACATATTTTATTCTAGAAACTTGGTTTATTACTGTTTTAAAACACTGCAGTGAGCAATAGAATATTTTAGGATTTTGTTTGAAATGATTTGAACCAAATTTGCAAAATATATGAAACAATTCAGAAATCAGAAAATAGAAAAGAGAAAAGAAATAAGAAAATAGAAAAGAGGCCATCGGGGACCATTTCGGCCCAGACTTCTTTTCAGCCCGAGGCCCAGCCAGGCAAAACCCCGAAGGGGTACGCTCCTCCTCCCTTCTCCCACTGACATGCCTGGCCCGCATGTCAGGGTTGCCTTCTAGCTCGGGACATTCCCCTAGTCGTCCGATCTCGCCCCCGCGCAAAAACCCTAGCCCCCTCTCCAAGAAGAAGGCCGCCTATAAAACCCCCAGGATGTCCCCTCCTCCCTCCCTTTCGTCTCTCTGCTCGGGACACACCGAGGACGACGGAATTTGTCGCCGGAGTTTCGCCCATCTGCAGATGTTTCTGGCCAAATCTGGCGCCGCCGGTGAGCCCTAGCCCTCCTTATTCTCCCAGTTGTCTCCCCTTGCTCTGGTGCATCTCCTAGACATGCTCATCGTTCTTCTAGCGATCCAGGTCAATGTGTCCATCCTCGGCTGGATCTTGCCGTCCGCACCTGCAACTCCGGCGAGCAATTGCCGCGCCACCTGACCACTTCAAGCCCTCAGACTTCGCCACCGTGCTCGCATCGACTCTCGCAATCTACATGTAAGGTTGATGCTCCCTGGTTTCCCTTGCAGACGCTGTGCTCGCCCATGCCCTGGACATGTCCGACACACGCATAAACTCCAGCCGCTCCTCCCTTTTTCTACAGGACGATTTCGACATCATCGATCACGCCACCGGGTTCGCCACTTCATGCCGCGCCCCGTCGTCTACTTCTTCACCTCGAAGAACCACTAGAGCTACGCCGGCGATCTCACCCAAGCTGCAGCCACCTCATCGGCGGTCGAAACCCTAGATCCCCAAGTGAGCCCTTCTTTCTTTAAATCTCGCCGTCCGATCGTGATCCAATGGCCCGGATTGATTCACTTAAGTGAACCGGTATGGAGCCATCTGGTTCGTCCAATCAAAATAAGATCTAACGGCTAGTATTCGTGATCCACCCGAATCGGTATCGGCCATTCACGATGCACCACGTGTCAGTCCTTGACTTAACCCCGGATCTAAATTTGTTTTAAAAACAGAAAATAGTGCAAACTTTGAAAAAGCATATCTTCTGTTTTGTTTATCCAATAATTGCAAATAATATGTCTATGGATTCCTAAAATTGTGTAGAATACTATTCTATAATAAAATTTGACTTTGCAACTATTTCAAAACATTCAAATTTAAATATGTGAGTTTGAGTGATTTTGATATAGTTCAAAATCTATAAATCTTTTTCAATTGATTCTTTTTGCAAATGGATCATATTGTTACCCTCTATCCAGTAGAACCACTGCCCAAATTATTTGAACCAATTTTATCAAGTATTCAAATTCAAATGAGATTTTGAGTATTTTCTCTCTAGATTTAATTCTATAAATATTTTAGGCATAATTCCTTTTGCAAAATTGATTATCTTGATATTGGAAAACCACCAGAATACTTCACACACTTCACACTCATTCAAAGTTCAACCCCATTAGTTCATCCTTTCTACAAGTAATAGTTGTGTTTCTAAGCACCTTGAAAAAATATCAAATTCTTATTGTGCACCTTGTGCCTTTTGGCTCTACAAATGGTGTGAATTTATCCGAAGTCCTAAATAACCATCCCACTCTACTATGACTTAGTAAAAAATCTACTCTCTATTCTTGCCCAAGTGCAAAACTATCATTTCCCTCTTACCCAAAATTCTTCTAAGTAATTTTGACTACCCCATCCAACAAATATGACATAGAAGTTTTCCCATATCAAGACCATGGAGAAGAAGTAGAAGAGAAGACAAGAGATCAAGGCAAAACAAGAAGTTGAAGAGAAGACAAGAGTTGAAGGCAAAACAAGAAGAAAGAGAAGACAAGGAGTTGAAGACAAGAAGATCTAGAGAAGAGAGACCAAGTCAAGAAGATGAAAGTGTTAGACCTCATGACTCAGAAATTATTCATCCAAATTCTCAAATCAAGCCTAAGAATCTCCTTAAAGCTAATTTTACTAAGTGTTTGACACTTCTTAACAATCTAGAAAACCCCCATCAATCTTTTAAAGTCTTTAACTTAGCCATTCTCTCCATCCATATTAAGTCAACTTCATGCCCCAATCTTTTGTCCAATTATCACTAAGACTTTGAAGACTAAGCTAAAACAAATGAGCACTTTTATTATCTTGTTTGATTATATTGCTTGAATGGTGTGTTTATGTTGTGTTACTTTCTATCTTATAGTTGTACGGAGAGCTACGTGTGTTGATTAAGAGAAGTACGATCTTCAGAAATTTCTAAGGCAAGTGTCACTCTTGTTCATAAAATTCCCAATGATGTTTTACTATGCATGTAGTGTTTCTCTTCTTTTAATAATATGCATGTGTAGATTGCTAGGCTTGCTATCTCCTATTTAGGATATCCCTGATTACCCTGTTAGAAGAAACACCGTAAGTGTAGATTGCTTAGTTGTGCTATAGAATTTGTGGTTGGGATTCCACATGTTCTTTTATTAAGTTTGAGAACTATGTTTTGCAAAAACTAAGAAAACAACTAACTTAATGAACCGCCTGGGTGGAAGTGGTTGTTTTGGATTTATGTTGAGTGGTTCACCGGAGCCATGTCTATGGCGGTCGTGTGTATCTCACTTGTGGACGGCCACCTAGGAACAAAGAGATTGGAGACGTCAAAAGTCGTGAAGCTTCCAGTGCAACCACGAGTCATATGGGCTCTGTCTTGACTAACTAAGTTGCGAGAACTCAGCCAGATGGACAGAGGGTGGTAGTGATTTGTATGATGGAACGCGTCCGGGTTAGTCTGAGGGATTGCTTCTGAAAGGTCTCGTCTTAGTCTTCACTTGGACATTTGAGCAAAATGAGCATCATGGCAAAAGAGGTTGACTGAGTCTTGTGGGAAAAGTGCACCACCTCTGCAGAGGGTTAAAACTAAGTACTTAGCCGTGTCCCCGGTTACGGAAAATTTTGAGCGACATGATTTTGAAGCTGTTCAAGAATCTCCTCATCCCAACTTCTTTAAATTAAAACTTGAGTGGTTAACAAGGGATTGTTGTGTGATCATAATTATGTACACCTGGTGGATTCCTGTGTGTGCATAATTAACTAGGAGCACCTGGTGGATTCCAGTGTGTCCAATAGTGCTTTAAAAGAAAAATGAGATATTTTGAAAAGTAGGATAAACAGTTGCTTTTCTGCAAGCTTAGCCTGAAGATCCACTTAGCCAAATATTCATTTAAGTGTTAGGTTCCATTTGTGTCCACCAAAAGTGACATCTTGCCAATACAATTCAAGTGTATTGACCCTCTGTGGCTGCAATGTTTCATGTTGCAGGTTTTTGACGATAAGAAAGGTACGACAGGGTTACAAGTCTATCCGCAGCATGTTCGCCTGCGGCACATGAAGAAGAAGGACTCCATGCTATTTTTGATTTCGTTGTAAACTCTGAAAGCCTCATGCTATGAGCATTGTAAAGCTTCTTTATGTAATTGTTGGATCATGCGATGTAATAAAATGATCTTTGTATCTTGATATTACATCTTAAACTATGTGTGCTAGCATTGATCCAGGGACTAGCACTGAAAAGCACAGGGATCATCATCTTTAAAAGGTGAGATCACTACAGATGGTATCAGAGCATTGTGTTGCCCTTAGGTTCGTGACCCTAGGATTGGACAAAATCCCCTTAGAAATATAGGAGTTGCTTTTATTTCTAAGTTAAAAATTTACACACTCATTACCTCGTAAATTCTTCCCTTAGTCATTTTTGTCTCTACGTCTCATCATTTCAACTCAAAGACGAAGAGCTTCAACTTCAAGACCTCAAAGAACTTCAAGCTCCACCCACCCCTATCATCAAAGGAAGCAAATTGAAGAATGTCCAGAAGGGAGCTTGTGCATAAAAAATTCCAGGACTTAGAAAAACTACTTAACAAATGACGAGCTACTTGCCCAACTCAAGGAGAAGGAGAAGGTATTCTAAGAGCAAGAAGAGAAGTTCATGTTCAAGATGAGCAAACGAAGATGAGAGAGATTTGGAAGGCCCCTAGGATGAAAAATCTATCTAATTCGGTTTTTATTAGAAAGGTGTTTGCAATTTTAACTTCTTCTATTCTCATCTACTTCACATTAAAAAAAATACTTTCTCATTCTTTAGAGTTCATATCTCATAAAAACATCAAGAAGAGACTGATGCTCCATATATTATTCCTCGACTCTGCAAGAAGCACTATATGGAAGCTATCGAAGAGCTTGGAGGAAGACTCAAGTATAGACTGCACAACACCTAGAAGGACCCCAAAGATGAAAAGAGTAGACTACTACCTGGAAGACATCCAAGAACCTCTAGTTGGACCCCCATTTAAGATCTATGTAAGAACGACATCATAATACGTTATGATCATATCAAATTGTGGTATGACCATACTAGTTTATTTGTGGTTGAACCAGGTTGCTTGATGTGATGAATGCTTGTTAGATCTTGATTGTAGGGTAATTTTCCTTCGAACTTTTGTGTATGGGTAGGGTTCCTCTTTAGACTCTTTCTATCTATTCTCGTCTTTATTCAAACCCAAACAAGTGTTTTCTTGACAAGCCTCCATGAAGATAACAACATTATCAGCTCCAGCTAAGATTCTCAACATCAAGAAGAAGAAGCATAGAACAAGAGATGGCAAACTGAAGGACCTGCAAGCTAAGAGATTTTTACTATGAGAGTTTACACAAACCACTAGCTAAGGATCGATAGATTTGTTTTCTAAAAAAAATCTTAACAAGAATTGAAACATGGATTCAATATCCAAGAAAATTTTGTCAAAACTAGTGAGGTTGACCAAGAGCTAGAATGCGAGATGCACCAAACCAAATACAAGGTAATGATTGGGTGCGACATGGATTAGCGCCCCATGACGACTACTCATATTGTTCACTCTTGTTATGAGGAATGGTTAATCTAGAGAGACACACCTATGAGAGACGACGTTGTTAAACCTTGACCTTAGGAAAATAACAAATTATACCCCTTATAGCAGGCAAGTGCTGCCAACACGTAGAAATAAGGTGAGATTGAACTCCAAGCTTACCGTTAAAGAAGACTAGCAATGGAAGATGTTTTGCCGACCTGGATAACTCCGTTGAACTCAAAAGTGCTCATAAAGGAAGGAACCATAAGATGAAGGACCTCCAAGGATGTCGACTAAGAGGATGAGATGAAGACAGGAGACCCCTTAACTTGGTCTTCTGATTGATCCAAAGAGTGACCCCTCAGTGTCCAAAGTAGTTCAACAACTACCTTGTCGGATAGAAACTTTATAATGGAGCAAGTTTATACCCAAGCAACCCTTGAAGAAGGTTGACGCCCAAGTTTGTGAATAGACACCCACCTATTGGAAATGAAGAAAGAAGCCAACTATGGATTCAAAAGATGTACACAGAGGAAGAGAATGAACTTCATATATCCCTTTTTTACTCAATCAAGAAGTCAAAACCAAGGTGTATCTGGTTGAACCCAAAGACCTAGACTGACCACAAAAGTTTCTTTTAAGGGTGGTAGCCACCTAAGTAACCCAAACTTATCTTGCTTGCTAGCCTCTCCAAATCTCGGGGACGAGATTTCTTTTAAGGGTGGTAGTCTGTAACATCCCAAGATTTTATCAAATTTTGGAGTGAAATTTTTGCTTTGTTTTGTATGTGTTGATTGAAAATTCACAAGGATTTAAAACTTTTGAGTTATATAAAAGCTATATTTTGAAAACTATTTCAAACTCCCGATTTTTTTGAGGAATTTCCTTGAGAAAATGAAAGATTTCAAAACTGTTATCTTCTACTTTTATTCAAACCTGCGCAAGTTATGCTTGCAAAGGAATGAATCACAAATGTGTTTATTAGAGGTTTCTTTTCAAAACTATATTTGAAGATGAATTTCAAGTGTTGTTTGATAAAAGCATTTGCTTTGATTTCAAAGAACTATTTTCTAAAACCCTATTTCCATTTCATTTTATGCAAGCAAAACCTTTATGCCATGCATATAATTTTTTTTGGAAAAAAACATATTTTATTTTGGAAACTTGGTTTATTACTATTTTAAAACACTGCAGTGAGCAATAGAATATTTTAGGATTTTGTTTGAAATGATTTGAACCAAATTTGCAAAATATATGAAACAATTCAGAAATCAGAAAATAGAAAAGAAATAAGAAAATAGAAAAGAGGCCGTCGGGGACCATTTCGGCCCAGACTTCTTTTCGGCCCGAGGCCCAGCCGGGCAAAACCCTGAAGGGGTACGCTCCTCCTCCCTTCTCCCACTGACATGCCTGGCCCGCATGTCAGGGTTGCCTTCTAGCTCGGGCCAGAGACCCTGGCGAGCACGACATTCCCCTAGCCGTCCGATCTCGCCCCCGTGCAAAAACCCTAGCCCACTCTCCAAGAAGAAGGCTGCCTATAAAACCCCCAGGACGTCCCCTCCTCCCTCCCTTTCGTCTCTCTGCTCGGGACACACCGAGGACGATGGAATTTGTCGCCGGAGTTCCGCCCATCTGTAGACGTTTCCGGCCAAATCTGGCGCCGCCGGTGAGCCCTAGCCCTCCTTCTTCTCCTAGTCGTCTCCCCTTGCTCTGCTGCATCTCGCAGACATGCTCATCGTTCTTCTTGCGATCCAGGTCAACGTGTCCGTCCTTGGCTCGATCTTGCTGTCTGCACCTCCAAGTCCGGCGAGCGATTGCCGCGCCACCTGACCACTTCAAGCCCTCAGACTTCGCCACCATGCTCGCATCGACGCTCACAATCTACAGGTAAGGTCGACACTCCCCGGTTTCCCTTGCAGATGCTGTGCTCGCCCATGCCCTGGACATGTCCGACGCACGCATAAACTCCAGCCGCTCCTCCCTTTTTCTACAGGATGATTTCGACATCATCTATCACGCCACCGGGTTCGCCACTTCGTGCCGTGCCCCATCATCTACTTCACCTCGGAGAACCACCGGAGCTACGCTGGCGATCTCATCCAAGCCGCAGCCACCTCGCCGGCGGTCGAAACCCTAGATCCCCAGGTGAGCCCTTCTTTCTTTAAATCTCGCCATCCGATCGTGATCCAATGGCCCGTATTGATTCACTTAAGTGAACCGGTATGGAGCCATCTAGTTCATCCAATCAACATAAGATCTAACGGCTGGTATTCGTGATCCACCCGAATCGGTACCGTCCATTCACGATGCACCACGTGTCAGTCCCTGACTTAACCCCGGATCTAAATTTGTTTTAAAAACAGAAAATAGTGCAAACTTTGAAAAATCATATCTTCTGTTCTGTTTATCCAAAAATTGCAAATAATATGTCTATTGATTCCTAAAATTGTGTAGAATACTATTCTATAAAAAAATTTGACTTTGCAACTATTTCAAAACATTCAAATTTAAATATGTGAGTTTGAGTGATTTTGATATAGTTCAAAATCTATAAATCTTTTTCAATTGATTCTTTTTGCAAATGGATCATATTGTTACCCTCTATCTAGTAGAACCACTGCCCAAATTATTTGAACCAATTTTATCAAGTATTCAAATTCAAATGAGATTTTGAGTATTTTCTCTCTAGATTTAATTCTATAAATATTTTAGGCATAATTCCTTTTGCAAAATTGATTATCTTGATATTAGAAAACCACCAGAATACTTCACACACTTCACACTCATTCAAAGTTCAACCCCATTAGTTCATCCTTTCTACAAGTAATAGTTGTGTTTCTAATCACCTTGCAAAAATATCAAATTCTTATTGTGCACCTTGTGCCTTTTGGCTCTACAAATGGTGTGAATTTATCCTAAGTCCTAAATAACCATCCCACTCTACTATGACTTAGTAAAAAATCTACTCTCTATTCTTGCCCAAGTGCAAAACTATCATTTCCCTCTTACCCAAAATTCTTCTAAGTAATTTTGACTACCCCATCCAACAAATATGACATAGAAGTGTTCCCATATCAAGACCATGGAGAAGAAGTAGAAGAGAAGACAAGAGTTGAAGGCAAAACAAGAAGTTGAAGAGAAGACAAGAGTTGAAGGCAAAACAAGAAGAAAGAGAAGACAGGGAGTTGAAGACAAGAAGATCAAGAGAAGAGAGACCAAGTCAAGAAGATGAAAGTGTTAGACCTCATGATTTAGAAATTATTCATCCAACTTCTCAAACCAAGCCTAAGAATCTCCTTGAAGCTAATTTTACTAAGTGTTTGACACTTCTTAACAATCTAGAAAACCCCCATCAATCTTTTAAAGTCTTTGACTTAGCCATTCTCTCCATCCATATTAAGTCAACTTCATGCCTTAATCTTTTGTCCAATTATCACTAAGACTTTGAAGACTAAGCTAAAACAAATGAACACTTTTATTGTCTTGTTTGATTATATTGCTTGAATGGTGTGTTTATATTGTTTTACTTTCTATCTTATAGTTGTACGGAGAGCTACGTGTGTTGATTAAGAGAAGTACGATCTTCAGAAATTTCTAAGGCAAGTGTCACTCTTGTTCATAAAATTCTCAATGATGTTTTACTATGCATGTAGTGTTTCTCTTCTTTTAATAATATGCATGTGTAGATTGCTAGGCTTGCTATCTCCTATTTAGGATATCCCTGATTACCCTGTTAGAAGAAACACCGTAAGTGTAGATTGCGTAGTTGTGCTATAGAATTCATGGTTGGGATTCCACATGTTCTTTTATTAAGTTTGAGAACTATGTTTTGCAAAAACTAAGAAAACAACTAAGTTAATGAACCGCCTGGGTGGAAGTGGTTGTTTTGGATTTATGTTGAGTGGTTCATCGGAGCCATGTCTATGGCGGTCGTGTGTATCTCACTTGTGAACGGCCACCCAGGAACAAAGAGATTGGAGACGTTCAAGTCGTGAAGCTTCCAGTGCAACCACGAGTCATATGGGCTCTGTCTTGACTAACTAAGTTGCGAGAACTCAGCCAGACGGACAGAGGGTGGTAGTGATTTGTAGGATGGAACGCGTTCGGGTTGGTCTGAGGGATTGCTTCTGAAAGGTCTCGTCTTAGTCTTTACTTGGCCATTTGAGCAAAATGAGCATCATGGCAAAAGAGGTTGACTGAGTCTTGTGGGAAAAGTGCACCACCTCTGCAGAGGGTTAAAACTAAGTACTTAGCCGTGTCCCCGGTTACGGACAATTTTGAGCGACATGATTTTGAAGGTGTTCAAGAATCTCCTTATCCCAACTTCTTTAAATTAAAACTTGAGTGGTTAACAAGGGATTATTGTGTGATCATAATTATGTACACCTGGTGGATTCCCGTGTGTGCATAATTAACTAGGAGCACATGGTGGATTCCAGTGTGTCCAATAGTGCTTTAAAAGAAAAATTAGATCTTTTGAAAAGTAGGATAAACAGTTGCTTTTCTGCAAGCTTAGCCTGAAGATCCACTTAGCCAAATATTCATTTAAGTGTTAGGTTCCATTTGTGTCCACCAAAAGTGACATCTTGCCAATATAATTCAAGTGTATTGACCCTCTGTGGCTGCAATGTTTCATGTTGCAGGTTTTTGACGATAAGAAAGGTACTACAGGGTTACGAGCCTATCCGCAGCATGTTCGCCTGTGACACATGAAGAAGAAGGACTCCATGCTATTTTTGATTTCGTTGTAAACTCTGAAAGCCTCATTCTATGAGCATTGTAAAGCTTCTTTATGTAATTGTTGGATCATGCGATGTAATAAAATGACCTTTGTTTCTTAATATTACATCTTAAACTGTGTGTGCTACATTGATCCAGGGACTAGCACTGAAAAGCACAGGGATCATCATCTTTAAAAGATGAGATCACTACAGAATGATAGTAGGAGAACTACTATATTCTGTCATTACAAGAAGAGGTCAAGATGACCATGGCACAGTTTATAGGAAAACCGGGCCAAAACAAACATACAAAATGACTGGGTTTATGAGGAAAACTGGGCTACCGCACAACCATCGAAGCCTCATCGCCCATACGACACTAGATTACCGACGCACAACACACAACCGAATCCGAAGCCACTACTCCAACATCTCCCACTCGGAGGAGAACCCCAACGCCACACGGCGTAGACATCTTATAGCCCAAACTAGCCAAGATGACCACCCGCTAATCAGGGATGCCGCGCCAAAAGATCCGGGACCGCCGCCCTGACATTCAATCAAACCAATCTTTCGATCGTGAAGACTGGGCCAACGAAGCCACCATCCCCGCATCACCAGCACGTCACCCATGCCTTGCTATGCCACGATCACACTCCACTCCCTCTGAATAAAACCGATTGATACCGTCCATCGATGCCCGCAAAGCCAATTGATCGCTCGCGAACAATGAGTCACCCATAGAAATCAGCTTTGCTTTGTTGTTTCCGCCATGGTGGATTGACGAATTGAAGCCATGTGATCTGACTCATGTGTATCTCCACTAATATAAAACAACCCAGACTGTCAGATCCGGGGGATCTGAACCGTTTAGACAACCAAATTTAACGTATGAGATTCACCCAATGATGTACGATTTGCTGTGCACTTAATGCTAATCTTGGCTTAGTCCCCACTTTAGCGAGAACCAACCGTTCCCCCCACTATCCCCACGCGCGGCACTGCTTCCTGCCCATCGCCCATCGCGACACCGCCATCGCCGAGTGAACTTCCCCGCCGGCAGGTGGCCGCCCAGGACGCGAGGTCGCCGCCCAGCGTTGCTTCCTTTTCCCCTCCAAAGTCGGCATGCTGTTGCATCTCTGCCGCATCACGGCCCCGCCACCGTCGAGTGAGTTTGCCCGCCACCCAGCACCCACGCGAGGCCGCCGCCCAGCTCGCACGCGAGGTCGCCGGCCAAAGCGCATCGACGAAAGGTTTCGCTTCCCAACCGGCCAGAGTGAAACCTGCACGTTTCAGATGAACTGGACACCGCAAAAACAGAGGTAAATCTTCAGGTCCCCAAGGAGGCTAGGTTCGATCTCCTCTGCCCACCGCCTCCAGATTTTTCCTCCACGGCCCTCTGCGCACAGCCAGATTCTTCGTCCAGATATTATTTCCCAGCTCCTCTTTCTTAGGTCTCCGCTCGAGAAAAGCAACAGCAAAATCTGGAATGTACAAGTACAAGGTTATAATGCTGAGCCATAGAGGTTAATTTCTTGTTCATAATCTTCTCTTTGTTTGTGTCTGTATTTTCTCCATTGTTTCTCAATCAATTGTATCATGTGGAGATCGTTTCCATATATTTCTACATACTCATCTCCAATCAACATTTCAGGAGAGCCCACAGATGGTCATATTGTTTTGTTCAATCATGATACAGTTGTCATTTTTTTATTCAGTAATGTTGATTGCCTGAAAGCATAGTCGTGCATGGCGGATGATGATTTGTTGTGCCAATTATTTGCAGCTCGGGAGATGGGGTGGGTTGCCAGTTGGAACCAGAGCAAGAATAAGGAGTTTAAGTAGGAGCACTGCAAGGCGATATGAGAGCTCAGAAGGCCGCCTTAAACTGTCAGTTAAAGACCAAGGAAAATGTAGCATTTTCTTAGGTTTAATTTAATTTATCTTTGTCCGTTAACTCCAGTTGCCTAAATTTTATTCTTCTTTGGTAATTCAGAATTTGAGGATCCATTGCAAGCCAAATTATCACCCATATTGTTACTTTCATAGTGACCACAGGTGTTTACTTCTATAGGGAAATAATCCTTTACTTTATCTAGGTTTGTGCTATGCAATTCAAATCAAAAATATGTTGTTAATTGTACATCTTATTTACCATCTGGACTCTGCAGCTTGAATTTTGTTGAACTCTAATACAATCGCGCCTCCTCTCACTCTAGGACCATGCCGTCTTCCGCCTAGGTCGCAGCTGCCGTCTCTCCTTTCAAGACATGGACCGCCTCCCCAACACTGTGCTGCCTTCAAGACCTACGTTGTCGCCGCGTCCTCTGATAAGGTAGTCGGGCTTCCTCCTTTACTTCTGAAAATCTGATTGGTGATGGTTCTTTCACGTTGCGCATTGTGGATGGTTGGTGCAATTGATAGAAATCTTATTTCCTTCATAACCTGGTAGATGATTGTTAGCACTTGGAGGTAAGAATGTAACAACTAATGCAGTGATCTATGTACTTTTTAAAAGTTGAAGCTCGTGGCCACATTAGTTTTCTGATTTATAAGCCGCCCTTTATGCTTGTCTCCCTTGTACAGCCGCCATGACTGATGATGCCATAGCTGAAGATATCTAGAGGGCGTACGTATTATTGAAATTGTTACCTGAAGTCCCACAAGCTACATTTTGCCATAGCTGCTATTTTTTTGTCAGATGGACAAGGAAGGTGACAGATAAAGATTTTTTTGTTTGAACATGTAATGCCCTTTTTTTACTATAAATGCATGGCAAATCCACTCTCAATATAAATTATGCAGATTATTTGATGTCTACATCGGAAGGGTAATTTAATTGTCGTACCAAAGAAAACTGTCCCACACACATTGCATTGCTCGAGTAATGTTTTGCACGTTCATGTTTCAGCCATTTGTACACACTTACTACTTCGTTATGGTGAAATAGTACATGCTCTTTCAGTTTGTTTTCTATGTTTCTAAGATGAGGAATATAATTGAGTAGCATGTACGCAACAAAGTTCCAGTTCATTTTTAGGCTCTTTATTTTGGAAATGCAGCTACAGTTTGAAGTTAATATTCTGATATTTTTTCCTCCTTTCATACTTCATTCTTAAAACAAATTGCATCAGCACTGAAGTAGGTGGCCGACCGACACTGGCTACCATGGTCTCCCAAACTTTCTCCCACCCACTGCCATTCCCTTCCACAGAATGTTGTCTTTTCCAATTAGATTTACCTGTTTCAGAATGTTCGCCTCTATGGATAATCTAATTTTGGAACATCTGAATAAGCCCAAGTGAAATGATACTGAAAAAGCTATTGTAACCGCAGGAAAAGAATGCAGATCAAGAGGGTGTCATGTCCCATACTTCAATTACAAAAACACGTAGAAGAGAACGGGGTAAGGGACCTGGCTTATACTGCAAAATTTGGTTCTATAGTCATTTATCCGACAATAGTTGTCTATTAAACTGAGACTTTTGTTAGTCATCGTCTTTACATATTTGACAGCCTTAGCATAAGCCCCTTTTCACGTATTTCAGACTTCCATGTAAGCCAAATATTTGCAACGTTTTTGTGGTCCTTATTTGGTTACACAGACTAGCGGTGCTGAGAGTTTGTAGCCTACCAAAAAGCGGCGTAGACATCATGCAGGAAAGGCTTTCACCAAAGAAGAGAGGCCGGCTGGTCTCAATATTGCTTGCACCACTACTTACAGGTTAGGGCTCAGATTCTGTGATTAGTCCATTTCTAAAAAAAATTGTTCCCTGCAAAAAAAAAAAATCTGAATATTGTGATAGTTGGTTTGCACGGTCATCCTGTGGCATTCATGTTTTTTTTTTGGATCAGCATGGTATTAAAACTGATCTCATTATTTTGAATTTGTTACTCACATTGTAACAAAAGAGTGTGTTCATAAATGCTTCCATGAGGCTTAGCATCATCATGGTTCGAAATTCCATAGATGTCGATTTTACTAATTTTCTTGGGCCGACTCTTTGCGGACCCTTTTATCTCAATTGTTCGCTTAAAACAATTTCATTATTTCATTTTAGAGCTATTTTATGGTGATTGGCATGGTACCTGGGTTCCGTCTGGTACCATTGAGTCTGAATTTTTGTGATCGTTGATTAAATAAATGATCATTTATATTTAATGTGCATGATGGTTCAGCGATCAGGAAACAGATATGTCAGCGTTCGGTTAACCTTCGTCTCCCATATCAAAAGAAGGAAAAAAAAACCTTCTTGTTCCTACTTGACGAACGACAACAAAGTTAGGGAGCCGCCGCCGTCGGCAACCTACCACCGGAGCATCGTCCTCAATCTTCCGACGGAGAACTACTGACTACTGGACGATATTTTCCTAGAGGATGACGATGCTATCGCCATGGACGCCCCATATCCATCCCCGCGCCAAGTAATAATAAGCCCAGGCTGCTCCTCTCCGCTCCACGGCCGCGCATTCAAGCCCTCCACCGTAGCTTCGCACGCTTAGTACATCCATCATGAGGGTGCACCTCACGACGCCGACACGCTCTGGGCCATCCTAACGGTAACGTGCATGGCCACCACGTCCTCCGTGCCGACCGACGAGACCGCGCTGGCGCTGCACGCCCATGCCATGAAGCTCGGCATCGACCGCTGCAACCGTGGTGTTCACGACGTCCTCATCGCGCTCCCCTGCGCCGGACGTGGTCTCCTAGGCATCTATGGTGACTGGCCACGCGCGTCTGGGCCTGTTCCGCGAGGCCGTGGCCCTATCCCTGGCTATGGCGGATGACGGCGTCGTCGTCGTCGACGCTGTAGTCGCCGCGGCAGCGTTCGCAGCTTGCACCGGCGCTGGGGACCTCCCACTGGCCAGGGAGGTGCAGCAGCGCGTCCTCGTCGCGGGGGTGGCTCTCGACATGTACGCCAAGTGCCGCGACGCAGCGAGCGCGCTCCGGTGCTTCCGAGCAATGGCACCGGCCAAAAACGTGGTGACCTGGAACATGGTGATCCCCAAGCCTCGGGAGGCGTTGTCGCTATTCCGGGAGATGCTTGAGCAGCAGGGCATGCGTTCGTACGATGCCATGTTCGTCGTTGTACTCGCCACGTGCGCGCTGACCCGGCAGGTAGGTGCACGCTTACATGGGCAGGACAACCGTGGCGACCATGAACTTCATGAGCGGCGACTACGACATGCTGAGAGGCCCGGCGATGATGCTAGCTTCCAGAATTGGGCGTCGGCGCCTCGGCGGCATGCGGCATCACCATGTACCACCACCATTAGCAGCCCCCGTCCACCCAAGTGAGCTCCATGCTAGACCAGCTCATGCATATGAGAGATCGTGATTATTTTCTTCATGCAGCCACGCGGGGATCGCCGGAGAGAGACTGTCAGTGAGAGAGGCCAGGGTGGGGAGAGAGATCAGCGGAGAGGATGAGCCGGGAAACACGGTCAGCCGGTTTGGCGGCTCAAAAGATTGCTTTCCTTTTATAATTTTCGTTAAATAAATTAGAGATATATGTTTCATAATATTTTGGTACCGGTCCCACATTACAATGGTACCGTGGTACCGTCCAGTACCACCAGTCTGGTACCACCTATTTTATAACCGTTAGATCGAGGTGGATAGACGGTTTCTAAAAATGCCAATCATCGTAAAACTTGTATTCATTTTAACATGAAAAACTAATTACATTATCATTTCATTTAATGTTTATTGTTGATTCTGATTTGAGGTATGCCTTAAATTGTGAAGTTGAATTATTATGTTTATTGCAGATGATTGGGTTTTTTTTTGGTTATACAGGGGAGGGAGACAGTGATCTAAGTGTGTGCGGTTGCATGACTAATGATGTTCTTGCATTCTACAAATAAGATAGAACAAATCGCTTGCATTTTATGATAATAGAACAGTAGGGGTGGTTTTTCCTATTGATCCGAAAAATAATTCTTTTGCAGCTTTGCTTATTCTTAAACGAAGGTAGTAGTTTACCCGTTGTTATATTGTCATCTAAATTAGGTATTCTAAAGAACGTGCATGTGCACGTGCTCGATTACTAGTGCCTAGGGGAGTTGATACGTTGAGCCAAAATTTAATTACGCTGCTATGTTGCCTGTCATTGCCGCCGGCGTGAAGCCATCAGGCACTCCAGAACCAACAATCTTTCAGTAACTTTAAATTTATTTATCCGTAGCAATACACGGATATTCAGCTAGTAAGATATAATTTCTTTGTCACAAAAACCGTTGAAAACTTCTTTCATATGTGAATCTAGTAGGCTAAAATAGCCTAATGGAACGTCTCATATTTTGGAACGGAGTTAGTAATATAACAAATAATCTATATTTTATATATTAAAATCATGGTCAAAGTTGGGCTCAAATTTTAAGGGGGGCCTATATGTAATCCGGTGCAGGCTGCTAATTGACCACGGTTGAGTGACTTTGATCGCAAGCTTGTTCCCTAGTTCAAGACATTAGGCACTAGCACTAGCAGCCACTAAAGATGGCGATCACAAGTCAATAAGTCACGCGAGTCGTAGGTGTAGCCCAAAAGAAAAAATAAACTGAACGGCTAACGGTGACTCTTGACTACGCAATGCTTTCACCACACCAAACCGAGAATTAAGCTGGTGTGCTTATAGTTGCAGCTACCAACTGCAGTGTGTCACTGTGCCAGGGTCTAAACCACTGCCTTGAGCTAATTAGGAAATGAACAAGGGTAATATGAATGTCACATTCATAACAGACGGGTCCTTTGTATGATCTAACAATCAGTCCACGATTAAGAATTAGCTTGACTGCTGCTACTGCAAGATTGATCGATGAATAGGCGGACTCGTGCTCGAGAAAAGGCACAACAAAATATGATGCATCTATCTAGTACTCCAGTAGTAGATGTCGACTAATTAGATATGAGGCCTGCTTCGGTACACCCACCTGGAGCAAACTTAGGAAAACGCCGGAGCACCCCTGTTTCAGGAAAAAAAAAGGATGGGTAGCCCGTCCAAACCCATGTCTAAGCCCACCCTATACCCATACGGTATGGACATTTTCCTATACGGTACGTAAGTACACGCACGGTGACAAATACCGGCCCCACCTTGGCTCATACGGTATGGATATTTTTCTTTACGGTACGTATGTACACGCACGGTGACAAATATCGGCCCCACCTTGGCTCGATGCAGTCATTCACGGCGGCACCGCCCACTCGCCGCAACCATCCCCACGTCCCCGTGATCACGTCCGCCATACTCGCATCTCATCGCCGCCGGAATCCACGTCTGCCTTTTGGTGCTGGGCGGCTCCGGTGGGTTCTCCGCAAGTGAAGGCTGTGGATGGCACGGTTCGATTCCTCCGCCAGATCCACATCGAGGTCCACGATACACCGCTGTCGACGTTGCCGGGGGCCATCCCAGTTCCCGGTTGCGTCTTTATTCTAGGGCGGCCGTTGAAATCGCCGACGGTGGCTTGATCGGTCTCGATGATCTACAGTTGGCAGGCTTTCCCCCGGATCCGGCGGTCTCCATGTCTGGCTGTCGAGATCTAAAGAGCAGAAGCTCCCGTGTGTTGCGTTCCTGATTCGGCGCCAGCATGGTAAGATCCGGTCGCTACCTGCTCCCTCTAACCTTAGCTTGTTCATTCATCCATTATAGCATGGTGGTTTAGGATTAAACAGAGGAAAAATGAAAGAATATTTGCCTTACAAACTATAGTGAAACCGCATGTAACAGATGTACGTGGCATGTATTAATCTAGATCACATTTGCATATTAGTGTATAAACAAATTAGAAACTCATATTCGTGTAGCCACTTTATGTAATGTGTTTTAACATGCAATAATAAGTGAAGTTCTGAATATCGCTACTGATGTGTTGCAGTGTTTGATTAGATGGGAGACTCTAGATCAAGCCGTATTACAGGCAATAACGGATATGATGTTGATTATGACTTATGAGGAGGATGAGGATGGGTGACAAGGATATAGCTAATAAAGCCCGTTATCTTTGTACCCCTAAGGCCCGTTAGTTAGGACCAAGCATAGATGTAGTCGAAATACGAGATGATATCATATACAGACAATGTAATTTGTATTGAACCCAACCGGATCCTCGAGACCTGGCCACCTATATATAGGGGTCAGGAGAGAACGGCCAGGGACAGATGGAGATTGAGCCAATTGAGTACCACGCTTATTCTCGATACACGACAAACCTCGCCTTGTTTGACTGATCTTTACCTTCGAGTTCATCCGACGCCCTCTTCCCCCGATCCTAAGTCCTTCATCTAGGACATTTGCCGAGCTAACCCTCGTCAATGGGCATATGTCGTCTCATCGAAATCAACCTATCAATTATGTTCCAATTTCTACGGACAAAAATGTACATGAGCCGGTTATTATGTTGTACGCTGTAAAAAATCTAAGACACTGCAGTTACTAATATCTTTTTTTACATCTTTTTTTACAATTGTGTAGGTGTCATTGGGCTCTGAAAATGAGGCGTACGATGTGCATGAAGATGAATTATACTCGCAAGACAACAGTGATGTATGTCCATAGCATTTTCATTATGAACTGAACTAGTAGACACTTAATAAACTGGTTGGTCTGTTATTTGTGAAGTTGTAGTTTCTACAAGATTCAATCTGCGAGCTTGATTATTACGGGGACTCGGACTTGGAAATTGAGACTGCAGAAGAAATAAATAAATCACAGGATGCCGAGAATTCATGCTCTCAAAAAAGTGAAGAATGCCTTCTATTTTTGTATTCATGGCTAGCCATAAAATAATATCAGCTATATAAACACTCCTCAACACTACTTTATACCCATGTTTATGATTATGTAGGTGACTGTATTACAGGCAATAACGGATATGATGTTGATTATGACTTATGAGGAGGATGAGGATGGGTGACAAGGATATAGCTAATAAAGCCCGTTATCTTTGTACCCCTAAGGCCCGTTAGTTAGGCATAAGCATAGATGTCACTGGTGGAAAAAAGGCCTTCAATCCCGGTTTGTAAAGCCCATTAATCCTGGTTGCCGCAACCGGGACTAACAAAGCGCGACTAAAGGCTCCAGCCTTTAGTCCCGGTTGCTTAGGAACCGGGACCAATGGTCCTCCACGTGGCCTGGGGCATGTGCTGCGGCTTGAGGACCTTTGGTCCCGGTTCGTAACACGGACCGGGACTATAGGTCCATTCGGAATAAAATTGTATTTTTTGTTTCAGAATTTCTGTATTTTCTTTATTTCTCTATTTTTCTTTATTTCTCTATTATCTAATCATCTCTATTCTCATATCAAATTAGATACTTATGGCTCTCACTCCATATCTCATATCAAATTACAAGTACTCGTGGTCCTCACTTCCCGGTCGGTCACCCATCCTCACACTGCCCCACCCTTAGCACGCTTAACTTCTCCATTCCTTCCGTACTAGCTTCGAAGACTGCGCTCGCGACTTCTTGATAATGGTATGGTATCAATTCTATTAACCTATACACTTTGGTAATATATAATATTACTTTTTTAAATTCCAAATAAATTCACAAAATAAGAAACAATGATTAAGAATAATAAGCACCAATGAATTTCAAATAATCTTTATGTATAATTTAATTATTAATTTTTAGATGATTAAAATATTCAAAAAGCCAAAATACTTGAAAAATCACAAATTCGAAAATTAGTAGACTTTGTTAACCGAAACAAAGGGAGTACATTTTTCCAAACATATACTCATCGACATGGCTCAAAGGGAGTACATTTTCCAAGCAAGCTCATCATCCAACATTTTTCCATACATAATCATCCACCTAATTATTAAGGTTAAGACGATCAACATGGCTATTGTAGCCCTTTAGCTTCCAGAATCTCCTAGCAATCTCAAAGCCTAGGCGAGCGTCTAAAGCGGCATACAATAGTTGGTTGAAGCTCAATGGAACTTTTTCCCAACCAAAAATTAGTTCATCTTCCTCTTCATCATCATCTTCTTCTTCTTCTCCCTTCTTCTTGTACTTCTTCTCCTTCTTCTTCTTATCCTTCTTCTTCTTATTGTCCCTCTTCTTCTTCTCAAGATGTGTCCCAATAGTAGCATTGGCCAAATCATAGAGACTCGGCGTTAGCTTGCTAGTGGGGTTTGGGACAACCTGTTGAAGATCATACGCGGACGGAATAACAATTCCGTATGGCCTTAGCATGCGCAGATCATTGTTGATAGCCGCACCACAAAACTTGATGGTGGTGTCCTTCAAGAAGTCCTTGAGTAGTTGCGGCACGCCATTGGCCTTGCAAATTTGAAAGACCAATATCTCGGATGCCACCGAGAGTTGAAGGACGGCGGCACGTTGAGGGCGCGCGTGAGTGGTGAACTCACAGTCCAAGCCCACGCACTTGACCGGTGCGTCGTCGAGGAACCGGCGCTTGACCAAGCGGATCCACTTCTCCACCCTCGAAGCACGGAGAGTCTCCGTGATGGTGAAGTTCATCTCTTCGATGACCACGTAGTAGATCCGAGACCGGGGCCAAAGTTGCTCTCCATTGTCGTCGAGGGAGAGAGAGCTCGCGGGCGCCGACGGTATGTGGTGATGTGTGGGAGAGGTTTTGGGGAAGAAGAGGCTAGGGAGATGTTTTGGGGGAAGAAGATAATCAAATATGAGTGCTTTATATAGTGAAAGAGGGAAGATGAGAAGCACACCGACGTTGATGTGAATGCAGGCGAGTTTCAAGGTCGCCGGCGCCGGTTCCCGATCGTCGCTCGTAATGTCGATCGATATCCGAAGCGTCGTCGATCGATAACTGGCGCGAAGTGGGCGGTTCGTATAAACGGGTCATTGGTCCCGGCTCGTGGAACGAACCGGGACTAAAGGATGACCTTTAGTCCCGGTTTGTGCCACGAGCCGGGACTAAAGGCCCATGGGGCATTAGTCCCGGCTGTTAGATGAAACCGGGACTGAAGGTCCCTTTTGAACCGGGACTAATGCCCCCTGGCCCACATTTTCAAATGAACCGGGACTGATGGACCCTTTAGCCGCGGATCAAATTTGGTTCGGGACAAATGGGATGAATGGAAGCCCGTTTTTCCACTAGTGTGTAGTCGAAATACGAGATGATATCGTATACAGACAATGTAATTTGTATTGAACCCGACCGGATCCTCGAGACCTGGCCACCTATATATAGGGGCCAGGAGAGACCGGCCAGGGACATATGGAGATTGAGCCAATTGAGTACCACGCTTATTCTCGATACACGACAAACCTCGCCTTGTTTGACTGATCTTTACCTTCGAGTTCATCCGACGCCCTCTTCTCCCGATCCTAAGTCCTTCATCTAGGACATTTGCCGAGCTAACCCTCGTCAATGGGCATAGGTCGTCTCATCGAAATCAACCTACAATTATGTTCCAATTGCTACAGACAAAAATGTACATGAGCCGGTTGTTATGTTGTACACTGTAAAAAAATCTAAGACACTGCAGTTACTAATATCTTTTTTTTCAATTGTGTAGATGTCATTGGGCTCTGAAAACGAGGAGTACGATGTGCATGAAGATGAATTATACTCGCAAGACAGCAGTGATGTATGTCCATAGCATTTTCATTATGAACTGAACTAGTAGACACTTAATAAACTGGTCGGTCTGTTATTTGTGAAGTTGTAGTTTCTATAAGATTCAATCTGCGAGCTTGATTATTACGGGGACTCGGACTTGGAAATTGAGACTGCAGAAGAAATAAATAAATCACAGGATGTCGAGAATTCATGCTCAGAAAAAAGTGAAGAATGCCTTCTATTTTTGTATTCATGGCTAGCCATAAAATAATATCAGCTATATAAACACTCCTCAACACTACTTTATACCCATGTTTGTGATTATGTAGGTGACTGTAGAGCAAGAGCATAAGTGTGGATTAGACAAGCCTGAAGATAAGCGGGAAAGTTACTGGATGATGAAGGACATGACATTTGTTTCCCAAGAAGTAGCGTTGACGAGGTTCAACCCCGACAATGCCCGTGCTTGAGGGATTTTCAGACATGAAGAACTTGTGGGATCCGGCGAACTCGACGGCGATCAGACGACATAGGGAAACACAGGTTTTACCTAGGTTCGACCCCCTTGTAGGGTAAAAACCTACGTCATGCTTGTCTGACTTTTATTAAAAAAATGCGGACATAGTGGTCGAATACAATGGCGGTGTAGATGCGATCTAGCCAAAAGGCGGAGAGCTCTCAAGATTACGAGCGCTCAGGTGGGTGGTGGCGAAAAGTGATTAGAGAGTTTCTTGGTTCTCCCTCCCAACCTTTCATATGCGAAGGTTGGGTCTCGGGATTGTTCTCCAAGCTAGCTACGTACAAGATCGGTAGGTGAAACCCTAATCGAGTCCTAATCCAACTAGGCTTCTTCCTTCGAGTCTTGATCTTGCACGATAAGTTTAACTCCTGGGCCGCGCCAGGCCATCAATGTATGGGCCTTGTTCTTCCTTTGACGGATGCCCCTCCTGGACTGAAAACCTGTTAGGCGAATATCGAGGGCCCATTCAGCATTCCTTCGTCAGTAGCCCCCAAGTGCCTGGGATAGTCGAAGACTATGGCAGGGACTCTAATTCAAGACTTTCATTCTTCGCCCTACCTGTAAAGATGCAAAGGCAAAGCATGCATACAAATGATTCATTCATCAAGAGCAGTTAATTCGAATAGTACTCATTTTGAGCCTCGAAAAGGCATAGTTTGGTTTGTAGGGGGATAGGCATAACCGGTCTGAGACTCACGTCGGGTTCTTGGCGACGCAGCTGCGATGAAACGACGTTCTCGTCGCACGCGCTACACGATAAAGAACGAACGGGGCCGAGTCCTGCTGCATCCTTCCCTAGCTGTCGGCACGGCCAGCTCTACCCGCCTCCATCCTCAGACTACAGCGCCGCCATCCCTACCCCCGCCTCCTACTGCACGTCTCCTTTCTCCTCGGTCCCTGGATTTTCGGAGGTCGCTTAGCTCCGGCCGCGCTGATCGTGGCTCACCGGCTCTAGCAGCTCCCTGCAGCACTGCTTGTCCGTGCGCCCCGCTGGCCATCGTTGAAGCTCTGCTAGGCCTTGCCGTCGTGATCCTGGGTGCCGGCGCCTCCTCGGCGAGGGAGTACATCCCATCCCATCTAGTCGCAGGCACGCCCGCTGCCGTTCGTGGCCAAATTCGAACATGCCTCCGCCGTTCCCGATTAGCTTCTCCCGTCGCCGTCGTGCTAGGAGTCGCCGCACTCCTGCACCTCCACTCTACTAAGCGGGCAGCTGCACCCTCTTCCCCTCCTGTCGTTCTAGGGGCGTCTTGGGCGCAACCAAGCCCTGGTCCGAGCTCCCATCCCGAGCGCCAACAACCGGCAACCGGCAAACGGAGCTCGCCGTCCAGGGCTCTTCCGGTGTATGTGTGTGGTGGCTGCTTCTGTTGCTCGTGGCACACCCGCCCGCCCTGACCTTGTTCCTCTCATGCATGGCTGTGCGCTTCTAGAGGAAGAAGAGGAATAGGCTAGAGGAGGAAAGAAAAAAATGGGATGCATAGATAGATAGGTTGTTGCCTAATATCGTATGCTAGTTGCTGAAACTTTTACAGTTAAATTGGTTGGCTCAATTATGATAGTTTGTTGCTTAGGGATGCTATGAAAATTGTTTATATTTGTTTCAAAATTGCCCAGCATTGATAGTTTGTTGCTTACCAATGTTACAAAAGTTGTTGGACCTAAATATCGCATGAACGTTTATTCACAAAAAAAAATCGTAGGAACGTTTTGAATCTAGGACGGCAGCAAGCGACCGGTATCCAGGCCACTCATTCGCGCAATGAATGCCGTGATTTCTTTGGGAAAACTTGAAAAAAAAATGAAAATTGCATGGGCCCACAAGTAATTTGCCCTAGCAATTTACATTTTGTAGTTTGTACCAATTCTGAAATTGCCTACTGGTTGTGGGGTTAGCCCTAGTGAACTATATAGAGAGAAAAGGTCATAAAGTAAGCAATGCTGGTATGAAGGAGATAACAATAAGAGAGTAGGGAAATACTTACTTTTGGGACCGTTATAATTCTGTCGTGTTATTTATGTTTGTAATATTGTTGCCTAACAACAAATATTAGTTACTTAATTCTATCAATTTATTGCCTAATAATACATAGTAGTTGCACAAATCAGAACGCCGACTAGCGACTTCACAACAACAATAGGCAAGTCCACACAATATTATATAGACCAATTAGGCAACTTGATTACAATGAAAGCCAACTTCATATCAACATTAGGCGACTTCATCGTAGTAGTAGGAAAATTCATATCCACGGTAGACACCCTCTTAGTAGTAGTAAGAAACTTCACAACCAATGGTAGGCATATCAGCGGTAGGAAAATTTACATCGATGGTAGGAAACTTTGCATCGGTGGTAGGAAACTTTCACCACTCACGCTTTCCTCTCCCAGCGGACGCAACCTAATGGATCACACTCCATGGCCTTTGACGACAATTAAGCATGCCATACATGAGGACCTGACATTAACACTAGTCAACTTAACTTTAGCAGCTGATAATAGTGGTGAGCTAGTTCACACCAGTAATGGGCAACTTCACAATAGTACTCGACAACTTTGCAACAATATTGGGCAACTTTACAAAAAAGGTAGGCAACTTCATAACGTCACAAGCCATTTTACAAACGGTAGGCAACTTCATAACGACGCACTCGTCGCACGCTCGTCGACCGTGCGATGAAGAGCATCCACCCGTTCCTCTCTGGTCTGTCCCGCGCGGTTAGGGCTTAGGTGACTTTTTGGTGGTCCGCACGATTGACTTCTTCCTCCACCATCCACATCTCAGACCTCCCGCATCGCCCCTTCCGACCTCCGTCTCGCTGACCCCCGCCCCGGCCCATCTCCTCCCGTTGGCCAACCACCACCGTCATGCTCTAGCCGCCACCCATCCCCTGTTCCAATCTCCTCGTGCAAATATTTACCCAGGTCCTTGGAGCAACCCTCCGTGGCCCTGGAGGCAACCATCGCCGCCCCGAATAGCACCCCACGACCACCATATCCGGCCATCCCTAGAGATCTTTCGGCTCCCCTCCCCTTTTCTCCCAACATACCCCGCCTCCTCCCGCCACCGGAGCCCAAGCATGCCCACCTACGCACCAGCACGGGCCCCTGACCCGGTGCTCCAAGAGGCAGAGAGCTCGAGCTTGTAGAGCTCCCTGACGCTGTCGCCAGCATGGCGGCGGAGCCTGCTGAGCGGGCTGCAATGGAGGAAGCATCGACGGGCGTGGGGATCGCCACGACGGCCCCCTCGGCCTCCCGTAGGTCACTCCGGCCGGAGAAGAGCAGTATGGCCACGGATGGGGCAGTGGTTGGTGATGGATCCGCACGCTTCGGTCCGCTTTGGCCTTAGACGCACCTACAGCGACCGGATTGAGGGGCAGGAGCCTAGCACAGTGGGAGGCTGCAGCGGCAAGAGCTCTAGGAACGGAGGCGGAGGGAGAGATGATGTGAGAGAGAAAAAAAATCAAAAATGGATCACGCATTTAGTCGCATAGAGAGAGAGAGAGAGAGAGAGAGAGGAGAAAATAAGGGGATCGATTGGATGATTGGACTAAAATGCCTGTGGGGTGACTGAACCGTAATTATTTTATTTTGCACAATTTGCTGCCTAATTATGTAATCTACTTGCTTAATTGTACCAATTTGTTGCATGCCTAACGTTGCCGAGTACCATTTTAAAGTAGCCTATCTTCGATGCTAAGTTGTGTACCGATTTCGTAAAGTTGCTAATCGTTGTTATGGAGTTGCCTATTTTTTATATGACGTTGTCTACCGATGCTATGAATTTCTAAGTTGATTTTATTTGTTGTAAATTTATATGACCGCTATTATGATATTGCATATCCGCTTTTTTAAAGTTGCCAAGTACTACCACTTTTGTGAAATCATCTACCATTGAAGTAAAGTGTCTAGCAGAAATTTAATATGCACATGAGAGCAAATGCTCTTGTCACCGGAAAAAATATTTTCAAACATTCAAAAATTGAAACAAAAAATTCGCATATAGATCTCGACATTTTATGTGCGTACGCCATATTTCGTGAAAAACCAACAATTTTTATGTCTTGTGTAAAAAAAATTAAAAAAATGTCTCATGCAAAGCTTTTTTAGTATCGAATTTTATCTTTTTCACCACAACGCAAAAAAATCATTTATCTATCACTGTCTTTTTAAGTTGCATAAATATATTGTGAAGATACTAAGTTACTTTTACGTGTTATATGAAGTTGCCAAAATATGTTATGATTTTAGTCAACAAACTAGATTTTTTTAGCAACTATTTTGTTCCTTTAGGCAACAAATTGGCACCTATATTTGATTTTTAGGCAACTACAGCTAGGGAATAAACCAACATTTTTTAGCAACTAGTATAAGATAGATTTCTCCAGCGCATCTCCCCTAATGAGCTCATGAGTTCCTCTTGAGTGTCGAAATTGAGCTCTCGAGCGTCTCTTCATACTAATCTGAGGGCCGCTCTGGACTTCTTGTGAAACATCGACTGTCGCCGATGCGGATGGCGATGCACACTTCACAACATTTATAGGCAATTCATAGCATCCACACAAGAACTTTCAGAATTTGGTAATTACACTGAAGCTAAGAAAAATTACAATCGCAGTAAATTTTTAGGCAACAATTATTATGTGATATTAGGCAACAAACTAGCTTTTTTAGCACTTATGTGTGATTTCTAGGCAACAAAATGGCATCTATGCGTGATTTTTAGACAACTACAACTAGGAAATAAACCAGCATTTTTAGCAACTACTATATGATTTTAGGCAACAAATAACAATATTAGGCAAGTACAAACTATTATTTCTCATGGGATCCACCACTCAATGCCTGCCCCTCTCGTTTATCTTCTTCTTCCTCAAAAACCGGGTCTCTCTCTCTGTACCTTCCGATATCATCTAGTCAACCCTTTCCTACCCCCGCACCGTGGGCTCGATCCCGAGCTCCTCATGGCTCTGCAACCTATCCCACGGCAAGCTGACTGGCTGACGGTGGTGAGGGGGACACCGGGAGGGGGAGCAAAGGTGGTTGAGGCGTGCGGTGGCCTCCGCGCGGTCGCGGAGGAGGACGAAAGCGAGGAAAGGAGCGGCGCGCCTCGGGACCCTCCAGGGCGGTGCCACGAACGCAGGGACCGTCGATTGGGGAGGAGCAGGGGCGGCGGTCGCCTCGCGCAAGCGGGAGATGGGAAGGGCCGGCGGTGGCCTCGCGCAAGCGGGAGAGGAGCAGGGGCGGCGGGGGCCTCGAGCAGGTGGGGGAGGAACAGGGGCGGCGCGCGGCCGGACGTCTGTGCGGGAGGAGCAGAGGTTGATGACGATGACACAACCATCCCGAGTCCACTCTTTTTTCAGCGAGACAGCGACAGCGTGTGCTCGCGCAAGAATTCTAGTGTGCGATGGAAACTACCGCCTATCGCATGCGCGATATCTAGACGTGTCCCCAGTTAATTGCATAGTTGCAAAAACATCGGTTAGCTTACTCAGATTCGAGTCCCCTGACTCGAACCCGTGTGGGCTGGCGCTACTTCGACCTGAGCTGCGTGTGGAGTTATCAGGTCGAAGCCCAGTAATGTGTAAGGCACTCGATGCGTCCATCGATGCAAGACTTCATACCATTGGTATGGAAATTTTCTCGGCAGAGCGCGCATGATACGAATGCCGGGCCATCTAGTGTTGCTAACTATGGGCTTACCTTCGTATTTGACATACGGCATCCGAACTGGTATATGGCCACCAAAATTCGGGCATTAAGAGTGAGCGTGAGTGTATGCATAGAGTTAAATTCCGAAGAACCGAAATTTACCCTTGAGTCGAAATTGAGGCACTGCTGGCCCTGAATCAGAGATAACATGGGGACTGAAGCCCATGGTCGAATGAAAATACGGCGCTGATGGCCATGACTTGTTTGATAATAAGGCGTTGCTAGCCAGAAGGCAGTTCGAGGGATGAGAATCCACAACTCGAAAAGCAACGGGGCCAGCCCGTAGACAGCAAACCAGAAAATTGAAACTCCTTGCTTGAGAAGCGTGGAGGCTCTGCTGGCCCGTAGATCGTGATAAAAGGGATAGGGAATCACAACTCAAATATCCAGGTGCTATAAGCCAGAATGAAAACATCCTTCCGAACGGCCATGCGAAAAAACCCAACTCGAAAAAGGCCTCGAAAGACTCACTCAGAAGTCTCGAGTAGAAGACCAAGCCACTCAAAAGAAGGTATTTCCATCCAAATAGAATAAAGAGGGCGGAAAACTTCGCGAATCACCCAGCACCAAAGTAGCGCGGACTTTAATAGTACATACCTCGAAAACATGAAGGTCCAAAATCGAGCTCCTCCTTTGGGTCGAGAAGAAATAGCCTCACAGGAGATGACATTAGCAATGACGCTCAGTTCCTCTAAGCTGTCACGCCATCCTCTGCCAGGATAGCCTGACATTGACAAGACCAGACGTCCCATGGGCCCAGCGGCCACGCGCCCTGGCTGTTGACTGTGTTTGACTACACATCCCGCGCGTGGGTGAAAAAAGTCCGCCATGTCTCCTCAATAACCGTGCGTAGTGGAGGCCTCAGTGCGCAGGGTGCTGACATGTGGACGACCAGATCTACCCAGCCGCTTCCCCTTCGCAACCTGTGGCTAGGATGAACCAGCGCTTCCCCGGGGTGAAATAAAAATGACACCGGAGGAGTAACTGTTTACCCCACTCCGCCACCATCATCTTCTTCCTTGCGCACTTCTCCTGCAACGCATCTCTTCTTCCTCCTTTCCCGCGAAGTTCTTGCTGAATGCCGCCGTCATGGGCAAGAGAGGCTTGACCGCAACCGGTGCCACCGGCGGCGCCGCCACGAAGAAGGCCAAGACCACCGATGCTGACCCGCCCGCCGTCGGGAACTAGGTCCAGACCAAGATCGGGGACAAGGAGCTGGCGAGCGCCGAGAAGATCGGCCTCCTAAAGAACGATTCGTCGGAAGTTCTCGCCGCCGGTCCAGAAATCATACCCCGGCCACCTGCAGGCTTCCGGGTAATTTTCTTCACATTCCTCCTTCGGGGACTCTCATTTCCCCTTCATCCATTCCTTTGCGGCCTTCTGTTTGCATACGGGATTCAGCTCCATGACCTAAATCCCAACACCATTCTCCACATCGCGTGCTTCGTCACGCTTTGTGAATGCTTTCTGGGGATCGAGCCCCACTGGACGCTGTGGCACCGAATCTTCGTCATCAGGCGCCCCCTGCATTACCAGACTGGCAGTTTCAGCTGCCAGGAGCACCAAGACGTCGACTACTTCAACCTCCAGACTCCGGAGAACAATCCTGGGTGGAGGATGAAGTGGTTTTATGCCAGGGACAAACCCTCTGCTGGTCAAAACTTCGGGCTTGAAGAGTTTCGGCCAACCACCGTCATTCGGCCTCGAGCGTCGTGGGCGCACGAACTGTCCAAGGAAGAGATGAAGATCACGCAGCCTATGATGGAGAAAATCCAGCAGCTTCGGGCTATGCCCAAGAAGGAGCTGTCGGGCATCCAGCTCATCCGCACCTTCATCGAGCGCTGGGTCCAACCGCTTGCCGCTCGGGCTCACTGCATGTGGGATTACACCGATCGCTGGGACCCAACGCGTGTTTCTTCCGATGAACTGAAGGAAGCTGAGATCGATGACGGTGTTCACGCCATCACCAACTTGAAGAACAAATCGATTGTGCCGAAGATTTTTGGCACAGTTGCCTTTAGGAAGTCACACCCCCGAACCGGGGTACGCCTCCTGTGTCTTTCGACTGAGTGTCTCTGATTTGTGATGAATTTCTTATAGCGCAATGAGAACTGATCAAAAGTGTTCTGCCCAGATTCTCAATGTAGTCCAATGCTATCCGCCCCAACCCGAAGATGGAGAATATCCCGGGCGCAATTTTGTCAAAGTTCCAGAAGAATCAGGATCCACCGCACCCACGACATCACTTGCTTCGACGAGGCACGCAAATGTCGACCGGTTCGAAGATTTGGAGGATCTTGGCGCCCGCTCTCCATCCTCGGGCGATGATGATGGCACGACGATTCCTGCCAAGCCTCTGAATGTCCGCCCTCCTCCGCGAGCTGGGAAGAGGGCTCTTCCAAACTTTGGCCTTGACACGTCGTAAGATTTCGCTTTTGAACTTCTTTCCTGGACGACTTTGTCTTGTTTTGATTGTGTGCATACTTCAGATCTTCGACGGAGGAAACTTCGTCGAGCTTGGGTGATCGTGAACGATTCCAGTTTTGACCCACGACTCTACCTTTGAGCAGACCGCTGACTCGCAAGAGAAGAACATTGGGGACGCCGCACTGGAAGACCTCCCGAAGTCGTTACCCCCTCTGAAGAAGAATACGGTCGAGCCTGATCTTATTCTGGTTTCTTCCTCTGGCGAGCCCTCTGGTTCCAAATGCCATGTAAGTCCGAAAATCTTAGCTTTATGAATCAAGTATTTACCCATCAGTAGCCCACGAGGGTGAGTCTAAGTGTTTACACTTGGGCTTGCCCTCTAAACAGAACCTCTCGAGACTCATCCTTGTCTGCACTTGCTTAGCCTGTCGTTCATGACTTATCGAGGATATGCAAGAACTACCTTGCGTTGGAAGAAGAGAACCAGCGGTTGACTGCCCAGCTGGAGGACACGCGCCGTAAGTGTTTTCTATCTTTTCTGAGTTCTTGTCTTGACATCTTCTCTTTCATGCTTATTCTGTTGTTTATCTGGTGGTCAGGGATTGTTGCTCAAGCTGCCGCTGATAAAACCTCGTTGAAGGCTCAGATAGATGACCTTGCGGCCAAAAATTCTTCACTGAAGGCGAAAGCTGATGGTCTAGCCGACGATGTCACCCAGCTCAAAGCTGATTCGGCGAAGGCTCAGGAGCTTCACAATCAACGGCGAGCAGAGGCTGAGTTGAAAGAGAAAGACCTACAACAACGTCTGCAGGCCGCCCTCGATTCTTTGCACGGTGAGTCTTATTCTCTGTTTAGTATAAGGTTCATCAGGATTACCTCCCTTTGCTGACTAGAGATCTCTTTTCTTGATGAAGTTGCTGCCGAATTTGGTACTGCGGCGATGAAGGAGGCCGTTGGACTCGAGTCCAGCGTTAGTAACGCGGAACGCCTTTGCCGGGAGGTGTGCGATATTTTGGCGAAGGTGCGGTCGACACTTGACCACATTCGCGATATTTCTGCTCCAGAGTCGACGAGCAGCACCATGGCCGGCATCCTCGAGGCCTTGGTGGTGAAGGAAAACGGCGAGGACCCTTTAGTTGTTGCGGTTCGCCGACAGGAAACTATCGGCTCCGAGTCCGTCTTCTCTATGCTGATGATGCATGGGGTTGAATTCGACGCCGACAAGGTCACGGGCACATACCCGAAGGGCAAGGACGGGCGTGACATCGCTCCCAAGGCCTATCTTGAGCGCGCCCGAGACTTGTCTGCCCGGATGACGCGCTTCTTAGCAGATATGAATGAAAAGAGGGTGGCTGCAAAGGCGCGAAAGCGTAGTGTGTCGGGCTCCCCATCTAGCAAAGCCGCTAGTAGTTCGACATAGTCTGGTCGATGAACCGCGCATACTTGTAATGAATGATGCACTGTCCTTTTGTACTTGTGGTGTGTCCCTGAATGTTGCCAACTGTTGAGCTGACTTTGGCTCTTGCTACCTTCTTTCGAGATATTTTATGCTCTATCGCGTTTGATTTGTGAATGGTTGTTTGTGACTGGGCACCCCATTTGCAGGGCACTTCCGCAGGATCTGACGCCTGGCCGATTTCGTACGAAACGGTTGGTAGTTCTTCCTCTGCCACTAAGAGGCGAGCGCCTTCCTCAAGCGAGCTTTCCTTGATTCGCTCCTTGCGCGACCAACTTAGACGCGCACAATAAGAGCTGAAGATCATCACCGTAGAGGTCGACGTTGCTCTCTCTAAGGCTTCGCTAGCCACGGATGTGGAGAACTTTCTTCTTGGGGAGATCGAAAATCTTGGGAAGGCGATGAAATGTAAGTTTTCGAGCTCCTCGTCTGTTCTTCTTCTGGGGAATGAATTCTGAGCATCCTTTTTGTCGATTGCAGATGCGTGTATTGATAGCCAAGCCGAGGCTCGACGCATAAACGCGCATCTTCGGGCGGCTCAAAGCCACGCAAATTTGGTTGCCGATAACTTTTGGTCGAATCGATCGAAGGCAATGAAGCTAACCATCCTTCAAGATCGGATTTCCCAGGCTAGGGAGTTAGGTGAGACCAGCCGGGCTGCTCTTGCCCTTGTGCATCAGGCAATGTTCCCTTTGAATGACCAACCCGATGGTCTGTCTGCGCTGCTTAGCCGCTTCGAGAATGGTGAAGCCATCTACCGCTTCATTCGTGAGCACTTGAGATGCGGGGCTCTGGTTGCCCTTTCCTTCGTGCGAGCCCGCTATCCGGAGGTTGACATGGACTTGGTGAAGACGCTGCCACCGACTCCTAGCGGTCGCGTTGAGATGAACGCGCACTACTCCGCTTGTAAGCAGGCCGCTGATTGCATAGCGGGTCAGATCATTGTCGAGAGCGACCACCAGAGAGCGAATCAGGCTGCTTTAGTGAGTTAGACTCAATCGCCATTGTAGTATGTGATTGTATCTTGTAAGGTTCTTTGAAGTATTGTCCCCTGTAGGATGCGTGAAATCTTGACAGCGTTTTTGAACTGCACGGGTCGAAAGGCGAAGCCCCCGAGCGTAGACCGAAAGGCGGAGCCCCCGAGCGTAGGTCGAAGGGCGGAGCCCCCGAGCATAGGTCAAAAGGCGGAGCCCCCGAGCGTAGATCCCTGAGCGTGGGTCGAGTAATTTTTAAGGCGAAGCCCCCGAGTGTGGGTCGAATAATTTTTAAGGCAAAGCCCCCCGAGTATGGGTCGAATAATTTATAAGGCGAAGCCCCTGAGTATGGGTCAAACAATGATATGAGGAATCACACTTTATTGCTTGGCGCCGAAGGCGCAATGGTTGAGCATGGTCTGCTGCCGACGCTTAGTTATAGAGAGAAAGGGGGGAAGGGAAATCTATCCAGTCTAAGGATAGAATCGGTGCAGCTGCGTGGCGTTCCATGGGTTTTCGACGTCCACCCCTGTTTTGGGATCGTGTAGTCGATACGCGCCTCCTGGGATTGCTTCGTGGACTAGGTATGGGCCTTCCCATGGCGATTCTAGCTTCGATGTGCTTGTTTGTTTGAGACGAAGCACAAGGTTGCCAGGCTCGAAGGACCGTCCGCGTACCCGTCTACTGTGGTAATTGAGGAGGCTTTGCTAATAAACTGCCGACCGGATGAGGGCTACGTCTCGCGCTTTGTCCAGCAGATCGCGGGCGTCTTCCAGCGCTGTTTGCGCGTCCTCTTCGACATAGGCCTCGACACGGGGTGCGCCGTACCGCACATCCGTAGGAAGCACTGCTTCTGCACCGAATAGCAGAAAGAACAGTGTGTAGCCGGTTGAGGCGTTGGGCGTTGTGCGCAGGCTCCAGAGGACTGGAGGTAGTTCTTCGACCCAAGCGCCTGCTGCGCGTTTGAGAGGTCGAAGGAGTCGCTTCTTGAGGCCGTCGCAGATGAGTCCGTTGGCCTTTTCGACCTGGCCATTGGACTTGGGATGCGCCACCGATGCATACTTGATCTTGAGGCCGAACTCTTTCACGAACTGTTGAAATTCGCCCGCGGTGAAGTTGGTGCCTTGTCGGTGATGATGCTATTTGGCATGCCGTATCGGTAGATGATGTATTCGAAGAACTTGACCGCCATAGTCGCTTCTTGATTGGTGACTGGGACGGCTTCGATCCACTTGGAGAACTTGTCAACGGCGACCAGCAGGTAAGTGTGGCTTCCTCGAGATGACTTGGGCAGAGGCCCTACTTGATCGAGTCCCCATTGTGCGAAGGGCCATGCAACGGGTATGGTGCGCAATTCTGATGCTAGCGCGTGAGGCTTCATGGCGAATTGCTGGCATGCTTCGCAATGCTGGATGATGTTCCTGGCGTCGTGGAGGGCCGAAAGCCAGTAGAACCCTGATCGAAAAGCCTTAGCGACGAGGGTTCGGCTGCTGGCGTGATGCCCGCAGGTTCCTTCATGAATATCTCGGAGGAGGGTGATGTCTACGCACGCGTCTGTTCTTGTAGACAGTGTTGGTCCTCCAAGTGCAGAGGTTTGTAGAACAGCAGCAAGTTTCCCTTAAGTGGATCACCCAAGGTTTATCGAACTCAGGGAGGAAGAGGTCAAAGCTATCCCTCTCAAGCAACCCTGCAATTACGATACAGAAAGTCTCTTGTGTCCCCAACACACCCAATACACTTGTCAGATGTATAGGTGCACTAGTTCGGCGAAGAGATAGTGAAATACAAGTAGTTGTGATGATTATAAGTAGCAAATGTGATCTGAATTAAAAATGGCAGCAAGCAAACATGTAACAAAACAGGAAGTAAACGGTGTGCAAAGCTTGGAAACAAGGCCTAGAGATCATATTTTTACTAGTGGACACACTCCCAACAAATATAACATAATTGAACCAATAGATACTATCATCAATATGCAACTCAAAACAATTCTCCAATGGAAAATGAACACTAATCATACGTAGGGCTACGAAGCACTCCTCAAAGTCCGTATGTACCCAAACTAGATTGTCCCACACTATCACCGTGAACGCACTAGATGGTTCCAACAAACACCAACATTTCATAGAGACATTAACCAAAAAGATACACATGACGCACACACTAGTCACCTTTACACCATGATACGAGGTATCTCCGGAGAGTACAATAATAAAGCATAGGAGTAGCATAATATCTGAATAATAACATCTACCAATTCAACTAGATACAAAGCTCACGATCACATAAAAATCACATCATGGGAGAGAGAGGTGAACCACATAGCTACCGGCAGAGCCCTCAGCCCCGGGGGAGAACTACTCCCTCATCATCATAGGAGACATCAAGGTTGATGGAGATGGCGGTGAGGTCGATGGAGACGGCGGAGACGATAATGGAGACCGATGGAGATGGCTCCGGGGGCACTTCCCCGTCCCAGGTAGGGTGCCGGAACAGAGACTTCCGTCCCCTGAAATTCGTCGGTGGTGGCGGCGGAGCTGCGGAACTCTTTCTGGGAAATTGCCGATCACCTAGGGTTTTCCGTCCTGAGGCTTTATATAGGCGAAGGGGCATCGTCAGGGGCCTGCCAGGGCGCCCTCACACGTAGGGGGCGCGGCCAGGGGCCAGGCCGTGCCGCCATTTGTGTGGGGCCCTCGTGGCCCCACTCCGTCTCCTCTTCGATTCTCTGGAAGCTTCGGTGAATTTCTGGACGTTCGGCTTTTGTTTCGTCCAATTCCGAGAATATTTCCTGTGTAGCTTTTCTGAAACACAAAAACAGCAGAAAATAGGGAACTGGCACGGTGGCATCTTGTCAATAGGTTAGTTTCGGAAATCGCATAAAAACGCCACGAAGTGTAACGAAACACAAGGCAAAAGGTGTAAAAACAAGCATGGAGCATAAAAAATTATAGATACGTTTGAGACGTATCGGCATCCCCAAGCTTAACTCCTGCTCGTCCTCGAGTAGGTAAGTGATAACGAAAGAAATAATTTTTGAGGTGACATGCACCATCACAACTTTGATTATATAGGTAAAGCATTGAGTGCTGAGATCAAAGAACTTAAAACATGGGCATGAAAGACATAATCTTGATAATAGAAACTTAGCAACCATGTTATAACATGAAAAGAAACACAAACAAAAGATCATGAATAATGAAACAATGAAAGTCAAACGTGTGTTCAAATCATATGGAAAAACATAGTAAATGGTTTTCAGCTTGTCCCTCATGGAATAGCAAAACATAAATGCATAGGACACCTTCAAGTTTAAGAGGGTGACTAGATACAAGTAATTTAAGAACAAGTGAAACCATAGTCATGAATCAATCAATGATAAACTTTGGGACAACGCACATTATACTCAGAATGACAACTATGCTCTCTTAGACGGTGCATAAAGGTAGAAGGTGGAGACTCAACATAAAAGTAAAAGAAAGGCCCTTCGCAGAGGAAAGCAGTGATTAAACATGTGCTAGAGCTTTTCATTTGTAAAACAGAGAGCTAAAAATTGGTTTTGAGAGGTGGTTGTCTTTGTCAACGACTGGCAATGGGGTTCTTACTATCTTCCATACAAAAATGAAGCAAGTTTTTTAGAGAGAGATTGGAACTTTTGTGCTCTTTTATAAAGCTTTGCACTCCTCCCCACATTTTTCCTTTCACAAACCATGGCTAACCGATTCCATCGGGTGCCCACCAACATTCACATACCAAGGAGGAGTGCCTTTTTTTCTTTTCTTTTTTTTCTTTTTCTTTCTTTTTGGAATAAAACAATATGGAAGATAGCAAATCCGACCACTACGTCCTCATGAGCTGAAAACAGTGTCACAAAATGAGAAGTATTTTGAAGGTTTTTTGAAAGGTAGCACATGAAAATTTACTTGGAATGGCTTGCAAATACCATGCATAGGAATTTATAGTGGACACATTGGAATAACTTGGTTTTTAGGAGTTGGATGCACGAGTAGAGCTCATACTCAGTACAAAATGAGGGCTAGCAAAAGACTGGGAGCGACCAACTAAGAGAGCAATAACGGCCATAATCATGCATAGCGACAAAACATCATTGAAAGAAGCATAAAGTGGTATCACAAGTCAAAAACCAAATGATCATAGAGGCTATAGGCAACTTATTTTGTAGTCAACATGGTGTAAGCATGTGCCAAATCAACCCAAATAAAGCATCAAAGGGAAAACCAAATAAATGCTTCCATATAATAAAAACAACGCATGATTTTTTTAAAGGCTCATTAAGCAATCTCAGTCATTTGAGACAAGTCATGCTATAGCAAAAATCACTAAGCATACTATCAAAACGACATCAAGCATGGCATGCAAAAGTCTAAGCCGCAGTCTAAACAAGCTCCTTTTTGTACCACTTTTTTGCATGAAACTTTTCTCTTTTCCAACACCATTCAAACCTTTTTGAGGAAACTCTTTTGAGGAAAACCAACATATACCAGAGGTCCAAATACACCTTGATGCAAAGATAAAACAAGATCTGAACAAAAATCAAGGCGAAAAATGCAAGCTAAACGCAGGAGCAGAAAAAGAGAACACTCGTTGAAACGATAAGAGTGAAAACTAGAGTGTTCTTGGCAAATGAAAAGCGATTTCATCTCCTCCAAAAGAAACATGATGTGATCTAACCATTTATTGCAGCAAACAAAGCAAAAGAAAACTGAAAACAAAAGCAACTGACGCTCCAAGAAAAACGCATAGTGCATGAAGCAATAAAAATATAGTGTCTTGAAAGGTGACCTGATTTTTGCCGATGAAGAAGGGGTGTCTCGGGGGCATCCCCAAGCTTTGACGCTTGTACTTCTTAGATATTTCTTGGGGTGATGGATGGGCATCCCCAATCTTGAGCTTTTGTCCATTCTTCAACTCATCTCATCACTCTCCGATCCCTACACTTGAATACTTCCTTCATACAAAACTAAACACAAATCTATTAGCAACATTAGTGTAAGCATAATATGGAATCAACCTCTTTTTGCTTCAGGTTTCAACCTAAAACCACCACATATAAAGCATATACTACTGTAGCAACTTCCCCAAAAGTTCCGTGATCAAAAGAACTCAAAAAGAAAGCGATAAAGCGGCAAACACAAATATTGGCAGAAATCTGTCAAAACAGAACAGCTGATAAAGGTCGAATTTTTTAGGGGTTTTCTATTGCTCAAATAAAAAAGTGTTAAACTAATGAAAGTTTGGATATAACCTGGGGCATATGCACAAGAAAGGGCAGGTCCAAAAGATATACATAGAATTTTCACGAATTTTTATGGTGCAGCACCGAAAACAGTTTCAGGACAGCAACATCCCCAAATCTTACCTCGCTCAAATTAGAGGCTTCTCTTGGCACAAAAACGAAATAAAAAGGATAAGGAGCGGTTATTACAGTAGTAATAACTTCCAAGACTCAAATAAAAGAAAAGGTACTGAAAATAAACAATGGGTTATCTCCCAAGAGTGCTTTTCTTTAACGCCTTTGAGCTAGGCGCAGTAATTTGCAAAGATGCTCATGTGGGCGCCATATAAGAGCTTGAGGCAAAGGCGCCATATAGGAACTTAAAGCAATAGAGAGCATCAAAAAGCAAGTATGGAACACATTTAAATCTAAACCACTTCCTATGAAAAATAGTCTTGTAAAGAGACAAGTCATGAAAGCGCAAAGCAAAAAGCATAGGAAGATAAAACAAGTACAACTTCAAAGATTGCGACATAAAGAGGGGAAACTCAATATTGTTGAGATCCATTAAAACATGTTTCCCTCTGTCATAATAACTTTCAGTAGCATCATGAACAGAACTAACAATATAACTATCACATAAAGCATCCCTATCATGAGCCACATGCATAAAAGAATTAATACTCCCCACATGAACAATTGTAGTAGAAGGAGATTCAATAGGATAATTATTCTCATCACTATAATCATCAAAAACAGGAGGCATATTGTAATCATAACTAATTTTCTCCTCAAAAGTAGGTGAACTGAAAATATTATACCTATCATCATAACCATCATAAACTAGAGACTTAGTATCATCACAAGCTAGAGAACAGCTATTTCGCAAAGCATATTCATCAAACATATCATCATAAGAAGGAACATGGATAGTACTAATGGTACAACAATTATTAACCTTAGAATTGGTACCAAAAATATTTTCAATATCAAAAGTAGAGTGCTTTTCCCAATCATGATCACTAACATAGGTAACAGGCATGGGAACATCATCCCAATCAGAATTATCATAATCTATAGCAGGATCATAACGCTTAGGGGAAGGTACCGTATCCTCTCACCTTTTGCTCCTCTTCTTCTTCTTCTTCATACTCTTCTTACTCTCTCCTTTAGGAGGGAGAGACTTGAAGGGCATCTTCTCCACATATTCTTTAGGAGGGAAAGGCATCTTCTCCACATAATCTGGTTTACTGACAGAAACAACAGAAGAAACTTTGGAGGATTCCTCCTCTCTATTAATAAGGTCTAAACATCCATTAGTCATGTCATAGCTTGGCAAAACATCATGTTTTATAAGATCTTGCAAGTAAGTATTTGCGAGGCAATCTTTAGCACAATAGAGACGACAACCATGAAGGGTGCTATTAATATCAACATCTCTCATATCAACCAAAGAAATCTTTCTAGACATCTCTTCACACTCCAAAAACAAAGTAAGCTCATCATGCTGATTGAGAGTAATCTTATCATCACAATACGAATTTGCAGTACTAGTTCGATTAAAAGGGCATTGAAAATTAAAGTGACCCGTTGACGAGGGTTAACTCGACAAATGCCCTAGATGAAGGACTTAGGATTGGGGAGATAGGGCGTCGGATGAACTCGAAGGTAAGGTTAGTTGAAATAGGTGTATATCAAAAGTAAACTTGGGTGTTGAACCTGGCTTGCTTTCAATCTGGCCTACACCGTCCCCTCCTGGCCCCTATATATAGGTGGCCAGGTCTCGAGGATCGGGTAAGGTCCGATACAGATTACAATATCGACATACGGTAAGAATTCGTATCTCGACTATCTTTACAATTGGGCCTAGCTTAACGGGCCTCAGGGGTACTCAACTAACGGGCTCTATTAGCTATACCCTTGTCAGTAGCCCCTGAGATTCTACCGGAATTGCAGATTCGGGTTGAATCTCTAATCTTTAAATCCTCGACTTGATCAACTCTTCGACTTTTTCATATCTTCAAATCTTCGACTTGGTCTTTCGACTTATTTTCATGATAATATTTCGCAAGGGGTTTTGATGAACAAGCCTGACAACTCTGACGGATCAAGAGGTCAGTTAACTGCCGGAACAGATACTTGTCACCTACTTCAAATTCAATCCCCTTGGACTTGAATTCGGGATACTGGTCAAACCCACTCTTTTGCCACATTTAGGACTTACAAAGAATGAATCCCAGTGATTTTTAGGGTACCCAGTGCGTTCACCAGGATTTTCTTCGCATCGTAGACACGGATACATACTAGCAGAGCGCATCCATGTGCGTATACTAGGCCACATAGGACGGATCCCGGGGTCTTACCTTCATGATAAATCACGGCATTCGAGTTTCGTTGCGATAACGCAACTCGAGAATCTCATGTCGTAGTCAAATTTTGACTAAAAATATTCGGGTTATACAACCATAAAAAACTCGCTCCCGATGGGAGTAACAATGTTCCAGTGCATACTCCTTCACTTCCCATGCTTTAGTGTTATGTCAATAAATATCGTCGGGTGCGCGCTCAGCGCTCCCGATGGGAGTAGCCCCGAGGCTATAGTCGAACAATACATTTTTCGAGTATAGGCTCAAATATAATGTAGTCCATCATCATACTTCAACTTGAAATAGTTTAATGATAACTTTCGTCGGGTGCGCATTCAGCGCTTCTGATGGTAGTAGCCCCCGAAGCTATAGTCGAATATTTTTCGGGTATAGTCTCATCAATTGATTTTTGTATTGTCGGCGCCAACCTTGTTTGCTCTTGTCTATCCTCTTCGTATTTGATAGTCGCCATATCTGATACTCGCCAATTATATGCATCTGTTGAATTGATCTCTAACCTCTTCGTGACGTCAGCGGCCGAATTTAACTATACGTCATCTTTACTGAGCGTGTACCGTTTCATGGGTAGCACGGTAATTTTTATTTCTTTGCCCGTTAGTGGGCTGCCGTTTCCACTCCTTGCGCCACGTCTCAGCCCATGTTCCTTCTCTGAGAAGGTATATAAGGGGATAGTGGGGGATTTTTACTGTTTACCAGCTCTTTCTCTCCGCCGCCGCCATTATCGATCTCTGCTTCCTTCTCCTCTCATGCATAGCCTCCAAGCACGGATTGATAGATGCACGTAAAGCACCTGGCAACCAAGAACACCATGACCAAGGGAAAGGCGAACTCTGCGACCAGCTGGGTGACATCTGCCATCACGAAGAAGGAGGTGGAGAAGGCCAGGACGGACGGCCTCATCTCCGGCAGCGACTCCATCAAATTCCCTAGCACCGAGCGGATCCCGCAGCCCCTAAGCGGTTATCGGGTAATGTTCCTTGCCTTCCTCCTCCGCGGCCTTTCTCTTTCTGCCCACGAGTTTCTTCGTGGGCTTCTCTTTGTTTACGGTGTGCAACTTCACCATCTCACACCGAACTCCATTCTCCACATTGCTTGCTTCGTGACTCTTTGCAAGTCATTCCTGGGCATTGAACCCCATTTTCTTCTCTGGAGGTCAATATTCCGGCTCCGCCCCAATGTTGCTTTGGCCAGAAAACCCGAACTGGGTGGAGCCGTTGTTTCTGTGCGTCCTGAGGCACAATATCTCAAATTTTCCATGGCCGCATCTGTCCAAGGGTGGAGGACAAAATGGTTCTATATCAAAGACCACAAGGCCTCTCCTGAAGATGAATATGGTCTAGCCCCTTCGATGCCTCCAAGGAAGTGAAGAAATTGCCATCATGGGATTCGCTTCCCTCAGATGCAGAAATAGAACAGATTACTCCTCTGCTGTCTTGCATCCAAGCTCTTAAAGGAGGTAAAGGAGGTGCTTTGTCGGGTATTCAGCTCATGGCGTTCTTTGTGCAACGTCGAGTTCAACCCCTGCAACCTCGCCTGTCCAAACTTTGGAGCTACTCTGGCTTGGTGGATCCTTCTCGCATCTCTGGAGATTTGATGAAGAAAGAAGAAGTTGACAAGCGAGTTAGGAGCCTCACCAAGCTCACGAAGGATCATGCAGTCGCAGAATTGGCCACCAATTACTTTGACTCTGTGCACCCTCTACCCGAGGTATGCATTTATTTGTTTCGTATACTTGCTGTCGAATTTCACTGGTTTCCAACTGTGTTTATAGGTTACTTTTCTGATTTATCCATTTGTAGGACCATCAATTCCTCGTTTCACTTCCTCCTCTTCCCGAAGAAGGACCTCTGGCGGCTGATCTAGCCTCCACTATATCTGAAGCCCCCGAGGCTGAAGAGAATCAGGACGGAGATGAAGCCGAAGAATCAGAGGAAGATACCAGCTCAACGACATCGCCTCCTCCTGCACTTTCCGAAGACACTCGTATAGACAAGAAGAGGAAGCGCGTCGATGAGTTTGCTTCTTCAAGTACCTCTGCATAGAGAACTGCGGCTGACGAAGCCCCTGTTCTCGAAGAGGATGTCGAGTTCTTTGACCTCATGGCATCGTAAGTATTTCTGTGGGTTCTGTGATTTCACTGTTCTTTCTTTCTTTCTGCCGGGTTGTATATAACCTATTTTCTTTTGCAGCGATGACGAAGAGCCAAAAAAGGATGCCGCGGATGCTCCGTCAACTCGAGCTGCTACTCCTGAGGAACCTTCTGCGCAAGAATTTGAGCCGGCTATGCAGGCGCCGAGGACCACCAGGTCTTCGATCAAGAAGATTCCTGTGACCCGAAGCACCAAGCGGTCGAAAAAATCCTAGGAAACGGACGTTGCTCTTGAAGCTCATGGATCCGCTGCATCTTCTGATGCTGTTAGTAGATACCCTTGACTTACTTTCTTTGTATAGTCTATATGCTTACGCGTGCCTCTTTTTCCAGGCTTTGATGAAAAAATTCATCGCCTTGGGCACAGAACGTGCTGAGTACCTAAAGGTAGCGAAAGCTTCTGAAGGTAACTTCTGTTGTCTTTTCTTTGTTTGTCTTCTTTGATTCCTTTTTGCTGTTTTATTTGACTTCTTTCCTTTCTCTACTGGAATGTAGGTGCTCTAGCAGCGGCCAATGCCCGCATTGCATCGCTGGAAGCCGAACTTAGCGCTTCGCGAAAAGCCTATGACGCTGCGACTGCTGCCAAAGCAGCTGCTGATAAGTCGCAAAAATCGGCACTGGCTAAGGCGAAGAAAGCGGAGAAGGCCTTGGCTGATGCTGAGAAAGAACATCGTCTGCGAGAGCAAGCCGTGGCTGAGCGACTTCAGACGATGTCTACTGCTGCTGAGGGTAAGTACTCGCCTTGTCCTCTTCTTCGACTTCTGTTGCGTTCTTGCACTTGCTAATGCTTTCCTTTCCTTCTTTTTCCTTTGTTTCGCAGGATTTACCAGGGTGTCGTTGTCGACTTTGCAACCAGGCGATGATCCTCTGATGACCGCGGTTAACTTACTTGAAGCAAACTGGATATCTATCCAGGAGATCTTTGAGTTGGTGAGCCGCGTTCTGACACGGATGTTCGTCGGGTTGTGGCCAAAGAAAAAGGCGGAGGTTCCGAAAGGTGACTTGAAGGAACTCGCCAAAGCCTTCGATACGACTGAAGACCCCATCCTCCAACTGAAGGGGCTCTCTCTGAAGCATGGTGCTGAGGGTGCTATCGCACTTTCTTATGCACATGGTGCCGATGTCGACTGGCAGAAGGTGAGCTCTCCTCATGGCCGCACCCGCTCTGAGCTGAAAGCTTTCTTTGAGAAGGCGAAGAAGTTGGCGCCCGCCCTGGTGTCAATTATTTCTCCTTCGGCGGCCTCCGCGACATCTACTGCGCCAACTCCAGCGACGGAAGAACCCGCGCCTCCTTCAACTGTTGGCGATGAATTTGCCATGCCCTCTTCTGCTACGAAGCAAAATGCTGAGGTGGCATAGACTCGGCTTCTCTGTAGTTTTCAATTTCTGCTTTTGATGTAAAAACATATAGTCGCATGCAACCCGAGAACTTTAGTCAAAGGGTTTGGATCTATGTAAATATATGCTTCTTTTCTATAATATGTTGTGCTAGCTTCTGAAATGTTTCCCCTTTCTTTGACTTCCAGTCTATGCACATCAATGATCCTTTGAATCACAATCACGCTCCTTCTTCTGCTCGCGAGTTCATCTCTAAGGCTTTGTCGCCTCCTCGCCGCTACTGTCAATGCACAGAATATTCTTCAAGGATTTCCGATCTTGAGGCTCGCTTGACTTTGGCCAAACGCCAAGCTTAGATGGCATTTGATAAAGCTAGCAAAACTTCTGGTTTGATGAAGTAGGTATCTACTCTTGATGATAAGGTATCTAGTCTGATGGCGAAGATTGTGCATCATGAAAAATGCGACTCTTTTGTCATTGGTATTGTCGAGTCTGCCTGCGAGATGTTGCGATGTAAGTTTCCTTGCGACTCCTCTTTTTCCCTTTTTTCTCCACTGCTGTTTTTATGATATCCTTTGCCATCATAGGCACTTGTTTGGATTTCGCTGCTGAAGATCGTCGGGTTACCGAGCGAAATGCGGCTCTAGAAAGAATGTCCACCGGTGTTGAAACTTTGTGGTCTGATCCTCGACGCCGGAGTGCTATTGTCTTGCTTCAGGACCGCGCCCAACACATTGGCAAGGCAGTTGATGGCTGTAGAAGAGCTCTCGTAACTATGCACTCTGTTATGCTTCCTCGCAATCCTCTGCCTGCAACTTTCCCACTGCTTCTCGATACTTTTAGATCCAGCCAGCAAATTCATTGACTGATAGAACTGAACTTAGTGGGAGGTGCCAATTTTGCTCTTGGGTGGATACGCAAGTGGCAGCCAAGACTCAATTATAGTTCTATGTCGCTGAGCTATCCTCCAGGTGGAGCTAGCCTTTGAGTGCATTTGGAGAGTACCTTGCAGCCTGCCCGACGAATTATAGCCAGGCTATTGCAAGAGGATGCCGCGTTTTTCCGCGAGTAACACTACTTAGACCCTTTAGGTGTAGACGATTCTGACATCCCGATGTTGTAATACTTGTGTATATATAGAACGCGAGAGTTTCCTATTTCATGACTTTATGTCTGAAATTTGTTCTCAAAGCGTTTTTTGTATGATTCGTGCATTTACCACATTTTCCCTTTGAAAGACTCGTAGACTCAAATATGAGGAATGTTTTGTCTTTATTATACTTGTAATGTAAGATACATGGGGTAACCCAAGAAATCCGGCCTATGACCTATGTTCTGGATCTAGAGGGCATTGCCCCTGGTATAACTTGTGGCTTTTACAGCCTTGTTCTTCTACTCTACTTTGTTGTTCTTGATGCTTATGCCGTCGTGGCCTTCTCTTCTTCTTCTGTAACTTTGTCTTCTCTTGATGCTTCTACTCGTGGTTTTTTCATCTCTGGCTCCGCGGCGTGTCCTTTGGGTAGCTTGACACCTTCCGTAGTCGTGCTTTTCGCCTTCTCTGCATAGTTGGCTATCATGCCAAAGTTTTGTGCCATCTTGTGGAACTCCTTGTCGCAGAGGTCTGAAACCTCGAAGCTTCCCTATACTGTAATTATTCCCTTTGGTCCTGGCATCTTGAGTACTAGATATGTATAGTGAGGTACTGCCATGAATCGTGAGAACGCGGGTCGCCCAAGGATCGCGTGATACTGAGATGGCCAGTCCATGACCTCGAAGTCTAACTTTTCTCTTCTGTAGTTTTGTCGGTTGCCAAAGCAAACGTTGAGTGCTATCCATCCTAGTGGATAGTTGGCACTTCCTGGTACGATTCCATGGAAGGAACAGTCTGTTGGCTTCAAGAACTCTAGTGATATATGCATTGCTCTGAGCGTTTTCGCTTATATCAGATTAATTCTGCTTCCCGCGTCCATGAATATTCTGTCGACATCATATGCGCTGATTTGAGCTTTGAGTACCAGGGGGGTTTCCCGGCCGAGGTATTGTTATAGGGTGATCTTCCCTGTTGAACTCGATTGGTTGTTCTGATCAGTGTAGATATTCTGTTGTAGCTGGAGGTGAAGTGACTGCTAGATTGACTTGTCGAGTAATACTCTTTTCCTCTTTGTTCGACTTGGGCACAGGTTGTATCATTGCTGTGATGTGTCCCTTAGATGGTACGTACCCTTCGTCGTCATCGTGTCCCTGGTTTGGCTGGTCTTGTCCTTGAGGGGCTCCATTGTTTCCTTGTTGATTTGTGGGAGGTTTGTTGCTTCCTTCGTATCCTTGTCGCCTTGCTTCAGTTTGCTTGTTTAATGCTGCCTCTTGTAGCTTCAAGAATGTTGTGCAATCTTTCATTGCATGCCTGGATACTCGCTTTCCATCGACGAACGCTGAGTGTATATGACAAGGTCCATTTAGCATGTCTTCTGGCGACGGGTTATATTCTCTGGATTCTCTTGTGGGAAACTTTTTATAGTCCTCTTTTCCGTAACTTCGATATCCCAAGCTTCTGCGATCACTTCCTTGGTAGCTGTTGTCCTTGTACCCCGCGGCTACTTGGCTATGGGAGCCATAGTTGTCGTAATTGCGGGACCGTCTTCTTTGACTTCCATATCTATTTCTTCTGTCGTCCTCTAGGGATCGCGTCCGCTTGTTGTTGCATGCGTCTTCTCCATCTCCGAATCTGTTTGCTACGTCCATGAGCTCTGACACTGTTTTTGGCTTGATTCTGCCCATCTCTTCGACTAGGTCTCTTCGCCTTAATCCAATTATGAATGCGTCTATTGCTCTTTCGTCTGAAACTTCGACTGCTGAGTTTTTGATAAGACTCCATCTTTGGATGTATGCCCGTAACGTTTCGTCGCGTTGTTGCACACACGCTTTGACTTCTTCTATTGATGCTGGCCGCTTGTATGTCGACCTGAAGTTGCTTGTGAATTGCTTTGTGAGGTTTTCCCAACTCCCAATGGTTTCTTTCTCTAGTTTGCTCAACCATGACCTTGCTGCGCTGGTGAGGTGTAGTTGCAAACTTTGCATTGCTGTTTTCTTGGTTCCTCCCAATATTTGTACTGCTTGCAGATAGTCTGAGAGCCATGATTGTGGTTCCTGTGATCCGTCGTACTTTTGTTGATCATGAGGTAACTTGAACCCCTTGGGTACTGGTGTAGTACGAACCCTGCGGGTAAAGCATGCTGCTCCCATCTCCTTTTCATCGTCTTCATAGTCGTGCTTTTCGTTTGGAGATTGAGATCTTCGGGTTCCTCCATGTTGTCTTGGTGATGGTGATCGAGATCGTTGATTACTATTTCTGCGCCGAGGACTATTGTGACGGCGAGGTGACCTTGGCTTGTGTGCTTCCTTGTGGTGATATGCTTCCTCTTCTTTTGCTGATAGCTTGTGGCCCACCATGTTTAGTCCGTTCAATGCTGCTCTGTGCATATGTTCCCTAGGATCTGCTACTCGGTGATGATGGCGCCAGAAAAGAGCTGTGGCGTGTAGTTGATGTGGGAGCAGTAAGTCCTTGTGCGTGGTGAATAACCAGCCCATTGGGAACCCCAAGAGGAAGGTATGATGAGTGTAGCAGCAAGTTTTCCCTCAATTAAGAAACCAAGGTTTATCGAACAGGAGAAGAGAGACGATGACGACTGAAGGTGTTGTGGAACCTGCACACACACAAACAAATACTTTGTTCCCAACTTGCGATGAGGTTGTCAATCTCACCGGTTTGCTTGAAACAAAGGTTATGAGTGTATCGAGTGGAAAACAGTAGAGTATATGCGAGTAAAGTAAACAGTGCGGGAAAAGTAAACAGGTAATTGCAATATGATTAAAATAGGACCGGGGTCCACAGTTCACTAGTGGTGTCTCTCCATAGATAAAATAACATGCTGGGTAAACAAATTACAGTTGGGCAATTGATAGAATAAAGATAACGTGATATGTCAAGAAGATCACTATGAGATTTACTCTGGGCATTACAACAAAATACATAGACCGCCATCCAACTGCATCTATGACTAATAATCCACTCCCGGGGATATCATCCGAACACCCTAGAAGTATTAAGTTGCGAACAACAGATAATTATATTAAGCAAAGTGTGTAATGTAAACAAAGCATATGCCCTTGAGCATATGAATGTTGTTTTCTCCCTAGTAGCAACAGCACATCTACCACCTTAGAGGTTTCTGTCACTCCCCCAGGTGAAATAGAGACATGAACCCACTATCGAGCATAAATACCCCCTCTTGGAGTCACTAGCAACTACTCGGCCAAGATAGCTACTAACAACGGAGAGCATGCAAGATCATAAACAACATAGAGATAACAAAAGATATAATTCAGTACAGCAACTTAATCATAAACACCAATATTCATCGGATCCCAACAAACCAACATCATAGAATTACATAACGGTGATCTCAATCATGTAGGGCAGCTCATGAGATCTAAACATGAAGCACATGGTGGAGAAGACAACCATCTAGCTACTGCTATGGACCCATAGTCCAAGGTAGAATACTCACTCATCGCTCCGGAGGCAAGCATGGCGATGAAGAAGACCTCGGTGGCGATTCCCCTCTCCGGCAGGGTCCCGGGAAGAGCTTCTGGACCCTCCCGATCTTCGGGTCGATGGCGGCGGCGGATCGCGATGTATTCTGGAAAACTGATCGGGCCCTTAGGTTTTTCTCGTCGGGGGGTCTTTATAGGCAAAGGGGCGATGTCAGAGGAGGGACCAGGCCTCCTCACACAGGGCTGGCGTGGCCAGGGGCCTGGCCGCGCCGCCTGTGCGTGTGGGGCCCACGTGGCCCTCCTCCGTCTCTTCTTCGGATGTCTGGAAGCTTCCCCAGTGATATAAGTCTTCAGGAACTTGTTTCGTCCAATTCTGAGAATATTTCCTGTGTATCACTTCTGAAATACAAAAACAGCAGAAAACAGGAAACTGGCACTGTGGCACTTCGTTAATAGGTTGGTTCCGGAAAATGCATAAAAATGCCACTAAGTGTAACGAAACAATAGGCAAATGGTGTAGAAACAAGCATGGAGCATCAAAAATTATAGATACGTTTGAGACGTATCAAGCATCCCCAAGCTTAACTCCTGCTCGTCCTCGAGTAGGTAAGTGATAACAAAGAATAATTTTTGAGGTGACATGCACCTACACAATCTTGATCATATATGTAAGCATTGGTGAGCTGGGATCAATAGAACTTAAAACATGGCATGAAAGATATAATCATGACAATAAGAAACTTAGCAACCATGTTGTAAACATACAAATGAACACAAACAAAAGATCATGATAATGAAACAATGAAAGTCAAACGTGTGTTCAAATCATAAGGAAAAACATACAAATGGTTTTCAGCTTGTCCTTCAAAGAGAGCAAAACATAAATGCATAGGACACCTCAAAGTTTAAGAGGGCGACTAGATACAAATAATTTAAGAACAAGTGAAACCAACAATATAAATCAATCAATGAACTTTGGGACAATGCATATCACACTAAGAATGACAACTATGCTCTCTTAATGGTGCATAAAGAAAGGAGATGGTGACTCAACATAAAAGTAAAAGAAAGGCCCTTCGCAGAGGGAAGCAGTGATTTAAACATGTGCTAGAGCTTTCATTTGTAAAACAGAGAGATAAAACTTGATTTTGAGAGGTGGTTGTCTTTGTCAACGACTGGCAATGGGGTTCTTACTATCTTCCATACAAAAATGAAGCAAGTTTTTGAGAGAGAGATTGGCACTTTTGTGCTCTTTTTATAAAACTTGGCACTCCTCCCCACCTTTTCCTTTCACATACCATGGCTAACCGATTCCATCGGGTGCCCACCAACATTCACATTCTTTGGAGGAGTGCCTTTTTTCTTTCTTTTTTTCCTTTTTTTTTCTTTTTGGAATAAGCAATATGGAAGATAGCAAATCCGACCACTACGTCCCCATGAGCTGAAAACAGTGTCACAAAACGAGAAGTATTTTGAAGGTTTTTGAAAGGTAGCACACGAAATTTTTACTTTGGAATGGCTTACAAATACCATGCATAGGAATTTATAGTGGACACTGGCAAACTTGGCTTTTAGGAGTTGGATGCACGAGTAGAGCTCATACTCAGTACAAGGCGAGGGCTAGCAAAAGACTGGGAGCGACCAACTAAGAGAGCAGTAATGGCCATAATCATGCAAAGCGACAAAGCGACATTAAAAGAAGCATACGATGGCATCAAAATTCAAAAACTAAATGATCATGAAGGCTAATGGCGACTTTGTAAGAGTCTAACATGTGTGAGCATGCGCCAAGTCAACCCAAATAAAGCATCAAGGAGAAAACCAAAATAATGCTTCCATACAATAAAAACAACGCATGATTTTTTCAAAGGCTCATTAAGCAATCTCAGTTATTTGAGACAAGTCATGCTACAGCAAAACCACTAAGCATACTATCAAAAAGACATCAAGCATGACATGAAAAAGCCTAAGCCACAGTCTACACAAGCTCCTTCTTGTACCACTATTTTGCACAAAGCTTTTTCTCTTTTCCAACCCCATTTGAAATTTTTATAAACACCTCTTTTGATGAAAACCAATAAAGATCAGAGGCAAAAATACACCTTGATGAAAAGATATGACAAGATCTGAACGCAAATCAAGGCGAAAACGAAAACCAAAAGCAGTAGCAGAAAAAGTAGAACGCTCGATTTTTAATAAGAGTGAAAACTAGAGCGTTCTTTGCAAATGAAAACGAGTACATCTCCTCCAAAGGAAATTTGTTGGGGTCCAACCATTTATTTCAGCAAACAAACAAACTAAACCAACTAAGAAAACTAAAACAACTGACGCTCCAAGAAAAACACATAGTGCATGAAGCAATAAAAATATAGTGTTTTGAAAGGTGACCTGATTTTTGCCGATGAAGAAGGGGTGCCTCGGGGGCATCCCCAAGCTTTGACGCTTGTACTTCTTGGATATTTCTTGGGGTGATGCATGTGCATATCCAAGCTTGAGCTTTTTTCCATTCTTCAACTCATCTCATCATTCTCCAATCCCTACACTTGAAAACTTCCTTTATACAAAACTAAACACAATTCTATTAGCAACATTAGTGTAAGCATAAAATATATTCAACCTCTTTTAGCTTCAGGTTTCAACCCAAAACCATCTCATATAAAGTATATACTACTGTAGCAACTTCCGCAAGAGTTCCATGATCAAAAAGAACTCAAAAGAAAGCGATAAAGTGGCAAAAACAAATATTGGCAGAAATCTGTCAAAACTGAACAGCTGACAAAGGACGAATTTTTGAGGGATTTTCCGTTGCTCAAATCAAAAAGTGTTCAACTAAGAAAAGTTTGGATATAACCTGGGGCATATGCACAAGAAATTGCAGGTCCAAAAGATAAAAGGAGAATTTTCACGAAGTTTTACGGTGCAGCACCGAAAACAGTTTCAGGACAGCAACATCTCCAAATCTTTACCTCACTCAAATTAGAGGCTTCTCTTGGCACAAAAACGAAATAAACAAGATAAGGAGTGGTCATTACAGTAGTAATGACTTCCAAGACTCAAATAAAAGAAAAAGTACTGAAAAGTAAACAATGGGTTATCTCCCAAGAGTGCTTTTCTTTAACGCCTTTGAGCTAGGCGCAGAAAATTGCGAATCAAGTAATATCAAGTGATGAAGCATCAAGATCATAATTTGCTCTAAGAATATAGTCAAAAAGTAATTTATTTCTTTTCCTAGGGAAGTGTTCCATACCTTTCTTTAGTGGGAATTGATATTTGATAGTGCCTTCCCTCATATCAATGATAGCACCTACAGTTCGAAGAAAGGGTCTTCCCAAAATAATAGGACATGAAGCATGGCATTCAACGTCCATAACAAGAAAATCAACGGGAACAAGGTTATTGTTAACCACAATAAGAACATCATTAATCCTTCCCAAAGGTTTCTTCTAAGCAACATCAGCAATAGGTACATCAAAATAACACTTTTCAAGCGGTGGTAAATCAAGCATGTCATAAATCTTCTAGGCATGATAGAAATACTAGCACCTAGATCACATAAAGCATGGCAATCATAACCATTAACATGCATATCAATGATGGGTTCCCAACCATCTTCTAACTTCTTGGGAACAGAGGCTTTTTGCTTCAACTTTTCATCCCTAATCTTTATAAGAGCATTGGTAATATGCTTAGTAAAAGCAATATTTAAAGAACTAGCATTGGGAGTCAAAGCAAGCTTTTGCAAGAACAAAATTACTTCAGATATATTGCAGCCATCAACATCAAAATCATTAAAAGAAATAGAGCTATCATCTCCCACACTCCGAAAAATTTCAGCACTCTTTTGAGAAAAAGTTTTGGCAGTTTTAGGCTTTTTAACACAAGGAGTGAGAGTTTTCTCTGCACCAATCAAAGTAAGAGGGTTGCTATCAGTAGGAGCAACATCATTAGAGGTAGTAATAGTACATGCCTTCATCTCTCTAGCCATCTCATCTTCTCTTTCCCACCTGGCATGCAATTCCGCTAACAATCTAATATTTTCATCAATTCCAACTTGGGTAGCATTAGCGGCAGCAACAACATTGCTCACATTCACATCATTAGGAAACACTTTTAATTTCAGAAGTTCAACATCATGAGCAAGGCTATCAACTTTAGAAGCAAGAATATCAATTTTGCCTAACTTTTCCTCAACAGACTTGTTAAAAGCAGTTTGTTTACCGATGAAGTCCTTGAGCATTACCTCAAGCTCGGAGGGCGCGGCCCTAGTGTTGTTGTAGGAATTACCATAAGAGTTACCATAACCATTACCATTGGTAGAAGGATACGGCCTATAATTGTTACTAGCAAAATTGTTCCTATAAGCATTGTTATTAAAATTGTTATTTCTAATGAAATTCACATCAACTTGCTCTTCTTGGGCAACCAGAGAGGCCAAAGGAACATTATTAGGATCAACATGAGTCCTATCATTAGCAAGCATAGCCATAATGGTATCAATCTTATCACTTAAGGAAGAGGTTTCCTCAACAGAATTTACCTTCTTACCTTGTGGAGCTCTCTCGGTGTGCCATTCGGAATAATTTACCATCATGTTGTCGAGTAGCTTTGATGCGGCGCCCAAGGTAAGGGACATAAAAGTGCCTCCAGCAGCTGAATCAAGTAGGTTCCTTGAAGAAAAATTCGGTCCTGCGTAAAAAGTTTGGATAATCATCCAAGTAGTCAGTCCATGAGTGGGGCAATTCTTTACCATAGATTTCATTCTTTCCCAAGCTTGAGCAACATGTTCATTATCAAACTGAGTAAACTTCATAATATTGCTACACAAAGCTATAATCTTAGCAGGAGGATAGTATCTACCAATAAAAGCATCCTTACACTTAGCCCATGAATCAATACTATTCTTAGTTAAAGACAGCAACCAATCTTTAGCCTTTCCTCTCAAAGAAAAAGGAAACAACTTGAGCTTAATAATATCACTATCAACATCCTTATATTTCTGCATCTCACATAGCTCAACAAAATTGTTGAGATGAGCTGCAGCATCTTCAGTACTAGCACCAGAAAATTGCTCTTTCATAACAAGGTTCAATAAAGCAGGCTTGATCTCATAAAAGGTGGTAGCAGGAACAGGTGGTGCAATAGGAGTGCAGATAAAATCACTATTGTTCGTGCTAGCAAAGTCACACAACTTGGTGTTTTTAGGAGTACCCATTTCAGCAAAACGAAAGTAAACAAGTAAAAACAGCTACCAAGGATTCTAATTTTTTCGGGTTTTTGATATAAAAAACAATGCAGGTAAAATAAAATAAAGTAAAGCAAAACAAATAACAAAGTAAAGAATGTGTGTGCGAAGAACTCCCCTCGCAGAAGTCTTCTCTCTTCCCCGGCAATGGCGCCAGAAAAATAGCTGCTACTCGGTGATGATGGCGCCAGAAAAGAGCTGTGGCGTGTAGTTGATGTGGGAGCAGTAAGTCCTTGTGCGTGGTGAATAACCAGCCCGTTGGGAACCCCAAGAGGAAGGTATGATGAGTGTAGCAGCAAGTTTTCCCTCAATTAAGAAACCAAGGTTTATCGAACAGGAGAAGAGAGATGATGACGACTGAAGGTGTTGTGGAACCTGCACACACACAAACAAATACTTTGTTCCCAACTTGCGATGAGGTTGTCAATCTCACCGGTTTGCTTGAAACAAAGGTTATGAGTGTATCGACTGGAAAACAGTAGAGTATATGCGAGTAAAGTAAACAGTGCGGGAAAAGTAAACAGGTAATTGCAATATGATTAAAATAGGACCGGGGTCCACAGTTCACTAGTGGTGTCTCTCCATAGATAAAATAACATGCTGGGTAAACAAATTACAGTTGGGCAATTGATAGAATAAAGATAACGTGATATGTCAAGAAGATCACTATGAGATTTACTCTGGGCATTACAACAAAATACATAGACCGCCATCCAACTGCATCTATGATTAATAATCCACTCCCGGGGATATCATCCGAACACCCTAGAAGTATTAAGTTGCGAACAACAGATAATTGCATTAAGCAAAGTGTGTAATGTAAACAAAGCATATGCCCTTGAGCATATGAATGTTGTTTTCTCCCTAGTAGCAATAGCACATCTACCACCTTAGAGGTTTCTGTCACTCCCCCAGGTGAAATAGAGACATGAACCCACTATCGAGCATAAATACCCCCTCTTGGAGTCACTAGCAACTACTCGGCCAAGATAGCTACTAACAACGGAGAGCATGCAAGATCATAAACAACATAGAGATAACAAAAGATATAATTCAGTACAGCAACTTAATCATAAACACCAATATTCATCGGATCCCAACAAACCAACATCATAGAATTACATAACGGTGATCTCAATCATGTAGGGCAGCTCATGAGATCTAAACATGAAGCACATGGTGGAGAAGACAACCATCTAGCTACTGCTATGGACCCATAGTCCAAGGTAGACTACTCACTCATCACTCCGGAGGCAAGCATGGCGATGAAGAAGACCTCCGGTGGCGATTCCCCTCTCCGGCAGGGTGCCGGGAAGAGCTTCTGGACCCTCCCGATCTTCGGGTCGACGGCGGCGGCGGATCGCGATGTATTCTGGAAAACTGATCGGGCCCTTAGGTTTTTCTCGTCGGGGGGTCTTTATAGGCGAAGGGGCGATGTCAGAGGAGGGACCAGGCCTCCTCACACAGGGCTGGCGCGGCTAGGGGCCTGGCCGCGCCGCCTGTGCGTGTGGGGCCCACGTGGCCCTCCTCTGTCTCTTCTTCGGATGTCTGGAAGCTTCCCCGTGATATAAGTCTTCAGGAACTTGTTTCGTCCAATTCCGAGAATATTTCCTGTGTATCACTTCTGAAACACAAAAACAGCAGAAAACAGGAAACTGACACTGTGGCACTTCGTTAATAGGTTAGTTCCAGAAAATGCATAAAAATGCCACTAAATGTAACGAAACAATAGGCAAATGGTGTAGAAACAAGCATGGAGCATCAAAAATTATAGATACGTTTGAGACGTATCAGGATCCCCTGTACTTGGTCGAGTTGTAAGCAGATAAGCTTGTGCTGCCACTAGTGCTGCTTCGGGGGTTTTTGGTACGATGTTCCCCTGCTCGTCGACCGATAGGAAGGACGAGTCGAGGTTTTTGGAGATGCTTTGCCTTTCTGAGTACTCGAGGTTTTCGTACCTTGAACCATGTCGACGATTTCTCCTTGCGTTAGTGTGTGATGCATCGCTTCGTGCTCTACGAGCGGCGTTGCTAGCTGCAATGGCTGATACTTTTCTTTGTTGTATCTCTATTTTCTCCTTTGCTAGTTATTTTGCCTGCTGCCTTAGGGCATAATGATACCCCAACAACATGTCCTTGCTGGAATTTGATGGTATTGGCGTGCCGTGTTCTACGGCTTCTCTTATTATTCTCCATTCGTCGACTGATAGTCGAATTTTTTCCCTAGTTGTGAGGGATTCTGCTGTTTGCCCTTCTGCTAGGTGGTTTGCTCCTCTGTTGATATTTGTTGGGTTTAGCACTGGATTGTTGTTTTCGTCGAATTCTTCTGAATTGTCTCCTACAATGGCGAGCACCTGGCACTGTTTGCCGATGTTGCTATTAAAGCTTGAGAAGATCGAGTCACCATCTTCAGAAAGCTCTAACCCTGTCTTCCATGTATCTGTTGACTTGTCTGAGATATCGTCGAGGCAGATCATGAGATCTTCGAGTTGGACTTCTACGTCGAAATCTTCCATTGCTTTGTTGTCTTCTGCGATTTTTCCTTCTTGCCCTTCTTCTAAGCTGACAGGCGAGTTTACCTCGCTGGAAGAGCCTTCAGAATATTCCATCATTGCTACTGTTTAGGGCTCGCTTGCCGATGGATCTTGTTTCGTTGGATCTGAAAGGCGAGATGAACCCGATGGCCCGATGAAGATGCTTAAACTTCCGATTGTCAACTCCATTGAAAGGATCGTATGAGCGACTAGAGGGGGGGTGAATAGGAGCTACCCAATATTTTTAATTCTTTTCAAGTTAAGGCTAGACAAGAAGGTAAATTCTCTAGATGTGATACTAAGTGAATTTACCTAGAGTGACAAGCAAGCTAGCAATAACAATATAAGTAAAGGTACGAGTAAAGGATAGAGGTCACCGCAATGGAGACACGAAGACACGAGGATGTATTCCCGTAGTTCCTTCCTTGTTATGGGAAGTACGTCTACGTTGGAGAGGTGTGGTGCCACAAAGGCCACCAACGCCACAAAGGCTCACCCTATTCTCCGGTGAACAAGCCACAAAGGCGAGTCCACGCTCCACTAAGCGATGCCCTTGAAGGCGGCACGACACCTTTACACAAAGTATTGGGGCAAGCTCCACAACTCAATTGGAGGCTCCCAATAGGCCCACCAAGCTCTTACACACAAAGTCAAGCTTGGGGGACGGCTTCTTCCGGCTAGAAATCCGATGAATCACACAAGTAACAAGCCCCTCAACAAAGAGAGGGGGAAATCAAATCGCCTTGGTGGAAGTGTAGATCTAGGTCTTCTCCCTCAAATCCCAAAAGGGCTTTGAGTTCTATTGGCTAGGGAGAGAGATCTTGAGCTTTGAAGCTTTGGAACAATGGTGGAGAGAGAGTGGAAGCCGCAGTCCTGTCTTGAGGTGGAAGAAGACTATTTATAGTCCAAGCCAAGGACTAGCCGTTGCTGCCTTTTTAGGCCAGAGTCTCCGGGGTCCAGAGCCCGGAGTCTCCGGGGTAAGTCGACAAAGCCGGAGTCTCCGGGCCAGAGACAAGCTTCTGAAAAAGCTTCCGCCCAGAGTCTCCGCCCCCATATCTGGGACGAGCGACACTCGACGAAAAACGACCCCGGAGGCTTAGGCCGGAGTCTCCGGTCCCTGACCAAAGACTCCGGCGTGTGAACACCGGAGTCTCCGGGTAGGAGACCCGGAGTCTCCGGCGCAGAAACGCCAGCAACAAGTGATCTTCTGATTTTCACCTATAATGAAGATTAAACTGAGACACAAGGTTAGATACCTGAGTATTGACAACAAACACCCAAAAATACATTTTGCTAGAAGATGCTCTTTCATCCATCTCTTGATTTTCGTCGATGTCTGAACTGCTGTTGGCTAAAAGTGAAAAAGCCGTCGAATTCATGATTCCAACGCCCAGGTCCCCACGGTCGGCGCCAATTGACGAGGGTTAACTCGACAAATGCCCTAGATGAAGGACTTAGGATCGGGGAGATAGGGCATCGGATGAACTCGAAGGTAAGGTTAGTCGAAATAGGTGTATATCGAAAGTAAACTTGGGTGTTGAACCTGGCTTGCTTTCAATCTGGCCTACACCGTCCCCTCCTGGCCCCTATATATAAGTGGCCAGGTCTCGAGGATCAGGTAGGGTCCGATACAGATTACAATATCGACATACGGTAAGAACTCGTATCTCGGCTATCTTTACAATTGGGCCTAGCTTAACGGGCCTCAGGGATACTCAACTAACGGGCTCTATTAGCTATACCCTTGTCACCCGTTTTACCGCAAAATTCACAAAGAAAAGGATAAAGCTCACAAACCCTTTCACCAAGCTCATCTAGATCCCTGAGCCACACATTGGTTTCTTCATTCCCGTGGGTGATGCAATAATCTACCTTTTTATGACTCTGTTCACAAGGTCTATGTATTCCACAAAAATTAACATGCTGATAGGAAATAGGAATTTCAGAGGTTCGAGCATGTTTATTGCAATCATCAACAACAATATCATTTTCTATGCAAGTGTCCTTAAAAGGTTCATGATACACGTCCCCATTTCCTTTAGGAACATTAATATGGGAAGCAAAGGTTTTAAAACAATCAATCATAATTTGAGGATCAAGACCATACTTAGCACTAAGCTCTTGAAAATCAACAGTTTCAGCGAAAGACTTAATGCAATCAAACTCGTAATTCATACCTGATCCTTTATCTTTGTCGCTATCCCAACCTTCAATATTGTTTTGAATTGTTTCAAGCAGACCCCACTTGGTGTCGACATCCTTGCTTGTGAAAGACCCATCAAAGCATGCATCTAGATAGTCCTTGTAATATCCTGAAAGCCTTGCATAAAAGTTATTAATAAAAATATTATGGGGAAGATCATGAATAGGACATTTATGCATTAGAAACTTCAATCTTCCCCATGCTTGGGCAATGCTTTCTCCCTCATGCGGATGGAAATTATAAATGTAATTTCTATCTTTATAAACCTCACTAGAAGGATAGAATTTAGAATAAAAGAGAGGTACAATTTCCTCCCACTCAACCGGTCGGCCATCCTTCAGTGCTTTATACCATTCCGCACCTCTGCCCTTCAGTGATAAAGAAAATAGCTTCCTCTTAACTTGGTTCATTGAAATACCTGCACACTGGAACAACTCACATAATTCATGTATAAAGAGCAAATGATCATCGGGATGGACAGTTCCATCTCCTAAATAGCAGTTATTCATAGCACGATCAACAATTTTCATAGGTATTTTAAAAGGATGAGGAGCACAAGCATCATTAGAAACATCACATATGGGAGATAAAATATCATCAGAGAAAACTTTCTCCACTAAAGCTAGGGAACTAAAAATATCATGCTTAACAAAACCAGCTTCCCCAAGCTTAGACTTTTCCATAGCATTAGCAATAACGGGATTCAAAGCATTCATACTAATAACATTGCTATGCGAAATAAGCTCCAAAGGTTTTCAATTTTCTCTTCAAATCTAAACTCAGAAAAAAAGACTAAAGAACTCTTTATTTTCCATTAAGCCTAACTAGTGAAAATAAAAACAAGAAACAAAAAGATATAATTGCAGAATCTAAAGGAAATAACTCCGAGCACTCACACAGGAGGATGCGAGTACCTTTTACCTTACCTCCCCGGCAATGGTGCCAGAAAAGAGCTTGATGTCTACGCACGCGTCTGTTCTTGTAGACAGTGTTGGGCCTCCAAGTGCAGAGGTTTGTAGAACAGCAGCAAGTTTCCCTTAAGTGGATCACCCAAGGTTTATCAAACTCGGGGAGGAAGAGGTCAAAGCTATCCCTCTCAAGCAACCCTGCAATTACGACACAGAAAGTCTCTTGTGTCCCCAACACACCCAATACACTTGTCAGATATATAGGTGCACTAGTTCGGCGAAGAGATAGTGAAATACAAGTAGTTGTGATGATTATAAGTAGCAAATGTGATCTGAATTAAAAATGGCAGCAAGCAAACATGTAACAAAACAGGAAGTAAACGGTGTGCAAAGCTTGGAAATAAGGCATAGGGATCATACTTTCACTAGTGGACACACTCCCAAAAAATATAACATAATTGAACCAATAGATACTATCATCAATATGCAACTCAAAACAATTCTCCAATGGAAAACGAACACTAATCATGCGTACGGCTACGAAGCACTCCTCAAAGTCCGTATGTACCCAAACTAGATTGTCCCACACTATCACCGTGAACGCACTAGATGGTTCCAACAAACACCAACATTTCATAGAGACATTAACCAAAAAGATACACATGATGCACACACTAGTCACCTTTACACCATGATACGAGGTATCTCCGGACAGTACAATAATAAAGCATAGGAGTAGCATAATATCTGAATAATAACATCTACCAATTCAACTAGATACAAAGCTCATGATCACATAAAGTTCACATCATGGGAGAGAGAGGTGAACCACATAGATACTGGTAGAGCCCTCAACCTCGGGGGAGGACTACTCCCTCCTCATCATAGGAGACAGCAAGGTTGATGGAGATGGCGGTGAGGTCGATGGAGACGGCGGAGACGGCGATAGAGACCGATGGAGATGGCTTCGGGGGCACTTCCTCGTCCCGGCAGGGTGCCGAAATAGAGACTTCTGTCCCCCAAAATTCATCGGTGGTGGTGGCGGAGCTGCGGAACTCTTTCTGGGAAATTGCCGATACCCTAGGGTTTTCCGTCCTGAGGCTTTATATAGGCGAAGGGGCATCGTCAGGGGCCTGCCAGGGCGCCCTCACACGTAGGGGGCGCGGCCAGGGGCCAGGCCGCGCCGCCCTATTGTGTGGGGCCCTCGTGGCCCCACTCCGTCTCCTCTTTGGTTCTCTAGAAGCTTCGGTGAATTTCTGGACATTCGGATTTTCTTTCGTCCAATTCCGAGAATATTTCCTGTGTAGCTTTTCTGAAACACAAAAACAGCAGAAAAAGGGAACTGGCACTATGGCATCTTGTCAATAGGTTAGTTCTGGAAATCGCATAAAAACGCCACGAAGTGTAACGAAACACAAGGCAAATGGTGTAAAAACAAGCATGGAGCATCAAAAATTATAGATACGTTTGAGACGTATCAGAGGGCGATTCCGTCCGCAGGTGCTATGCACCGTTGGAGAACCCCTGTGGTGCTGTGCTTGTAGAGTTCTCTGTTGATTATCGTGAAGGCCTTGGAGCGCCGCAGGATCTGTCGACGATGGATAGTGTCTTCTGGGAGTTCGCCTCGTGTCAGGTAGGCTAGGTACGGCTTTGTCCAGACCGCTTCGATGAGCATGACTGTGGCTGTTTCCTTGGACAGGTCTTCTGTTCCCGCTGCTGGGGTGGGACCTGACTGCTTATCCCCCAAGTGTGTTGCTAATGCTGGGTCGATGACTGGCTTGATCTTGACGGAGCGCTTGAATATCTCCTCGAAGAAGACTCCTGGCGGTATCGGCAAACACCTGGATCCAATGTTGGCCAAGTTGTCTGCCTCTTCGTTGCTTTCCCAGCCAATATGCGTCACCTCGCACCCTTCGAAGTCGCCTTTGAGCTTGTCGTACATTGCACGATATGCGATCATGTTTGCGCAGGTTGCGTCACACTCTTTCATGACTTACTGGGCGATGAGGTTCGAGTCTCCGTGGATCTTGATGCGAGTGGCGCCATAGGCTTTCGCCATACGCATACCGTGCAGCACGGCTTCGTATTCCGCTTCATTGTTCGAGGGGTTCGCGAAGCGCATACGTAAGACGTAGCGCATCTTGTCCCCCTGTGGTGACACGAGGACCACTCCTGCTCCCAAAACTCGCTTGGACCCATCGACATATATAGTCCAGCAATTCGACAGGTCTGGGAGATCGGGCATCTGCACTTCGGTCCATTCGGCTATGAAATCTGCAGGACTTGCAACTTGATCACTGACTGCCGCTGGTACGTGATCTCCCAGGGCCCTAGGGTGATTCCCCATAGCGAAATATGCCATGTGGCATCGGGGTTGTTGAGGATGCTGGATACTGGAGTCGAGGCCACCACCACGATGGAGTGGTATTCGAAGTAGTGCAGCAGCTTCTTCCCTGTCATGTAGATGGTGTACGCCAGCTTCTGATAATGGGGGTACCTTTGCTTGGTCAGGGACAGGACCTCGCTGAGGTAGTACACCGGTCTTTGCACCCCGTGCTCCTTGCCATCCTCTGCGCGTTCTCAACATGACCTCGACCACCAAGGCGGAACTAACGACTTGATTCGTTGCGGCTATGTACAGTAACATCGGCTCTTTTTCTCGAGGAGTGACTAGGACCGGGGACGTCGAAAGGCGACGCTTGAGGTCGTCGAACGTGGCCTGTGCCTCTTCTGTCCAAGTAAAGTTGTCCGTCTTCCGGAGGAGCTGATAGAAGGGGAGAGCCTTTTCGCCGAGCTTGCTTATAAAGCGGCTAAGCGCTACTAGTCGACCTGTCAGCTGCTGGACATGTCGAAGCGTCTTTGGCGGCTGCATGTTGATGATGGCTTGAATCTTTTCTGGGTTGCCCTTGATTCCTCTCTCAGAGATGAGGTAGCCCAGCAGCTGGCCTGTAGGTACTCCGAAGGAACACTTCTTCGGGTTGAGCTTAATGTTGTAGCGGTCGAGGTTGGCAAAGGTTTCTCTCAGATCGTCGAGCAGGCTGTCTGACTTTGTGGATTTGATGACGATGTCGTCGACGTAGACCTCGATGTTGCGGCCGATTTGTTCCTTTAGGCACGCCTGCATGCACCGTTGATAGGTGGCTCCGGCGTTCTTGAGCCCGAAGGGCATTGTCATGTAGCAGTATACCCCGTGCGGGGTGATGAACGCTGTTTTGTCCACGTCTTCAACCTTTAACCTTATCTTGTTGTACCCAGAGTACGCGTCGAGAAACGAGAGACGCTCGCAGCCAGCGGTTGAATCAATGATCTGGTCGATTTGGGGTAGAGGAAAGTATTCTTTCGGGCAGTGCTTATTTAGCGCCGTGAAGTCGATGCACATCCTGTAGATCTTGGTGTCCTTCTTTTCCACCATGACCGGTGGTGAAAACCATATGGCCTCCTTTATCTCTCTGATGAATTTTGCCTCGAGGAGACGATTTATTTCTTCGCCCATTGATCGGGCCTTTTCTGGGTTGTAGCGGCACATCGACTGCTTGATCGGCTTTGCGTTAGGGAAAATCTTTAGCTCATGCTCGGCGAGTTCCCTGGGGATGCCTGGCATATCTGCTGGACACCAGGCGAACATCCTCCAGTGCTCACGGAGGAACTCGACGAGCGCGCTTTCCTATGTGGGGGAAAGAGAATTCGACACCCGCGCGGTCTTGGTTGGATCCGTCGGGTGGATTTGGTGCTCTCAAGTGTCTTTCCTAGCGTCGAATGATAGCTCTGGGGCGTTCTGATGACCCACAAGTATAGGGGGTGTATCATAGTACTTTCGATAAATAAGAGTGTCGAACCCAACGAGGAGCAGAAGGTTTTGACAAGTGGTTTTGATCAAGGATTCACTGTAAATACTAGCAAACAGGTTTTCAGGGGTATTTGGTAATGCAAGTAAATAAAGTACGAGTAAATAAAAGACAATAGTAATAATTTCTGCAAGTGGCCCAATCCTTTCTAGAGCAAAGGACAAGCCGGTTGTGTAACTTATGATAACCAAACGTTCTCGAGGACACACGGGAGTTTCTGTCAAGTGCTTTTACTTCATACCGCTAAATAATCTTTATTGGTTTGATAAGTGTTATGGGGGTGAACCTGTGCTAGCGCACTACCCTTACTAGGATAAATACACACTTGTGATTATACCCCTTGCAAGCATCCGCAAATACAAGAAAGTAATTAAGATAAATCTAAGCACATCCTTAAACTCTAAGATCCCACGCTCCCTGGTGTAATGGTTTCCCAACGGAGGTTTACGTTTCTGTCACTCCAGCAACCCCACAATTGGTAGCCAAATACACAATGCATCTCACTAGGCCCATAAATGGTGAAGTATCATGTAGTCGATGTTCACATGACACACTAGTGAAATAACACCACAACAAATAAATATCAAACCATTAAATATTACTCAACATAATTCCACTACTAACGACTTGACTTCTCCCATGTCCTCAAGAACTAAATGAACTACTCACAAGACATCATATGGATCATGATCAGAGGTGAAATAATGGTAAATAACAATCTGAACATAAACCTTAATTCAACGGTTCCACTCAATAGCATCAACCACAAAAGTAATCAACACCGGGAAAGTTTCCCCTAAGAATTTGACAAGATTCAACTCAAGATGTTACAACGGGATGGCGTGGTGATGGTGGAGATGAAGGTGTTGGTGATGGAGATGATGATGATGATGATCCCGATGAAGTCTGGCGCGATGGTGATGACGATGGCGACGATCTCCCCTCTCCGGGAAGGAATTTCCCTGGCAGATTTCTGCCTGCCGGAGAGCTTTTCTCTCTCTTGTGTTTTCCGCCCCACAGAGGCGGCGGTGTCTATCTCTGAGCACCCCCCCCCTAGACTTAGGTTTTCGGGGATGATGAAATACGTGAAGGGGCTATGGCAGAAGTGGGCCAGGGGGCTCTCACCATAGGGCGGCGCGGCTAGGGGCTGGGCCGCGCCCCCTGGTGGTGAGGCTGACCTATGGCCCCTCTCGCCTCCTCCTTCTGGCTTCTTCAGTCTTCTGGTAAAATATATTTTTCTGGTATTTTTCTGGAATTTTCCTGATCTTCGAAATATGGTGTCTTGATGGTCCTTTTTCCAGCAGAATCTTGACTCCGGCAGCAAATCCTCCAATGATCATCAAACATGTAAAAACAGAGGAAATACCATAAGTATCATCTCTAAATGTGAAATATGTCAATGAATAACAGTAAATTATGATACAAAATAGTGATGCAAAATGGACGTATCAACCCCCCCAAGCTTAGACCTCGCTTGTCCCCAAGCAAAAACTAAACTCGGTAAACATGACCACAGGTTTATGGAGTGATGTGTCGATAATCAAAATACAGACAAGAAGCATCACATTCACCAAGGCACAAGTTATAATAGACAGCAACTTCCCTTTATATGATATAGACTTGCAATAAGTAAAAGGGAATCACAAATAAGGATACACAAGGTAAACTCTAATTGGTGATGGCAAACCTTAGTTCTTGGTCAGAGAACAATGAACAAACTATACTTATTTTTGAACGGAGCCTTTTTAAAATAGAGATAATATAGCAAAAACCATATGCTCAATGAAACAAACTTTTGCATTCATAGAAAGCTTTCAAAGATATATTCCTTCAGACAAAAGCATTGTACTAACAAAAGAAGTTAGTAAACATGATTAAACGGATCAACATATGAATGAATGAGTGAAACATAACAACTCAAATGCTTGCTTGAGATAGAAGGGAATAGGTTGACTCAACATGAAAGTAAAAGACAGGCCCTTCGCAGAGGGAAGTAGGGATTAAACGTGTGCTAGAGCTTTTCTTTTGTAAAACAGAGATAAAAGTTGTTTTGAGAGGTGGTTGCTTTTGTCAACGACTAGCAACGGAGTTCTTGATATCTTCCATACTAAACAAGTGAGAGCGGTTCCGAGATGTTTGATTAGTTGGCACATTGGTGCTCTTTTATAGCTTGGCACTCCTCCCCACCTTTTCCTTTCTCAAACCATGGCTAACCGATTCCATCGGGTGCCAACCAACTTTCACATACCATGGAGGAGTGCCTTTTTCTTTCCTTTTTGAGATTACAATGGTCTGGCCAGCTCCCTTGCAAAATTAATGACGAGCAGATGAAGCTGCCTAGTCGAGGGGTACTTAATTTAGTATGGAAGATAACAAACCCATCCACTACGTCCTCATGAGCTAAAAATAGTGGCACAAAATGAGAAGTATTTGAAGGTTTTTGAAAGGTAGCACATGAAAATTTACTTGGAATGGCTTGAAATACCATGCATAGGAATTTATAGTGGACTCTTTGGAAGTAACTTGGTTTTTGGGAGTTGGATGCACGAGAAGTATTCCCTCTCAGTATAGGTTTTTGGCTAGCAAGGCTGGGTAGCAAGCATAAGAGTTGCATGAAACAAACAAACATACATATAATAAGAACAATCATGCAAACTTCCTTGAAGGTACAACAATTTTAACTTTGAGAATAAAAATGCTTATAAGCCAAACATGAAGGAAAACTGAAGTAATGTAACTACAAGAACTTCTTTCTTATTTTCTACTCAAATCTCAAGGTAATGTTGCTACTGACCAAGCTAAGTTTGCCAAAACCAACTAAATTTACTCATGCTCCCAAAGTGATACCAATACTAATCAACAAGACTAATCGTATAAGAAACATTGCAAACTAAAATAAAGTGTGCGGAAAGTAAACGATAAAACTTCTCATTAATATTTCATTACCGCAACTCACACCAAGGGATACATAGATAACCAACTAAGGAGGATACTTCCACACTGCAAACTATTCTATAAGATAACTTCTCTATTCATGATATGACTCTACTTGAAAAGTAAATGAGTAAAAGGTGATGATGTGATACCGCGGCACTCTCCCAAGCTTGGAACAAGCCAAGGGGATGCCTATACCCTGATGAATTACTCCTTCGGCGGTGGTGGGACCACCCTTTGGTTTAATGAAATATTCCAGCATCCTATGAAGCCTGAGATTCTCCCCTTGAAGTATCTGTATCTCCCTTTCCAGAACTCGGTATTGGGCACAAAGCTCGTCAGTGACCAGCATACCCTCTTTTATTATAGGCATGAAATTTAGATCCAAGACTGGAAACGTTGGTCCCCGCATATCATGAGAAAAGGCACGTCCGGCGTTCATTGACCCTACAAAAGTAGAGTTTCTCGCCCTTGATTTTCTAGCCTCCTATTCCTCCTTCAGCTTGGGGTCATCTTCCATAGGCCTCTTTCCCTTGTCGTCGCTTGAAGAGTCCATGGTGCTCTCGAAACTTAAGATCAACTCCTGACAAAAACAGCTCGAAACGAAACACGATGAGAAAACAATATACAGACCTCGGGTAATCTGGGGGGTTATATAGGCAAAAATTATACATCGAAACGAAATCACAGGAGGAAATCGGGATGGAAATGAGCTCCGGGGTGGTCTCACCACAGGGTGGCGCGGCCTGGGGTGGGCCCGCGCCCCCTGGTGGTGAGGAGCCACCGGACTCCGTCTTCTGCCCGTTTTCGTCTCGTGATTTTTCATATTTAATAAAAACAACAAAAATATTAATGGAAAAGTTTTTCGCGAACCTTTTCTGACTAAAACTGTTACCTATTCGAAAACGAACTCTGCAGGTTCCTGCAAATTGTCCTGGATGAATTCCTCCAGAGAAACTGTTTGAATAACATCAACATCTTCATTATAAGAATCTCCAACAATATAATGTTTGAGTCTTTGCCCATTCACCACTTGTGTAGTGTCATCTTTTAATGAAGCAATCTTTATCGCACCTCAGCGGTACACTTCCACAATAACATATGGTCCTTCCCATTTAGAGAGTAATTTTCCTGCAAATTTTTTGAGACGAGACCTATACAATTGAACTTTCTCACCAACATGAAACTCTCTTTTAAGAATTCTCTTATCATGCCATTGCTTTACTTTCTCTTTGAAAAGTCTGGCATTCTCATAGGCTTCGTTTCTCCACTCATCTAGAGAACTCAAATCTAACAGCCTTTTCTTACCGGCAAGTTTAAAATCCCTATTAAGCTCTTTCACCGCCCAAAAAGCTTTGTGTTCTAATTCTAAAGGCAAGTGACATGCTTTTCCGTAAACCATTTTGTAAGGAGACATGCCCATGGGGTTCTTATAAGCAGTTCTATAAGCCCATAAAGCATTGTTTAACTTGCTAGCCCAGTTTTTCCTAGATCTATTGACAGTCTTCTGCAAGATAGACTTGATCTCTCTATTTGAAAGATCTACCTGCCCACTAGTTTGGGGATGATAAGCAGAAGCAATTCTATGATTAACGTCATATCTAGCAAGAGTTTTTCTAAAACCGCCATGAATAAAATGAGAACCTCCGTCAGTCATAAGATACCTAGGCACACCAAACCTAGGAAAAATAATATCCTTAAGCATTTTTAACGAGGTCTCATCATCAGCACTCTTTGTAGGTATGGCTTCTACCCACTTGGTAACATAATCAACAGCAACAAGTATATGAGTATACCCTTTTGAAGGAGGAAAAGGACCCATAAAGTCAAATCCCCAACAATCAAATGGTTCAATAACAAGAGTGTAACTCATAGGCATTTCATTACGTCTAGAAATATTACCTACTCTTTGACATTCATCGCAAGATAAAACATACCTTCTAGCATCTTTAAAGAGGGTTGGCCAATAAAAACCTGATTGTAGAACCTTTTGTGCGGTTCTATCTCCAGCATGATGTCCTCCATAAGCGCTTCCATGGCATTTTCTCAATATTTCTTGTTGCTCATATTCTGGTATGCATCTTTTCATAATACCATCAACTCCTTCTTTATATAAGTGTGGGTCATCCCAAAAGTAATGCCTCAAATCATAAAAGAATTTTCTTCTTTGCTGAGCTGTAAAGGTCAGAGGCAAATACTTGGAAACAATAAAGTTAGCATAATCAACATACCAAGGAAGGTCTCGCGAAGTTACATTTATTGAAGCCAACTGTTCATTTGGAAAACTATCATTAACAGGAATAGGATCAAAAGAAATATTTTCCAATCTAGACAAGTTGTCAGCCACAGGATTTTCAGCACCTTTCCTATCTAAAATATGCAAATCAAACTCTTGTAAAAGCAACACCCATCTAATAAGCCTAGCCTTAGCATCCTTCTTCATCATAAGATATCTAATAGCAGCGTGATCAATATGAATAGTAAATTTAGAATCAATAATGTAAGGTCTAAACTTATCACATGCAAAAACAACAGCAAGAAACTCTTTCTCAGTGGTAGCATAATTCTTCTGAGCAGCATCAAGAGTCTTACTAGCATAATGAATAACATTCAACTTATTATCTACGTGCTGTCCAAGAACAGCACCAACAGCAAAATCACTAGCATCACACATAATTTCAAAGGGTAAATTCCAATCAGGTGGTTGAACAATAGGAGGAGTAGTTAAAGCCTTCTTAAGAGTTTTAAAAGCTTCCTTACAATCATCATCAAAGACAAATGGTACATCTTTTTGAAGAAGATTAGTAAGAGGCTTTGAAATCTTAGAGAAATCTTTAATAAACCTCCTATAGAAACCAGCATGACCAAGAACACTACGAATACCTTTAATATCTCCGGGACAAGGCATTTTCTCAATTGCCTCAACTTTTGCTCTATCAACTTCAATACCTCCTTCAGAAATTTTATGTCCAAGGACAATTCCTTCATTTACCATAAAGTGGCATTTCTCCCAATTAAGAACAAGATTAGTTTCTTCACACCTCTGCAAAACTTTATCAAGATTGTGCAAACAATTATCAAAAGACATTCCATAGACGGAGAAGTCGTCCATGAAAACCTCCACAATTTCTTCACAAAAACCATGAAAAATAGCAGATATGCATCTTTGAAAAGTAGCAGGAGCATTGCATAAACCAAACGGCATGCGTCTATAAGCATAAGTTCCATAAGGACAAGTAAAAGTGGTATTCTCTTGATCTTCCGGTTTAACAGCAATCTGAGAGAAACCGGAATAACCATCAAAAAAATAAAAGTGAGTCTTCTTAGATAACCTCTCTAGCATTTGATCTATAAACAGTAAAGGATAATGATCTTTCTTAGTAACTTTGTTTACCTTTCTAAAATCAATGCACATTCTATAACCAACTACTACCCTTTGAGGAATAAGCTCATTATTCTCATTAGGCACAACAGTCATACCTCCTTTCTTAGGAACACAATGAACAGGACTAACCCATCTACTATCAGCAATAGGATAAATAATGCCAGCATCAAGGAGCTTCAATACCTCATTTCTTACCACTTCCTTCATCTTGGGAATTAAGCGGCATTGATGTTCGACAACTGGCTTTGCATCTTCCTCCATATTAATAGCATGCTGACATAAAGTGGGAGAAATCCCTTTTAAATCATCAAGAGTATATCCCATAGCTCCTCGATGTTTCCTCAATATCTCCAATAACCTTTCTTCTTCCTTTCCTGAAAGTTTAGAACTGATAATAACAGGATATATTTTCTTATCATCTATATAAGCATATTTAAGATCATCAGGTAAAGGTTTTAATTCAAAAACAGGATCATCCTTAGGTGGTAAAGTGGTACCAAGATCCTCCACAGGTAAATTGTGCTTGATCAATGGTGGTTGACGAAAGAAAATATCATCAATCTCTTCTCTTTCCTTCCTGTAAACATCACTTTCATGGTCCTCCATGAATTGCTGCAAAGCATTATTAGGAGCAAGAGCAATAGAAGCAAGCTGTTCAACTCAAAAATTTTCATCAGGTATGTCATTTTCATAAGAAATCTTAGCAAACTTGGAAAAATTGAACTCATAAGATTCTCCATTAAACTTAGTGAAAATTTTCTCCTTCTTACAGTCTATCATAGCACCACAAGTATTCAAAAAGGGTCTACCAAAAATAATAGGACAAGTTTTACTAGCTTCTGTACCAAGTACTAGGAAATCAGTGGGTTATTTAGTCTTACCGCAAAGAACTTCCACATCTCGAACAATACCCAGAGGCCAAACAGTCTCTCTGTTAGCAAGCTGAACAACCACATCAATATCTTCAAGTTCACAAGGGCCAATCTCATACATAATTTCTATGTAAAGCTCTAAAGGAATGGCACTTGAACTAGCACCAATGTCGCATAAACCATAATATCAATGATCGCCAATCCTGACAGAAATAACAGGAACACTTGTTTTCCTACGCCTTTTAGGATGCGAAATAATGTTAGAAGCATCTTCACAAAAGAGAATATATTCATCCCCTACATCTTTAGTAACAAGGTCCTTCAATATAGCCACAGGAGACTTAATAGTAATTTGCTCATCCGGTTCTACAGCTTTCTTAGTACTTTTATTAGACACACTTACCAAAGTAGAATGCTCTTTTACCTTAGCAGGGAAATGTGTCTTCTCAAAATAAGGTTCATGCAAAATGCTATCAACAGTACAAACTTTAGTAGCTGCAGCAGGAATATGACTAATAGAATCTTTATAAGGCGCATGATATTTGTTCCAATCTTTCTTTGGAACATCAAGATAAGAGGCAAAAGCCTTAAGACAATTAGCAAGTATTTGAGAATCAAGACCATAAGCAGTGCTAACATTATGAAAGTCATCAGTTCCCATAAAAGTTTTAATGCATTCATAATCATAATTTATACCTGACCTCCTACCTTTGTAGTTTTCCCATCCTTCAGCATTTTCTTGAATAAGGTCGAGGAGATTCCATTTAGCATATTCTTTCATATGGGTAAATGATCCAAAACAGGAGGCATCCAAATAATCCTTATCATGAAGAGCAAGTCTCGCATAAAAATTATCAATAACAATATTATTGGGAAGCTCATGAATGGGACATTTGAGCATTAGTAACTTCAATCTCCCCCACGCTTGGGCAATACTCTCTCCATCATGAGGCCAAAAGTTATATATTCGATTACGATCTTTATGAATTTCACTTGGAGGATAAAACTTGGAATAAAAGAGAGGCACAATTTCCTCCCATGCAATAGATGGACCATCTTTTAGCAGCCGATACCACTCCTCAGCTCTGCCTTTCAATGATAAAGAGAATAGCTTCCTCTTAACCTGGCTCGGTGAAATACCTGCACACTTGAACAACTCGCATAATTCATGTATAAAGAGTAAGTGATCACCTGGATGGACAGTTCCATCTCCTGAATAGCAGTTATCCATAACACGCTCAACAATTTTCATAGGTATTTTAAAAGGATCTAATTGAGCAGGTGGTGGTGGTGGTTCATCCACACGTGCAGCAGTGGTAGTAGTGTTCCCAAATAGGAAACCAAATGGAGAATTCTCCATAGCAAAATAAAATAAAAATAAAAGACAAAAATAAAAACAATACTCACAGCGACGGTTACCTTTACCAATTCCACTCTTCAATAGCGCTTCACTCCCCGGCAACGGTGCCAGAAAATAGTCTTGATGACCCACAAGTATAGGGGGTGTATCGTAGTACTTTCGATAAATAAGAGTGTCGAACCCAACGAGGAGCAGAAGGTGTTGACAAGTGGTTTTGATCAAGGATTCACTGTAAATACTAGCAAACGGGTTTTCAGGGGTATTTGGTAATGCAAGTAAATAAAGTACGACTAAATGAAAGACAATAGTAATAATTGCTGCAAGTGGCCCAATCCTTTCTAGAGCAAAGGACAAGCCGGTTGTGTAATTTATGATAACCAAACGTTCTCAAGGACACACGGGAGTTTCTATCAAGTGCTTTTGCTTCATACCGCTAAATAATCTTTATTGGTTTGATAAGTGTCATGGGGGTGAACCTGTGCTAGCGCACTACCCTTACTAGGATAAATACACACTTGTGATTATACCCCTTGCAAGCATCCGCAAATACAAGAAAGTAATTAAGATAAATCTAACCATAGCCTTAAACTCTAAGATCCTACGCTCCCTGGTGTAATAGTTTCCCAATGGAGATTTAGGTTTCTGTCACTCCAGCAACCCTACAATTGGTAGCCAAATACACAATGCATCTCACTAGGCCCATAAATGGTGAAGTATCATGTAGTCGACGTTCACATGACACACTAGTGAAATAACACCACAACAAATAAATATCAAACCATTAAATATTACTCAACATAATTCCACTACTAATGACTTGACTTCTCCCATGTCCTCAAGAACTAAACGAACTACTCACAAGACATCATATGGATCATGATCAGAGGTGAAATAATGGTAAATAACAATCTGAACATAAACCTTAATTCAATGGTTCCACTCAATAGCATCAACCACAAAAGTAATCAACACCGTGAAAGTTTCCCCTAAGAATTTGACAAGATTCAACTCAAGATGTTACAGCGGGATGGCATGGTGATGGTGGAGATGAAGGTGCTGGTGATGGAGATGATGATGATGATGATCCCGATGAAGTCTGGCGCGATGGTGATGACGATGGCGACGATCTCTCCTCTCCGGGAAGGAATTTCACCGGCAGATTTCTGCCTGCCAGAGAGCTTTTCTCTCTCTGGTGTTTTCCACCTCGCAGAGGCGGCGGTGTCTATCTCTGAGCCCCCCCCCCCCTTGACTTAGGTTTTCGGGGACGATAAAATACGCGAAGGGGCTCTGGCAGAAGTGGGCCAGGGGGCTCTCACCACAGGGTGGCGCGGCCAGGGGCTAGGCCACGCCCCCTAGTGGTGAGGCTGCCCTGTGGCCCCTCTCGCCTCCTCCTTCTGGCTTCTTCAGTCTTCTGGTAAAATATAAATTTCTGGTATTTTTCTGGAATTTTCCCGATCTTTAAAATATGGTGTCTTGATGGTCCTTTTTAAAGCAGAATCCTGACTCCGGCAGCAAATTCTCCAATGATCATCAAACATGTAAAAACAGAGGAAATACCATAAGTATCATCTCTAAATATGAAATATGTCAATGAATAACAGTAAATTATGATATAAAATAGTGATGCAAAATGGACGTATCACGTTCTGCTGCGCCAGTGGATCGACATCCATGTTAGTACTCTCCCTTATGTGGTTGAGCTCTTCGTGCACCCCAAACATCTAGGACATGCTGTTGAAGTCCTTGTTGCAGTTTTCAGAGCGGGCAAAACTTCCGCTGATCATCAGTGGTCCTTTGTTTGCGGGCATCCGTAGCTTGAGATAGGCGTAGTGTGGCACCGCCATGAATCGAGCAAACGCCGGTCGCCCGAGGATGGCATGATACTGCGAAGGCCAATCGACGACCTCAAACTCGATCTTCTCCTTCCTGAAGTTTGCAGGAGTGCCAAAAATGACGTCTAGGTGTATCGCCCCCAGTGGGTATGTCGGCTTCCCTGGGACGATACCGTGGAAGGATGTCTCCATCGGCAGGAGTTTGTCCATCGGGATCTTGATCTTGCGTAGCGTGTCTGCGTAGATGAGATTTAGGTTGCTCCCTCCATCCATGAACACTTTTTAGAGGAAAACCTGCTATCTGCGCATCGAGGACCAACGCGTGGTGTCCAGGGCGCGGGATCTTCGGTGGGTGATCTGACCGGTCGAAGCCGATCGGGTGCTCTGACCAGTTCAAGTATTCGGGCGCCGCCGATGGCGCATGCTCGGCGTGAAACACCTCTCTGTCGCGCTTCCTCTGAACATGATTCGTCAGGCGTCCTCTCTAGATCATAGGTACGAAACCTCACGGTGGCGGGAACGCTTCTTCTTTGACGGCTGGTTGTCGCGGCTCGACATGCTGGATCATGGAGGCTTGATGGCCTTGCTGCACCATGTTTGCTGGTAGGTTAGGAGGTGGCGGCGGCGCGTTGTAGGCCACGCTACCTGCGACCGGTTGCTCAGTCTGCATCCTGTCCTGAAGAGCTTGACTGAGTCGAAGGAACTCCCTGCACTCGATAAGGAGATGCGCAGGTTTTCGCCTCCCGTCCTTGTCGATGTAGGTGTGCCTAGTACACCCTCCGTTGAGCATCTCCTCCGCCGAAAGTGGCAGCACGTCACGACGCCGATGCCACTCCGTTCTTGGCCTCGAGTCGTGGCCATCGCTTCTACTGCTGCTTCCGTAGTAGTTGTTCCCTTGCCTTGGTCCATCATGGTTGTCATCGCGGTCATTGTTTATGTAGCATGCTGCTACCATATCCGTCGTATCCGCATGCTCGTAACAACTTCAGCGTCCTTTCTTCTGTGGGGTGGAATTGATCCTTCGGGTCGATGTCGCGGTCTGCTGATCGACGACGGCTCCTAGGGATTGCAATAGAGTCTTCTCCATCGGTCCACTTGTTTGCTAAGCTCATAAGGTGGTCGATGGTCTTGGGCTTGCATCGTCCCAGCTCTTCTCTGAAGTCTCGTCGGATGAGACCATCACGAAAAGCGTCGATGGCCCTCTCGGCGAGATGTTCTCCGACGTATTTCGAAGGCTAAGCCATCGTGAGATGTATGACCTCAGGTTTTCTCCAGTCTTATGTACACATAGGCGTAGTTCTTCGAACGACATAGGCCGTCGCGAGGTGCCTCGAAAATTTGCGATAAATGCTTGCCGAAATTCTTCCCAAGAACGGATGCTGCCCGGGGCAAGGTTATTAAGCCAAGCCCTTGCGTTGTCCTTCAGATGCAGAGATAGTAACTGCAGGGTGTTGTCCCTGGATCCGCCACTGATGGTGACGGTGGTGATGAAGTCGTCGAGCCAAATTCGAGGGTCCTGCTGCCCGTTGAACTTGACTACACCGTCACTGAGCTTTATCCCTTTTGGCCGCGGTGTGGAGCGAATCAAGAAGCTGAAGCACTCCGCGCCACATAGTCCGTGATGACCGTTCTCGAATGCCACCAGTTTGGCCTCCTCCTCGAAGCGACGCGCGTCCCATCGCGCACGTGCGGAATCGACTCTGTTTTGGGCCAAGCCGTGCCGAAGCTCGCCGTTTATGAGTTCTACCACCTGAGTCCTGGGCGCTACTACTGGCGCTGCTGCTTGGTTCCTAGTCTGCTCGATTGGAGGGATGTTTCTCCTTGGCGTTGCCTCATGGTCTTGCTCGTTGGTACCTTGAAGCACCCTGAATCCTTCGAGCGCAAGGTTCCGCAGGTGCCACATATGTTCATCATCATTGGACGTATTGGCAGCGATATATGCTACTGTCGCCATGATGGCGGCCTCTTTGGTCCTAGGCAGCAATTCGACCTCATTGAACTCTGCCTCCAAGTTTCTTGCGATGTTGCGCGCCGCACCCTCGGGTGGGATGTGTGATCGCATCCTATGCTGAACGCTTGACGAGTAGTGTGATGAAAGCTCGGCATGTCTTCTGCTGGACGCGTCGACATCTTCTCTGCATCGTTCCAGTACTCGCTTGTCGATGTTAATCTAGTCCTTCTGCTCCTGGATGATGAACCAGAGCGCAGCCAACTCTCTGGGGCTTGGATTGGGACCCAAAGGCGCCTCGCCCAAATAGACCCTCCTTGCATGCCGGATCTGGTCTTGAATGATGAATCGGCCACCAGTGTTTGGCCGATCTCGATTGTTGTTGGCTATGTGTTCGTTGCCATCTCTGTGTGAAGCCATCATGCAGTGCCCTCCGAACGGTGGGATCGAGTCATCGCTGATCTCGCCCAGCGCGAGAGGGTAAACATCGTCGTCTCTGATGCACGACCTGACCTCGAACATGGTGTCAGAGTCATAATTGATCACGTACCCACCGTCAGACGTAGCGGATTTGCTCAAATATGAGCTAGCCGAATTGCCGATTTTCCCCTTGGCCTCGGGGTAGACGTCGTCATCGTCGAGCAGGTGTAGTCCGAGTATAGCTCTTCGATATAATCAGGGTCGTATGGCATAGGACGGAGCGTGAGGGCGTTGAGAGCCCATTCACACTCGGATATTGTCGGGTAGATAGCAGCAGTACCTCCCCGAGGATCTTCACAGCCGGCGATCTCGTAGGACAAGAAATCCCCGATGCCCACGAAGTGGTAAGCGTCACACTCGACGCAATAGGCGGTGGTTGGGGATGATGGTGGATCTTGAAAGTCGTTCAACCCAACTGATGGGGTCAAAGTTTCCAACCTTGGTTCCTCCTCCGATGGCGCCAGCGGCATGGTCGTCGAGGGGTTACCCTCGGTAGCTGGTGACGCGCTTGGATCTGCTGCGGGCGGCATCGATTCGCTGACGGAGATCAGCTCAGCGACTCCGTCGTTGTCCACGTGGAAGTGGAACAGTCCGAAGGCCATGTCGAAGCCTCTGGTCACCGCCAAGACTGCTCCTGTCGGGCTTGAGGCGGGGTCGATGGTGGTCGCGGCCAAAGTGAGATCGGCGACGCTTGGCGATGCGGTGTCGATGACGGTCGATCTAGCGATATCGACCTCAGTCTCTGATGGGATGGTGTCGATGACGGCCGGCACAACGATGCCGACGTTGATGGTTGATGCAGTGGCGATGTCGATGTTGACGTTGGTGTTGAAGTCGATGGTGAGCGGGTCGATGTTGATGTCAAACAACGACGCAGAATCGACGACCATGGCTGATGACGAGCCGTCGAACCTTGTCGGTGTGGAGAGGTTGGCGATGGGTGGTGAAGGAGCCGGCGAATCCGTAGATCCAGATCCCGTCGTCCCCACGGTCGGTGCCAATTGACGAGGTTCAACCCCGGCAATGCCCGTGCTTGAGGGCTTTCGAGACATGAAGAGCTTGTGGGATCCGACGAACTCGACGGCGATCAGACGACACAGGGAAACACAGGTTTTACCCAGGTTCGGCCCCCTTGTAGGGTAAAGACCTACGTCATGCTTGTCTGACTTTTATTGATGAGGTGGCTTACAGTGGTCGAATACAATGGCGGCGTAGATGCGATCTAGCTAAAAGGCGGAGAGCTCTCGAGATTACGAGCGCTCAGGTGGGTGGTGGTGAAAAGTGATTAGAGAGGTTCTTGGTTCTCCCTCCCAACCTTTTATATGCGAAGGTTGGGTCTCGGGATTGTTCTCCAAGCTAGCTACGTACAAGATCGGTAGGTGAATCCCTAATTGAGTCCTAATCCAACTAGGCTTCTTCCTTCGAGTCTTCATCTTGCACGATAAGTTTAACTCCTGGGCCGCGACAGGCCATCAATGTACGGGCCTTGTTATTCCTTCGACGGATGCCCCTCCTGGACCGAAAACCAGGTAGGCGAATATCGAGGGTCCATTCAACATTCCTTCGTCAAGCGTACGTGTTCTACAACTCGTACGCGAGAGAACACGGTTTTAGCATTTGTAGGGATAAGGTGAACCGACGTCCATCAGGAGAAGTATATTTCAGGCGGATTGTTTGTTCTAGAACAAGGAGACGTCAACGCAAGTTTTTGAAATGCGGATGGCCGCAAACATAGGCTCAGACCAGAGTCTCGATGTGGCTGTACTGCTGAACTCATCTTGAAGTAGGATAAAACCCGAGGTGTTTGGTATGTTCACCGCTTTGTTGACGATCACAACCATGCCCTTGCTAGACCCGATGAAGTACCTTTCCATTGGTTGCATAGAAAAATAAAGGCTTTTGCGAGAGCTCAGATATTCTCAATGGGAGCAGTCGGGATGAGAAAGCACAATATAATGAAAACCTTCATCAGCATATATGGGAGTTACCGTCGTGTAGGTTTTGTGGACAAGGATCTTTACAACATGTACTCTAGGGAGAAGAGAAAGCTTATTGCCAAAGGTGACGGTAAAACAGTCATCGGCATTTTGCAAATGCAGAAGGAAGCAGGCCTTGATTTCTTTTTCGACCACCAGGTTGATGACAAAGGACGTCTAAAAAGCATGTTTTGGTGTGACTCGCAGTCTCGACGGGACTATCAGAACTTTGGTGATGTCATGGTGTTTGACAATACCTACAAGATAAAAAGGTATGGTATGCCTTTCATTCCTTTTGTCGGTGTGAACTGTCACCGTAAGACTACTGTGTTCGCCTGTGCCATTGTATCAGACGAGACCAAAGAAACTTATATATGGCTGCTGAAAACCTTTCTGCGAGCAATATGTTAGAAGAAGCCAAAGTCTGTGATCACCGATGGGGATGCTGCGATGCTAAAGGCTGTCCGTGAGGTTTTTATAGGTGTCAGGCACCGTGTATGTTTTTGGCACATTGAAAAGAATATGAGAAAACACCTTAGTGTTAACGCCACAACTCTCCCGTACTTGATTCAGAGTAACATCCGAGATTACAACTCCGAGAATGGAGATTTAGGGATCGAGGAAGGATAGAGTCTATTGCTAGAGAGATGATGACGCCAGGCCGAAGCCCCTTTCGTTCCAAGCCGAGTTACAAGATTGTTATCTCCTTCTACTTATACTCTGGAGCGAAACGTTTAGTCGCGGTAGCGGGCTGGAACTTGTCGGAGCCTTGTACTCTTCCTTGCTGGACTTGGGCCTTGCTCTGGGCTCCTCCTTGGGTCGCTGACAATCCCCTCCCCCTGAGAAGCTGCTTGTCCCCAAGCAGGTGCCGCCGGAAAATGTTGACGGAGAGCGTCGGTGTCTTCCCAGGTTGCCAGCGACTCCGGTTGGCGATCCCATTGAATCAGCACTTGAGAGACTGTGGTGGCGCCGCGGCGAACCATGCGTCGCCGGAGAACACGGAATGGTACCTGCATGCCAGGGTCAGAAATAGGAAGTTCAGTCTGCACCTGGATGTGGTTGCCCAGCACTCTCTTCAGTTGGGAGACATGGATCACCGGATGGATTCGGCTGCTTTCCGGGAGATCGAGACGGTAAGCCACCTTGCCCACACGAGCTAGGACTCTGTAAGGTCCATAGAATTTGTATGCCAGTTTCTGATTGGAACGGACAGCGACAGAATTCTGTATATATGGCTGAAGCTTCAAGAAGACCAGATCATCCACGACAAATTCTCTGAAGATGCATTTTTTGTCCGCGGAAGATTTCATTTTCTATTGGACACGCAAAAGTTGCTGGCGAAGAAGGTCTTGGATAACTGTCCGTTCATCGAGCCACTCCTTGAGGTCCTTGACAGTACAAGCATCATCCACTGAGAATCCAAAGTGGCGAGGGGGGTAATTGTATAGTACCTCGAAGGGTGTTTTGTTCAGAGCTGAATGCCAGTTAGTGTTGTACCAGTACTCCGCGAGGGGGAGCCACTTGGCCCATTGCTGAGGACATGCTTGTGCAAAGCACCTGAGATAGGCCTCCAGGGATTGATTGACGCGCTCGGTAGCACCGTTCATTTGAGGGTGATACGAAGAGCTAAGACATAGTTTAGTATCGGCCAGGCGGAAGAGTTCTCGCCAGAAGGCGCTTGTGAACACTCGATCACGGTCAGAGATAATGGACTGTGGCATGCTATGGAGCTTGAACACATTGTCGAGGAAGAGACGCGCCACGCTGGCCGTGGTGTAGGGATGGGCGAACGGAATAAAGTGTGCATACCGGGAAAATTTGTCGACGATTACCAGTACACCATCATATCGGCCAGATTTAGGGAATCCCTCGACAAAATCCATGGACACAACTTCCCAGGCGTGGTGTGGAACAGGCAGGGGTTGGAGTAGACCAGGGTAGCGGACTCGTTCTGGCTTTGCTTGTTGGCATATAAGACATTCCTGCACCTGGCGGCGGACAAATTGTTTCATGAGTGGCCAGGAGAAAAGCTGCTTGACGCGCTTGTACGTCACGGGAAAGCCAGAATGCCCGCCGGTGGCGCTGGCATGGAGGGCATTAGTAATGCGAGATTGCAGCACCAGGTTGGCGCCCACCCAGATACGTCCATGTTTGCGAATCACACCATCACGAAGAGTAAATCCATCAAACCCCTCCAATTGGACAGCGAAGCGAGTTAGCAGAGCAGTGGATTTGGGATCAGCTTGATATCCTTGAACAATTTCATCGATCCATGTAGGTTGAACTGACAAAATTGCTGAGACACATTCAGATTGTTGTGGCCGTCGGGACAGAGCGTCAGCAGCTATGTTTTCCGCACCTTTGCGATAGACGATTGTGTATTGAAGGCCAAGCATCTTGGTCAGGGCCTTGTGTTGCCACGAAGTATGCAAGTGTTGATCATTCAGATGGATCAGGCTGCGCTGATCAGTAACAATGCAAAATTCTCCACACTGCAAATATGGGCGCCACTGATCGATGGCCATGAGTATGGCCAGGTGCTCTTTCTCATACGTGGACAATCCACGAGTGCGCGGTCCAAGAGCTCGACTAACGAAAGCAATGGGATGAGCATCCTGGAGGAGTACAGCGCCGATTCCGTGATCAGAGGCGTCTGTCTCGAGAGTGAAACTTTTGGTAAAGTCTGGTAGGGCCAGGACAGGTGCACTGATCAGTGCTTGTTTGAGAGTTTGGAAGGCTGTGTGTATTTCCTCTGTCCAGATGAAGAGAATCCCTTTACGCAAGAGGTTGGTGAGAGGTTTGGCAATAACTCCATAATGCTTCACAAATTTCCGATAGTATCCAGATAAACCTAAGAAACTGCGAAGTTCCTTGGCTGTAGTGGGCACTGGCCAGTCACGGACAGTCTGAATCTTTGCAGGATCAGTGGACACTCCCGCTGCTGAAATAAGGTGGCCTAGGTAGGCGATAGTCTGTTGGGCAAATTCGCACTTGGAGGCTTTGACTTGCCAGTGATCTGTCTGGAGTCGTTGCAGTACCACAGCAATGTGAGTCAGATGCTCCTCATAAGTGCTGCTGTAGATAAGAATGTCGTCGAAGAATACTAGGACAAACTTGCGCAAATAATCCTTCAGCGTGGTGTTCATAGCACTCAGAAATGTAGCAGGTGCGCCAGTGAGACCAAAGGCCATAACTGTGAACTCAAATTGGCCGTGATGCGTCTGAAAGGCTGTCTTGTATTCTTCACCAGGTGACAATCAAATTTGATGGTAGCCTGCTTGAAGGTCTAGTTTAGAGAACCAACAAGCGCCGGCCAGTTCATCGAGAAGCTCATCAATTATGGGTACTGGGTACTTGCTCTTGATCGTGAGTGCGTTAAGGTGACGGTAGTCAACCACGATACGCCAAGAACCATCCTTCTTGCGCACCAGAATGATCGGGGACGAAAAGGCACTGTTGCTCACCCGAATCACACCACTAGCCAGCATCTCAGCAATCTGTCGCTCAATTTCTGTTTTCAGCTGTGGATTATAGCGGTAGGGATTTTTGTTGATAGGCTGAGCTCCAGGAATTAATGGGATAGAGTGGTCACAGAGTCTGCTAGGAGGTAATCCAACAGGTTCTTCAAAGACAGAGGCATACTGATTCAGTATCTGAACAACATCATCAGGCAGTTGGACAGTGCTCTCAGAGGATTCATGCAAGAGAAGCAGCTCAACCACTGTACAGGCATAAGCTGGAGTATTGTTGCTCTGCAGAGTAACGTGAGAACCCTGGTGTTCAAACGACATCCATTGTTCTTCCCAATCAATGCGCATTGGGCTGTGCATGCCCAACCAATCCAGACCCAGAATACCATCATAAGTGCCCAGTGCTAGCATCTTAAACTGAGTGGTAAACACATGTCCTTGACAAGACCATGGACAGGCAATCAGAGTCTTGGTGCATTGGAGCTGTTCACCATTTGCTACTTTCACTCGGAGAGGGGCAGCCATATCAGACACACCGGTGAACAGAGGAGCAAACTTTGCATTGATGAAGGAATGAGTACTACCAGAATCAACTAGGAACTGAATTTGTTGATTTTGTACAGAGCCAGTTAACTGAAAAGTAAGTGTACTGGGATCCTTTAATTCAGTAACAGCAGCCATAAGATGCAATTCTGCTGGTGGGGAAGAAGATGAATCTTGCTCTGTCACAGACGATTCCTCCGGAAACAGTTCCAGAACCTCTTGAAGCACATGTAACTGGACTGTACCTTTGCATTGATGGTCGCGAGACCACCGTTCTCCACACGTAAAACAGAGGCCACGAGCCTTTCTGTAGTTACGCAGAGCTGCCCATCTGTCATCAGTGGAAACGCTGGAAGACGGTTGCCCACGATGGTTCTCTCCTGTGGCCTTGAACTCAGACTGCACAGGTGGCCGTGGAGGAGGAACAGGTAATTGTTGAGGTCGCTTGGGTGGCGCTGGTAATGCCAGGAGAGGAGGCGGTGTCGGCAATTGGAGAGGCTGCCGGTGTGTAAATGAACGTCCTCCTTCAGTCACCTCTTCCTGTAACAAGGCAAGCGAATACGCAGTATCGAGGTCGATGGGACACTGAATTGCAACAATAGAACGAATACTATGTTTCAAACCATCTATGAATCTAGTGGTGTAGTGTAAAGTATCTATGTGTGCCTCATAAGCTGCCAATTGATCAACTAACTCAGCAAATCTGTCAACATAATCTGTAACTGTGCTATTCTGGTGTATGTGATACAGCTGACGGAGGAAAGCTTGGTGTTGATTGCGGCCAAAACGTGTCACAATCCACCCACAAAATTCCAACCAAGTGGCTTGGGGAATTTTGCGATGAATGGACTGAAGCCAGCGAGCTGCTGCTCCCTCAAACTGCATAGTAGCTATAGTGATCCAGATCGAGCGTGGAGTGCCATAGAGATGAAAATAATCTTCGCAGCGCTGCTACCACAGTTTCGGGCACACCCCATCGAATTTTGGGAAATCGATTTTAGGGATAGATCGGTAGTTGAACTGAGATTCATCTACTGCATGTGGAGTGGAAGTGGAAACAGATCGGCCGGTTTGCGCACCTCTTGCCGGAGGAGGCACATACGGGACCGCAGTCTCCGCGGCCTTCCCCCGGCGAAATTTGTCGTCGCCGTGCCCAAACGGGCCATGGTCGTCGTCGCGCGGTGAGATTGGCGTGGACGACGCCATCGGTGCGGTGGCGGCCTTGGGGGTTCCGCGCTCCAGTTGCAGTTGGATCTCGCCGAGATCCGCCCGGATCTCGTTGAGGATCTCCGTGGTAGATCGATGCTGCTCTTGCAGCGCCGTCTTCGTCTCGTTCCGCTGCTCCTCCATCTTGGCAGCAAGTTCCTTCTTCTGATCCGCGACGAGCTTGTACATGGTATCGAAGATCTGTTGCTTGGTGAAGGCCTCGACCTCCATGGCGCGCGATATGGTGAACTATCGGGTGCGGTGGTGGGTGGGAGGGGGAAAATTGATCCAGGATGGGTGAGGGCTCTGATACCAGATTGTTAACGCCACAACTCTCTCGTACTTGATTCAGAGTAACATCCGAGATTACAACTCCGAGAATGGAGATTTAGGGATCGAGGAAGGATAGAGTCTATCGCTAGAGAGATGATGACGCCAGGCCGAAGCCCCTTTCGTTCCAAGCCGAATTACAAGATTGTTATCTCCTTCTACTTATACTCTGGAGCGAAACGTTTAGTCGCGGTAGCGGGCTGGAACTTGTCGGAGCCTTGTACTCTTCCTTGCTGGACCTGGGCCTTGCTCTGGGCTCCTCCTTGGGTCGCTGACACTTAGCCACAAAGCGCTGAATGAATTCAGGTCGCTTTTGTACTACAGCACTTCTAGTGACATATGTGAGCCGAGATGGATGGCGTTTTTTTTAGGAAATGGCAGTCTAAAAACATAAAAAAAGTGGCTAAAGAGGAGGTAAAAAAGAAGATTTTAGCCAGTGAATCTTCAATGCTCTGTGCTTGGAATTGCAAAGAAATCACGCAACATATACGCTAATTATTAACATATCTGTGGTCTGCATCGACCAGCCATGTCGCTTACAGAGACGATATTCGATGGATCAGTTATTACTTATTAGAGCATTTTCACGGAATGGGCTCCATAAAGAATTGCGTGGTATGCCTTGGTTTATTTTTCTTACTACCTTACTTATGGTGATGGACGTCCGACTAGAACAGGTAATTCCACACGTAAGAGGACAAAAATGCTGCCAAAGCTTGGTGACCGACCATGTAAAAGCATGAAACGAGTGTTTTACCCCTTCAGTTGCTAAAGAGGAGCATATAAATATACATCTGAGGTTTAACATTGCTGTTAATACAGTGGTTAATTTGTGATCCAAAGACAATAAGCTTATATATCAAGCCTAAAAATACAGTAAGCTTATATTTCTTGCGAGTTTGTTATTTGTACTCCTTCCGTTTCATAATTATTGTTGTAACTGTAGTTCAAATTTAAATTAAAACCACTATAAGAATTATGGAACAGAGAGAGTAAAAACATCGCTTAATCCAAATTGATATTTTCGTGGGAGATGAATGCTTTAGCACATGTGGACGACGATCACTTGGTGCATGTTAGATAGTTATGTTCGCAGGAGCAAGCAACGGGACGGCATATTGGCCACACGTTGTTTTTTTTCCGAAATGGAGGCCACACGTTGTTTGTACGTCATTGATCTCCTGAAAGGGAACGGTGTCTGTTTCTCGGCGACGCGCTAGAGACTAGCAGAGAGGCATCGATATCTTGGATTTTAGCTTTCAGCTTTTCTTGAGAGAGAGAGACTTCAGCTTTCAACATTGTACATACAGCAGTTGTCCACATAGCGATTTATCTATTTTCTCCTTTACACTGTTGTGGTAATACATAGACACGCGTACACACTGTTCTACCATGAAACATATGCGCATCTACAATTCTACACATGCGCCAGTGAGCTTACAAGAGACTGAATTCACGGAGGTTGAAGATCAATTTCGTTCCAAAGTCGCCACAGAAGTCTGTGTGGTGTCGACGGCTGACGTTTACGTGTTTCCCTATAATATAACCATAAGGTGAATCGTAGTAGGTAAGAGAACCAAATTCAGCTCTCACTAACCTGAATTTGGCACTAACCTTGCTTCGAGTTGGCCGACAGGCCGGTCACTTGCTCGCAGCCTGCGCGTTATGGTTTGATCGACAAGCTCTTGCTGTTTGGGATCCAGCACCGCCAGTTCATTCTAGTCGGCAGCTGCCAGTACACTTGTTGTGTCAACTTCTGCGGTGCTAGTATTTGTTATGTCTTTTTCCTGCATAGTAGCATGCAAGCAATTCAGTATGGGATCCTTGTAGGAGCGCACTACGACTACAGTACGTGTGCGTGCACTACGTAGATATTACAGTTTACACATAGTTCAGTTTCATGTCCCTTTATTTTGTCCTAAATTAATTTTGTTTGGAGGAGGGACCGGCTCCTAAATACTTAGTTTACTAGCGTCCACTATGCCCCCACCATCCTTCATTTTTGCTCAATTTCTTTATAGGAGTGGCCACTGGCCAATATCTTCCCATTTTATAACTGGTACCAACTAAATATCCATTTTTGTCTATATATACATGGCAAGGGTTCCTTGCTCCAAACAACAGAACCACTGAATCACTAGCTACATCGGCACCTCGGCAGAGCTTTTGTCATCAAAATAATGGGTGCCAACCTCCCAGCAGCGGTTCCGCTTTCCCAGGTGGCCAAGCTAGGCTCCCTCCTCCTCCTCTTCCTCCTCGCGCCGCTGGTGCCTTCCTTCCTCAGGGTTCCCTACTTCTACCTTCTCTTCAACGTCATCGTCCTCGGGCTGGGCATCCAGGCCGGCCTCCTTGGCGGCATCAGCGGCGTCACCTCCTTCGCACCGCGCGCCGACGAGATCCAGCACAGGTCATCGAGTGATCAGGCTGACACGCCTATCAGCATCGGGGCTTCACCGTTTCAGAGGGCCAGATCCGTCCGGCCCAACGTCGTCGAGCAGAAGGCGGCTGCGGATGATCGTGTGGTCTCTCCCTTCGCGGCCATTGATATTGTTGAACTCAAGACGAAGACGAAGGAGGTGGTGCTGACGCTGCTGCTGAAGAAGTGCCCGTCGGCGGCGAGCATCTTCTTCCTCAGCGCGCTCAACGGTGGCCAAGCCCTGGTCGGCGGAGAGGAACAGGTGTACGAGTACGAAGAGGAGAAGGATGATTGCAATAAGGTCGACGTGGACGGCGATGTGACCATGAGTCGGCAGGAGCTATTCGCCAACACGGAGAGGTTCATCGGAATGTTCCGCAAGCAGCTCAGCATGGAGAGCAGTAGTCTTCCTTAGCTAGCACAAATATCTACTTTTAGCTTTTTAAAAATTAATAACATCGTTAGTTCAGTGTGTAGCAGCAATTTGCTTTCCTTTGAAGGCCATGCATAGTAGAGTGTAGCATAGTTTTAAAAACCGAACCGGTGATCGAACCGGTGAGGCTCTCGGTTCAAGTTTTTATCGGTCGAACCACTGGTTCACTGGTTCGGCGTCTGGTTTTTTAAGATATAAAATAATATAACTTTTAATCATAAATACTGCAATAAATAGATAAATATATATGTAAATTTTCAAATACAATCAGACTTGGCAATATAAATAATAATTCACATAATATAGCAAGCACCTAGCCAGCGACAACGAGCAAATCAAAGCAAGAAGGCACAATTGTATACATACATATACACTACAAGTCTAACACACGCGCACATGCATCGGCAGCAAAGGCAGCAGCAACACTACGGCTACAGAACCAGCAAGTATGCAACCGACGATGTAGAACAGCAGAAGAGCCGAGAACCGTGGCTGGCCGTGAAGAAGATGTCCGAGGACTCAGCGCAGGATGAGGTAGACTAGCCCCTGCACGAACGCGAACACGGCCACCTTGGCCAGTCCGTCGCCAAGCTCCGGCGAGATTGCCGCCACCGCCTCCACGTTCCCCATCAATTTCGAAGCACGGCGCCCGCGACTTTGCCGTGCCCAGCTTCTTCTCTAAGGGCGTGCTCGACCACTCCGGCGCGTTGACGTGCTAGGTAGGCTGCTGGCTCTAGTAAAGGACATGGGCTCATAGTCCAGGCTGACCGGCCTCACCTTCACGGCGGCGTTGCCGCGGCACAGGTGGATGCCGAAGGAGGACGACGACGCGGTCGACTTCCCAGAGCAGGCGAAAGACACGCGGACGTGTGACCGGAGCAGAGCAACCTGATCATCAGTGTGGATGGCACTGCTGGCTAACTAGCAACCAGCTTCGGGAAGATGAACAGTGCGTCGCGGATACCTATCTGTGCAATATTGGACGGAAGCTCCTTCACTACGCTTCCTGTATGTTAGAACTCAGAAGATTGAGAGTAAAACTTCTGTTTATTGCTTGTGGGCAAAGCCCTATTTATATAAGGATTTTGGGGTGCCTCCGAAGAGGTGCCTGTTACAAGAGACATGACTGTTTACAAGAGATGCAACTGCTGAGGGAGAGAGAGAAGAGGTGTCTATACACAAGAGACATGTCTGTACAGAAAGGGTGCTTTGGGCATACTAGTAACCGCCTAGAGCGGTTGTAATTTATTCCTAACACTCCCCCTTGCACAAAGATTCTTCTTGTATGTCTTGTATTCCTTGTATAATCTTGAATGTAATGACCTTGATCACAAGCGATAAATTTTCTTGAATAAACTCCCCCAAAAACCCTGTGGGAAAAATATGAGAAGACTAGAATTTGATATGTTGTCAAAAACTCCTTTAAAACCCAGTGGGAAAAGTAAGGAGAAAATAGTACAACATATAATGATTATTGTCTCTTTGATAACTTATATGAGAAAACCTTGGAAGGATAAAATTCATTGGTAAGTTTAGAGAACAATTAATATGTCTTGTATACATCCGTTAAAAACCCCGGTGGGGAAAATAGGAGGTATGACATATATTCTTGTGTTGATATTACCTCATTAAAAACCTCGATGAGAACCATGAGAGTAAACTCATAAAGGAAAAAGAGTGTAATATAATGTTTGAATGGGTTATGGTTCAGAGGGATACTCCCCCTGATCCTTTCAAATCTCGAAGTCGTCTCATACCAATTCCATGAACATACTTTTCAAATGTTGAAGTTGGTAGTGACTTCGTGAATAGATCAGCAAGATTATCACATGATTTGACTTGCAAAATGTTTATATCTCCACTTTTCTGTAATTCATGGGGATAAAACAATTTGGGTGCAATATGTTTAGTGATATTGCTCTTTATGTAACCCGTTTGCATTTGAGCAACACAAGCAGCATTATCTTCATAAATAATGGTTGGAGATTCGATAGAACCTTTTCCACATGATTGTTGTATGTGGTTTATCATTCTGCGAAGCCATACACATTCACGTGATGCCTCATATAATGCAATTATTTCAGAATGATTGGTGGATGTAGCCACTAAGGTTTGCTTAGAAGACTTCCATGAGATGGCTGTCCCACCATGTAGGAACACAAAACCGGTTTGCGATCTGGCATTATGGGGGTCTGATAAGTAGCCAGCATCGGTATACCCAATCATATCAATGTCCAGATTTCTCTGAAATTGAAAGAATAGGCCAAGATCCTTTGTGCCTTGGAGATATCGAAAGATATTCTTAGCTCCCGTCCAATGTCGTTTAGTAGGAGCTGCGCTATGTCTAGCTAGTAAATTTACTGCAAATGCAATATCAGGTCTGGTGCAATTTGCAAGATACATAAGCGCTCCAATAGCACTGAGATATGGAACTTCGGATCCCAGTATCTCTTCTCCATTATCCCTTGGTCTGAATTGATCTTTCTCTACGTCTAGAGATCGAACAACCATGGGAGTTTTGGATGGATAGGATTTGTCCATATTGAATTTCTCCAATATTTTCTGGATATAGGCGGTTTGATGAACCAAAATACCTGAGGGAAGGTGCTCAAGTTGTAATCCTAAGCAAAATTTGGTTTTACCCAAATCCTTCATCTCAAATTCCGTCTTTAGGTGATTGCGTGCTTCATCAATATCTTGTGTGTTGCCAATGATATTAAGGTCATCAACATACACTGAAATAATGCAAAATCCTGTTTCAGACTTTTTGATGAAGACACATGGACAATCATCATTGTTGGAGTATCCCTTTTTCAATAGGAACTCACTAAGTCGGTTGTACCACATGCGTCCCGACTGTTTTAAGCCATATAAAGACTTATTTAGTTTTAAACAATATACGTTGCGTTTTGCATTTGGATTCGGAATTGGGATTCCATCAGGAACCTTCATATAGATGTCCGAATCAAGTGATCCGTAAAGGTAAGCGGTCACTACGTCCATCAACTGCATAGATAGACGATTTTGTACTGCCATAGATATGAGGTATCGGAATGTAATACCACTCATTACCGGAGAATAAGTTTCATTGAAATCAATGCCTGGTCTCTGCGTGAAACCTTGGGCTACAAGCCTTGCTTTATATCTCACCACCTCATTGTTTTCGTTCCGCTTACGAACGAAAACCCATTTAAATCCCACAGGGAAAACTTTGGGAGGTGTAGGTATTGCTTCAGTGAATACCTTTCGTTTATTGAGCGAGGCTAATTCTACTTGGATTGCATCCTTCCATTTAGGCCAGTCGGAGCGTTTCTCACACTCTGCCATGGTCTTTGGATCATGATCATTTAGAAGGTTGTTTGCAATTGTAGTAGAGAAATTTATATCGACAATTGTAGACTTATGGTTGTAAGATTCTCCAGAGTCTATATAGTTTGTGGAAATTTCATTTACCCTTGTTGACTCGTCGTGATTTCCCAATACGGTTGAGTCTAGGTTTTCCGATGTCCCAGTCATTGAGTGCACAACTGAGCTGGGTTGTGGAGGTTGTCCTTCCACTGGATTATCAACGCTAGGTTGATTTACATTTACTTCTTCAGAGGGTTTCTTCCTCTGTTTCCTTTGTTGCTTGCGAGGAGCTGAATCCTGTTTTACATTTACTTGTTCAGAGGGTTTCTTCCCTGTTTCCTTTGTTGCTTGCGAGGAGCTGAATCCTGTTTTATGGCCGTACTTCTCCCCCTCTTATTTTGAATAGGGGGTTGAGTGGTTTTTGTTGGTACCTCCACTCTTTCAGGCGCATTTATTGCAGGATTGTAGGATTTAGTGACACCTTTATAGTCAGTAAATGAATCTGGCAGATTATTTGCTATATGTTGCAAATTAATTATCTTCCGAACTTGAAGTTCAGTTTCTTGAGTACGTGGGTCAGAGGAGGAAATGCCTTGGGCATTCCAATCGATTTCCGGGCATTCTTTTTGGTACTTGATATCTCCCCCTAATGCCGGGAAATGGTCCTCATTAAAGATGCAATCAGCGTGACGGGCTGTGAATAGATCCCCTGTAAGGGGTTCAAGGTACTTGATTATTGACGGTGATTTGTACCCCACATAGATCCCCAGTTTCCTGTGTGGGCCCATGGATGTACGCTGCGGTGGTGAGATTGGCACATATGTGGCGCATCCAAATTTACGCAGATGGGAAATATTAGGTAGATTTCCACGTACTAATTGCAGAGGGGAAGTGCTGTGATATCCAGTTGGTCGCAATTGAATTAAGTCAGCAGCATGTAAAACTGCATGACCCCAACATGAAGTTGGTAAGTTGCAATTCATTAGCAAATGTCGTGCTATGAGCTTAATTCTCTTTATTAGAGATTCGGCCAAACCATTTTGAGTGTGGACATATGGGACCGAGTGCTGAACTTCAATTCCTAGTGCCATGCAATAATCATTGAAAGCTCGTGAAGAAAATTCAGCAGCATTGTCCATTCGAATTGATTTGATTCGATTCTCGGGATAATGAGCTTGTAATTTAATAACTTGTCTCATTATTTTGGCAAATGCATGGTTTCGTGTGGATAATAGACACACATGGGACCATCATATAGATGCGTCTATGAGAACCATGAAATACCTAAAAGGTCCAGACAATGGTTGGATAGGACCACAAATATCACCTTAAATTCGTTCAAGGAATTGGAGTGGTTCCGCTTGGATTTTAAGACGAGAAGGTCTTAAAATGAGTTTCCCAGTAGCACATGCAGTGCACATAAAATCTGAAGATTGTGGGAATTTAGCTTCATTTAAGTCATGACCATTGGAATTGCAGATAATTTTTCTCATCATCCCGATACCAGGATGACCTAGGCGATCATGCCAAGTTTGAAATGCATTGACATTTTGAAAAAATTACCTTGTACGCAACATGTGCTATGGGTTTTATGTATGTGTAGTACAATCCTGATGATAAAGAAGGAATTTTCTCAAATATTTGTTTGCCATATCCGTTATCTTTGGTAAAGAGGAGATATTCCTCTTTGTTGTCCTCATGGGTTTCAATATGAAATCCATTTTTACGGATATCTCTGTAACCAATGAGGGTACGAGTTGAATCGGGATACAATAGAGCATCCTCAATTATAATTTGCGTACCCATAGGGAGGGTAAATATGGCACGTCATGTGCCAACAATTACCGCATCGCGTCCAACGATTGTTAAAATATTTCCATTTAACTTTTTGAGAGTTTGAAAATACTTTATTTCCCTAAGTATAGAGTTTGTGGTACCACTGTCCACAAGGCATATTTCCTCCTCCATTTGGATTGACTCCCGTAGAAATCTATATATTAAAATGTAGAATTTTCAGTGATGAAAATACTTCTATTGAATATATAGAATACATACAACTTTCTTAATATCAAAGTGCTGATACAATACATATTGTGCTTTACAATATAGGGTGATGACACCAACAACACTAATAATATGTTTGATACAATACATATTATTATTATTTTATTACAACAATCTGATGGATGTAAATAAATATATTATCTAAAGGAGTTGATTGACTAGTCAAAGTCCCCGAACACGTCGTTTGAGGCGTATTCTATCATCATGTTCTCCTTGTCCATGGAGTCCTGTGGTAGATGGAATTCTTTGGTGTTGCTTGGTGTTCCTTGAACATCTTGCGAACATCCCGCTTCCATGTTATTATCAGGTTGAAGATTGAAGTGAGCTTCATATCTTGCTCCTTGGGCATGTCCGTTACGTCCCATGGATTGTAGGTAGAGGTTTACCAGATGTCTTGGGGTGCGGCATTTCTTGGTGACATGCTTGTAGCATCCACATTTCTGGCAACGAATTGTCTTATCGAACTTGTTCTTTGTTTTGCCCTTCCCCTTATCTGAATTGGGTGGCTTGTTCTTCTTGTTGCGGTTGCGATTGAATTTACCCTTGAAGTTCTTGGTTTGGCCTTTAAATGATCCATTGAACTTATTGTTTTTCTGAAAATTTGCATGTACTTCGGGGAGAGGGGCAGCCCCAACCGGGCGTTGATGACTATTCTTTAAAAGAAGTTCATCATGTTTCTCAGCCTGGAGGAGTACATGTATAAGTTCAGAATAAACTTGGTAATTCCTAGCACGATATTGTTGCTGTAGGATCCTGTCAGCAGGGAGCATAGTTGATAGAGTCTTTTCTATCTTCTCCAGTTCTGAAGGTTCCTTCTCGCAAAACCGCAATTTAGAACAAATCTTATGGACTTCATGGTTATAAGCTCCAACGGATTTGAAATCCTGGAGTCTTAAATGGGTCCATTCATGACTAGCTTCAGGCAGTATGACGGCCTTTTGCTGTTCATATCTTGTTTTAAGTGATTGCCACATATTGCTTGGAGATTCCTCCATCAAATATTCAGATTTCAAATCTGGGTGAATATGTTGCCTTATAAGGGCTAAAGCAGTATATTTTTGTTGCTCAGTTACTTGTGCATCTCCCTCCTGAGGAGGATTCTCAGGTGGTATGAGTGCACCTGCAATGCCACGGGATGAAAGACTAATCTTAACATCCATTGCCCATGTAGGATAGTTATGTCCGTCGAGCGCAAGCTCTTCAAAATCTTTAGCGGCCATGTTGTCCTACATGAACGAGAACCAGATATTTGATTAATTTACATGTATGTAAATTAAAGTCATCTTGGTTACGTTGTAATAAAAATTGCAAAATCTTGTAAACTCAAGTGAACACTTGGGTTTTAGTGTAGGCCTCAAATCATCTATCATAACACATTGTAGATAATTACCATATTTATGGAGTATATCTCTCAGCACCAAGAAGCATAGTCTGACCCAAGTCAGTAGATGCTTTTTTTTCTTAGTACCTTATGTTATGATTTGATTTAAATATATGGGAGAGCACATTGAAGGTAGTTATTGTGTCAATTTTGACAAAATGTAGACCTCACAATATTGTGGATAATCTGCACACCATGCAGTAGATGCCACATTACCTTGTGATCCCATATATAAATTTGAAGTAGTCACTTTTTATTTTTTGATTTTGCATATCAATTCAGTTCGAATTAAGTCAATTTTGTGCTTTTAAGGCATTTTAGACTTAATTGATGGTAAATTGATATTTAATTTTGCATATCAATTCTTGCTCGTATTGAACCAAAATAGCTCAATTAAGATGAATCAATTTATTTGCAAGAAATTAAAATCTCAATTGCAAATAATGAACGTAATCTATTTCAACATGTGCACACATGGAAATATATTACATCACATATATTTTCAGGAATACTTAGTACTCTAACTGAAATAAATTACAGAAACTAATAAGCTGTAATTTACAGAATCTAAAACAGAGTTAAAACTACTGCTAGATCACTGGTAAGCTAAAACTGAAATACGTAATGTAATCTAGTTAGCCAGTAATGTAATCTAGTTAGCCAGTGCACATGGACGGAGAGTTAGGCAGTAAGCGGTCCAACAGGCTTCTAGGCCATACGAGAGGATAAGGGAGGAGTGGACAACATATATTTCATTGCGTCAGTTCCTTATCCCCAAATCAACTCCCCCGTATCGACCATGCCAGAGCACCCGATTCCACGAAACACAGCCCAAGCGCCTCTGCGAGCTGCATCGGCTGCCTTCACCTGCGGACGGAGATGTTTCCGTCGCGGATGAACTCGCCGGAGGAGTCACCACGGGGGCGGGCGCCGGGCGCAACGCCGTCCGCGCGGTCGTTCGGGAGCTCGAGCGTGGCCGGGCTCCATGTCCCCGAGCGACGTGCCGCCGTCTGCGAGCCCCAGCGCGGCCGGGCTCCAACTGCCGGCGCGACGTTCGCTGCCGCTCGACGGCGGGATGCGAAGCGGCAGCCCGAGGGCGACGAGGTCGGCGACGAGAGCCACGGGGCGTGAGGGAGTCGGCGACCGCGGACTTGTATTGAAGAAGGCTAAGATGTTGCTTACCTTCTTAGTCGAGGCCTTCGATTCTATAATGTTCTTACCGATTAGCAATAGGGTGTATGCCTTGTTCTTTCAAGGATGGAGGCAGACGCCCGTGCGCTTCCTCTTTTGTTCTTTGATCTCGTTGTTCTCGAAATCGCTCAGATTGTCGAGCGTGCTGATAACGTGTTAGAACTCAGAAGATTGAGAGTAAAACTTCTGTTTATTGCTTGTGGGCAAAGCCCTATTTATACAAGGATTTTGGGGTGCCTCCGAAGAGGTGCCTGTTACAAGAGACATGACTGTTTACAAGAGATGCAACTGCTGAGGGAGAGAGAGAAGAGGTGTCTATACACAAGAGACATGTCTGTACAGAAAGGGTGCTTTGGGCATACTAGTAACCGCCTAGAGCGGTTGTAATCTATTCCTAACACTGTACGGGGCTGGCGTGGCGCGGCTCTATGCATGTTGGTTTAAATTCGACCGATAAGCATTGAATAAGCCCAACTAGTACAGTCATCGTACGTTGTTGTATTACCGATGTATTCAGAGTTATCGTTTTATAACCACCCCTCAAACATTAAATAGCTCGAATCCCCGTAAAGTAACAAAGGGCTGTGATTTGCAGGTAGATAGCACCTATGAGCCAAAGACTCACGTCCGCAATCCGTATGATTTCTTCTCTCAATCTCATGCTTGTCTTTCACCTCGCACCTAAGAGCAAGTATAATAAACCTAGTCAGCAGGGTATAGTATGTGCCATGTTATTAAAATTCCTATGTGGAGGAGAGAGAAAGAAGGAGAGAGAAGAGAGCTGGCTCTTCCCTTATAGCCCGGCTATAGCACAAGAAACAAAAAAAAAGTAGCTTGCATGGAGTATGAGACCAATAACATGCATGCATTAAGCAATTAAATCTCATCTAAGAGTCAACCTAATAGCCCATCTATTATATGAGTAGGCTCTATAATGACTCTAAAATGATATGGCATATCTCTATAGCCGGTTGCTGGCTATACTATTAGCCTTGCTCTAAGCATCACATTCCTAGGGACATGCATTTCTGCGGTCAAATAGTCGAGTTACTACTATGCCAGATATTGCCAGAGAGCCCTTCCCCTATGTTTGACTCATTCTAGATGAGTGAAAGCACCACAACTTTCTGGGGTAAAGTGCAGGTAGCAAGAAATCCTCCGTGCTGAAACAACAAAGCATCCAATCAGCAATCGAACCACACGAAGCTACTGAGGGCGACTTCTTTTCGGCTTCTCCGTCGGCTTCTGGGAGAAGCTTCTTCTCACCAGTTTCTCCCAGAAGCCCAAACTCTAAAATTGTTTTGGCTTATATTTTAGTCTATCCCTAACTAAAATATAAGCCAGAACAAATTTGGAGTCCGGGCTTCTGGGAGAAACTGGTGGAGAGAAGCTTCTCCCAGAAGCCGACGGAGAAGCCGAAAAGAAGTCGCCCTGAAATGCCTTGATGTTACCCGATGTGCTTGTTGATGAAACCGATCTCTTACTATGATATCTTTTATCAATGACTTGCTTCACTTTAATGCCATCAACAGCGTTAGCACAAACGTTTCATGTATCTGTTCCCATAGTCCTGGAAGAGAAGCAATTGTCGTATGACCTGTAGACGACTTTTGACTTCCTTGTTGTTTGTGAATTGAGTCAATTGAGTTACGTCTGAAAAATGAATGGTAGACGAGGAATTCACATTCCTTTTTTATATATGTATGCTTGTTTGTGTGGTGTGTTGTAACTTATTCCTTCAACACTGTTATGCATTTCTGTTATTTGAGGTTTTATTAATTTAAAGCCACACAGTCATGCCTTACCTGCTCAATTTCTATGTAATAGAAATGGGATTGACAAATAATAAATAAACGTAATAGTGGATTTTCCTTTAAAAATAGAGCACAAAGAACAAAAGTTGGCAAAAATCCTAATGGGGCTCTTGCGACTGAGAATTCGAAATTCCACTAAAAAAATACAACAGGAGATCTACGTACTCAATCTCAAGTTGTTTTACCTTTAAAAACGTAAGCCCACACTTGGATTGTTGTTTTTGGGCCCAAAGTGGTGTAGATTAGAATCGTAGACTTTTTCTTCTTCAGGCCAATAACTTCGCTTAAATGGTACTGTAGTTTTTGAGTGAGTCTAAATGATCGTTTTATAATTTACATCTGGAAAACAATAAATGGTCAATAACACCAAACTTTTCTAAAAATAATTTGTATCAATCCTCATGTAAGACTTCAAAAAGGGGGAGGTCGCCGCCGCCAAAGGCCCAAAGCCAACCGACTCCCTGGAGGTGCTTCCACGACACCAGAGCTGTGTCCTCCAACATGCATGGTGAATATGGCATTGGGATAGGGATTTGGGAGCACCCTTTTGCGGGAAAAAAAAAACTCCTGATAGTGGGCCATCTTTTAGACTAGCCACAACATGCACCAAAAGTGGTGCCTAGCATTCTCTCTCCTTCGCTTGAACCGATTCAATACAATGCAGGAACTGACACATGCAATCTAGCACAAGATGCGGCTCAACTTGTTGATTCGCTTTTTTGCTCTAATTGTGGGGCCTAGTGGTAGAATTGTGAGGGAAGGCTCCGATGCTTGCATGCATGAGATGTCAGCGGTTCCCACCAGCGTCACAAGATCGATTCCTATATCTGACACAAATTTTGTTGAACCGGCATAACACTGAGGATGGTCTTATGTGATCATGACTAGTCAAGTTCATGCCACAATGTCCAAATATGTACCGTCAATGGTGACCCCACATGATCCGGAAAAACGTCTACTTAGATCATAAACTTAGATTTTTTAAGTACAATGATGAAAGCAAGAAAGGCAAACAAGTTCCATGAACAAATATGCATTTCATTCTTTATTTAAACGACATGGATAGGTCTGATTTGACCGATATTTAACTAAATCTTGATCGATTTGTAGGTTTGTTGTATTTCCAGGTGTGCTAGCTACAATGATTACTTGGGCATGTCCTTCTTAGGTGTTGGCCTTCAAATAAGAGATAGGCTTTTACTATCGTGCAATTTCATATATTTTTTGCATACTCTATGACTTCACAACAAAAAATACGCTAATATTACATATTAATGTGTAGTGCACACTAATGTGCAATTGAAGTTTCATGGCCACTTCCGTTTACGTATTGTGCAATTACAAAATAGCAAAAATACATAGTACTATACATATTACATACCTACAATTGCATATTAATGTAAAATTAGTACTCCCTCCGACCACTAATACCTATCTTCAACACGATAAATCTAGACACTCTTTAGTATGTAGATACATCATGTTAAAGACAAGTATTAGTGGTCGGAGAGAGTACATATTATTGTGCAATTGCACATGTTAATATACGGTTATGCGAAAGTTTCATGTTCCATTGCAATTCATACTTACTATAATATTTGTATAATCACATACAATTGTACAAGTGCATACTATAACATGCCAATAGAACGCGGAGAGTTCAACTGCAATTGCATACTACTAGTCATTAGCCCGTGCACCTGCACGGTCTAGTGTTGGAAATACATGAATATTTATACACACAATGATCTACTTATTCTTGTATGAGAATTAATTTTCACATATTTGAATACATTAAAATACCGTGAGTCATAAGGCAAAAATGTGTATATTGTTTCCGCCTGCTCTTGATTTGGCACCATGAAATTTGTAGGCCATTGTCTAAACTTTAGCTTTTGAAGTATTGAGAATATAATTATTGAATCTGATTTAGCGGCCTTATGAGAATCCTAAATGCATCCGTTTTATTGTAAAGGTAATTTAAAAGATTGATCAATTATGGAGATTAGACATGATATTATATGAATGATATAATAATAATTGATATTGCTAATTATTCAACAAATATTTCTCATCTTAGCCACCAAGATCAGTATGTAGGAGATAGCTGTTAGGAAATATTATATTTTTCATGCAAATGTTATAGTTGAGTCATGGACTCAAAGATATGATATGGTATTATTTTTGTTGAATAAACTATCACAGGGTGATGCCTCTAATTGAAAGTACAAGGATGTCGTCTAGAGGGGGGGGGGTGAATAGGCGATTTAAAACTTTTACGAGTGGCTTGACAAATGCGGAATAAAACTAACGTTTAATTTGCCAAGCATACAAAACCTAAACAAACTAGGTTCACCTATGTGCACCAACAACTTATGCTAGACAAGATAAGCAACTATGAGATATCAAGATATATATAACTTCAAGCACGAAGGCTATCACAAAGTAAATTGCATAAGTAAAGGAGCTCGGGTATAGAAATAACCGAGGGACGCGGAGACAATGATGTATCCCGAAGTTCACACCCTTGCGAGTGCTAATCTCCGTTGGAGCGGTGTGGAGGCACAAGGCTCCCCAAACGCCACGGAGGCTCACCGTAATCTCCTCGAGCCCTCCCACCAAGATGGAAGACCCGACCACTATGGGACATTTGAGGGCGGTCACCGAACCCGTACAAGCTTGGGACAATCTCCACAACTCAATTGGAGGCTCCCAAGAATCGCCACTGAGGCACCACAAAGCTTGGGAAGATCTCCACAACTTAATTGGAGGTCCCCAAGTAATTGCCACGGAGGCACCACAAAGCTTGAGAAGATCTCCACAACTTAATTGGAGGTCCCCAAGTAATTGCCACGGAGGCACCACAAAGCTTGGGAAGATCTCCACAACTCAATTGGAGGTCCCCAAGTAACCACTAAGCCACTAAGCCGTCTAGGGTTCCAAGAACCCAAGAGTAAAAAGCTCAACGAACTTTCACTACCGAATCTCCGAGGAGAACTCAAACCGATGCACCAAATGCAATGGCAAGAACACACGAAGTGCTCAAATCCTTCTCTCCCAAATCCTACCAAAGCAACAAATGCTATGGAGGGATATGAGAGGAAGAACAAAGGAAGAAATCCACAAAGAACTCCAAGATCTAGATCCAATGGGTTCCCCTCACAAAGAGGAGGAAGTGATTGGTGGAAATATAGATCTAGATCTCCTCTCTCTTTTCCCTCAAAGATATGCAAGAATCATGGGAGGAATTGAGAGATGGGCAAGCTTTCCAAGGTCAACAATGGAGGGAGAGAGAAGGGAAAAACGAGCTAACCCAAGCTTGAAGAAGGGGAGGGGTATTTATACCCCCCCCCCGGGATTGTAGCCGTTGCAGTACTGCAGGGGCCGGATATTCCGGTCCAAGTTTGGACCGGATATTTTGCCCCCCCCCTCAAAAAACTGCTAAGGACTTCGCGCGCGTCGTTCAGATTTGGGGCCGGATATTTCGGCCGGATATTTCGGCCGGATATTTCCAAAACTGGGCCGGATATTCCGGCCACCCCTAAAAACGGCTAAGGACCAGAAAAAGGCGAGGCGCGCGTCACTCAGATTTGAGGCTGGATATTTCGGCCGGATATTTCCAAAATTGGGCCGGATATTCCGCCCAAGAAAAGTGAGCAACACGAAAACAGCGATAACTTTTGCATCCGGACTCCATTTTCGATGATCTTGGGCTCGTTGGAATCACCACAATGAGCTCTACACCATCATCCATAGAAACATCATAGTCCAACAAAGGAGGATGAAGCCAAATGATAAAAGTTTTGACTTAGCTATAAAGATGAACCGGTAAAACCTCCAAACACTAAAAACGCAATTAGAGTTCCATACGAAATCCTTTTTGATGAGCTAGAGCTTATCATGGAAATAACCACAAGCTCTAGAACCTCACATGGATAAAAGCCAAATAAGAACCAAGAAAGATAATGCCAAGTATGCAAAGGTTTGAGCTCTCTCCGAACAATACGAATAAGTTACTCACTCGAGAGCCCCTCTTGATAGTACGGCTACCAATCCTATAACCCGGTCTCCAAACTAACACACGATACCGGTAGAAGAGAAAACCTATCAAGAACAAACCTTTGCCTTATGCAATCCACTTGAGCTAGATGATGACGGTCTTGACACCCTCAAGATTGGACTACCTTTCTTGATTGCGCTTGCTCGGTGAAGACATGCGGATTGCTTCCCAATACTTCACAATGGGAGAGACACTTGAACTTGCACTTCGACTTGATCAACATTGCACTTAAACTTCTTCCTTCATAATGATGATGTCTTGAGAATGCACATGAGTGCTCACCCCAACTTATCCCTCAAGACACACTCTATATAGGCTCAACTCCCTTGATCATCACATAAACTTCTTTATTTGCATCTTCTTACAACCTTGAAACCAACATATGGCTCAAGCGTTGTCTACGGACAAGTCCTACAAATATAACTCGATGCAAACATTAGTCCATAGGGATTGTCATTAATTACCAAAACCACACATGGGGGCAAATGCTCTTTCACTAATTTTCTATATATAATAATATTTGGTTTCATGTTCTACATCAAGAAGATAATTAAATATGTCTGTCGAAAGAAACGATCAACCTTTTGCTTTCATACCATAAATGTTCTCTTAACTGTAGATTACAAAGTTAGCGTATTTTGTATCAAGAATATATAAATATGTTGAACGCATCTGTATGTGTGCAAAATTTTTTTTACAGCTAAATATACGTCATGTATTTATAATATATGGCTCTATGGAGTCCTAGCGCCAAAAATTTACATGTCTAGTGAGAGAGTTTCTTGATATTTATTCTCATAATAATGGAATTTCTAGCTGTTTTCAGTTCAGAATTATGAAATCCTGAAAACATCTTCCTTTATCGGCTATAACTTCTTAAGTAGATAGTCGATACAATTTCAAGAAATTGACCATGCATGACTGATTAAGCATGCATATGCGTATACAAACAAATAGTATATGTATGTAAGGTCAGGCCTAAAGATATTACACTACGTGATTAGAAATCAATAACGTGAGATATAATGCATAAATCTTAAAGTAATTGTAATGGATACATAAACCTGGCATAGACGGTGCGGGTCGAAGTAATCAACATCAATGCGCATGTAGCCGTCTATCTCTCTCACCAAGACGTGACTCACATATTCTCGTGCATTCAGTCCTTGCCATCACTACTCAGCACACATCCTCGTACCTGCTGGTTTTTCCCCCGCAACAGGTTCTTCTTATCGAGCCCCGTTTGGAGTGCGTTCACAGTCGTAGTGGTAGAAGTCCATGTCGCCAGCCTCACCTGGAGTCTCAACTCCTAAAATATGTCACCGATATATGAAGATAGAAAATAAGAAAGGGTTCAAGTATGCGAGAGGCTTCTAAGTCGTAATACCGTAGAGGTAAAACCTGATACTTCCGCCTGCTAATTTGTTGCAGAGGTTGGCGTCGAACAGCTTGTTCCGCTGCGGCAATGTCGCCGGCAATTGCCGGCGGCGTGGTAGCCTAGCTAGAAACACCATATGACATCATTGACTTCACCGCCAGCGTGATTGCACGGAAAGAACCGATCTAATCCTATATTGCAACGTGATAAGAAACTCCAAGCTGAGGACAATGAAAACTTTATTACACAATTCCATCGGTGAGATGCTAGATTGGATGGTAGCCTTCGATCTGCAGCATATACCATGGTGAGGGCAAGAAATTGAGGACGACATGGTGAAGGGACGCGGTGGATGAGTATCACCGAGAAACTCTATTCGGCAGCTGCCACGGCCCACGGGAGAGTCCGTCGTTTTGCGAGGCGGTATATCCCCCTAGGTATTATGTACATCTAACGGTTAGATATAACAAAGAGATAGATCCGATGGTTGAGGTGTTAATTTTCTTCAGAATTAACATGGTGGCTCGTATGGTGCCTCCAATTAGTAAATATAAGATAAGATCGTGCAGTTGCATACTACTCCCTCCGTTCTGAATACTAAGATCTTCTTTCGCCAAAAATAATACAAAACAAGAAAGTGGTCAAATAGAATGCGCAGTAAAGAGATCAAAAGCCCAACAACAAACAAGGTCTAACAAGACAAGAAACAAGGCTACAACACCAAAGACAAGTGGACTCACAAACGGGTCGACCCAAAGAGAAAAATACATAGATAATTACCAGCCGAAGGAACAAATCGATCGAAAATGGATCAACCAAGCGCTAGCTAAATTCTCGGTTAGCCACGATGGGAAGAACCTTGCCAGTAAACAAAGCCACGATGCTGCTGCTATTGACCACGATTGAGTGGCTTTGATGGCAAGTTTGTTCCCTAGTTCTAGACTTTAGCCACTAGCACTAGCAGCCCCTAAATATAACGATTCACAGTCAACTATTCCTCTATAAATGGGGTTCGTACTCCATTCTAGACGACATACCGCGGCGAGGTCGCTCGATTAGGCAAATGGGCATGACCACAAGTCATGCGAGTTGTAGGTGTAGCCCAAAAGAAAAGTAAACCAAACGGCGACTTTTGACTACGCAATGCTTACACCACACCAAAACCGAGAAGTAAAGCTGCTGTGCTTGTAGTTGCAGCTAACCCACCTACAGTGTGCCACTGTGCCAGGGTCTAAACCACTGCCCTGAACTAATTAGGAAATGAACAAGCGTACTTAAATGATAACGATGGGAACGCTACTCATCAAGGACTGAAGACCATAATAACTAGGTGATACCCCGCGCATTGCTGCGGGATCTCAGCTGACATTAATAACTTAGGTATAAGTAACAAATGACATACTAAAATGAGAATTTGAAAATGCCTAGGGTTAAGTTATATATCGTATGATAATATAGTAGGTTTTCTTAATCTGCGGGCAGAGAATATATCAACCATCAAGCCTACTGGATTACCCAAGCTATATCTTGATCTTATAGAAGTGTCAATTTTAATTATGTAGCATTGCATTTTGTAGGAATAGGACAGAGGGCAAAGAGAATAAAATATGGAGAGCTCCGCTTCTGAAAACTAAGAATAATATATTTTGGTTGTTTTCTCTTCGAGAGACGACATGAAACCTGCAATTTTGATTCATTTAAAGGTCAGCTTGTTTGTGTCATAAGTCTAAAATACCAATGCAAAGAAACACAGTTTTTTTTTCCTAAATTGATCAAAAAATGATTGATGACCCAAAAAACAACAACTTGAAATTGGTCGAACATGCTAGCACATATATATCCTCTATGGAGATTAAAAGGTCAATTGAATCACATCTTATGGATGTCGGTTTGCATCCATCCATGTCTATCAAATATAATTCTTTTTTTCAGAGAAATTACAATAGTTCATGGAAAGGAAATGCTTAAATATTGCATTTATTTGGAACATAACTAAGACAAACCAATGTTAAATATTGCAACTAAAACTAAGTAAAACCTCATGTACCAAAATAATACCAATTCTTGTCTAGTATATCTGGTGGACTCAAATGGCACAACCTGCAAATGTATAGTTGAAATCAATTTACGAATTTCACAAAAAATGAATTCAATTTAAGAAGACCCAATATCATGGTTAAATTGCAGGTAAATACGCCAAATCATGATACAACGATACATAGGATGCAATAAAGATACATAGGTTGCAAATAAGAAGACATCGAGGATTATTGTCATATAAAATGTAAAGAACATAACTGATATTTTCATTCAATTAGCCATACTTGTAAGTGATGCCTAACTACAAATAACTCATCTCTATCCTACCATTCATATGATCCGACAAAAGGAAATCTGTATTGCTATACCATATGACATACAACCATTCGCGAAAATGTGAAAACATATGTGGTAATTTATTTTGTTTGATCTGTAGCGACGCTGTGACGGCCTGCAAACAACACATGAATTATGATACAAGCACAATTCCACGGAAATATAGTTATCAGGATATAAGGCAAACTTGATTGAGAAAATGGTGTTGAAAACGAAGTACAGAAGAGGATTGGCGTGGGCATAGTTCCAGAACTTCTAACCATCGATCATCCAACGTCCAGTCTGAACATTGCATGAACATTAGAAGCAACGTATCCTGCAGCTTGTAGTTATTGTACAAAAAAACAGTATTCTTTGGTGTTGCAAGCAAATACCAAAGAATACTGTTTTTTTGTAGAAAAATTTTGGGGTCACTTCTTTCGATTAAATCCAAACACCTTAAATCCGGTACATGTAAAAATCAATTGGCCAGAGCAAGAATCCATGCTAATATCAGTTATTAATAAAAGCATCATCTAGTTAGTAAACTGAGAGTAGCTAAGAAGCGAGGAAGGTGTACCGCTGGGTGATGCGGATTGGCCGAGCAGGCCGCATCCGTGGCACAGAGGCAACGGCGAGTGTTCCAGATTCATCCCGTCCAACAGGCTATGAACCGGAAGGAGATGTGTGTAGATGACGGGTCTTCAAATCACTTTGACTTTCTGACATGAAAACTGATGAATTTTGAGCTGGGCGTGGACTCAAAGCTTTGGTTGTGCCCACGGGAATGAAGCCATGAAGCTTTTGCACTTCTTAAAGGGGAGAACTACTCCATCGTTTCTAATGCATTCATAAGGAATGTGAGGAGGGAGAAGAAAAGGCATCGGTTTCTTCTGCATACTACTCTAGTGGGGAAGATGAAGTGAGTAACGAAAGGGAAAAGAGGAGTGCAGAGCCAAAGCTCCAAAAAAAAAATCAATAACGTAAGTAGATGACTCGGTTTCACCGTATCACAAGTACACATGTTAGTAGGGGCATCTATAGAAACTGAAGATAGGATGACCATCGATGGAAAATCTGATGGCTAGAAATAATTGGAGTGATGTGGCTACACCAAATTTAAGCTAGGATGACCATCGATGGAAAATCTGATGGCTAGAAATAATTGGAGTGATGTGGCTACACCAAATTTAAGCTTGCAAATATTTAATACATCTTAGTGGGGATAAACTTTATAGATATTATAGATATGAATGTCACAATCGTAACAGCCGGGTCTTTTGTAGTAGTATGATCTAACAAGCAGTCCACGATCAAGAATTAGACTGACTGCTGCTGCTGCAACCTTTAAGGGTGTGTTTGGTAGCCCGGTTGTTTTATCTCATCTCATACATGCTGAGTACAGCTATGTGGACTACATACAACTGTGTGGTGGCCCGTATAACATGAGCTAGGATAGACAATTATTAAACAGCAATCTGGTCCCTGGCTAAAAATATAACTAGCATTCGGGTCCCTGGACAAAAAACCAAAAAGCAATCGGGTCCCTGCGAGGTCGCTGGCGCCGCTGCCAGCGAGAGAAGTCGCCGCCGCCGACGGCGAGACGGACCGCTGCCTCCAGGATATCGCGCCTCTCCGTCCCTACCGTCAAGAGGCCGAGCTCCGACTCGCCGCCGCCGCCAGGAGGCAGCGCCTCTGCAAGGAGAGGAGCTTCGACTCGAGGCCGCCGCGGAGAGTTTGACGGGGACAAGGACAGGGAAATCTACAGGGATGAGGACGGGGACTCGATGGAGCGACCTTCAGCTGCTCACGGCGGCGCGGCGGCGTCGTGGTCGGGCGCATCGGGGCGACCAGTGCTTCGGCGGCGTCGGGGCGATCTGGCGCTCGGGGGGAAAATGAGGACAGAGAATGAGCAGGGCTCGGGGCTCGGGGGGGGGGGGGGGGGGCAGCGCTAAAGTGGATTGCGGGATGGACTCAGCCCGGGTGAGTTGTGAAGCTCAATTTGAGCTTCTCTCATCAGCCCAGCTGAGAGCCCTTTTCGGGGTGAGGTGGGCAGTGCTGTGTTGATCCGACCCGACCCGGGCTAACAAACAACAAATAGGCCTCTCAGCTAGGTTGGGGAGAGAATCTTTGAGCTCACCCAGTCTACCAAACACGCCCTAACTGATTGATTGGTGAATAGATGAACTCGGACTGGAGCCAAGGCACAACAAAATATGATGCTCCTACCTAGTAGTAGATGTCGATTAATTAGATATATGTTTGCTCTAAACTTCTGTTCAAATGTACACAATGTCAACCAAATTTCATTTCTTCTTTGTCCAGTGAGAAGAGTGAAAGGTACCAAGACCACTAGCTGCTCAATTCACTTGGCTGTCGCTACTGAAATGTAAGATCAATTTGATCTAACATGGTAAACTGCACAAGAAACTGACACTTACAACAACTGCAAAATTTGAAGCGGAACAATACCAGCAACCCGAAACAATCGCCGCTATCTCTTCCAGGCGTAGATGAGAAGCGAGAAGCCGTGGCCCCGCTGCATCTCGGCCTCCTCGGGGCTGGCCCAGTCCATCACCGTCGAGCTGCTTGCCCACGACGCCGTCGACGACGCCACGGAAACCGACGACGACGAGCTCGCCATGGCCAGCTTCCCCTTCTTCTTCCTCCCTCCGTTGCTGCCGGTCTCGCTCCAGTCCCTTTGCCCCCACCGCTGAAAGTATGCTCTCCAGATGCCCGTGCTTGTCCTCGACGCATTCTCGTGGAGGTGGAGATCTTTCCCCTCCTCGGCTAGGGGCTCCTCGCCGCCGCAGCCGAGCTCGAAACGGAAGACGAACACCGCGTGCGCGTGGGCGTGCGCAGCGGCGTCCGCTGGGGGCGGTTCACGCGGTGGGAAGAGCCACCTGTGGAGGTCCCAGGAGACCTGGACCTGGTCACCGTCGCCCAGGTCGACTCGCTCGGTGCCACGGAACTTCCAGCGAAGTCGTCGGACGTGCAGCACGCGCTCGCCGTCGAGAGAGACGGACATGCCGACGTCCGCCCTGTCACTGTCCCTGCTGACGCCGTCCTTGCCGCGGCAGCGGGACACCAGATCCACCGAGATCTCCCGCTCCTTGCCCCGGACGTTGACCCTGGTTCTGTGGCCGCGGCCGGCGTCGCGCATGGCCACGTGCTCGCGCCGGGACAGCAGCACGGAGCGCGGGCCAGGCGGGGGCCGGGCCCGGGTCCTGCGGTAAGCCATGTCGGGCAAATCCCCGGCGGCGAGGACCATCTCGCCGTCGACTACGACGGCGACGAAAAACCTCGAGGACGGCTCCGGGGACCCGGAGCTCGGGAAGCGAGCGCGCGTGAGGTCCCACGCCAGGTCGACGCGGCGGTCGCCGGCGCGAAACCGCCGGGACCCGCGGCGCCGCCAGAGCAGCCAGGGGCGGACGCGGAAGGCGAGGGTGTCTTCGTCTGGGTCCTCGCCGAAGTATGCGGCGCCTGAGGGGGACGAGGATGCCGGGGTCGGCGGTGGCGACAGGCGGAGGACGGCGCGGAGCGAGAGGCCGAGCGAGGTGCGCGACCAGGAAAGCGCGACGAGGCCGAGATGTGTCTCGTAAACGGAGGTGGCCAGGCTGGGCCCCGCCGCAGACCCGTACGCGAGCGGCGCCGCTGCCGGCGCGCAGAGGAAGCACGCCGCGATCGCGCCGGGCATCCTCGGCGCGGCGCGGCGCGTCGGAGGCTGCGAGGCGGGCAAGATGCGTGTGCGAATCCAAGGCGTGGGCGTGCGGGTGCGGTTCACCCAAGTGGAGATAGTGGGCTACTGGTGGTGGGTTGGTTCGGGTTGGCATTTGTTGCTTCGCGGTCTAGCTCGCGTCGATCAGGGCAAAATGGAGAAGGGCCCACCTGGCTTTGCTAGAATCGAACCGCAACAAGGGGGATTCATATGAGTAGTAAAATATACGATTTTACTAGAAATCATCTCTAACTAGAGATCAGTCGGCTTCTTTCTTCGGCCTTTTTCTATCTCTATCTCTAAAATGCTATGGTTAACCATCTTATAGGAGATGGAGACGGCGCGGCTGGCTGCAGCGTTGCCGGCGAAGATGAGGAAAGGACCTCGCCGGAGCCGGGGATGGCGCGGCTGGCCGCGGTGTCACCGGCGGAGGCGGGGAAAGGAACTTAAGAGTTTTGGGTGCTGGGATCTTAGGGTTGAGGGTGCAGAGGCTCGCCGGAGTTAGGAGAGGTTTAGAGGAAGGTCGGGACAAGTCTTAGGGTTTAGGGTGTGGGGCCTCGCTGGAGTTAAAAGCAGGGAGATGGAGGAGGAAGACGACTGTTAGAGATCAGTCGTCTAAGCTCCAGACGCCCCATAAAATATAATGTTTCGGTTCTCGCGTGAGAAAAAGCTACTCCTTCTAGACACTAAAATATATCTAGATACATTCATATAGAGACATGTATTATTGGTCAAAGAGAGTAAAATAATAATTCGTATGTACATTCAGAGATTCTACATTCGCTCACAAGTTTTCAGGAGAAAAAAGGCCCATGAATAGTCATACTGGAGCATCGAATTTTTTTATTCTTTTACATAGGACAAAAATGTTTCTTTTTCTCTAAAACTTATGTGAGAACGTAGTATCCGGATGTGCGTGCGAATATCTTTTCTATTTTTTTGATATTTTAAAATGTGCTTTTAATCAATGGGTTCATATGCATTCAGGAGCAGAATTGCATTTCTGCTCGGACATTGTAGATTTGGCTGCATAAATTTGTTTGATCACAATATTTAGAAAAGTTGAATTTAACGTCCTGCCGGTTCATATACCATCATCCCAAACAATCATGTGACGTATTGGGTGACATGGCAACGTTGTTCCGACGGGCCATAGTTTTTGAAGAAACATTTGGAGATTATATATTTTTGTCATCGCATCCGCCTTCTGTGCTTCCTTGTATGTTTTGTCATGGCACAATCATTCCGAGGTGACAGAGAGGGAGAGAAGCAGCGCACGCTGGTCGACGAGATAAGATCGGCGTGTGGGTGGAGGGGAGCTGTCGTGGCTCTTCTCCGCTGGTAGGAGGCGGCAGCGAAGGTTCCTACTCGTCGGCCGAAAGGCGATCCACCTCTGAAGTACAGTACTAGAATCTCATCTCGGTCGCATGCTTTTTTGCTAAGATTTGCGCTAGAACCATCATAAAAGGGAACTTCTTTTAGATAATTTTAGTAGTTAGTAGGGTTTAGGGTGAGAAATTTTGGCATGTTATTGGAAGGAGTTTTGATAGTGTTTGGGTAGGGTTTTTGGCTAGCTCAACTAGACCCTTTGTTGATGTTTTATGCTTGAATCAACGCAAATGGCTAAATTTGTCAATTAGTGTGCATTATTAGCAGGGTGTAGGGTTAGGGGTTGTGGCATGGTTTGGGTAGGATTTGGGGTACAACAGCTAAAGTTTATTACTGAACATTATAATTGAGTTGGTTGTAATGTGAATATGCTCTATGTACATATGATTGATTTAGGCTAAAAAGGGGGATATTTTTTGATTGCAATTAATGATGGTGGTTATTTTCTTGGAATTGGCTGTAATAAGGCCTATGTGAGGAGTGTAGATTTTTTGTAGCCTGAGCACATAACTATTTGTTTTTTCAAAATCCAAAAATAACATTTTTTTCAAAAAAATCAAACAAAAAATCTTGGATGTAGATAATGATGTGCTCTATTAACTGCAAAAAAGAAACTCAAAATACCTTGTAGTCTTGGTTATACAAAAATGACAAAATACCGCATCCGTTTATGAAGTAGTATACCATAGTTATGAAGTCTATCTTTAAAACTACCTAATTATGAAGTAGCATTTGATGGATCCTAAGTAAGTCGATAGACAACTCGAGTTATGTGAGGACCTTAGGTCTAATTGTCAAAAAAGGACCTTAGGTCTAAGAACATGGCATTTTCAATATACTCCCTCTGTTCCATATTAATTACCGCTGAAGTGAACATGCCTACTAAAATATATCTAAATACATGCAAATTAACGACAACTAATAGAAAATAGAGGGAGTACTTGAGATTAACAGATAGCAATAGCTCATTGTGTCTCAAAGTGTGTATGTCGACTAGGTAATCCCCATTACCAGGTCAATACTATCGGATAGGCATCATCCTGTCTATGACTTCTGGATTGACATCACCCTCTCTATGACTTGTGGATTGACATCAAGATGTCCTTGACTTGTGAAACGTAGTCATTACCCTAGTCATATGCTAGTAAAGAATAAGTATCACATCTGGTGAATACAGTTGCTGGAAAGTGTTTTTGGGTCCTGGCTCTAGTGATCCTTTGTTTTTTTTAATTAAAAAGCATATTCCTAAATTTCAAAAAAAAGTATGTAAACAAATTTGGACATAAAAATTTAATATAAAATTCCTTATATACAAAATAGACTGCTACCACCGGTGGTAGCTACCCACCTTAACACCGTTCCAGATATCCGTTGTCCGTACTCCCACCTAACCCCACCCCACATGCGCCGCCCCACCCCGCCCCGCCCCTCACTCCCCATGTGCGCAGATCGGCGCTACCTGCAATCGCGCCTCCGGATTTCTCCCGAGCGCCTCCCTGGCTAAAGTCCTGCCAGGACCTGCCACCCATCCAAGCGTGGTAGTCGCGATCCCCGACCCCAACCTCCCGCCTATGCCTGGATCCCCGACCCCAACCTACCGCCTAGCATCTTCTCCCAGCACCTCCGGCTCCTCACCGCACGCTGTTGGCCGGTCGCCCCGCGCGCGCTACCTCTTCATCCCGCACCTTGCCGCCGTTTGTGTCTCCCGGCGAGACCCAACCCCAGCACATGTCGACAGCTGCCTCGGCTCGGGAGGGCCATGTTGGGAGAGCATCAGGATGGCTCGATTTCCTCCTGTGCCACCCAAATCGAGACCTCCCCCGACCCAATCGAGCCAGTGGTGGAAGGTCACGACCGGGCGGGGCACCGATGGATTGTTTGGAGAGGATCTCGTTCGACGGCATTAAAGGAGGAGCCGTGATCGTGGACTGGTCGCCTACCGCGCGCCGCCTCCCGTAGGTGCCGAGCTTAGCACGTCCGGCGGCGTCGACCTGTTGTGCAGGAGATCCTATCCGACCTGCTCAGTTTCGCCTCTCCACCGGCGCGGCGGCCCTTCGCCACCGCCTGCGCGCCAACCCTCCACGGCGGCGGCCTGTGCGACCACGGGAGGTGGCGCCGACCTGGTGGGGAGCTTCCTGCGACGGCAGATGTTGTGATTGTCGACCGGCGCAGTGAAAGGAATGGGGATCTGGTGGAGGTGGTTGGGGGTCGATGCGGTTCGGAGCGTGGTCGGGGCACTCGACCGTAGCTAACGGCCGTCACAGTAGATTTCCTCTGTTAAGTAGTGTGTGTGGTGCAGATCGTCTTATATGGCAAATCCAATGGTTGTCTATAGGTACATAGCTACCACCGGTGATAGCAAATCTGTATTGTTTCTTGTATTGTTCCTTATATTATGGTACACACAAAAATGGTAAATTATGATAAAATTTATAGATTAAAAAATATACATACTCAGATCTACATGTTTGCTAGTATTTTTTGTGTACCCCAAAATACAAAGTAATTTAACATAAATTTTTCACATTTGTGAGATAAATAGTTGGCTGCATCTGAGTATATATATTTTTTCTAAAATATAGAATATGATTTTCATTTTAAAAAACAGATCACTTGCAACCATATACACCAAATCTCCACTCGATAGTTGCACATTACAAACACAGTAGTTGCACGTATGTAAACGTAGCGTCTAGCCGATTTTCAGTTCGGTAAAGTCAGATTCTCGTCGACCAGACAAATTTCATCACAATAGGTGCAAGATTGAGTCACGAAAAGCAGGATGGTGGTGAACTGAAACTAGAAAACATACAACTAGCGTAAATATATACCTCCTCCGGTTGAAAATAAATATCGTTAATTTGTAGTATAAAATCATCTACACTTAGTTTTATTAAAACGAACACTCTACAACTGCATAACAAATTGTAAAACATCACTCGGCTAATAACTTTGAGACGAAACAGTTGACTGGGATGGCTGCGATGAGTCTCGAAGTCAGAGACGCAATTCCGGACGAACCATGTCTCTACCCACGCGCTTTCCGGTCGCGGCAGGAAGCGGGCACCTGGGCAACCTGGCCTCTTCGGGCTGGCGTTGCGTTGCGGGTGAAGGCGGGCACACGGCAATCGCATGTCGCCGTGTGGGGACAAGACGGGTCTCATCTGCCGGCGTCGTAGCACTGGCGTCTGCCGTCGTCGCTTCGGCATCTCCGTCCTCCGTCCTCCTAGTAGACAGCTCCAGGCGACATTTCTCTCGTCGTCGCGTTGGGTGGAAAAACATACGTAGAGCTCGGCGGCCTCCGCCATGGCGTCATCGTCGGCCGGCCGGCCGCGACGCGGCGGCGGGGCTGGTTTGCTTTGCTGGAGCACGGAAGGGAAAGGCCGTCGGCGTGGGCGCCGAAGAATCGCGGGGAGCACGCGTGCCCTGCGTGGCGTGGCTTGTGCGGCTGTACTATCTATCCAGCTGCGCGGCCTCGAGGGGCGTCGTGGGTTTTGTCCCTTCTGTTGTTCGTCTGCCGCGTCGCGGACTCGCGGTGTCTCGCGATCCAGCAGCCAATTTGGCAATTTCGAGATTCAGCAAAAGTTGCAGCGCCTTTTGTCAAAATCATGCAGAGCTGTCACGTTACATCGGCGCATCTACTTTTACATATAGGAAACTCTATGACAGTAAGTTCCCATATTACTTTTCGCTAATATGGATGTATCTATATTAGCGAAAAGTAATATGGATCGGAGGGAGTAACACAAATCATGTGTACTGAGATAAAATTGGGTAAAGACATTAGACATAAGTGAGTGGTTTAATGAGAATAAACCATCGCCATCGTACTTACCACGATAAACTTTTGTGCAATCCCGCTCGAAAAATCCCAAAAAACAAACACCGCTATCGCCGGTGTGGAGGCTCAAACCACATATATGTACAACATAATCAGCCTGGACACAACAATTTGACTTGAACCTGAATATAGACACCCACCATTTTTCTGGTCATTATTCTTCTATCCAGACGCATAAATAGAGAGAACTAACATGTGTTTCATGGTTAGGAGGATGGAACCTAGTCCATCAAAGATTAAGTTTCGGGTTTGATGCTTTGATATCTTATGAAAGTAAAAAAAAAATTGATTTCATCAACTTCAAGATATGTCGGCTCAAGAAAAACGCACAAATAGAATCACTGAGAAATCCTTAGACAACAATGATTGGATCCGTAGAACACAACAGAACTACTCGGTGCTTCCTCCATATAGGTGGTGATTTTGCATGTAAACTTTCTAACACAGCAATAGTCACTAGTGGAAATAGAGGCTTTAGTCCCGGTTGGTAACGGGCTTTAGTTCCAGTTGTCTAACCGGGACTAGCAAAGTGAGACTAAAGCCCTCCACCTTTAGTCCCGGTTGCTCACGAACTAGAACTAAAGGTCCTCCACATGGCTCCAGGTCATGTGCTGCGGCTGGAGTATCTTTCAGTCTCGGTAGAAATTTTGAAAAATTGAAGAAAAAATGAATTTATTTTCCGGAAATTTTTGAATTTCTCTATTTTCAAATATTTGAATTGTTTGACAGTTTCCACTCTAATATCTAATCACCCATATTCTCATGTTAAATTACATACTCGTGGTCCTCACTTTCCGATCGGTCACCATCTTCACACTGCTCCACCCTTAGCACGCTTAACTGTAAGGGCATATATGTCTTTATTCTTTATTTTAGTATTTGGTGAATATAAGGTTAGAGAGGACTAATTGTTTAAATCAAGTTCATCTACAGGTTAAGTTCTCTCTTCCTCTTTATGGTGTTGGATCACAGTGCAAAAAGGAAAAAGGAGTTGGAAGACTCGAAGACGGAGTCCGGAAGAGCGCGACATGGTAGTTCTTCTTTTTCCGATTTTGTTTTTGAGTATAGGGATCCCACACTATTAAGAGGGTATCGAAGTATTTAGTTGACTCATGGCTCAAATCCTTTTCCATCCTTTTCCACAAAACAGCCACATATTTTTTACTCCATACATTGCCCAGTAGAAAACTCAAATTGCAGCTGTCTCTGTACGGCCGGTCATACCGGGCTATAGGCCGGTATGACCGGTCATACACAGTAATTTCGGCCGGTATGACCGGGCTCACAGCCGGTCATACCGGTTATACACAGGAGATTTCCACCTTAGCCGAGAATCTGGCCGGTATGACCGGGCTATTGGCCGGTATAACCGGTCATACACTTAACTGTCAAAAATGGTCGGTTTCCTCTATATAAGGCAAGGGCATATCTCGTGGAAATTGACTTTGGCCATTCTTTTGAGATCCAAATCTAAGTTCTTCATCCCCCACACTCTCTCATACTCCCACACATCATACACATCGATTCTTGGAGTGTGAGTGATTGATTTTGAGAGAGGATCCACACAAACTGAAGATCCATTCCTTCTCTCTCTTTTCACCGATCAAATTCGTGATTTGAGCCTCGTGTCAAGTTCTTGCTTCGATCTTGTTACTCTTGGAGGTTGAGGACTCCTAGGTGGTAGCGGTCGCCGGGAGCAATCGATTTGTGATTGTCCGGAAGTTTGTATGGGATTGGAGGCCTCCCCAAGGTCTCCACATAGTGGATTGAGCTTCTACTTCGTGGAAGAAGCTCACGAAGAAGAAGGTGTGCCTTCGTGGCGTTGGGGGTCCTTCATGGTAACCCACACCTCTCCAACGGTGACTAGCTTCCCCTCAAGGAAGTGAACATCGGGATACATCGTCGTCTCCGCGTGCTTCGGTTACTTCTATCCATTTATTTACTTTGTGATAGCCTTCGAGCTTGAAGCTTTAAATTTACTTCATCATTTAGGTTGCTTCACCTTGTTTGCATTAGGCTAATTTATTTATCCGCACAAGCCTAAAATTGCAAAATAATCAAGAAAATTTTGTAGAACCTATTCACCCCCCCCCCCTCTAGGTTACCCTCTCTATCCTTTCATTAACTTCTCCATTCCTTTCCTACTAGCTTCCAAGACTGCGCTCGCGACTTCTTGATAATACTATGTTATGAATTGTATTAACCCTTAGACTTTGATAACACATGATTTTATTTTTGAATTCCAAATAATTTTAAAAATAAGCAACAATGATTAAGTAATAATAAGCAACAGTTAATTTCAAATAATCTTTATGCACAATTCAATTATTAATAGAAAACTCGAAATATTTTCAAAAAAATAAAAAATAAAAAAAACTTAAAAAATTCAAAAATTCCAAAATAATGTGAAATTCAAAATAATCAAAAACTGAAATAGACAACAAAAGAAATTCAAAAATTTCAAAAAAGTCAATTTTTTGACAAAATCTAAAATCATCCCGCTTTCATATATCCCTTTGGAATGGTGAGAAGCAAAAAATTGTGCAAACGGCCTATGGCTGTTGAAATTGATGTAACTTTTTGTGTAGATAGTTTTTCATATATTACACATTTTTTCGAGTTTGTACGCAAAAGTTATAGCCGTTTTAATTTGGAACAACCATTTTTACAAAAAATATCAATTTTCCAATTTTTCTCTAAAAGTTAGTTGCGTGAGGTACATGTATGTCAAAGGATTTTGAAATTTAAAGTTTTTGTCATTTTTGTTTAGTTTTTCTAGACGTTTTTTCTGGGGAGGGGGGGGGGTAGGCATGAGAGGAAAAATGAGTGTGTACCCTTTAGTCCCGATTGAAGGCATCAACCGAGACTAAATGTCACTACCCTTTAGTCCCGGTTGATGGCTCCAACTGGGACTAAAGGTCCCGTTTGAACTGGGACTAAAGCTTGCTGACCCACATTTCCATTTAAACCGGGATTAATGTGAGCATTAGTTGTGGACCAAATTGTTTGTGGAATAAAGAGGGTGTATGAAAGCCTTTTTTCTACTAGTGAGTCTTATTCATATTACTGGAAGAGTTTGAAATGTGTATAGAGATTTTTGTGCATATGACCCCACAACTATTTAGCTCTAACGCCACCACTACTTGGTATATTGGGGACAATTACATCGATATGCATTGCTTTATGTGAAAGGACTCGCCATGGATACACCAATGGCACTTATAATTTTTACGAGGGCATGTAGAATGTCATTGCGTAGAAAATTACTTAGTCCCTCTGGTCATTATTTCTTATCTCAGTTTTAGTCAAATTTGATCCGGATACGAAGAAATTTAGACATGTTTAAGTGTTAGGTTGTGGACAAGGTACAAAATCCCTTTTCTCATATAGGGGTGGCATTGTGCCTATTCGGAAAGACAGATGCTCGATTAGGCGGTGTTTACTATTTGACGCTTCACGCATCAGTGATCCTGCCGACACGTACCACATCGCTGTGACTGTGCGTGCTTGTTTATATTTGGAGAGGCCAGTATTGTTGATACAGTTTTCTGGTAGCTTAGGCCCGTTATCATTTTTTTAATTCCCCAACCATGGTTTTCTTCCGCGGCGCGTACACACGACTGGGTGTGGCCGATTTTAGGAAGCTTGAGGGCGGTGTTTTTATTTTCAATGGTTTTCTGGCTTTCTTTTGGGGTTTTCGAATCCTTTTCTCATGTTGGTTTTCTTTATCTGTTTTCTTATCTGTTTTCTTCTGTTTAAAATTTATTCTGATTTGAAATTCCTTCCAATAGAAATTTGTTCCGATTTGAAATTCGTTCCAATAGAAATTTGTTCCAATTTGAAATTCGTTCCAATAGAAATTCGTTCCGATTTGAAATTCGTTCCAATAGAAATTCGTTCCGATTTGAAATTCGTTCCAATAAATTCGTTCTAACTTTTCGAATCTAGATTTTTTGTTCAATTTTTGAAAACTCTTTCCAATTAGAGAATGCGTTCAATTTTAAATTTGTTCAAGATTTTTTTGTTTGCTTTTTTTTAAATTTGTTATAGATTTTTCTGTTCCATCTTTATTTTTGTTTCGATTAGAAAAGTGTTTTGATTAAATTTGTTCTAGACAACTTTTGTCTCATGTTTGTAATTTCGTTAAATTTTAAATATACATTTTTCACTCTGTTTTGAAATTTTGTTACAATTTTTTAAAATATATAATTATATGTTTTTAATTTTGTTTTAAATTCATTCTGATTTGAAATTTGTTCCAATAAAAATTCATTCCAATAGAAATTGGTTTGAATTTGAAATTTGTTCCAATAGATATTTGTTCTGACTTTTCAAATCTAGATTTTTTTTTCAATTTTTGAAAACTCGTTCCGATTAGAGAATGTGTTCAATTTTAAATTAGTTCTAGATTTTTTTGTTTGCTTTTTTGAATTTTTTGTTAAATTTGTTATAGATATTTTTCATTCCATTTTGAAAATTCATTCTGATTAGAAATGTGTTTTTCCTTCTTTATATGAAATTGCAGGCTCCAAACATGGTGCGTTGCAGCATTCTGCATTATCATCATAGCAGTATGTCAAGCCTGTCAAATAGTGGAAGGGGAAAAAACTCGCATTACCATTGTTTGAGGCGATGCGTCAAGACATTTTTTTTCTTATTGTTAGATGTTCCTGTGCATCATTGTAAAAAACAAACGAAATGTTCGTACGCTATTTCAGCCACAGGAGTTCCTTTGACGAACGATACATGGCGGGAAACAAACGGAAGTACTCAGAAGGGATCTCTACTCAGAATGGCGAAGCAAGCGCCGAACAAAAAAGTAAAAAATACAATAGGCCAGGCCCAATAAAAACCGGGGGACTCGCCAGGGGTTGAGGAGGTAGGCGTCCGTTCCTAACCGACGCGAAACGCGTAGAATAGGAGCTTTCCGATTAGGCACCGTAGTACTTTTTTGGACGAAGCCATCCGTAGTTTAACTGACTGGCTCATGAAAAAGGAGGTCCAGAACTACTGGGCCGTGGGCTACCGGCCGAGAGGTGGAGAAGCCCCAAACTCACTAATTCCGACCCGGCCCCTGCGACAAAGAGAGAAGCGACTTTCCCCAAGCGCTGTCTTCCCCAAAACCCTCTCAAAATCACCGGCGGCCACCGTCCACGCGCAGCGCCGCTTCGCCCCATGGCCCGGCGGCTGCTCCACCTCCGCCCCCACCTCACGGCTCTCCCTCCCCGGCTCCTCCAGTCGCGGCAGTACATGTCCGACATGCGCCGCTCCGCCTTCCTCGACCGCCTCCTCCGCTCCCTACGCTCCGAGATCTCCGCCTGCCGCGCCGAGCCCGCCCCGCCGCTGCCGCCCTCCGTCGCCCAGTTCACCCTGGACGACCGCCCCGGCGAGCAGTGGGTCCGCCTGCGTCGCGCGTTCTCCGCCTCCGAGGGCGGGGGCGAGGAGGAGGTCAAGGTGGACGCCACCCTGGTCGACGGCGCCGTGGCGCCAACCCGCTCGGGCGCGGTCGCCGAAGACGGCGGTGGACCGCCCAGGATGCACATCAGCGTCCACGTCGAGGTCTCCAAGCCCGCGCGGCCTGACTTGGTGCTCAGCTTCGACTGCTCGGCGTGGCCCGACGAGATGGATGTGGAGAGGGTCTTCCCTGTCCGCCGCAGTGCGCCGACGCCGGAGCAGCAATACATGGGCCGCCAGTTCAGGTGAACTGCATTCGAGAATTCTAATGGAAATATATTGCATACTGTAGTCGTATCCACGATATTATTTAGAATCCTTGATTTGTTAGGAATCCTCTTGCCACTCTACTTTAGTATAGATATACAACGAACAATTAAATCGAACCAGGATATCTGGCTCCACGACTAAGAAAACCTTGTTGTCTAAAACTGTAGTTTCTTATCCTGCCCAAAGCACAATGATGAGGAGAAACGGACAACTTTGCACACAAAATTTAGAATCCTGTTCTTGCCCCTACTTTAGTATAGATGCAAATGCAACGAACGATTAAATCGAACCAGGATATCTGGCTCCATGATTAAGGAAACCCTGTTGTCCAAAACTGTAGTTTCTTATCCTGCCCAATAATCACAATGATGAGGTGAAATAAACAACTTTGCACACAAAATTTCCAATGCATCCAATATATACATGTCTGAATGTTTCAAAGAAGCTTGAAGTCCAAAGGAAGTGTTTCTTAACAAGAATCATACCATCCTGGGCTAACCTTTGAGTTCCGGATTAAATCATGCAACCTGTTTATCATGCCTACACTAGTGGAGTAGTGATGACTGCCTGGAACGGTAGTCATCCAATAGATGGAATGGTTGGGGGTGTGGAGGGAACTTTCTTTCAATTCCAGTTCCGTTTTAAGGAAATTTTAATCAAATTTGTTTCTGGGTGAAGTGCACCCAAATGCTTTGGAGAACGACAATGTTGGCTTCTTAGATTCAACAAAAGAGAGTGTAAAGAAAGAACCATGGTGTAATCTTGCACTAGTAAACTGTTGCAGATTTAGGAAAAAAATATCCTACAGTTCTTGTTTGCTAACTGGTATTATCTTGGTTTGTTAAAATCCATACTTACTTCTCTGAATTACTGCAGCATAGCATTCAACATTATGGATATATATATATATATCTTATGAGATGTTAATATGCCTTCCGCTGGCTCGTGCATATATTGATAACTAGTCTGGTCTTACTAATGAGCAGGGAGTTAGATGATGAGATGCAAAGTTCAATGCGAGATTACCTGGAGGAGAGAGGAGTGAATGATGAGCTTGCAGCATTCCTGCACACGTACATGGAAAACAAGGAGCAGAGAGAAATTGTCCGGTGGCTGAAAAATGTCGAGCGCTATCTCAAGAAATAGACAAGATCTGCTAGACACTTTGAGTTAGATTAGTAGCGTGATTTTGTCACTTCGTCATAAGTGCGACTTTTATTGTGCTGGATGCGTGAATTGCAGGGCACGGTGCATTCTCCATAGTTAACATCCCACAGTCGAGGTCCAATTGTTTCACTAGCTCATAATAGTATGTTGTTCTCGTTTATTTTGATGTTTCTAAATCTCAAGTAATTTGTCACAATTTTGTTCTCTTGGCTGGAAAAAAAATCAAAGATTGTAGTTTGAAAAGGTGAAGGATTGTGCCTGCACCTTGCCTCTGGTTTTCCAATTCCCTTTTAATAGTTGTTCTGCCTGTTCATAATTAGTAGTCATGTTCGAAGATGAATTGATAAGATTATGGACCCTTTCAGAACTATGAACTTGGAAATCAAACTTGCTCACAGTGAAATATCTGTATTTTACCTTCCTACATATGTAGATTTCTGTTACTCCTACTTTTAATGTTCAAGAATTTCTCTGGATCTGTGTAAATCATAATGTCTTCAGGTTAGAACATAATAAGGAAATCACTATCAGCTAATGGCCTAATGATGTCTACTTAATAATCAATATCACTTGAAAAAAACATGGTTGGTTTAAATGGCAAAACATCAGTATTGGAATTACAAGTAACAACTTTCAAGTGTTCTTTTTTATAGTAGCATCTTTTTCTTCTATGTTTACTCTGAGAGCTTTGGGTTATGTAGAAGTGAGAAGTTAAAACTAAAGCCAGCAACGGGAAAATGAAAGCCAGAAACTATGTATTGGGTCTTTTTTTTTTTAGAATACACCCTGAGAGGCGTCATCTATATCTATACTTATATCTATACTTACTATTAAACAAGCAAACCTTTTCTTTCTTATGCCCACCCGTCGAGTGTACACAGCCTTATAACCACCATGAGATTATTCCACTTAATCAGATCTGACCGTCTTAATTGACCTAATCAAAATCCCGGGTGCGATTAGCAATTAACATGAGCAGAGCATGCTCCGGCAGACAAAAATTTCATCTGGCCGGTTCCGCAATCCCCAAAATAACTACCGCCAATTAAGCGAACGAGACGATCAAGAAATACGTACCATATCAGCCAAATCAATCTGAAGATGCCCTATGCATCCACGCCTCCTGCACAACCATACTCTGACGTTGTCGTCGTTTTTGCCTCACTGCTGCGTATCCTGCTGAGCCATCCTCGGCTGTCCAAGTCGTCTCCTCTCACGGCCGTCGCGGCCAGCAGGACCGCACAGCCGTCCGCCGTCACGCCGTCCAGCTCCGCGTATTCGCGTGCCACAGGCCGCAGCGGCCAGCAGGACAACCGCCGTAGTTAAGTCTCCTTCCTTTTTCCTATGTGTAGTCGCGACGCGCAGGCCATCTTCACGGAGATGTCAGCATGTCGCGCCGTCCTGCAGTGCTTGTTCACTGCTTCTGACGAAGCATCAAACTGAATGCTCGACATCAAATATAGGCAAGTGCTCCTTTAATCTGTTGCCGTTCTGCATGCTATGTGATTTGCATTAGCCATTGGATCGATGTATTTGCTTGATTTAATGATGTTCATTTTTCATATATACTCCCTCCGTTTTAAAATATAAGATGTTTTAGCTTTGTGAAGCAAATGTATCTAGACATCTTTTAGTGTGTAGGTTCACTTGAATACACACACTAAAAGATGTCTAGATACATTTGCTTCACAAACCTAAAACATCTTATATTTTGAAACGGAGGGAGTATATTTATAAATATAGCTGCACACGTGCAAGAGATAATAAGAGGATTTGCACTGCACGCTGATTCATTGATTTTGGTGTCATTTATACAAGTCTAGCTCCTCACGGTTACAGGGTAGAACCTACAGACTAAGGCGACTACACAACATGCTGAAACTGTAGAAGACTCAGTTGTTAACAACACAAAGCAAGCCTATATTATCAAGCCGTTGCAGACTTGCAGTTCCATTCTTGGTGAATTTTGTTATATACCGAACTTAAGAAATATTACATGGTGATACATTTCTAGAAAGATTTAAAGGTAATAAATATCATTTTATCTTGGACGAAATGCTAAAGAGGTATGGATGATAATGTACATGATCACCTGAAAAACTATATTATAGCCGCTCATATTTAACTGACAAATGCGTAGTTGTGAGATACCACATTTTTTAGATGTTACGTGCGTGCACGTACACGATTACTAGTATAGAAGAAAGGCCAAAACAGCCGATACAACGTCAAGAAGGCTACAACACCACGATGTACAATATAGGTGAGATAGATCAATTGTAGGGAGCCAGCTATTGAATTTATCGGTAATTCTTGCACAATATAGGTGAGATAGATCAATATAGTACTCAGTTGAATTTATCAGGAGATATGGCACATATACCGTAGGGAGCCGACTGCCAACGTTGCTTATCATTGTAGTAGTGCAACCAAATGTTGATCGTCGTGACGTAAGTGTTCCAAGGGTAGCTTGAGCATCAAAGCATGCGATATCACATTATCCATCTGTAAACATCATCTAAATGTAGATATTGTTTTCTTAGAATGGTGTAAATTGCTGAGTTTGACTACCCATGACTGGACTTGAGCCTCTCCGGGAGCCGACTCTGAAGGATGGCACAACTAATGCAACCACCCACCCTTAAGCGCCTAAGGTCGGCGAGTGAGCGGCGGGACCGAACCAGCCGAAAGAAGACGACTAAGAAGCGCCTCCGACGGCGTACATTGCGCCCTGGAAGCCCTCGCTCAAGGCAACCGCCAACCTGGACTCCATCGTGCCTCTTTGGGGACTCCACCAGCGACCTAGACAACGCCTCCAAGGAGGGGACGACACCGTGTTGCACCGCTGTCCGATCTGGAAAGCCGAATCAAGGGTTTCCCCAGCGCTGGTGGTGGGGCAACACGGGCAATGCCATGACGATGCCCCCAAGGAGGAAACGGCGCCCGCGAGCGTCGCCATTCCTAGCTTCAAGCAGGGCTTTCACCCCGGCACCTCCGTTAGCCCCAAAAATCACCGGAAAAAGGCCGACTTGAGCCACCCTTGGCCGCACCACCAATGAGAGGAGGGCCGAAACTCGCTGACGACGAAGAGGGCAGGGTGCGCTGCCACCGTTCCACCTCCACCATCGGTCGGACTGGACGGTGGAGGTCCAGTCCGCCGTCGACGCCCGGCCGGTCACCGGCACCACCACGATTCCAGGAGGCCGGAGCTGCCAGGCGTCGCCGCGCCCCTTGCAGCCATGGACCCAGCACCACAGGCCCGCCCAAGCCTAGGGAGCCCACGAGCGAGCCCGACGCTGCCAGGCGTCGCCGCGCCCCTTGCAGCCATGGACCCAGCACCACAGGCCCGCCCAAGCCTAGGGAGCCCACGAGTGAGCCCGACGCTGCCATCCATGGGTGCAGGAGCCCGACACTACCATTGTGTTCCAACTTGTGTTGGTTAGTTGTAACTTCGCGTGGAAACGCCGTGTCGAAAGTCTAGACACCAAAGTGGTGATCATTCTGTTTCAGAAATCAAGCAAACTAGAACCATGTGATCCAAGACTTCGTTGGCTCTCTGTCCAGTCTAAGTTCAGCCATTACAAAGTTTACATAGAGAAATAATATATATCATAAGCCATAGACAGAGTTGCCGGATTAATTTTTAAGAAACCAAAATACAAAGCAAACATTGAATGAATACCATATTTACACTGAACATACAACCAGATAATACTGCACATTGTCATTTGGTTACAGCATAACTTCGCTCCCTTATGTCATCAATGAAGCCACCAAAAGATTACAACAAACACTTACGCCTCCAACCCGCTTCTCAAAATCAATGGCGAAGCATGGCCAACTCTGAAGCATGTACAAATTGCATTGTATCACACTTCTGAATCATAGCTCATAGGGACAATCTACTATCTCATTACCAAAAATATGTTGCATCATTTTTTGGGTCAATGGTGATCTTTGTAAAGTTTGTTCAAGTATATACAAAAATAGTAACATCTATAATATGAATGCAAATATTATGAAAAATGTATTTTATGTTTATTCAAGAAAGAGAAACTGGGAGGGACTTCATGTTTTGGGGGGAGGGGGGGGGGGGGGGGGGTGAGGAGAAAGTTTTAAGCCTGTCCCCAGGCATCCGTCGAGCTTGGTGGTCTTATAGGCTTGGGATGCCATCGAAGTTTTAAAATTTGTATCCGTAATCAGCGTCTGAATCAAGCAGATAAGATCAACCCTGAAGTCGTGCATCTCACTCTCAAAGAAGAAGAAAAAGACCTGAACCCGTGCGTGAGCCATGCGGCTGGACCAGACGGGGAGGAGGACCGGAGGACGACCACGCCGCTTTGCGTTGCGCCACCGAACGGCGTATTCCGAACGTATCGCCCACAGCCCTCCACGTCTCCCGCACCGGCCTTTATTTCCCCCATCGCTATCCTCTTCCTCCTCGCATCGATCTTCCCCTGTCGCCTCCCTCTTCCCCTAAACCCACGCCACCCTCGCCTCGTCCCCCTCCCTCCCCACGCACGACACCGACACCGACGCCGACGCAGCCATGAAGGTGGTGCGGGACCTCGTCCTGGAGCGGTACATGGGCCGGTGGTACGAGATCGCGTGCTTCCCGTCCAGGTTCCAGCCCAAGAACGGCGCCAACACGCGCGCCACCTACACGCTCGACCCCGGCAGCGGCGGCGCCGCCACCGTCAAGGTGCTGAACGAGACGTGGACCGACGGCCGCCGCGGCTACATCGAGGGCACCGCCTACCGCGCCGACCCCGCCAGCGACGAGGCCAAGCTCAAGGTCAAGTTCTACGTGCCCCCTTTCCTCCCCGTCTTCCCCGTCGTCGGCGACTACTGGGTGCTCCACATCGACGACGCCTACCAGTACGCGCTCGTCGGACAGCCCTCCAGGAACTACCTCTGGGTACGCCCGATTTTGCTAATTTCGTCCAGTCGCAACGCCGCCGGTCCTGTCCATCGACGGATAACCAATCTAACCGCTGTGCTCTGCATCTGCATGTGTAGATCTTGTGCAGGCAGCCGCAGATGGACGAGGGCGTGTACAACGAGCTTGTGGAGAAGGCGAAGGAGGAAGGGTATGACGTGAGTAAGCTCCGCAGGACGGCGCACCCGGACCCGCCGCCGGAGAGCCAGGAGACCCCCAGAGACGGCGGGATGTGGTGGATCAAGTCCCTGTTTGGCAAGTAGGTGCGATGCCAACCAAGCACAGATAACGCATAAGAATTTGCCTGGTCCTGGTGTCGCCATTTGCCGTGTACAGTGTTCGATCTAGTCTGTTCGTCGCTGAAGGGAATGTGAAGATGTTTTAACCTTGTCTTTGTTCACCTATTTTGCTTGTTTGTGCACGACTGTACAATGCTTTGCATAAGAATTTCTGAGGTGAATGTCTTGTCCGTGTTATCTTATCAAAGACTATTGCTAAGCGAAGCACTTGTTACATATTAATTTTCATCTCACAATTTCTTGACATTTTGAAACGCATTTAATTGTAGAGAAGACATGTTTTACCTTAGTTCCAAACCAGAAACCACAATGTAGCCCAAGCTACATGTAGCTTGATTTTTTGAAAATATGAAAACTGTATTTTAAAGTTCCAAAAAATTGAAATTAAATATGGATGTAGATAATGAAGTGTTCTACCGACATGCAAATATTTAACTAGAAATACCTTATATTCGAGGCTGTGTAAAATTGGCAAAATAAGACATCTATAGTAACGAACATTGCAGATTTTTAAAATATCCAAAATTTACAAACTTTTTCATTTCTGTGCAGCCCTAAATATAAACCATTTTGATTCGAAATTTGGCACGTTGGTAGAACATAACAATTATCTACATCTACATTCTTTTGCAGAATTTTCTAAAACTTCAATATGCGTATTTCAAATTTTGAAGAAACACGAGCTACAGGTAGCTCGTCCTACAAAAAGCCACACTCTAGTGCTTCACATCATCTAGAAAATAAAATGTAAGAACATGTACAATGGTAATAAGACCATCTTATCTTACGGAAATTCTATTCTCCCACTGATCTGGATCTGGCGAACTGCAAGGTCGGCTCTCTCATCCACTCGATGAGGATCGGACGGGGAGTGGCGAGCGGTGCGGGCGTCTCGTCGGACCGTCCTCTAGACCCATCGCGCAGGGAGACATGTGCGTACATGTAGCATGTAGCGCCTGTGGGTAGACATCCAGTGGCGGACCCAGCCCAAAAACTAAGTGGGGGCCTAAGTGGGTGGGGGCCTAGTTTTGAGGCTGATTGAGGATACAACTAGTCAAATTTTAGCCTATATATAGTGCAAAAATGGAAAATTTGAATGGGGGCCTAGGCCCCCAGTCAGCCCAACATGGGTCCGCCCCTGACATCCCCATTACTCCGCCCCATATCTCAGGTTCAACTTCGGCCGCCTCGCCACACGATTCCCCACCTCACCGCCGTCTACAAACCACGCCCTGCCTTTCGCGCCGCTTGCTATGATGGCTACATCCTTTAGGAGTCGAGCGGTTCTCCGTCGCACCATCGGATTCATCTGCTGCATCTTTAGTTTGCTACTCCTGCTCTCATAGGCAACATCCTACAGGTTGTCGCTTCTCCGACACAGTACCGGCTCAATCTGGTGCAACGCCCGTTGATTTCACTTTTTTTGTGCTACACCCTAGTGCTGCTCGCTTTGCTCAACCTCCTACGTCCATCGAGGCGACCTCTGATCCGTTCCTATAACTGCTACATTCGGTGGGATGCTCTCTTCTCCAACGCATCTACTAGTTGATCTGACGCACCGCGGTCTTCCTCTCAGCAGCTACATCCCGAGCTGCATGGTTCCTTTACGTCCAAATTATGTTACATCGGTGAGTGAGCCACATCTGATTGCTCGGGCAAGCTCATGGTTGCCGGCACGTCCACCTTCACATGTGCCACGGCAAGAGGCAAATTGATACGTCTCAAACGTATCTATAATTTTTGATGTTCCATGCTTGTTTTTACACCATTTGCTTCGTGTTTCGTTACACTTCGTGGCATTTTTATGCATTTTCTGAAACTAACCTATTAACGAGATGCCACAGTGCCAGTTCCCTGTTTTCTGCTATTTTTGTGTTTCAGAAAAGTTACACAGGAAATATTCTCGAAATTGGACGAAACAAAAGCCGAACATCTAAAAATTTACCGAAGCTTTCAGAGAACCGAAGAGGAGACAGAACGGAGCCAGGGGGTGGTCTCACCACTAGGGGGCGCGGCCCAGGGCCTGGCCGCGCCGCCCTATGGTGAGCCCCACCTGGTCCACTTCTGACGCTGCCCCTTCGCCTATAAAGACCCTCCAACGGGAAAAACCTAAACACCCGATCACTTTTCCAGAAACACATCGCGATCCGCCGCCGTCGTCGACCCGAGATCGGGAGGATCCAGAAGCTCTTCCCGGCACCCTGCCGGAGAGGGGAATCGCCACCGGAGATCTTCTTCATCGCCATGCTTGCCTCCGGCGCGATGAGTGAGTAGTCTACCTTGGACTATGGGTCCATAGCAGTAGCTAGATGGTTGTCTTCTCCACCATGTGCTTCATGTTTAGATCCCGTGAACTGCCTTACATGATCGAGATCACCGTTATGTAATTCTACATGTTGTGTTTGTTGGGATCCGATGAATATTGGTGTTATGATTGAGTTGATGTGCTGAATATTATCTTATGTTATCTCTATGTTGTTTATGATCTTGCATGCTCTCCATTGTTAGTAGCTATCTTGGCCGAGTAGATACTAGTGACTCCAAGAGGGGGTATTTATACTCGATAGTTGGGTTCATGCCTCTATTTAATCTGGGGGAGTGACAGAAACCTCTAAGATTGTAGATGTGATGTTGCCACTAGGGAGAAAACAACATTCTTATGCCCAAGGGCATATGATTTATTTACATTACACACTTTGCTTAATGCAGTTATCTGTTGTTCGCAACTTAATACTTGTGGGGTTCTCGGATTGATTCGCCGCAAGTGGATTATTAGTCATAGATGCAGTTGGATGACGGTCTATGTATCTTGTTGTAATGCCCAGAGTAAATCTCATAGTGATCCTCTCGACATATGCACGTTATCTTTATTCTATCAATTGCCCAACTGTAATTTGTTTACCCAGCATGTGTTATTTATCTTATGGAGAGACACCACTAGTGAACTGTGGACCCCGATCCTATTTCCATTATATTGCTATCACCTGTTTACTTTACTCGCACTGTTTACTTTCTTGCATATTACTATTGCTTTCCACTCGATACGCTCATACCTTTGTTTACAGCAAACCGGTGAGATTGACAACCTCATCGTAAGTTAGGAGCAAAGTATTTGGTTGTGTTGTGTGCAGGTTCTGCATTGCAGCTGGCAAAGCAAAGCACTGGACGAGGCACCTTATAAATTGTCCGGAGCTGTCGCGAAGCTAGCGAGCATCACCTTCTTGAGTTTGGCTTTTTTCTGGATACGATAAACCTTGGTTTCTTGCTGAGGGAAAAGCTTGCTGCTGTACTCATCATACCTTCCTCTTGGGGTTCCCAACTGGATGGTGATTTACATCAACACACCGTGCCGCATCAAGACTCTTTTCTGGCGTCGTTGCCGGGGAAAAGAAGACTTCTGCAAGGGGAGTTTCGCACGCACATCCTTTACTTTGTTTTAAGTTTTGCTTTACTTTATTTTTACTTGCTTCGTTTTATCAAAAACACAAAAAAAATTAGTTTCCTTTATAGTCTTTTTTTTACTTGCCTTTAGTCTTGTTAGAATGAGTAATCCTGAAGTTGAAGTTCGTACTTTTAAGCAACAAGGGGGAGAGAGTTTGAAAGATGCTTGGTACCGTATTAGCAATTCTCATCATAGGTGTACGAAGAAGCATTCTACCATGATCCTCCTTAGAAATTTTTATGTTGGTATATCTAGTTAGAATAGGTATGTTCTTGATACTCTTGCAGGAGGTAATTTTCTGGGTACTCCCGCTCTTGAAGCATGCACGTTAATTGAAATTTTAGTGGGAGTACCACCTATTCATGCTGTTAAAACCGAGGTCACTTTGGAGGAAGTTTTAGAAAAACTTAGCTCTTTAGAAAAAAGTTTGCCAAATATCCTTGATAATGCTAGCCGGGTTAATGAATTGATAGAAAGTATCGGTAAGAGAATCACCATTTTAGAGGCTAGCACTACTCTTGATAGTCAAAACCTTAGGATTGGGAAACTGGAGGAATCTATGGAAACTTTAAGTTCAATTTTCTCTTCTCTTAATTTTAAGAAGGAGAAAGCTTTTGTTGAAAAAGAGCAAAAATTTATGTATTTTCCCAAGGTGTCTGTGCCTAAATCGCAGCATATTTTTAAGATTGGTAAGACTTTTAGTTCAACTAAGAGTGACTTGCAGGTTGAATCATCTTTGGGAACCTCTAAAGTGCCTAGTGTGGTAAGTGGTGATCTTGAGGAAATAGTTGATCTTAATGCCTCTTTCAAAAATACTTGATTTGCATTTTCTGCGCCTAGCTCAAAGGCGTTAAAGAAAAGCACTCTTGGGAGATAACCCAATGTTTTAGTTTCAGTTCTTTTTCTTTTATTTGAGTCTTGGAAGTTATTACTACTGTAATAACCTCTTCTTATCATTTTTATTTCGTTGTTGTGCCAAGAGAAGCCTCTAATTTGAGTGAGGTAAGATTTGGGGATGTTGCTGTCCTGAAACAGATTTCGGTGCTGCACCGTAAAAATTCGTGAAAATTCTCAGAATATCTTTTGGACCTGTGATTTCTTGTGCATATGCCCAAGGTTATATACAAACTTCCACTAGTTATACACTTTTTGATTTGAGCAATATAAAACTCTCTAAAAATTCGACCTTTGTCAGCTGTTCTATTTTGACAGATTTCTGCCAATATTTGTGTTTGCCGCTCGATTGCTTTCTTTTTAAGTTCTTTTGATCACAGAACTTTTGGGGAAGTTGCTACAGTAGTATATGCTTTATATGTGGTGGTTTTGATTTGAAACCTGAAGCAAAAAGGGTTGATTCATTGCTATGCTTACACTAATGTTGTTAATAGAATTGTGTTTAGTTTTGTATGAAGGAAGTTTTCAAGTGTAGGGATTGGAGAATGATGAGATGAGTTGAAGAATGGACAAAAGCTCAAGCTTGGGGATGCCCACGCACCCCAAGAAATATCCAAGAGGTACAAGCGTCAAAGCTTGGGGATGCCCCCGAGGCACCCCTTCTTCATCGGCAAAAATCATGTCACCTTTGAAAGAGCATGTGGCCCCATGTGTGGTTTTGGTAATTAATGACAATCCCTATGGACTAATGTTTGCATCAAGTTATATTTGTAGGACTTATCCGTAGACAACGCTTGAGCCATTTGTTGGGTTCAAGGTTGTAAGAAGTTGAATATAAAGAAGATTATGTGATGATCAAGGTGTTATTCAAGGAGTGATCCAAAGTTTGGTCATAAGGGAGTTGAGCCTATATAGAGTGTGTCTTGAGGAATAAGATGGAGTGAACTCTCATGTGCATTCTCAAGACATCATCATTATGAAAGAAGAAGATGAAGTGCAATGTTGATCAAGTCGAAGCGCAAGTTCAAGATAGGCTTCTAGAAGATATCATTTACTTGAAGCTCGGTGTCCATTTGGTGGTAATGGACATATGAAGATATTTCTCTAGTGTCTCTCCCATAGTGATGTATGGGGGAGCAATCCGCAAGACTTCACCGAGCAAGCGCAATCAAGAAAGGTAGTCCAACTTGCGAAGATCAAGATCGTCACCATCTAGCTCAAGTGGAATGCGCAAGGCAAAGGTATGTTCTTGATAGGGTTTCTTTCTTACCGGTCTCATAGTGTGGGAGACCGGGTTTAGGATCGATTGTCGTACTATCAAGAGGGGCTCTCGAGTGAGTAACTTAATTGTTTTGTTCGAAGAGACCTCAAACCTTTGCATACTTGGCATTATCTTTCTTGGTTCTTATTTGGATTTTATCCATGTGAGGTTCTAGAGCTTGTGGTTATTTCCATGACAAGCTCTAGGTCATCAAAAATAGATTTCGTATGGAACTCTTATTGTGTTTTTGGTGTTTGGAGGTTTTACCGGTTCTTCTTGATAGCTTAGTCAAACCTTTTCTCATTTGGTTTCATCCTCCTTTGTTGGACTATGATGTTTCTATGGATGAAGGTGTAGAGCTCGTTGTGGTGATTCCAACGAGCCCTAGTTCATCAAAAACGGAGTCCGGATGCAAAAGTTATGGCCGTTTTTGTGTTGATGATTTTTCTTGGCGGTAAGTTCGGCCCCAGGTCCGGCCGGGTCGGACTCTAGGCCGGGAAATCCGGCCCCAGACCGGAAAAATCCGGAGGCCCGCCGAACCGCACTACTGGGGGGCTTTTTGGCGACCGCCGAACTGTCCGCCGGACCATCCGGCCTAAAGTCCGGCGGCGCCAGACTTACGGCCGAACTTTGGTGCGATTTGCTTCCAACGGCCAGATTTTCCCCACCTATAAATACCCTTCTTCCCCCTTGAACCAACCACGTTTTTGGGCTTCTCTCTCCTCCATTGTTGACCTTCAAAGTTTGCCCTCCCTCCTCCATTCCCTCCATGTTTCTTGCATCTTTTTAAGGGAAAAGAGAGAGGAGATCTAGATCTATATTTCCACCAATCACTTTCTCCTCTAAGTGAGGAGAACCTATTGGATCTAGATCTTGGAGTTCTTTATGGATTTCCTCCTTGTTCTTCCTCTCATATCCCTCCATAGCATTTATTGCTTTGGTAGGATTTGGGAGAGAAGGATTTGAGCACTTCGTGTGTTCTTGCCATTGCATTTGGTGCATCAGTTTGAGTTCTCCTCGGAGATTCGGTGGTGAAAGCAAGAAGCTTATTTCCGCTTGGGTTGTTGGAACCCTAGACGGCTCAGTGGATTTCTTGGGGACCTCCAATTAAGTTGTGGAGATCTTCCCAAGCTTTGTGGTGCCTCCGTGGCGATTATTGGGAGCCTCCAATTGAGTTGTAGAGTGTGCCCCAATCTTAGTGGCTTTGTGGATTTGGGAGCCTCCAATTAAGTTGTGGAGTTGCCCCAAGCTTTGTGCGGGTTCGGTGACCGCCCTCAAGGGTCCCATAGTGGATCGAGTCTTCCATCTTGGTGGGAGGGCTCGAGGAGATTACGGTGAGCCTCCGTGGCGTTTGGGGAGCCTTGTGCCTCCTCACCGCTCCAACGGAGATTAGCACCTGCAAGGGTGTGAACTTCGGGATACATCGTTGTCTCCGCGTGCCTCAGTTATTTCTATACCCGAGCTCCTTTACTTATGCAATTTACTCTGTGATAGCCTTCGTGCTTGAAGTTATATATATCTTGCTATCACATAGTTGCTTATCTTGTTTAGCATAAGTTGTTGGTGCACATAGGTGAACCTAGTTTATTTAGGTTTTGTATGCTTGGCAAATTAAACGTTAGTTTTATTCCGCATTTGTCAAGCCACTCGTAAAAGTTTTAAATCGCCTATTCACCCCCCCCCCTCTAGGCGACATCCGTGTCCTTTCAATTGGTATCAGAGCAAGGTCCCTCATTTTAAGGCTTCACCGCCTTGAGAGCAAAGATGTCGGCTAGGGGATTAGTGCACAATGACACTTTTATATTTGATGGCACTAATTATGGTATATGGAAAATTTGCATGCTTAATCATTTTCATGATATGGACCCAAATATAGAAAGAATTTTAGATATGGGTTTCTCTCCTCCTAAGGATTCCCAAAGTCTATCTTTAGAGGAGAAGATAAACTCGTATCTTAATTCTCGAGCTACTAATGTGCTTTTCGATGTTGTGAGCAATGCAGTTATTTATGCAATCATGCCTTTCTATAACGCTCATGAGTTTTGGACAAAGATTCAAGAAAAATATGATGTGTCAAACACTATTGAGGATGATTGTATTCCTTCCACTTCCGGCCATGATGAACTCTCATCCACCTCACCAATGTGTGGCAAGACACAAGGTAACGATATGGTGAGTGGTGATGAATATTGCAATGTTGATAGTAAGCTTACTTGTGATGACCATTTATCTCTATCTCATTGCAATGCTTCATCTTTGGACTTAAACACTTCGAGCACCATAAATGCTTTACATGCTTGTGTTGATAGTCCTTACATATCATGTGCAAGTTGCATGAATAAATCTCATGATGATATGCTTGATTTGTCTTGTTTCCATGATACAATTATATCTACTTCCTCTAGTTGTTGTGTGTCTAACAATGTAGAGGAAAACAATTATTCCATGGGCCAAGACAAGATTTTAATTAGAGCTTCAAGTGATTCTTCTTCATCATCTCTTGGTTCCCACATGTGCCTTATGGCTAGGTCTTCAAAGGTAACTCCTACTTTGGAACCCAATATATCTAGTGATGATGATGAGGATAATGAAGAAGAGGATGATGACTTTGCCTCTTTATTTGAGAAGAGTGAAATGTTTTTCATGCTATTCGTAAAAATAAAATTGCTTGCTCTTACTTCTATAAGATTTTGGCTATTGCCACCGAGAGCAATAAAATTATTGAGGAGCATGAGAATACCATTTTTAAAATGCAAGGTCATGCCCGTGATTACGCGGATGAGATCGCGGATCTAAAAGAAGCTCTAGAAGAAGAACAAACCACCAAGGAATCTCTTGAGGAGACCTTTACTTTAGAGTTATCTAAAATAAAGAAATCCTATGATAGAACTCTTGTGGTGGCAAACGATTTTGAACCTAAATATGAAGAGCTTGTAGTTACTTATGCTAAACTCCTTGAGAATGTTGTGCTTCTTAAAAATGACTCTAGGGTCATTTCGTGTGAGCCCATCATTCTCACCGAGTCGCATGAGCAACTTAAAGCTTCAAATTCAAATGAGCTTACTAAATTGCCTTCTCCGCTTTCCAATAGTGATGATGCTTGTGCTACTAACTCTACTTTTTGTGAAGCATCCATCTTGAAGGAGAATGTTGAGCTAAGGGCTCAACTTGATTTGCTAACTAGCAATTATGGGAAATTGGAAGAAAAACATGGAAAGCTCTCTAGCTCCCATGAGGATCTTCTAGCTTCCCATGATAGGCTAAAATTAGCTCATGAGGCTATTATGTCAAAGGTAACATCTAGTGAGCCTCATATGGACATTTGCACTACTTCTCAAAATGCCATATTGCCTTGTGCTAGTCCTAGTAATTCATCCACTCATAACATTGCTACATCTTGTGATGAATTACTTTTCTTTCCTTGTTGCTCTAACATTGAAGCTTCTACTTTCTCTAGTACTTGTGTTGTTACTAACCATGTAGAGGAAATCGAAGAGCTCAAGGCCCAAGTCATTTCATTGAAGAAAGACTTGGTAAAGTGTCATGAAGGGAAATCCAAACTTGACAATATGTTGAGTGTGCAAAAATCCCCCAATGACAAGAGTGGACTTGGGTTCATCTCCAACAACAAGAAGAAGTTCAAGGTTAACAAGAATAACAAGGGCCAAGGACAAGTCAAAGATCTGGCCAAGATTGTTTGCTTCAAGTGCAAAATTGAAGGGCACCATGTTAGATCTTGCCCTTTGAAGATGAAGGCACTAGTTGAGAAGCAACAAGGGAAGTGATACGTCTCAAACGTATCTATAATTTTTGATGCTCCATGCTTGTTTTTACACCATTTGCCTATTGTTTCGTTACACTTAGTGGCACTTTTATGCATTTTCCGGAACTAACCTATTAACAAGTGCCACAGTGCCAGTTTCCTGTTTTCTGCTGTTTTTGTGTTTCAGAAGTGATACATAGGAAATATTCTCGGAATTGGACGAAACAAAAGCCAGAAGTCTTATTTTTCCCGGGAGCATCCAGACATCCGAAGAGAGGAAGGAGAGGGGCCACAGGCCTCCCTCACACAGGGCTGGCGCGGCCCAGGCCCTGGCCGCGCCACCCCTATGTGAGGAGCCCCTGGCTGCCCTCTCGCGACGCCCCTTCGCCTATAAGAAGCCTCGGGACGGAAAACCCTAGGGGATTCGGCAATTTTCCAGAAAGAGTTCCGCAGTTCCGCCGCCGCCACCGACGAATTTCGGGGGACAGAAGTCTCTGTTCCGGCACCCTGCCGGGACGGGGAAGTGCCCCCGGAGCCATCTCCATCGATCTCCATCGCCGTCTCCGTCGTCTCCATCGACCTCAACGCCATCTCCATCAACCTTGCTGTCTCCTATGATGAGGAGGGAGTAGTTCATCCCCGGGGCTGAGGGCTCTACCGGTAGCTATGTGGTTCACCTCTCTCTCCCATGATGTGATCTTTATGTGATCGTGAGCTTTGTATCATGTTGAACAAGTACATGTTATTATTCAGATATTTTGTGTACTCTAGCAATGTTATTAAAGTAATCTATTCCTCCTGCTATGGTGTAACGGTGACAGTGCGTGCATCATGGTGGTACTTGGTTTAGGCTATGATTGTGATCTCTTGTGGATTATGAGAATAATTATTGCTATGATAGTTTGAGTGATCTATTCCTCCTTTCATGGTGTAATGTTGACAGTGTGTGCACCGTGTTAGTACTTGGTTTAAGTTGCAATGATTTCTATCTTGAGTTGTGATCTGATTTGAGTATCTCTATGAGTGGTGTTTGTCAAGTACTTGATGAACTTTAAGGGGTGCTTCTGTAGCCACTACACAATGATTAGTGTTATTCAATAGGAGAGTAATTCAGAGTGCCTTAGCAAAGAGAAGTTATTTGTTCAGTCATGTTATATTGTTGGGAGTGTGTCCACTAGTGAAAGTATGATCCCTAGGCCTTGTTTCCAAGCTTTGCACACCGTTTACTTGCTATTTTGTTACTTGTTTGCTCGCAGCGATATTTATTTCGCATCACGTTTGCTACTTATAATCATTTATACCACTTGTATTTCACTATCTCTTCGCCGAACTAGTGCACCTATACATCTGACAAGTGTATTGGGTGTGTTGGGGACACAAGAGACTTTCTGTATCGTAATTGCAGGGTTGTTTGAGGGGGGATACCTTTGACCTCTAACCTCCCTGAGTTCGATAAACCTTGGGTGATCCACTTAAGGGAAACTTGCTGCTGTTCTACAAACCTCTGCACTTGGAGGCCCAACAAGTGTCTACAAGAATAGAAGTGCGTAGACATCAAGCTCTTTTCTGGCGCCGTTGCCGGGGAGGTAAGGTAAAAGGTACTCGCATCCTCCTGTGTGAGTACTCAAAGTTATTTCCTTTAGATTTTGCAATTACATCTTTTTGTTTCTTGTTTTTATTTTTTCACTAGTTAGGCTTAATGGAAAATAAAGAGTTCTTTAGTCTTTTTCCTGATTTTAGATTTGAAGAGAAAATTGAAAATCCTTTGGAGCTTATTTCGTATAGCAATGTTATTAGTACGAATGCTTTGAATACCGTTAATGCTAATGCTATAGAAAAGTCTAAGCTTGGGGAAGCTGGTTTTGTTAAGTATGATATTTTTAGTCCCCCAGCTTTAGTGGAGAAAGGTTGCTCTGATGATATTTTATCTCCCATATGTGATGTTTCTAATGATGCTTGTGCTCCCCATCCTTTTAAAATACCTATGAAGATTGTTGAACGTATTAGGGATAACTGCTATTTAGGAGATGGAACTGTCCATCATGGTGATCATCTGCTCTTTATACATGAATTATGTGAGTTATTCCAGTGTGCAGGTATTTCAATGAACCAAGTTAAGAAGAAGCTATTCTCTTTTTCGCTGAAAGGCAGAGCTGAGGAATGGTATAAAACATTGAAGGATGGCCGATCTATTGATTGGGAGGAAATTGAACCTCTCTTTTATTCTAAATTCTATCCTTCTAGTCAGGTTTATAAAGATAGGAATTACATTTATAATTTTCATCCGCATGAGGGAGAAAGCATTGCCCAAGCTTGGGGAAGATTGAAGTTACTAATGCATAAATGTCCTATTCATGATCTTCCCCGCAATATTGTTATTGATAATTTTTATGCACGTCTTACTCTTCCTGATAAGGATTATTTGGATGCTTCTTGCTTTGGATCATTCACTCATATGAAGGAAGATGCTAAGTGGAAACTTCTTGACCGTATACAAGAGAATGCTGAAGGATGGGAAAACGACAAAGGTAAAGGATCAGGTATGAATTATGAGTTTGATTGCATTAAGTCTTTCGCTGAAACTGCTACTTTTCAAGAGCTTAGTGCTAAATATGGTCTTGATCCTCAAATTATGGTTGATTGCTTTAAAGCCTTTGCTTCCCATATGAATGTTCCTAAAGGAAATGGGGACGTGTATCATGAACCTTTTAAGGACACTTGCATAGAAAGTGATATTGTTGTTGATGATTGCAATAAACATGCTCAAACTTCTCAAAGTACTATTTCTTATAAGCATGTTAATTTTTGTGGAATACATAGACTTTGTGAACAGAGTTACAACAAGGAACATTATTGCATCACCCACGCAAATGAAGAAACCAGCATGTGGCTCAAGGATCTAGATGTGCTTGGTGAATGGGTTTGTGAGCTTTATCCTTTTCTTTGTGAATTTTGTGGTGAAAAGGGGCACTTTAATTTTCAATGTCCAATTAATCGAACGAGTATCGCAGATTTGTATTGTGATGATAAGATTACTTTCAATCAGTATGATGAGCTTACTTTGTTTTTGAATTATGAAGAGATATCTAGAAAGATTGCTTTGGTAGACATGAATGATGTTGATCTTAATAGCACCCTTCGTGGTTGTCATCTCTATTGTGCTAAAGATTGCCTCGCAAATACTTACTTACAAGATCTTATTAAACATGATGATTTGCCAAGCTATGATAGGACTAATAGATGTTTCGATCTTATTAATAGAGAGGAGGAATCCTCCAAAGTTTCTTCTGTTGTTCCTGTCAGCAAACCAGATTATGTGGAGAAGATGCCTTTCCCTCCTAGAGAATATGTGGAGAAGATGCCCTTCAAGTATCTCCCTCCTAAAGGAGAGAGTAAGAAGAAGAAGAAGAAGAAGAGGAGTAAAAGGCGAGAGGACACGATATCTTCCCTTAAGCTTTATGATCCTGCTATAGATTATGATAATTCTGATTGGGATGATGTTCCTATGCCTGTTACCTATGTTAGTGATCATGATTGGGAAAAGCACTCTACTTTTGATATTGAAAATCTTTTTGGTACCAATTCTAAGGTTAATAATTGTTGTACCATTAGTGCTATCCATGTTCCTTCTTATGATAATATGTTTGATGAGTATGCTTTGCGACATAGTAGTTCTCTAGCTTGTGATGATGGGTATAATATTTTCAGTTCACCTACTTTTGAGGAGAAAATTAGTTATGATTGCAATATGCCTCCTGTTTTTGATGATTATGGTGATGAGAATAATTATTCTATTGATTCTGCTCCTACTACTATTGTTCATGTGGGGAGTATTAATCCTTTTATGCATGTGGCTCATGATAGGGATGCTTTATGTGATAGTTACATTGTTAGTTCTATTTATGATGCTACTAAAATTTATTATGAGAGAGGGAAACATGGTTTTATGGATCTCAACAATATTGAGTTTCCCCTCTTTATGTTGCAATTCTTGAAGTTGTACTTGTTTTGCCTTCCTATGCTTTTTGCTTTGCGCTTTCATGACTTGTCTCTCTACAAGACTATTTTTCATAGGAAGTGGTTTAGATTTAAATGTGTTTCATACATTCTTTTTGATGCTCTCTATTGCTTCAAATTCTTATACGGCGCCTTTGCCTCAAGCTTTTATATGGCGCCCACATGAGCATCTTTGCAAATTACTGCGTCTAGCTCAAAGGCGTTAAAGAAAAGCACTCTTGGGAGATAACCCATTATTTTATTTTCAGTACTTTTTCTTTTATTTGAGTCTTGTAAGTTATTACTACTGTAATAACCGCTCCTTATCCTTTTTATTTTGTTTTTGTGCCAAGAGAAGCCTCTAATTTGAGTGAGGTAAGATTTGGGGATGTTTCTGTCCTGAAACTGTTTTCGGTGCTGCACCGTAAAAATTCGTGAAAATTCTCTGTTTATCTTTTGGACCTGCGATTTCTTGTGCATATGCCCCAGGTTATATCCAAACTTTTCTTAGTTGAACACTTTTTGATTTGAGCAACAGAAAATCCCTCAAAAATTCGACCTTTGTCAGCTGTTCAGTTTTGACAGATTTCTGCCAATACTTGTGTTTGCCACTTTATCGCTTTCTTTTGAGTTCTTTTGATCATGGAACTTTTTGGGGAGTTGCTACAGTAGTATTTGCTATATATGTGGTGGTTTTGAGTTGAAACCTGAAGCTAAAAGAGGTTGAATATATTTTATGCTTACACTAATGTTGCTAATAGAATTGTGTTTAGTTTTGTATGAGGGAAGTTTTCAAGTGTAGGGATTGGAGAATGATGAGATGAGTTGAAGAATGGACAAAAGCTCAAGCTTGGGGATGCCCATGCATCACCCCAAGAAATATCCAAGAAGTACAAGCGTCAAAGCTTGGGGATGCCCCCGAGGCACCCCTTCTTCATCGGCAAAAATCAGGTCACCTTTCAAAACACTATATTTTTATTGCTTCATGCACTATGCGTTTTTCTTGGAGCGTCAGTTGTTTTAGTTTTCTTAGTTAGTTTAGTTTGTTTGTTTGCTGCAATAAATGGTTAGATCACATCATGTTTCTTTTGGAGGAGATGAACTCGCTTTTCATTTGCCAAGAACACTCTAGTTTTCACTCTTATCGTTTCAATGAGTGTTCTCTTTTTCTGCTACTGGGTTTAGTTTGCATTTTTTGCCTTGATTTGTGTTCAAACCTTGTCATATCTTTTCATCAAGGTGTATTTTTTCCTCTGATCTTTATTGGTTTTCATCAAAAGAGGTGTCTATAAAAATTTCAAATGGTGTTGGAAAAGAGAAAAAACTTTGTGCAAAATAGTGGTACAAGAAGGAGCTTGTGTAGACTGCGGCTTAGGCTTTTTCATGTCATGCTTGATGTCTTTTTTATAGTATGCTTAGTGGTTTTGCTGTAGCATGACTTGTCTCAAATAACTGAGATTGCTTAATGAGCCTTTGAAAAAATCATGCATTGTTTTTATTGTATGGAAGCATTATTTTGGTTTTCTCCTTGATGCTTTATTTGGGTTGACTTGGCGCATGCTCACACATGTTAGACTCTTACAAAGTCGCCAATAGCCTTCATGATCATTTAGTTTTTGAATTTTGATGCCATCTTATGCTTCTTTTAATGTTGCTTTGTCGCTTTGCATGATTATGGCCGTTATTGCTCTCTTAGTTGGTCGCTCCCAGTCTTTTGCTAGCCCTCGCCTTGTATTGAGTATGAGCTCTACTCGTGCATCCAACTCCTAAAAGCCAAGTTTGCCATTGTGTCCACTATAAATTCCTATGCATGGTATTTGTAAGCCATTCCAAAGTAAAATTTTCATGTGCTACCTTTCAAAAAACCTTCAAAACATTTCTCGTTTTGTGACACTGTTTTCAGCTCATGGGGACGTAGTGGTCGGATTTGCTATCTTCCATATTGCTTACTCCAAAAAGAAAAAAAAAAGAAAAAAAGAAAAGGCACTCCTCCAAAGAATGTGAATGTTGGTGGGCACCCGATGGAATCGGTTAGCCATGGTATGTGAAAGGAAAAGGTGGGGATGAGTGCCAAGTTTTATAAAAAGAGCACAAGAGTGCCAATCTCTCTCTCAAAAACTTGCTTTATTTTTGTATGGAAGATAGTAAGAACCCCATTGCCAGTCGTTGACAAAGACAACCACCTCTCAAAATCAAGTTTTATCTCTCTGTTTACAAATTAAAAGCTCTAGCACATGTTTAAATCACTGCTTCCCTCTGCGAAGGGCCTTTCTTTTACTTTTATGTTGAGTCACCACCTTCTTTCTTTATGCACCATTAAGAGAGCATAGTTGTCATTCTTAGTGTGATATGCATTGTCCCAAAGTTCATTGATTGATTCATATTGTTGGTTTCACTTGTTCTTAAATTATTTGTATCTAGTCGCCCTCTTAAACTTGAAGGTGTCCTATGCATTTATGTTTTGCTCTCTTTGAAGGACAAGCTGAAAACAATTTGTATGTTTTTCCTTATGATTTGAACACACGTTTGACTTTCATTGTTTCATTTTCATGATCTCTTGTTTGTGTTCATTTGCATGTTTACAACATGGTTGCTAAGTTCTTATTGTCAAGATTATATCTTCATGCCCATGTTTTAAGTTCTTATGATCCCAGCTCACAATGTTTACATATATGATCAAGATTGTGTAGGTGCATGTCACCTCAAAAATTATTCTTTTGTTATCACTTACCTACTCGAGGACGAGCAGGAGTTAAGCTTGGGGATGCTTGATACGTCTCAAACGTATCTATAATTTTTGATGCTCCATGCTTGTTTTTACACCATTTGCCTATTGTTTCGTTACACTTAGTGGCACTTTTATGCATTTTCCGGAACTAACCTATTAACAAGTGCCACAGTGCCAGTTTCCTGTTTTCTGCTGTTTTTGTGTTTCAGAAGTGATACACAGGAAATATTCTCGGAATTGGACGAAACAAAAGCCAGAAGTCTTATTTTTCCCAGGAGCATCCAGACATCCGAAGAGAGGAAGGAGAGGGGCCACAGGCCTCCCTCACACAGGGCTGGCGCAGCCCAGGCCCTGGCCACGCCACCCCTATGTGAGGAGCCCCTGGCTGCCCTCTCGCGACGCCCCTTCGCCTATAAGAAGCCTCGGGACGGAAAACCCTAGGGGATTCGGCAATTTTCCAGAAAGAGTTCCGCAGTTCCGCCGCTGCCACCGACGAATTTCGGGGGACAGAAGTCCCTGTTCTGGCACCCTGCTGGGACGGGGAAGTGCCCCCGGAGCCATCTCCATCGATCTCCATCGCCGTCTCCGCCGTCTCCATCGACCTCAACGCCATCTCCATCAACCTTGCTGTCTCCTATGATGAGGAGGGAGTAGTTCATCCCCGGGGCTGAGGGCTCTACCGGTAGCTATGTGGTTCACCTCTCTCTCCCATGATGTGATCTTTATGTGATCGTGAGCTTTGTATCATGTTGAACAAGTACATGTTATTATTCAGATATTTTGTGTACTCTAGCAATGTTATTAAAGTAATCTATTCCTCCTGCTATGGTGTAACGGTGACAGTGCGTGCATCATGGTGGTACTTGGTTTAGGCTATGATTGTGATCTCTTGTGGATTATGAGAATAATTATTGCTATGATAGTTTGAGTGATCTATTCCTCCTTTCATGGTGTAATGTTGACAGTGTGTGCACCATGTTAGTACTTGGTTTAAGTTGCAATGATTTCTATCTTGAGTTGTGATCTGATTTGAGTATCTCTATGAGTGGTGTTTGTCAAGTACTTGATGAACTTTAAGGGGTGCTTCTGTAGCCACTACACAATGATTAGTGTTATTCAATAGGAGAGTAATTCAGAGTGCCTTAGCAAAGAGAAGTTATTTGTTCAGTCATGTTATATTGTTGGGAGTGTGTCCACTAGTGAAAGTATGATCCCTAGGCCTTGTTTCCAAGCTTTGCACACTGTTTACTTGCTATTTTGTTACTTGTTTGCTCGCAGCGATATTTATTTCGCATCACGTTTGCTACTTATAATCATCTATACCACTTGTATTTCACTATCTCTTCGCCGAACTAGTGCACCTATACATCTGACAAGTGTATTGGGTGTGTTGGCGACACAAGAGACTTTCTGTATCGTAATTGCAGGGTTGTTTGAGGGGGGATACCTTTGACCTCTAACCTCCCTGAGTTCGATAAACCTTGGGTGATCCACTTAATGGAAACTTGCTGCTGTTCTACAAACCTCTGCACTTGGAGGCCCAACAAGTGTCTACAAGAATAGAAGTGCGTAGACATCAGGAAGCGTCCTCAAGTTCAAGGCCATGCTCAACCTCGTATTGAAGAAAGGTCACTTCCCAAGAAGAATCAAGCTAATACTCCCATTGTGGAGAAATCAAGTGAGAAGAAGGTGAATAAAAGAATATGCTACATATGCCGTGAAAAGGGTCATCTATCTTCTTCATGCACTATGGGTAACTCATCCAACCCTATCATAATTGATGATGCTTATTCCCTTTGCAAAGATAAGGTTGGAAATGTGTTTGCCAAATTTATTGGCACTCAATGTGGTGTCAAGAAAAGAACCATTTGGGTGGCCAAGCCTATTGTGACTAACCTCTTAGGACCCAACTTGGTTGGGCACCAACACACCAAAACTTGATCAATAGGTGTTTGATGGAGGGCATTGGAGACTTGGCTATATCATGAAGAATTAAGGGATCTTCATCAATATATTGTCTCAAGTCAAGTCAATTGGAATATCTTGTTGGGATTTCTATTTTTGTGCCCCTGGTTCGTTAGTTGTACTCAGTTTTCCCCAGCTCGTTAGTTTTTCCTCAGTTTTCCCCAAGCCGTTGTCTGAAACCGTCACCAGTGCTGGAACGGCCGGTTGCCCGACGGTTGAACACCTTTGACCGTTAACTGCTGACTAGTGGGGCCACGTAGAGCCCGCAAAGACATGTCAGAGCATCCATCGTTGTTTGACCGTAAGCATCGCCGTATCCCTGACCAAAACACGGACGAGTGGGGCTTCGGTATATCGAATGACAAGTGGGGCCATGACGCTGATACAAGGGGCAATACACGGGTAGGATTAGATTTTTAAACGGAGCTCTACAGCGATGGCACGGAGGAGGTGGCCTGCGGGGTGCCGAAATGAGATCGACGTCCACAAAGAACTGCATGAGGCGAGACCAGACGCATTAGATAGATATGATCTGGACGCGTTTAACCATGCAAAGAAGAGAAGAAATGGTCGAGGACATCGACGACGACCTCAACACTTTGACTGACGGTGTCGGACACGAACGCGAGCAATGTAGAGAAAACTAGTGTCTCTCCTTTCTGGCGTGTATAGATAGGTGCTAGGGGAGTGTGGTGGCGAAGGGAAAGACCTCGCGGTGGTCTGTGGCGTCCAGCATAGCGGGGCGGCGTGGCCGTGCCCACAGCGGCGTGCATGTTCGGCATTGGCATCAGCATGTACGTTCGTCATTGGCCTTGGCGGTATCTCTGGTGTGTCAGTGATCGAATGAGGGGACGGGATTGAGGGTGCATCCCGACGGTGACCTAGCAGTGGCGGCGAGCATGCATACCCATTCTGACCATGCCGATATCGGCATCGGCATCGTTTGGAGGCTGTGGTGCTCGAATCATAGTGGAAATTGCGATTTCCTATTATTTTTACATGCATAATATATAGAAAATAGCTAGATCTATAAATCGATGCAAATGAAGCTACATATATATTCTTGGTCATAATCCCCTTAGATGCATGGCTTCACGTCGTCGTCGCTTTCATCGTCAGTATCTTCGTCGTCCGTGTAGTAGTACTTCCTGCACATTGTTCCGTCGAACACCTTCACTGTGAGCACATAATCGCCTTCATATTTGAAGTGTAGGAAGCAGCCGAAATCCACACCGTGCGCGATGACGAAATTCTCCCAGCCCTTGTCGAGGTACATCCGGCCTTGTCCGTCAAATAGGACCTCCACGGTCCAGAGACGAGGACTGCAGTCAGCTGCTCGCAGATACACCTTTGCGGGCTCATGACCGTCAAGATAGTCCGCAAACTTTTGTGGGAGTGCCTGCAAAGAAATTAAAGGTTTTTTAGAACATGCACATAATTAATCACATGCATCATATATGTGGGAACGCGTACGTACCTTCTTGGCCAAAGGGTCTTCATAGATGGTGATGAAGAACTCCTCTATGATCAATGGCAGTGTTGACGGTGGTGGTGGCAATGATGATGATCCACCATCCCGGCCGCCCCTTCCTCTTCCCCTTCCCCTTCCCCTTCCGGTCGGCGTCCGAGACGTGGAAGCCATGGCAATGGATCAAGTGTATGTGAACGAAGAAGAGAGAGGCAGACACGAAGAAGAGAGAGGCAGAACCTATTGACATGAGGGATGGCCGTTGTGGGGGTTTATAAGGGAGAGATGACCGTTGTGGGGTTTACACCATAAATTAAGGTAGAGATGACCGTTGTGGGGTTTACACAATAAATTAAGGAGGAGATGACCGTTGTGGGGGTGGTTTATATCTCAACAAAAAAAGTAATGCCTAAAAGAAATGGAAATTCGTGAAAGTTCATCATTTTACCGTGAAAAGTAAAGCCTACAAGAAATGGAAATTTGTGATAGTTTATCATTTCAGCGTGAAAAGTAATGCCTACAAGAAATGGAAATTCGTGATAGTTTATCATTTTACCGTGAAAAGTAATGCGTAAAAGAAATGGAAATTCGTGATAGTTCATCATTTACCATGAAAAGTAAAGCCTACAAGCAATGGAAATTCGTGATAGTTTATCATTTCAACGTGAAAAGTAATGCCTACAAGAAATGGAAATTCGTGATAGTTTATCATTTTACCGTGAAAAGTAATGCCTAAAAGAAATTCGTGATTACCCAACTTGTTGAATCCGGTGGCAAACTCGTCATTTAGCATACATAGAGGGGTAGTAGTTTGCCACCGACAGATAGAGAGAGGGTGGCACGATCCTGCCCGTTGGATCATAGGATCGACGGTAGGTGGGTACGATCCGTGTGACAACAGCTCGACCAATCAGGCCAAGTTTGGGCTTCTGTGAGAAGAGAGAGGGTAAAACTGAGTAGTATCAAGGATACAAGGGCAAGTAAATAGTAAACAGGCTAAGGAATTCAAATAAGAGATTTAGAAAAAGAAAAACACATGTTTTGTACAATGAAACCCATGTTGGCCTACCTCAAAGTATTAGCAATTCAAATATACATGAGTGTAAAAATTATGGCCTCATTCAGACAAACTATGTTTTGGGTATAGATGTTTTGAGAAGGGGTTTGAGTGGAAAGCCATGAACCTTCATAGCTACTAGTGATTTCAGAAGTGGCCATTTGTGTGAAAACTTGATTTATATATGTTTGTTATGATTTTATTTTGCACATGAGTTGGAGGCACTATGATTTTATTTTTTTGATTTTTTTTGCGCATGAAATGACTCAATTAGATGGCTTAATCCCATCTGTTGACTCTCTGTTGACCAGCCACTTGAGGGTAAAACTGAGTATATTGCACTAGGCAGTATTAGTACTCGAGGGGAAAACTGAGTACAGATATTTTTCCAGTGTAAGATTTGAGGGTAGAACTGAGTACACGTAACGGTGCTGACGTGTAGTCCCACGGACGCGTGTCGTGGTGAGAAGTGGTTAGCCGCGCGGTGCGCGTGTTGAGACCAAAACGTCAACTGCTGAGACGAACCGTCACTTTGCCAGTACAGAGCCCCTCTCCCTCCCTCTGCACACAGTCTCATCATAACTCACGCACGCAACCACGCCTCTCACGTCCCATCACCTTCTCAAAAAAACCCCAGCCGCCCTACGCGCGCTCCCCTGCCGGCGATGGAGAAGAAGAATGCGCCGGCGACCGTCGCCCCCGAGCCCGTCGCCTCCGAGCCCATCGCCTCTGAGCCCGTCGCATCCGAGGGCGGCGCATCCAAGCGCGGCGCCTCCGTGAACTGGGCCTCTCTTAAGGGTGACGGACCACTTCACAAGATCGGCGACTGCTTACTGGCGAACAAGGAGTACGTGGACACCTACGCTGCTTTGAGGCAAGTTTGTACAAATTGGCGCTCAGATCTACCTGAGCCCGACGTGCACCTGCACGAATGGATCGTGGTAGAACACGCCCTTCCACGCGCCGCTGAGTTCTCCTTCCTCAACCTCCGCACATCCCGCTACGTCACCATCGATCTAACGGAAGTTCATGCAAGGTTCAAATTCCTCCATATCTATAGAGTTAATCTATTTTTATTTTCAATCGTAAATATCTTAGTGCTGAATGTTATCTTCATCAACTCCCTTTTAGATACTACTTCGTCGGCTTTTACCGTGGCGTCATCGTGCTTGCCCAGAGGAACCAGCCGCACAAGATACGGCTTCTGAACCCACTCACAAAGACATTGAACGCTACGTTTGAGGCGCAGATGCCATCTATGATTGTGGAGTCAGTCGTTGTAATGAAGTCCCCGACTATGGTCTTCATTTGCATAGGTTACCCCAATGAAATTGCTTGGGTCGATGAGAGCTCTCCTACTAAGGATATAGATGTAGAAGATTGGGGAGAAGGAAGATTTTTGATCGAGGAAGATTCTCTGCGTTGCCTTACCCCGTTCAATGGTGAATTGTATGCAATAGCTGTGAACAATTTTGATGTCGGAACATTAGTGTGCACAAACAATGTCCAGTTGGAGAAGCGCGCGAGCACTATCAACATGGAGACACTATTTTCATTTCCAGAACTTGGAACTGACAAGTTCTACCTTGTGGAGTCTGATGGTGATCTGCTGCTTGTGTTGTTCGGCGGCAGCCCTGGCAACAGGCATTTGGAGGAAGGTCAACCATTGGTGTACCGTGTGGACACTGAGAGCCGCTCTCTCCATGCCGTCAACATTGGCAGTCGTGCCTTCTTCGTCAGTTATAAACGGTGTATCTCCGTCGACACCAGAGTGCACCCGACAGTTCGACCTGGCTGCATCTACTACGAGGGCGGTTATATCAGACAGTACTTTGATGATAGAAAGGCCTGGGATGAGTGGCCACAACTTGTGGATAGATTAGATTCCGACGGTATGAAAATAGAACCAAGGCCATACCGTTTGGAGGATCTATTGGCTGCACACTGCAGACGGAAGGAGTTCAGTCAATATTTTTTTCGTCTCATGGAATATAGCGACTCCGAAATATATGATGAAGAATGAAGAACCTTCATGTTGGGCATACATTGCATCTTATATTATTTTCAGCTTAGTTTGTCGTGAATATTAACATCGTTATTGGCTTCTTTTGGCTGTTGTATGCATTTTATGTATTATACTATACTAGCTTCTAGATTAGCTTCTAGATTTGTTACCATATTGGGCAAAAAACGAGGGCCAAAAGGTAGCAATCATTGAAGAAAGACAGAAATAGAAGCTTCTCTAGATTTGATACTAATTTGGTGAAAAGAGAGAGAACTGTTTACAGAGAGAGAGGGGAAAAAGGCGCTCTGAAAAGTCAATGCCAATTTGGCCCGAGAGAGACAGAACCGAGCTCTCACGTACAACCAAACGCGGTCTCGTCCTGTCCCACGCGGTCCCTTTCTACCAGCCCCACGCGACGCGGCCCCACACGTCAGCACGGAAACGGTCAACTTAACGGGAATCCTCACGTCCGAGCTCCTTGAGGGTTTCAGACAACGGCTTGGGGAAAACTGAGGAAAAACTAAGGAGCTGGGGAAAACTGAGTACAACTAACGACCTGAGGGCACGAAAATAGAAATCCCTATCTTGTTTATATCATATATCTAATGTTCCTCTTTGCGGTAACATGTACTCAACTTATCTACATTGAAAGTTACTCGCACCTTTTGCATATGTTGGTTGTGTTCCATTACATGTGTTGGTATATGTTATGCTACCTACTTGTTTTATTTTGATTAATCAAGTATGTACTTGTGGGTTTGCACACCATGTATGTGTGTTTGTGTTTGAGCCTATTGCATCTTCTTTTATATTATTTGGCTCTTTTGAGAGACTAATGGACTATCCCATTTTGGGGGAGTGATATGCTTTGGCACTTCACAATCCTAAATATGTGTGCACATCAGGAATACCACTTAGTGTCGATATTTGAATTTATCTAGTCTCTATGTGGTATGTCATGTTCATGAGAAATTCAAATTCTATAATGTCCATTAATCTTCTCATATTGAATTTTATTTGCCTCTTGTGAAAATAAATGCTTTATCACATTATGGGGGAGTAATATGCTTTGTGCATACTACAAACCAATAAAATGTGTATATTTGAGGTTGTGTCACATAGTGTTGATATTGTAAATTATCTTTATTCTACGTGACATGTTTGCTCAAACAAGTTTCAATTTGCCAAATTGTTTTGTTGCTCTTGTTTTGGATCTTGTTTGTGAGATACATTCTTGGTAGGGTTTTCCTAAAATGTGGAATTCTACATCAAAGTTGGAAAACTATTTGCTTCAAGTTATCCTAATCATTGTTTTGTATGATTGTTTAACTATTTGAGTCTATCAAGAATATCTTCTTTAGCATCGTGTTTAATTCTTATCCTTTTTATGTGCTTCTTTGTTGTGAAGATGATCTTAGATTTATGTGTAAAATACCACCAGGAAATTAATAACTCCAAATACCTCTTGTCCTTGGATAATTGGTACTTTATCATGTGGTATATATATATTGATCATCTTTACGTTGGCTATTGCTTTTAATTACCTTATCTCTTGCCAAGAAATGTATTTGTTTTAATTCCCATTGTCTTCCTTGACTCTTGTGATTCCATTTGATTTTGTTGAACTTATTTTGTGTTATTCTTAATGTAGGTTGACATGATGATCCCATTTGTGTGTATTACATTCAAATGCAAAATCATAAATAATGCACTAATCTTGGGGGAGCTCTCCTATATTTGCTATAACATACTCTTGTGGATTATTTCAATTGGTATTGGTTTTTGTTGGAAGACAAATCTTTTCTTTTTGGTACTTAGTGTGCCATCATAAAAAGAGTGGAGAGTTGGGTTTGTTTGTTGGAACCCTGCTCTCTTTGGGAGTATGGCTATCTCTTTTCTTGATTTTGCTCTCTTTTCTTAAATGAGATAAGTCTTTGGGCATGTGTCTTTTAGTGATTCTTTATGCTCATTGGTATTTGCTTTGTTCACTTGGTGGAATTTGGAGTCAATCTTGTGTTGAATTGATTCTTTGATATAATTTGGAAAACTTTTGGGTTTTTCACACCTTCGTGTGACTCTTTGGTCTTCTTGGTGTTTCGTCCAAATTGTATCTCCCTTTGGCTCTTGGAAGTTTTTAGCATGCATATTTACTTACTACATATTATATGGCATGCTTTGCTTTCTTTGATCCAATATATAGGGTAAACTCCAATAAATCCTAATTCGGCTAAGATGTGCATGAAATTCAAGTTCATATCTATATGCACATATTTTTATGGAGCTTGTCCTATATATTGTAGTGTCTCTAACTACTTCGGACCCAATGAGTTTGGGGACCATATTGTACTTGAATTTGTTTTAGGTACATGGGAGATATATTGGTGCTTGTCTCAATAATAAGCATGAATCGGTGACTAGTTAATAATTTGTGGCAAGCTAGGATTATTGAAGAACTCCTATCTACTACATCCTCCCAATGGTATCTCGGTAACAAGTATCTTATTAATGCATACTTTTCTAGCATCTAACCTTGTGTGGGTCATTTCATGGCATGAAAATCTTTATTTGCAATGATCTTGATGAAACCTCTTTATTGTAAATGTGAGTAATTTGAGATGAGTGCATATTTTAGGGAACCCTTCCCAAATATGTCTATCTAGCAATTTTATTGCATATCATTTCCTCAAGTTCCTCACCTGTGCAATATTGATGAAAGTGCAAATTTAGTTCTTTCTTTTGGTATACTTATTCGTGATACTTGTTGCTTTTCTCAAAACATCCCAACTATCTTCTTTCCCTTGTTGATATTTGTGATGTCTTTGACATGTTTGTAGTTGAAGTTCTTCAATATGCAATAAGATAAATTGAGCCTTTGGCCATGCTTTAAAAGCAAAAATCTCATTGGTATATTGCATGAACTTGTTTAGATATCATGTTCTATTCTTTGTATCTATTTTATGTGTATATGTTTCTTTGTGATAATTATCTTTATGATGTTGTCTACTTAGAAACTTATACACATGAGAGATGATATCTCCTTAATTGATATCTTATTTTTTCCTTGTGTGTTGGGATGGAATGCTAAGCAATATCATTCATTGAGGACTATGTGGATGCTCTTTGTGCATCCTTGTACTAGTCTTATAATATGCTTTGTCATTCCTATCACACATTCCTTTGGTTGAGCCATTTAATATGTCGGTTCCTTACTTGTTGCTCAACCATTTCTTTGATGCAAGTGTTGAGCTTAATGTCTTTTTTTATGATCTCCTTCTAATGGTTGCTTTTTAAATGGTATTGAGGGAGTGAGGATTCCATGTTGTGCAATTGTATTCAAATGCAAACATTCTATCTTGTGCACGTACCTTGGGGAGCTTCCTCATTTCATTTTAAAGCACCGTTTTGCAGTTATCATAGCATTTGATGTCACTTGGTATCATTTTGTTTTGAATAATATCGAGGGAGTGATGATTCCATGTTTGTGCACCTTATACTTCAATTCAAATGGAATATGTTGTGCACAAACCTTGGGGAGCTTCTTCATATTATTTAGAGCATTGTTTTGGTCTTATCATAATATCTTTATTTGATTCGCTTTTGGATCTTTTGATTGCTACCTTCATTTGTTGGAAGTTTTACCATCATGTCATCCTTTTTGTTTGCAATCTTTGATCCTTGATATAGGTTGATTTCCTCCAAATTTTTGTCCTTGGATTTGTGCATGTGTTTTCACTCTTTTGGGGCCATGCACACCTTGAGGAGGAACTCTCACTATATTGGCCTTCTAAGCCTTTCCGCCCATTTTGGCAATGGATGCCAATGGGGGAGAAGTTTTGAGGGTTTGAAGGGAATTGGGCTTCATGCTTTGGTTTTGTTCTTAAGCATTTGCCTTCCATGCTTTGCATGGGTGAGTATATATAGTGGAAACTCCACCAACAACATTGGTTGGCAATCTATGCAATGAAATTCAAGTTCATTCACACGTGCATAGATTGTGGGGGAGTTTGCTCTATATATGATGGTTCTACTAGCATCACTTACTTTTGTAGTAATTGATGTTAGTGTAACCATCTTAGTTCTTTAAATTCATTATATAAACCCTCTAAAAGAGATTGTCATCAATTACCAAAATAGGGGAGATTGAAAGAGCATGTGCCCCCATGTGTGGTTTTGGTAATTAATGACAATCCCTATGGACTAATGTTTGCATCAAGTTATATTTATAGGACTTGTCCATAAACAACGCTTGAGCCATTTGTTGGGTTCAAGGTTGTAAGAAGTTGAATATAAAGAAGATTATGTGATGATCAGGGTGTTATTCAAGGAGTGATCCGAAGTTTGGTCATAAGGGAGTTGAGCCTATATAGAGTGTGTCTTGAGGAATAAGATGGAGTGAACTCTCATGTGCATTCTCAAGACATCATCATTATGAAAGAAGAAGATGAAGTGCAATGTTGATCAAGTCGAAGCGCAAGTTCAAGATAGGCTTCTAGAAGATATCATTTGCTTGAAGCTCGGTGTCCATTTGGTGGTAATGGACATATGAAGATATTTCTCTAGTGTCTCTCCCATAGTGATGTATGGGGGAGCAATCCGCAAGACTTCACCGAGCAAGCGCAATTAAGAAAGGTAGTCCAACTTGGAAAGATCAAGATCGTCACCATCTAGCTCAAGTGGAATGCACAAGGCAAAGGTATATTCTTGATAGGGTTTCTTTCTTACCGGTCTCATAGTGTGGGAGACCGGGTTTAGGATCGATTGCCGTACTATCAAGAGGGGCCCTCGAGTGAGTAACTTAATTGTTTCGTTCGAAGAGAGCTCAAACCTTTGCATACTTGGCATTATCTTTCTTGGTTCTTATTTGGATTTTATCCATGTGAGGTTCTAGAGCTTGTCATTATTTCCATGACAAGCTCTAGGTCATCAAAAACAGATTTTGTATGGAACTCTTATTGCGTTTTTGGTGTTTGGAGGTTTTACCGGTTCTTCTTGATAGCTTAGTCAAACCTTTTATCATTTGGTTTCATCCTTCTTTGTTGGACTATGATGTTTCTATGGATGAAGGTGTAGAGCTCGTTGTGGTGATTCTAACGAGCCCAAGTTCCTCAAAAACGAAGTCCAGATGCAAAAGTTATGGCCGTTTTCGTGTTGATGATTTTTCTTGGCGGTAAGTTCGGCCCCAGGTCCGGCCGGGCCAGACTCTAGGCCGAGAATTCTGGCCCCAGACCAGAAAAATCCGGCGGCCCGCCGAACCGCACTACTGGGGGGCTTTTTGGTGACCATCGGACTGTCCGCCGGACCGTCCGGCCTAAAGTCCGGCGGCGCCGGACTTACGGCCGAACTTTTGCATGATTTGCTTTCAACGGCCAGATTTTCCCCACCTATAAATACCCTTCTTCCTCCTTGAACCAACCACGTTTTTGGGCTTCTCTCTCCTCCATTGTTGACCTTCAAAGCTTGCCCTCCCTCCTCCATTCCCTCCATGTTTCTTGCATCTTTTTAAGGGAAAAGAGAGAAGAGATCTAGATCTACATTTCCACCAATCACTTTCTCCTCTAAGTGAGGAGAACCTATTGGATCTAGATCTTGGAGTTCTTTGTGGATTTCCTCCGTGTTCTTCCTCTCATATCCCTCCATAGCATTTGTTGCTTTGGTAGGATTTGGGAGAGAAGGATTTGAGCACTTCGTGTGTTCTTGCCATTGCATTTGGTGTATCGGTTTGAGTTCTCCTCGGAGATTCAGTGGTGAAAGCAAGAAGCTTATTTCCTCTTGGGTTCTTGGAACCCAAGACAGCTCAATGGATTTCTTGGGGACCTCCAATTAAGTTGTGGAGATCTTCCCAAGCTTTGTGGTGCCTCTGTGGCGATTATTGGGAGCCTCCAATTGAGTTGTGGAGTGTGCCCCAATCTTAGTGGCTTTGTGGATTTGGGAGCCTCCAATTAAGTTGTGGAGTTGCCCCAAGCTTTGTGCGGGTTCGGTGACCGCCCTCAAAGGTCCCATAGTGGATCGAGTCTTCCATCTTGGTGGGAGGGCTCGAGGAGATTACAGTGAGCCTCCGTGGCGTTTGCGGAGCCTTGTGCCTCCACACCGCTCCAACGGAGATTAGCACCCGCAAGGGTATGAACTTCGGATACATCATTGTCTCCGTATGCCTCGGTTATTTCTATACCCGAGCTCCTTTACTTATGCAATTTACTTTGTGATAGCCTTCGTGCTTGAAGTTATATATATCTTGCTATCACATAGTTGCTTATCTTGTTTAGCATAAGTTGTTGGTGCACATAGGTGAACCTAGTTTATTTAGGTTTTATATGCTTGGCAAATTAAATGTTAGTTTTATTCCGCATTTGTCAAGCCACTCGTAAAAGTTTTAAGTCGCCTATTCACCCCCCCTCTAGGCGACATCCGTGTCCTTTCAACCTTTCAACACACTATATTTTTATTGCTTCATGCATTATGCGTTTTTCTTGGAGCGTCAGTTGTTTTTAGTTTTTAGTTTTGTTTAGTTTTGTTTGCTGCAATAAATGGTTGGACCCCAACAAATTTCTTTTGGAGAAGTTGCCTTGCTTTTCATTTGCCAAGAACACTCCATTTTTCACTCTTACCGTTCAACGAGTGTTCTCTTTTTTCTGCTACTGCTTTTAGTTTTCATTTTTTGCCTTGATTTGTGTTCAGATCTTGTTATATCTTTTCATCAAGGTGTATTTTGACCTCTGGTCCATATTGGTTTTCATCAAAAGAGTTGTTTCAAAAAAATTCGAATGGTGTTGGAAAAGAGAAAAAGCTTTATACAAAAAAGTGGTACAAAAAGGAGCTTGTATAGACTGCGGCCTAGGCTGTTACATGTCGTGCTTGATATCGTTTTGATAGTATGCTTAGTGGTTTTGTTGTAGCATGACTTGTCTCAATTGACTGAGATTGCTTAATGAGCCTTTGAAAAAATCATGTGTTGTTTTAATTATTTGGAAGCATTATTTTGGTTTTCACCTTTGATGCTTTATTTGGGTTGACTTGGCGCATGCTCGCACATGTTAGACTCATACAAAGTCGCCATAAGCCTCTATGATCATTTAGTTTTTGACTTTTGATACCATCTTATGCTTCTTTTAATGTCGCTTTGTCGCTTTGCATGATTATGGCCGTTATTGCTCTCTTAGTTGGTCGCTCCCAGTCTTTTGCTAGCCCTCATTTTGTACCGAGTACGAGCTCTACTCGTGCATCCAACTCCTAAAAACTAAGTTTGCCATTGTGTCCACTATAAATTCCTATGCATGGTATTTGCAAGTGATGACCCACAAGTATAGGGGGTGTATCGTAGTACTTTCGATAAATAAGAGTGTCGAACCCAACGAGGAGCAGAAGGTGTTGACTAGTAGTTTTGATCAAGGTTTCACTGTAAATACTAGCAAACGGGTTTTCAGGGGTATTTGGCAATACAAGTAAATAAAGTGCGAGTAAATAAAAGATAGTAGTAACAATTGCAGCAAGTGGCCCAATCCTTTCTTCAGCAAAGGACAAGCCGGTTGTGTAACTTATAATAACCAAACGTTCTCGAGGACACACGGGAGTTTCTGTCAAGAGCTTTCGCTTCATACCGCTAATAGTCTTTATTGGTTTGATAGGTGTTATGGGGGTGAACCTGTGCTAGCGCACTACCCTTACTAGGATAAATACACACTTGTGATTATACCCCTTGCAAGCATCCGCAAATACAAGAAAGTAATTAAGATAAATCTAACCACAGCCTTAAACTCTAATATCCTACGCTCCCTGGTGCAATGGTTTCCCAATGGAGGTTTAGGTTTCTGTCACTCCAGCAACCCCACAATTGGTAGCCAAATACACAATGCATCTCACTAGGCCCATAAATGGTGAAGTATCATGTAGTCGACGTTCACATGACACCACTAGTGAAATAACACCACAACAATATCAAACCATTAAATATTTCTCAACAATAATTCACTACTAACATCTTGAATTCTCCCATGTCCTCAAGAACTAAACGAACTACTCACAAGACATCATATGGATCATGATCAGAGGTGAAATAATGGTAAGTAACAATCTGAACATAAACCTTAATTCAACGGTTCCACTCAATAGCATCAACTACAAGAGTAATCAACATCGGAAAAGTTTCCCCTATGAATATAACAAGATCCAACTCAAGATGTTACAGCGGGATGGCGTGGCGATGGTGGAGATGAAGGTGCTGGTGATGGATATGATGATGATGATGATCCCGATGAAGTCCAGTGCGATGGTGATGACGATGGCGACGATCTCCCCTCTCCGGGAAGGAATTTCCTCGGCAGATTTCTGCCTGCCAGAGAGCTTTTCTCTCTCTGGTGTTTTCCGCCCCGCAGAGGCGGCTGTGTCTCTCTCTGAGCCCCCCCCCTTGACTTAGGTTTTTGGGGACGATGAAGTACGCGAAGGGGCGAGACCAGATGTGGGCCAGGGTGGCCTCACACAGGGCCGGCGCGGCCAGGGGTCAGGCCGCGCCCCCTATGCGTGAGGCCGCCCCCTGGCTCCTCTCTCCTTCTTCTGGCTTCCGGAGTCTTTTGGTAAAATAGAATTTTCTGGTATTTTTCTGGAATTTTCCAGATCTTCCAAAATATGGTGTCTTGACGGTCCTTTTCTAGCAGAATCCTGACTCCGGCAGCAAATCCTCCAATGATCATCAAACATGTGAAAACAAAGGAAATAACATAAGTATCATATCTAAATATGAAATATATCAATGAATAACAGTAAATTATGATACAAAATAGTGATGCAATATGGACGTATCAACCCCCCCCCCCAAGCTTAGACCTCGCTTGTCCCCAAGCGAAAACTAAACTCGGTAAACATGACCACAGGTTTATGGAGTGAAGTGTCGATAATCAAAATACGGACAAGAAGCATCACATTCACCAAAGGCACAAGTTATAATAGACATCAACTTCCCTTTATATAATATAGACTTGCAATAAGTAAAGAGAATCACATATAAAGATGCACAAAGTAAACTATAATTGGTGATGGCAAACCTTAGTTCTTGGTCAGAGAACAATGAACAACTATACTAGCCTTTTGAATGGAGCCTTTTTAAAACAGAGCTAATATAGCAAAAACCATATGCATCAACGAAAAACATTTTTGCATCCATAGAAAGCTTTCAAAGATATATTCCTTCAGACAAAAGCATTGTACAAAACAAGGAAGATAGCAAACATGATTAAATGGATTAACATATGGATGAGTGAAGCATAACAATTCAAATGCTTGCTTGAGATAGAGGGGAATAGGTTGACTCAACATAAAAGTAAAAGATAGGCCCTTCGCAGAGGGAAGCAGGGATTAAACATGTGCTAGAGCTTTTCATTTGTAAACAGAGGTAAAAATTGTTTTTGAGAGGTGGTTGCTTTTGTCAATGCCTAGCAACGGAGTTCTTGATATCTTCCATACTAAACAAGTGAGAGCGGTTCCGAAATGTTTGATTAATTGGCACTTTGGTGCTCTTTTATAGATTTGCACTCCTCCCCACCTTTTTCCTTTCTCAAACCATGGCTAACCGATTCCATCGGTGCCGACCAACTTTCACATACCATGGAGGAGTGCTTCTTTTTCTTTTCTTTTTGAGATTATAATGGTCTAACCAGCTCCCTTGCAAAATTAGTGACGAGCAGATGAAGCTGCTGAAAGTGCAAACTTTGTACCACTCGTGTTTTGTGTGTTAGATAACAACATTAGGAATTTTAAGTGTGTGTTAAGTGGTGCAGATTTTACAGCTCAAGAATTGACTAAGTCACTGGGTTTGTTCCAGGCCGGATAATCCGGCCAGGGGCTGGATAATCCGCCCCCTCCGGCGAGAGGTCAAAAACGGCTAAGTCTTTTGCTCGGCGTCATGCAGTAACCGGGCCGGATATTCTGGCCAGGGGGCCGGATAATCCCCCCCCCCCCCGGCGAGAGCTCGAAAAACTGCTAAGGACTTGGTCGGCGTCATGCAGTAATGGGACCGGATATTCCGGCCAGGGGCCGGATTATCCGCCCCCCCCTTCGACGACCTTAGAATTCGGCTAAGGACCTCGGTCGGCGTCACCCAGTAAAGGGGCCGGATATTCCGGCCAGGGGGGGGGGATAATCCGGCCAGCCGGATAATCCGGCCATACTTTGGCCGGATAATCCGCCCCTCCAGCTCAGCAACGGCTACATTTTGGGAGGGGCTATAAATACCCCTCCCCTTCTTCCACCTCAAGCTGCTCGTCCTGCACAAGAAGAACACCTCATTTGGAGCCACCAAATCCACAAGATCTCCTCCCTCAACCCACCAAAGCTCTTGATCTTTGGAGAATCGAAGGAGAAGGCCTTGATCTACATCCTCACCGAAGCGATTTGATTTCCCCTCTCATTTGCTTGAGGGCCCCTTGTGTCTTGGGTTCCCTTGTGTCCCTTGACCTTGATTTGTGTGATTGATATCTTGATACTTGTTGATTGATTGCTTTGTGGTGCTTGGGAGCCTCCAATTCAGTTGTGGAGTTGTGCCCCAAGTTTTGTAAAGGCCGATTCCGCCTTGAGGAATCCCTTAGTGGAAAGTGAGCTAGGCCTTTGTGGCGGAAGCTTGCACCGGAGAATAGGGTGAGCCTTTGTGGCGTTGGTTAGGCCTTTGTGGCAACCACACCCCTCCAACGTAGACGTACTTCCCCTAAAAAGGAAGGAACTATGGGAATTACATCCGTGTCTCCGTGTGCTCCACTCTCGGTTACCTCTATCCTTTATTGCCTTTACTACTTGTATCTTGCTTAGCTTGCTAGTTGTCATATAGGTAAATTCACCTTAGTTGCATATCTAGAGAATTTACCTTTTGTGTCAAGCCTAAATTAAAAAAGAATTAAAATTTGAGTAGCACCTATTCACCCCCCCTCTAGGTGCCCATACGATCCGTTCAATTGGTATCAGAGCCTCGGCTCTTAATTCGGGCTTAACCGCCTAAGAGTATGGATACACCACCTAGTGAGGGCTCGGGTCAAGTTTCCATGGGTGAGTTCAAATCTTTGGAATCATCCATGACTTCCATGACATCTCAAATAAGCGAGTTGTGTGAAATGATAGCGCAACTCATGCAAGCTAAAACTGCTAATGCTCCTCCACCTCCGGAAAAACCCGCTACTCCACAAGTGGAGAATGTGGTGGTAGATGTGGAGGGTGCCGACAAAAATGGCGATGCTAAGTCTTCCACCAAGGGCGACGGGAAAGGTGAATTCCCACATTGGTATTCACCCGACCCGCCGGTTCCTCATCCTCATATTAACAATAGAGGAGACCCACCTAAGCTTGATGCATTAAACTTTGGTCAATGGCAATATCAAATGATCTCTCATATGCGCAGTTCTTGCATCGAGCTTTGGAAGATCGTTGAGGAAGGATTCAAGGCCGTGGATCCCAACAACATGACAAGAAGAGAGACGGTCGATAGTCAACTCAATGCTACCGCTCTTCACATGATTCAAGTCGTCGTTGGATCCAAGGACTTGCCTCACATCCAACACTTCTCCACCGCCAAAGAAGCTTGGCAAGGACTCTCCGATGTTTTTGTTGGCAATGAGAGCATGAAGAAAACAAGATATATTGCCTTCTCAAATCAAGCGGAGGGATTCCTCATGATGGATGGTGAGGATCATTAAGAGATGTATAGAAGACTCAAGGCAATTGCTACCACCTTCAAGAACCTCGGTGCTCACCATATTGATGATGAGTGGATCAAGATGAAGTACATTCTTGCTCTCACCCCATATGAGCCCGTGGATGTGAAGAGTGTTCAAGGAAAGCACAACTTCAATGAGATGACCTCCAATCAAGTGATGCAAGAGATTCAAGCCTACAAGGTTTCCGCACAAAATGCGGAAGATGCTCGTGCTCGTGCCATAGGAATGCAAAGAAGCTCTAATCTTGCATTAAAAGCAAGTGTGGTTGAGAAAGAGGTTCCTCTTCAAGCTAGTATTGAAGCAAGACTAGAGATGTGTCCCGAAGACATAAGATATGAGTACAATGAGCACATGGACTTCTATGGAAAAACCTTTTGGGTTGATCCACACAAGGCTAAAGAAGACAATCAAAGAAGAAGCAAGTCAAGTGGCTATCAAAGGAATGACAACAATGGTCAAAGGGTGAGGACATGCTATAATTGCAATGATAGATTCCACTTTGTTGCCGAGTGCCCTTATGAGAAGAGAGAAGACCATGGTGGAAAGCTCATCCTCAAAAGCAAGACCAAGTCACCATCAAAGAAGCCATTTGTGAAGAAGGGTGGACCAAAGAAGAAACAACCAAAGTTTGTGTTCTTGACTCAAGAAGAGTACTCCGCAAGTGAGAGTGATGAAGAAGAAACCACAACTAGTGAGATGGCCGCAATGGCAACCACCTCCACTTCCCCCACATCACTCTTTGAATCCCCCAATGAGGACTCTCTCGTCAAGAACGTCAAGTGCCTTATGGCCAAGTCTTCCGAGGTATCACCCACACCTTTCTCCTCCTCTAAGACAAATGATGCTCCCTTGAATGATCTTGCTAGTCTTAGAGTAAAGGAAGAAATTGTTGCTTTTGATGATTATGTGTCTAGTGTAGATGGCGTTCATAAGCTTCACTTTGAACGTCTATTGAGCCAATATGGTAAAACTCTTGAAAAACTAGATGAACAAATGAGGCTTGAAAAGGAATATGCTCAAGATATTGCCTCACTAACCGAGTCTCTTGAAGAAGAGCAAGAGGAACGAGCAACTCTCGAAGAGAAGCTCGATTCCATTGAGGAATCTAATAATGAAGTTGTTTCCAAACTCATTAAAGAGCGAGACCATGCTCGTGCTAAAGTAAAAATGCTTAAAAAGGAAAAGGTTGAATTTGGTGTTGGTCATGATATACTTGTTAAGGATTTAGAAGATCTTGACAAGGCTCACAAGGCCTTAAAAAGTGAACACTCTATTCTTACCAAGTCACATGAACAACTTCAAATTCAATTGACTAAGAATAATGTGCCTAGTTCTTCTACTTCTACTTGTGATCATGCAAATGTTATTGAAGAAAATGCTAGGTTGAAAGATGAGCTTGCCAAGTCCTCCATTCCCATAGGTGAGAAAAACTTGAATGACCTTTTGAGTAAGCAAAAGGCATTTGGTGATAAAACGGGGATTGGCTTTGTCTCAAAGAAGAAGAAGAAGAACAACAAGAAAAAGAAGGCCAAGCCTGCACAAGCAAAGAATGATCCTATTGTGGGTGGCAAAGCCACTCATGATGATCATGCGGGAATTGCTAACCCTCACTATGTCTTATTTCGTGATTATTATGGTGATGTTTATGCAAAATATGTTGGTCCAAATGATGGTTATGTTGCTTGGTCTATTTGGGTTCCAAAGACCCTTGTTGCTAACAAAAGAGGACCCATTGATAAATGGGGACCTAAAACCAAGCAATAATCTCTTGTAGGACTATGCTTTCGGTGGATCAAAATGGGTGCTTGATAGTGGATGCACAAGTCATATGACCGGAAGCAAGGAGATTATGACGGAGATGAGGCCTAATGACAACAACATAACCGTCACTTATGGAGACATGTCACAATCCGAGGTATTGGGTCTTGGCAAGGTGGTGGTCGCACCGGATATTTCCCTTGTGGACGTCATGCTTGTTGAGACCCTAGGTTACAATTTACTTTCAGTTCGTGCACTTGGTAAGATGGGCTTTGCCGTCTTCATTGATAATGAAATTGTGGTACTCTTGTGGAGCAAGTCTCTAAAGGTCGCTTTCGTTGGGCACATTAAAAACAACTTGTATGTGGTGGACTTCTCGGGGAAAACCACTACAAGTGCAATGTGTTTATTTGGAAAGGCCGATGTGGGTTGGCTTTGGCATCGCCGACTAGCCCATGTCAATATGAGAACTTTGCAAAGCCTTCACAAGGGTGGCCACATACTCGGACTAAAAGAGAATGTTTCTTTTGCCAAAGATCGTGTTTGCAGGGCTGGCGTTCTAGGAAAAATGCATGATTCTCCCCACCCAAGCAAGACTATCATTTCTTCCAATAGGATCTTGGAGCTCCTTCATGTGGATCTTTTTGGTCCTCCCTCTCATGCAAGTCTTGGTGGGAAGAAATATTGTTTGGTGATTGTTGATGACTATTCAAGATATACTTGGGTCTACTTCTTCAAGCATAAGAGTGAGACTCAACAAACCGTCATTAACTTTGCCAAGGAAGTTGAACGTCAACATGGGCAAACTATTTTGGTAATTAGAAGTGACAATGGCTCAGAATTCAAGAACTACACCTTAAATGGGTTTCTCAGTGATGAGGGGATACGTCATCAATATTACGCTGCATACACCCCTCAACAAAATGGTGTAGCCGAAAGGAAGAACCGGACTCTTATGGATATGGCTAGGTCTATGTTGGCGGAGTTTAAGTCTCCATACAACTTTTGGGCCAAAGCTATCTCTACGGCTTGTCACTCTTCAAACCGGCTCTTCCTCCGCAAAGGCCTAAACAAGACTCCATATGAAATACTCACCGAAAGCAAGCCCAACATCTCCTACTACCGAGTTTTCGGGTGTAAGTGTTTCTTTCAAAGAAATGGAGTTCGTTTAGGTAAATTTGATCCGAAAGCAATAGAAGGTATTTTTGTTGGTTATGGTGCCGAATCCCACACTTATAGAGTCTTCAACAAGTCCACCGGACGTGTTGAAGAATCTTGTAGTGTGGTATTCGAAGAGAATGACGGCTCCCAAGGGGGGCGAGATGTTGTTTCTTGTGATGTAGATGATGAAATACCTCGAGAAGCCATAGGAAGAATGGGCGTGGGATTTTTCCGCCCCATTGAGGGACACCTTGTGGCGGACCGAGAAGGACTATGCTCTACTCAAGTGGAGCCTTCATCTTCACAAGCTCAACAAGCCTCTCCCAAGGAAGCAACTAATGCACCAACCGAAAAACAAGACAAGGACCTTCATGAAGAAGAAGGGGCACCACTGTGATGCCCCAAAATCCGCACCTTGTAGATGATAGCGATCACGCCACAATCTACATGACGTCGCTTTGGAAACGCACCACCAAGCGCCTCGTGCACATCGCTACATGCACATGATGTGGGTGGAATCAAGGCAGCAACAGTTACACAAGTTCACGATGGAACCCACAAAAGAATATATAATATAACCACGAAGACTCCACGAGTCAAGAATCCAAATACAATACAAAGATCCAAATCATACATAAAGCGAAATAGCGTCCGAGTACGGACAAGAATACAAATGGTCCTAAGAGGCCTGAAGATAACGATGGCGTCCAAACCCTGCCCAGGCCAAGCCAGAAGGGTAACCTTGCTAACGTCGGCGCTCCCATACCTGTCAAAATCGTCGGGCCAATGGTTGCCGAACAAGGAGGGAGAAAGAGAAAAAGGGAAAAAACGAGGGTGAGTACCGAGGCACGTACTCGCGAGACTGGAATTCAGCTGTGCTCGCCTACGGGCTATATTGTGGACTTAGCGGCAACAAAAGCACTAAACTAAAGAGACACACTATGACTTTCATCTAAATAGAATAAGATAAGAGAGCGCATAAAAGTAACCAACTAGAAACTAACACCAAACATAACCCAGCCGATGAATCACCTTCTCGTGACCAAAAGAAGAAGCAAGTATCAAAGGCACTCACACGGTTACCAAGTTTTATTGCAGGTTTATTGTTGTAGTTGTGCTAGCTTACTACACAAGTTTATTAGTATTGAAATAGCAGGTGCAAGTTGTTCTATGATCGAGTAGTACACCTCCAAGTCATCCATAACCGCGGACACGGCTTTTCAAAAAGATTTAACCCTGCAGGGGTGCCCAAATGTACCCAAACGCACGATCACCCCTTAGTGCCAAGCTAATCAGCACACTTCCGACGGTGTGCCGGCAGGAGGTCACGACTCGCGCTCTCCTTCACTACAAACATGTCTAGGAAACCACCTAACTAAGTTTACCCCGCTCGAGAGTCCGGCCGAATCTCTGAGACAGACCTAGCTGATGCGAGGACGCCTTCCGAGGCCCGACTACACCCACGGGAGGCGACCCTCTTCAGCATGCGATAAACATCCGTGCCGCAACCTATACGTGCATGCAGAGGCAAACAAGGGGTTACAAGGCACCCACGGCTTCCCCCAAAATAAAATCGGACCATAAGATACAAGAGCTGCATGCACGCAAAACCCAAATGGAAAACCTCAAACTAATTGTGGCCACTTGACAAGTATGTAGATTCCGGCAGTGATCGAGGGGAGGCCCGTAAACGTACCCACGTCTGGTTAGAGCGCTCAGTCTCAGAACAGTTCATGCGATCTCGGGGTCCTAGGGGACACAAGTGAGCCATCGGAAAACTGGCAAAATGACTCACCGATGCCTCTGCTTAATTCAATTTTAATTATAACATTAAAGTAAGTCATGAGTATCTCCAGCAACATATATCCATAAAGTAGAGCATATGGTAAACTTTCCCAACCCGATAAGATAAAACAAGTTGAACAACCTAAAGATGCCCACGACTCGCAGGGCCAACTCAAACAACAAGCACATTGTTAATAGGATATATGGAAGGTTCTATGGCTTTGCTTTGGATATACAGGTGGATAGGACACGTGACTCGAACAAAGCATCGCGACACAAGGCTAGAATATAGAGCTAGCGAGAGCAAAAGTATTAAATGGGTAGAGAGAAAAGGGCTCGCCTGAAAAACAATGTCGAGGAACTTCCGAAGAACTTATCGTTGCTCACAACACCATGAAGCGTCCTATCCAGGAAGAAGCAAATCGCTACAACAAACAACGGATGCAACTTACTACTACGGCAAAAGAATCAACATGATCATATGAAGCATGTATATATGACATGGCAATTATGATGCAATGCAACTATCCAAATTAAGCGGAATCAGAATTCCGACACACACATATATGGTTCAAGTTGTGTTACTAAACGATATTTTAATTGTTGATTAGCATGGCAAAACAAGTCATGGGTGAGCTACGGCAAAATTAAATGAAGTGGGGATACCATAGTTGGCGATTCACAAATACTTCATATGTTATGTATTAAGTGATATGCAAACTACCACGTCACTATATGATGCATGATGCAAACAAGCTTATGGATGACATATTAATACCCTACACATTTTTCATACCAAAATAGATAACTCATTTGATTACAACAAGTTATAAAAGGGGCAGGTTTTAATTGGATTTTAGAAATAACAGAGAAGTAGCTAGCTCATTTTGACTGAAGCCGAACTGAAATCTGGCAGAAGCTGAACTGAACTGAAACTGTCGACTGCAATTGACGTCGACTGCGTTCGCCGTTCTACAAGTATGCAAAAGGAAGAGCAGCAGGATTGGCTTTGGTTTTGGAATAGAATACCGTGCAAGATACTTTGAATAAACAGGAGTTTAATTAGCTAGCCAAAACAGCAAGCACGCAGCTTGATCAATTGGTACCGTGCAAGTGCAAACTAGCTGGCTTGAGCAAGCAGGCTAGCAGGTGGATGGTTAGCAGTGCCGAGCTAGCTAACTGGATTCAGAGTGAAGTGTGTGCGTGAAGGTGTGCAAGCGGAGGACCAGCAGGTTCTCGACCCGGTGCAGTGCGCGCCCAGAACAGGAGAGGACGCGCGCCACGGTGAAACACGAGTGCGCGAGTCTACCGAGACAGGAAAAAGAATAGGGGATACACGCTGGATCAAAGGCGTTGCTCACCCTGGGTCTCGTGGCGAGCAGGAAGGGGTCAAGGACGATCATGACGCCAGAGAGGAAGAAGACGGCGCACGGTGACGACGGTAGCGACACGGCAAGACGGCGAGCTTGGCGTCGTTCCTGCGGCTCCGGTTGTTGGCTCTGTGCCGAAGTCGACGGGGAAGATCTCCGCGCTTCTCCTGGCGCGACGGTCTTGGCAATGGCAGCATGGTCCCACCGGGCGGCGAGCTTGCCGAGCTCGCAGACATGGCGCCGGTCTGGCTGGTGTAAGAGAAAGAAATTAATTGGGGAGGAGGATTGGAGTGGCTTCTGAGAGGGGAAGAACCAGATCGAAGATAGGGTTTTCAGATGTTTGGATCGGAGGGGAAAACAGGGGAGGAACCAGGTGTGGTGGTGGGTGGAAGCGAGCACGTTCTCTACGTGCTCCCTGTACGGAGAAGAGGACAGGAGGTTCAGGCTGACTCTGTTTGGATCAGAAAGAGGAAGGGAGGTTGTTTGTTTGTTTTGATTTCTCCTATTTTTAGAGTTTGAAATAGAAAAAAGAGAAGTTGGTAAGAAACAAAATACTGAGATTTTTGAAGATGTAGACAGAACAGATTGGAGGAAAAAGATAGCAAAAAGAGGAGAGGCATAAAAGGTTCCAAACTTATTTTTTTAAGAAAAAACTTGATTTTGATTTCAAAACGCTTTTCAAAGTTTCCAAATATTGTAGTTATATTTTTAATTCAATATAAGAAAAGAGTTGGAGGGTTTATCATAAAACCATACAAGCAAAATAAAATCAAATTTATTTCAAATAGTTTTGTGTTTTTTAAAAAAATATGCAAGATGATAGATGCATGATGATGAAAGACGTCAAGATGACGCGAAAAAGAAAAGAACAAACAATTCTAATATCGGAAATTTTTCTGGGTTGTTACAATCGACACCACTAACAAGGGATCTCGCCCCGAGATCCACGTTAAGGCGGGGGAAGAGGTTGGGTAAATTATCAGATCTTCTTGTGCTATGTTGCACTTCACGACACCACTAACAAGAGGTTTTTTCTCGACACCACCAACAAGGGATTCTTGCTCACATTGACGATGATGAACTTCCGAAGAACGGACCTATTAGGATAAAGGCAAGAGATCGTCCACCCACGTAGGAACCTAAACTCGAAGAAGCGGATAAGAGAGAGAACACAAAACTCGCAAAGGTAAGAGCAGAGAAGCATCAAAGGTAAGGAGAAAAATGAAGAGCTACTTAGATCCATCCAACGCATTTTTAGCAAAATAGTTTTGACACTAGACTCAACAACGTCCGTTGGCAAGGTTAACCTACAGGCAGACCAGACCCGTGGGTATCGACAAAACCTGGCTCTGATACCACTTGTGATGCCCCAAAATCCGCACCTTGTAGATGATAGCGATCACGCCACAATCTACATGATGTCGCTTTGGAAACGCACCACCAAGCGCCTCGTGCACATCGCTACATGCACGTGATGTGGGTGGAATCAAGGCAGCAACAGTTACACAAGTTCACGATGAAACCCACAAAAGAATATATAATATAATCACGAAGACTCCACGAGTCAAGAATCCAAATACAATACAAAGATCCAAATCATACATAAAGCGAAATAGCGTCCGAGTACGGACAAGAATACAAATGGTCCTAAGAGGCCTGAAGATAACGATGGCGTCCAAACCCTGCCCAGGCCAAGCCAGAAGGGTAACCTTGCTAACGTCAGCGCTCCCATACCTGTCAAAATCGTCGGGCCAATGGTTGCCGAACAAGGAGGGAGAAAGAGAAAAAGGGAAAAAACGAGGGTGAGTACCGAGGCACGTACTCGCGAGACTGGAATTTAGCTGTGCTCGCCTACGAGCTATATTGTGGACTTAGCGGCAACAAAAGCACTAAACTAAAGAGACACACTACAACTTTCATCTAAATAGAATAAGATAAGAGAGCGCATAAAAGTAACCAACTAGAAACTAACACCAAACATAACCCAGCCGATGAATCACCTCCTCGTGACCAAATGAAGAAGCAAGTATCAAAGGCACTCACACGGTTACCAAGTTTTATTGCAGGTTTATTGTTATAGTTGTGCTAGCTTACTACACAAGTTTATTAGTATTGAAATAGTAGGTGCAAGTTGTACTATGATCGAGTAGTATAGCTCCAAGTCATCCATAACCGCGGACACGGCTTTTCGAAAAGATTTAACCCTGCAGGGGTGCCCAAATGTACCCAAACGCACGATCACCCCTTAGTGCCAAGCTAATCAGCACACTTCCGACGGTGTACCGGCAGGAGGTCACGACTCGCACTCTCCTTCACTACAAACATGTCCAGGAAGCCACCTGACTAAGTTTACCCCGCTCGAGAGTCCGGCCGAATCTCTGAGACAGACCTAGCTGATGCGAGGACGGCTTCCGAGGCCCGACTCCACCCACGGGAGGCGACCCTCTTCAGCATGCGATAAACGCCCGTGCCGCAACCTATACGTGCATGCAGAGGCAAACAAGGGGTTACAAGGCACCCACGGCTTCCCCCAAAATAAAATCGGACCATAAGATACAAGAGCTGCATGCACGCAAAACCCAAATGGAAAACCCCAAACTAGTTGTGGCCACTTGACAAGTATGTAGATTCTGGCAGTGATCGAGGGGAGGCCCGTAAACGTACCCACGTCTGGTTAGAGCGCTCAGTCTCAGAACAGTTCATGCGATCTCGGGGTCCTAGGGGACACAAGTGAGCCGTCGGAAAACTGACAAAATGACTCACCGATGCCTCTGCTTAATTCAATTTTAATTATAACATTAAAGTAAGTCATGAGTATCTCCAGCAACATATATCCATAAAGTAGAGCATATGATAAACTTTCCCAACCCGATAAGATAAAACAAGTTGAACAACCTAAAGATGCCCACGACTCGCAGGGCCAACTCAAACAACAAGCACATTGTTAATAGGATATATGGAAGGTTCTATGGCTTTGCTTTGGATATACAGGTGGATAGGACACGTGACTCGAACAAAGCATCGCGACACAAGGCTAGAATATAGAGCTAGCGAGAGCAAACGTATTAAATGGGTAGAGAGAAAAGGGCTCGCCTGAAAAACAATGTCGAGGAACTTCCGAAGAACTTGTCGTTGCTCACAACACCACGAATCGTCCTATCCAGGAAGAAGCAAATCGCTACAACAAACAACGGATGCAACTTACTACTACGGCAAAAGAATCAGCATGATCATATGAAGCATGTATGCATGACATGGCAATTATGATGCAATGCAACTATCCAAATTAAGCGGAATCGGAATTCCGACACACACATATATGGTTCAAGTTGTGTTACTAAACGATATTTTAATTGTTGATTAGCATGGCAAAACAAGTCATGGGTGAGCTACGGCAAAATTAAATGAAGCGGGGATACCATAGTTGGCGATTCACAAATACTTCATATGTTATGTATTAAGTGATATGCAAACTACCACGTCACTATATGATGCATGATGCAAACAAGCTTATGGATGACATATTAATACCCTACACATTTTTCATACCAAAATAGATAACTCATTTGATTACAACAAGTTATAAAAGGGGCAGGTTTTAATTGGATTTTAGAAATAACAGAGAAGTAGCTAGCTCATTTTGACTGAAGCCGAACTGAAATCTGGCAGAAGCTGAACTGAACTGAAACTGTCGACTGCAATTGACGTCGACTGCGTCCGCCATTCTACAAGTATGCAAAAGGAAGAGCAGCAGGATTGGCTTTGGTTTTGGAATAGAATACCGTGCAAGATACTTTGAATAAACATGAGTTTAATTAGCTAGCCAAAACAGCAAGCACGCAGCTCGATCAATTGGTACCGTGCAAGTGCAAACTAGCTGGCTTGAGCAAGCAGGCTAGCAGGTGGATGGTTAGCAGTGCCGAGCTAGCTAACTGGATTCAGAGTGAAGTGTGTGCGTGAAGGTGTGCAATCAGAGGACCAGCAGGTTCTCGACCCGGTGCAGTGCGCGCCCAGAACAGGAGAGGACGCGTGCCACGGTGAAACACGAGTGCGCGAGCACGGAAGCGAGTCTACCGAGATGGGAAAAAGAATAGGGGATACACGCTGGATCAAAGGCGTTGCTCACCCTGGGTCTCGTGGCGAGCAGGAAGGGGTCAAGGACGATCATGACGCCGGAGAGGAAGAAGACGGCGCGCGGTGACGATGGTAACGGCACGGCAAGACGGCGAGCTTGGCGTCGTTCCTACGGCTCCGGTTGCTGGCTCTGTGCCGAAGTCGACGGGGAAGATCTCCGCGCTTCTCCTAGCGCGACGGTCTTGGCGATGGCAGCATGGTCCCACCGGGCGGCGAGCTTGCCGAGCTCGCAGACATGGCGCCGGTCTGGCTGGTGTAAGAGAAAGAAATTAATTGGGAGGAGGATTGGAGTGGCTTCTGAGAGGGGAAGAACCAGATCGAAGATAGGGTTTTCAGATGTTTGGATCGGAGGGGAAAACAGGGGAGGAACCAGGTGTGGTGGTGGGTGGAAGCGAGCACGTTCTCTACGTGCTCCCTGTACGGAGAAGAGGACAGGAGGTTCAGGCTGACTCTGTTTGGATCAGAAAGAGGAAGGGAGGTTGTTTGTTTGTTTTGATTTCTCCTATTTTTAGAGTTTGAAATAGAAGAAAGAGAAGTTGGTAAGAAACAAAATACTGAGATTTTTGAAGATGTAGACAGAACAGATTGGAGGAAAAAGATAGCAAAAAGAGGAGAGGCAGAAAAGGTTCCAAACTTATTTTTTTAAGAAAAAACTTGATTTTGATTTCAAAACGCTTTTCAAAGTTTCCAAATATTGTAGTTATATTTTTAATTCAATATAAGAAAAGAGTTGGAGGGTTTATCATAAAACCATACAAGCAAAATAAAATCAAATTTATTTCAATTAGTTTTGTGTTTAAAAAAAATATGCAAGATGATAGATGCATGATGATGAAAGACGTCAAGATGACGCGAAAAAGAAAATAACAAACAATTCTAATATCAGAAATTTTTCCGGGTCATTACAACCACCATCCTCTCCGGTTATCTCAACCGCCCCCAATTCTTCACAAGACCAAGATCAACCTACTCATGAAGATAATGATGATCAAGTGATTCCTCTATCGTCAAATGAGGAGATCAAAGCCCGTCGCAAGAGAAGAGTTGAAAGGCACTTGGAACTTAAAGGTCATACTCTTGAGAGGGTTATTGGAGATTTAAGGAGCAAAGTGTCAACCCGGCGTCAATTGGCATAATTTAGCAATCATCATGCTTATATCTCCATGGTTGAACCCAAGAAAGTATTTGAAGCCCTTGAAGATCCGGATTGGTTGGATGCTATGCATGAAGAACTTAACAACTTCAAGCGCAATAATGTTTGGGTGTTAGTGGAGAAGCCAAAGGAGTACCGGAATGTGATTGGCACAAAGTGGATATTCAAGAACAAGCAAGATGAGCATGGGATTGTTGTGAGGAACAAGGCAAGATTGGTGGCTCAAGGTTTCTCCCAAGTTGAAGGAATTGACTTTGGAGAGACTTATGCTCCCGTGGCTCGCCTTGAGTCCATTCGTATCCTTCTTGCATATGCCACTCATCATAATTTTAAGTTGCAACAAATGGATGTTAAAAGTGCTTTTCTAAATGGTCCATTGAAAGAGGAAGTGTATGTTAAGCAACCCCCGGGGTTTGAGGATCTCAACTTCCCGAACCATGTCTACAAACTCCATAAGGCACTCTATGGCCTTAAACAAGCCCCACGTGCGTGGTACGAGCACCTTAGGGAGTTGTTGTTGGATCGTGGGTTTGAAGTTGGGCAAATCGACCCCACTCTTTTTACTGAGAGGGTCAATGGGGAGCTTTTCGTATGCCAACTATATGTTGATGATATTATTTTTGGCTCTACTAACAAAGCTTTTAATGATGAATTCTCAAAGCTTATGACCGATAGGTTCGAGATGTCTATGATGGGCGAAATGAAGTTCTTTCTTGGTTTTGAAATCAAGCAATTGAAAGAAGGGACTTTCATTAATCAAGCCAAATATGTCCAAGACATGCTCAAGAGGTTCAAGATGAAGGAACTAAATGGGGCCGCCACACCAATGGCCACTAAATGTCATCTTGATCTAGATCCCAATGGTAAAAACGTGGATCAAAAGGTATACCGTTTTATGATCGGTTCATTGCTTTACCTTTGTGCATCTAGACCCGATATTGTGTTGAGTGTAGGTATGTGTGCAAGGTATCAAGCCACTCCTAAAGAAAGCCACCTTATGGCGGTTAAGAGGATCTTTCGATATTTGGTTCATACCCCAACTTATGGGCTTTGGTATCCCAAAGGCTCGGATTTCTCCCTTTGTGGCTTCACGGATTCGGATTGGGCCGGTGACAAGGATGATAGGAAATCAACCTCCGGAGCTTGCCAATTTCTTGGTAGGTCTTTGGTGTGTTGGTCTTCTAAGAAGCAAAATTTTATATCTCTCTCCACCGCCGAAGTCGAATACATTGCCGCCGCAAGTGGATGCACTCAATTGTTATGGATGAGGCAAACTTTAAAGGAATACGGTGTCAATTGTGACAAAGTGCCTCTTTTATGTGACAATGAGAGTGCTATCAAGATCGCCTATAATCTGGTGCAACATTCAAGAACCAAGCATATTGAGATCCGGAATCATTTCATTAGAGATCATGTTGCCCGTGGTGATATTGAGCTTGCATATGTTAGCACCAAGGATCAACTTGCCGATATATTCACGAAGCCTCTTGATGAAGCAAGATTTGGATATTTGAGGAATGAGCTAAATATCATTGATTCAAGGAGTGTGGCTTGAGCATCTTGCAAATACACCTATATTTCGATGCTTGTTTGGTTTAGGTGTGGGCATGGAGATAGGGGAGTGCGGTCCTAATCAATTGGGCTATCCCTCCCCCCATAATGCCAATAGTAATCATATCATTCTCTTAATATCATTTTTGTGATATATGAGCTTCAATGACGAGTAGTGGTTATGGACCCAAGATACATCTTCGCGGTCCAATGCCATAACACTCAAACATGGTGGCTTCGGCCACCGACCTCTTCTTTTCGAAGAGTTGATTCCTTGCATATCTTATTTGAGGTCTTGGTGTTCTTTCTTGGTATTGTTTCTTATTTTGATATGGGAAGGCACTTGCATTGGATTTTTCGTTGATTTGCTCTTGCAATGTCAAGTGCCGAGAACCACTCCATGTTTGCTCTCTCACCTAAGCCATCCTATCTCAAGACATCTAATCTTTGCACACGAGTTCAAATTTTTCATCAAAACAACATCTGTTTTTGAAAATTTCAAAGTTTTCAGTTCTGGCTTCCCAGGCCGGAATATCCGCCCCCTTGGGCGGAATATCCGGGGGGGCGGATTATCCGCCCACCGGGCCAGATAATCCGGCCGGAGTGTCCGCCAGGTATAAAAAGGGGCGGGTCGGGCTGCCCTCTGGGCAGTTCCAACCCTAACCCCCTGGTCCCTCCTGCCGCCGCCGCCTCTCCGCCGCCGCCACCGGAGCTCCGGTCATCTCCTTGGCCGGATTTCGCCGGAGGTTGCTCTCCTCCACCTTGGGAGGGATTTCACCAAGCCGATTTCGCAATGGATGTGGGTATTACTCATCTCCCCTCTCTAGGGTCTTGTATGATTTTACCCACGATTTTTGCTTGGTGTTTAGTCCTCCACTTGTTGTTCTTGGCTATCTTGAATCATGCTGTATGACTTGTCTTCCCCGATCTATCAATTTGTATGCTGCAGCAATTGGTAGGAAAAATTCCGAGAGGGCCGGATTATCCGCCCCCCTGGCCGGATAATCCGGCATGGGATTTCACTGTCATATTTTTTCTCTATTGCTGCCCTCAATTTGATGTTTTGGGTGAAGTTTGTTTGTTCATACTACATGATTCTTTGATCCTTTCTGTAACTCGTGTGCATATGCTTACCCCATGCTATCCATGCCTCTCTACTTCACAGGTGATTTGAGTTTGCCGAAGCGCAAGCGCCGGTTGATTCGGAATGAGGAAGGAGTCCTTGTTGGTGAGGTTGCAATCCGTCAGCAAAAGAGGGAGGCTGCTAGGAAAGCTGAGAAAGAAAAGGCTGCCAAGGCTCAAGCCCGTCGTCGCAAAGGCAAGGCAGCACAAGCACCACGTATCAACTACAAGAGCATGCCAGAGGCCGAGTACATTCTTGTGCGGCGCAACAATTGGTACGCCATAGCAAGAGATGAAGATATTGAGGACCGTGGTTTCTGGAATGAAGAGCAGTGGGGCATTTTCCGTGATGTCTATGAGCCTTTCAAGAATCCGTGTCGACCAATGCATCCTATTGACTTCGATCACCTTCGTAGCAAGGCCTATTTTGATGAAGCAGTTTCTGTGGTGGAGAGATTGGGATTGTTGGGGTTGGCTAGCATTCAGTGCAACTTTAACCCCGGCCTCATCAAGCAGTTCTATGCTACTCTTGTGATCTTGCCCAATGCTCAGAAGTCTATGAAGTGGATGACTGGAGAGCATGAGTATACATCGGACTTCTCTACGTTTGCCTCTCTCTTGGGGTATGCGTATAATGGAGACACTCCAGTGGGTCGCCGTATTCACAATCCGGGGACCAAGCCTGACAAGGATAAGCTATACGACCTCTATGACTCCACAGGCGTTGTGGGCTTCATCAATGGCCTGCATCCACTCTATGATCAGCTTGTCCACATTTTCAGAGAGAACATTGCTCCTAGTGGTGGTAACAATGATGCCATTCGGACCTCACTTGTTGACCTCCTCGCTTTTGCTCATGAGTGTGCTACTTCGACCGACCCTGCTGAGGACTTTACTCTTGATGTGATGGATTTCATCTTCTATGAGATCAAGGATGCTATCGTTCAGAGGAACACCGTGCCATATGCTCCCTACATCATGCTCCTCATCAAGCATGTACTTGGAGATTATGATATCCATGATGATTGTGTGGAGCACTTAGTCAAGAAGATGTATGTCAAGAAGAAGAAGACTACTGCTCCAGCAGCTGCATATCCTAGCACCTTCATGGCTGATGCGAGGTCGAGTGCTTCTACTCGTGATCAGAGGGCTGCTGCATCTGCTATGTCCAGGGAAGTGAGGAAGCTCAGCTGGTTTGAGAGGAACGTTCTCTGCATGAAGGTTGAGATCCACCGTGAGAACTACTAGGCCTATGTTGAGAGGAAGAGCATTCAGGACACTCAGCAGCTGATCCTTCACCGTCTCAGTGGTGCTCAGACTGCCGATCCCACTCCTACTGCTCCTACGCCCTATGAAGCTTGGAACACCGATCGCTACAACTGGGTTGATATGCAGAAGCATCTCTTTAGTGCTCCAGATGCTCCCACAGGAGATACTCATCCAGAGGCTGAGGAGGACTTTGAGGATGAAGATGCTGGAGGTGATGAAGATGCTGAAGAAGATGATGGTGATGGCGAAGATAATTATGCTGAGGACTCCGACGACATCGGTGATTGGGAGGATTGATTCCTCGGGGCGTGTAGCATCGCTCTTCTCCCTTTTTGGTGTCTTGATACTAAAGGGGGAGAAGTAGTTCTATTAGGAGTCTTACGGGATTTGCATGGGTGGAAACACAAGCTTGCGCGTTTATCATTCCTTTGGCGCTTGTGTTTCTACTTATTTTACTTGTCTTAAGTTTGGAACTTCGTGTGGTTGAACTTCGTGTGGTTTATTTGCTACTATGGTGTGTATGAGACTATGTTATATGTTCTATATATGCCATGTGGAACATTATGTTTGTTCACTTATGTTTTTGTGAGCTCATGGTATATGTGTGAGATGGCTATGGAATTATTGTACGGTTTCTCGTCATTATCATATTCGGAATTCCATATTGATTGAGTTATCCATGAAAAGGTATGCCTCCTACAAACTCATTTGTGTAGATGCACACATTTAGGGGGAGCTTTATTTCTTGCTCAAATATTTGTTGTTTGAAATATTCGATCTCTATTGCAAATCCTAGTGTTGTCATCTAACACCAAAAAGGGGGAGATTGAAAGTGCAAACTTTGTATCCCTCGTGTTTTGTGTGTTAGATAACAACATTAGGAATTTTAAGTATGTGTTAAGTGGTGCAGATTTTATAGCTCAAGAATTGACTAAGTCACTGGGTTTGTTCCAGGCCAGATAATCCGCCCCCTCCGGCGAGAGGTCGAAAACGGCTAAGTCTTTTGCTCGGCGTCATGCAGTAACCGGGCCGGATATTCTGGCCAGGGGGCCGGATAATCCGCCCCCCCCCCCGGCGAGAGCTCGAAAAACTGCTAAGGACTTGGTCGGCGTCATGCAGTAATGGGGCCGGATATTCCGGCCAGGGGCCGGATTATCCGCCCCCCCTTCGATGACCTCAGAATTCGGCTAAGGACCTGGGTCGGCATCACCCAGTAAAGGGGCCGGATATTCCGGCCAGGGGGGCGGATAATCCGGCCAGCCGGATAATCCGGCCATACTTTGGCCGGATAATCCGCCCCTCCAGCTCAGCAACGGCTACATTTTGGGAGGGGCTATAAATACCCCTCCCCTTCTTCCACCTCAAGCTGCTCGTCCTGCACAAGAAGAACACGTCATTTGGAGCCACCAAATCCACAAGATCTCCTCCCTCAACCCACCAAAGCTCTTGATCTTTGGAGAATCGAAGGAGAAGGCCTTGATCTACGTCCTCACCGAAGCGATTTGATTTCCCCTCTCATTTGCTTAAGGGCCCCTTGTGTCTTGGGTTCCCTTGTGTCCCTTGACCTTGATTTGTGTGATTAATATCTTGATACTTGTTGATTGATTGCGTTGTGGTGCTTGGGAGCCTCCAATTCAGTTGTGGAGTTGTGCCCCAAGTTTTGTAAAGGCCGATTCCGCCTTGAGGAATCCCTTAGTGGAAAGTGAGCTAGGCCTTTGTGGCGGAAGCTTGCACCGGAGAATAGGGTGAGCCTTTGTGGCGTTGGTTAGGCCTTTGTGGCAACCACACCCCTCCAACATAGACATACTTCCCCTAAAAAGGAAGGAACTACGGGAATTACATCCATGTCTCCGTGTGCTCCACTCTCGGTTACCTCTATCATTTATTGCCTTTACTACTTGTATCTTGCTTAGCTTGCTAGTTGTCATATAGGTAAATTCACCTTAGTTGCATATCTAGAGAATTTACCTTTTGTGTCAAGCCTAAATTGAAAAAGAATTAAAATTTGAGTAGCACCTATTCACCCCCCCCCCTCTAGGTGCCCATACGATCCGTTCAGCTGCCTAGTCGAGGGGTACTTAATTTAGTATGGAAGATAACAAACCCATCCACTACGTCCTCATGAACTAAAAACAGTGGCACAAAATGAGAAGTATTTGTAGGTTTTTGAAAGGTAGCACATGAAAAATTTACTTGGAATGGCTTAAAATACCATGCATAGGAATTTATAGTGGACTCTTTGGAAGTGACTTGGCTTTTGGGATTTGGATGCACGAGAAGTATTCCCTCTCAGTACAGGTCTTTGGCTAGCAAGGCTGGGTAGCAAGCATAAGAGTTGCATGAAACAAACGAACATACATATAATAAGAACAATCATGCAAACTCTCTTGAAGGTACAATGATTTTAACTTTGATAATAACAATGCTTATAAGCCAAACATAAGGAAAACTAAAGTGATGTAACTACAAACACTTCTTTATTCTTTTCTACTCAAACCTCAAGGTAATGCTGCTACTGACCAAGCTAAGTTTGCCAAAACCAACTAAATTTACTCATGCTCCCAAAGTGATACCAATACTAATCAACAAGACTAATCATATAAGAGACTTTGCAAACTAAAATAAAGTGTGCAGAAAGTAAACGATGGAACTTCTCATTAATATTTCATTACCGCAACTCACACCAAGGGATACATAGATGACCAACTAAGGAGGATACTTCCACACTGCAAACTATTCTATAAGATAACTTCTTTATTCATGATATGACTCTACTTGAAAAGTAAATGAGTAAAAGGTAATGATGTGATACCGCGGCACTCCCCCAAGCTTGGAACAAGCCAAGGGGATGCCTATACCGATGACGAATTACTCTTGTGGCGGCGGTGGTGGATAATCTTTAATGAGCTTCTCAATCAAATCTTTCAGATCATCAATCTTGTGACTGAGGTTACGAATCATCTCAGAATTGTGCTCAACACGGTTCATGAACCTGTCAGCAAGAGAATCCCAGCTCTTGGAATTATTTCCCCATCCTTCCTCATTCTTGGAACTTTCTTTTCCTGCACTGTTAGAACGATCTATATCCCAACCAGAGGGTAATCGCGACCTAGGCACCCTTTGAAACTGATATTCATGTATTAGAGTATGGAAAGGATTGTTGCCTGACAGAGATGTCCATGGAGCTAAGGTGTGACGCGGAACACCCCCTCTGGTCCTTATGCGTGCACCCTTCTTGAACTTGTCATGATCTGTCACCACTCCAACGCTTGCAATCAAGGTGCTTGGGCATGGACTTTGATCCTCCTCCTCATCTTCACTTTCTACCTCTTCCTTCAGCTGAAAGTCTTTGGTGTCATCTTCCGGAGGTGTCTTCTCTTTGTCAACGCTTGAAGAGGCCATGGCTCCCCCAAGCTTAAGATCAACTCCTGACAGAAACAGCTCGAAACAAAACACGACGAGAAAATGATATACAGACCTCGGGGACTCTGTGGGGTTAAATAGGCGAAAATTATATATCAAAACGAAATCACAGGAGGAAACCGGGACGAAAACGAGTTCCTGTGTGCTCTCACACCAGGGCGGCGCGGCTAGAGGTGGGCCCGCGCCCCCTGTGTGTGAGGAGCACACGGACTCCTTTTCCTGCCCGTTTTCGTCTCGTGATTTTTCTTATTTAGTAAAAACAGCAAAAATAATAAAGGAAGAGTTTTTCGCGAAACTTTTCTGACTAGAACTGTTACCTATTCAAAAACGAACTATGCAGGTACCTGCAATTTGTCTTGGATGAATTCTTCTAGAGAAACTGTTTCAATTACATCGACATCTTCATTATAAGAATCTCCAGAAATATAATGTTTGAGTCTTTGCCCATTCACCACTTGTGTAGAGTCATCTTTCAATGAAGCAATCTTAATAGCACCTGAGCGGTACACTTTCACAATAACATATGGTCCTTCCCATTTAGAGAGTAATTTCCCTGCAAAAAATCTGAGATGAGACCTATACAATAGAACTTTCTCACCAACATGAAACTCTCTCTTAAGAATTCTCTTATCATGCCATTGCTTGACTTTCTCTTTAAAAAGCCTGGCATTCTCATACGCTTCGTTTCTCCACTCGTCTAGAGAACTCAAATCTAACAACATTTTCTTACCGGCTAGTTTAAAATCTCTATTAAGCTCTCTCACTGCCCAAAAAAGCTTTGGGTTCTAATTCTAAAGGCAAGTGACACTCTTTTCCGTAAACCATATTATAAGGAGACATACCCACGGGGTTCTTATAAGCAGTTCTATAAGCCCATAAAGCATCATTTAACTTACTAGCCCAATTTTTCCTAGATCTATTGACAGTCTTCTGCAAGATAGACTTGATTTCTCTATTAGAAAGCTCTACCTGCCCACTAGTTTGGGGATGATAAGCAGAAGCAATTCTATGATTAACATCATATTTAGCAAGAGTTTTTCTAAAACCACCGTGAATAAAATGAGAACCTCCGTCAGTCATAAGATATCTAGGCACACCAAACCTAGGAAAAATAACATCCTTAAGCATTTTTAACGAGGTCTCACCATCGGCACTCTTTGTAGGTATGGCTTCTACCCATTTAGTAACATAATCAACAGCAACAAGTTTGTGGGTATAGCCTTTTGAAGGAGGAGAAGGACCCATAAAGTCAAATCCCCAACAATCAAATGGTTCAATAACAAGAGTGTAACTCATAGGCATTTCATTGCGTCTAGAAATATTACCAACTCTTTGACATTCATCACAAGATAAAACATACCTTCTGGCATCTTTAAAGAGGGTTGGCCAATAAAAACCTGATTGTAGAACCTTTTATGCGGTTCTATCTCCAGCATGATGCCCTCCATAAGCGCTCCCATGGCATTTTCTTAATATCTCTTGTTGCTCATATTCGGGTACACATCTTCGCATAATACCATCAACTCCTTCTTTATATAAGTGTGGGTCATCCCAAAAGTAATGCCTCAAATCATAGAAGAATTTTCTTCTTTGCTGAGCTATAAAGGTTGGAGGCAAATACTTGGAAACAATAAAGTTAGCATAATCAGCATACCAAGGAAGGTCTCGCGAAGTTACATTTATTGCAGCCAACTGTTCATTTGGAAAACTATCATTAACAGGAATAGGATCAAAAGAAATGTTTTCCAATCTAGACAAGTTGTCAACCACAGGATTCTCAGCACCTTTCCTATCTACGATATGCAAATCAAATTCTTGTAAAAGCAACACCCATCTAATAAGCCTAGGCTTAGCATCCTTCTTAGTCATAAGATATCTAATAGCAGCGTGATCAGTATGAATAGTAACTTTAGAATCAACAATGTAAGATCTAAACTTATCACATGCAAAAACAACAGCAAGAAACTCTTTCTCAGTAGTAGCATCATTCTTTTGAGCAGCATCAAGAGTCTTACTAGCATAATGAATAACATTCAGCTTATTATCCACACGCTATCCAAGAACAACACCAACAGCAAAATCACTAGCATCACACATAATTTCAAAAGGTAAATTCCAATCAGGTGGTTGAACAATAGGAGCAGTAGTTAAAGCCTTCTTAAGGGTTTCAAAAGCTTCCTTACAATCATCATCAAAGACAAATGGTACATCTTTTTGAAGAAGATTAGTAAGAGGCTTTGAAATCTTAGAGAAATCTTTAATAAACCTCCTATAGAAACCAGCATGACCAAGAACACTACGAATACCTTTAACATCTCTGGGACAGGGCATTTTCTTAATTGCCTCCACTTTTGCTCTGTCAACTTCAATACCTCTTTCAGAAATTTTATGTCCAAGGACAATTCCTTCATTCACCATAAAGTGGCATTTCTCCCAATTAAGAATAAGGTTAGTTTCTTCGCACCTCTGCAAAACTTTATCAAGGTTGTGCAAACAATTATCAAAAGAAGTTCCATAGACGGAGAAATCGTCCATGAAGGCCTCCACAATTTCTTCACAAAAACCATGAAAAATAGCAGACATGCATCTTTGAAAAGTAGCAGGAGCATTGCATAAACCAAACGGCATATGTCTATAAGCATAAGTTCCATAAGGACAAGTAAAAGTGGTTTTCTCTTGATCTTCCTTTTTAACGGCAATTTGAGAAAAACCAGAATAACCATCAAGGAAACAAAAATGAGTTTTCTTAGATAACCTTTCTAGCATCTGATCTATAAACGGTAAAGGATAATGATCTTTCTTAGTAACTTTGTTTACCTTCCTATAATCAATGCACATCCTATAACCAACTACTACCCTTTGAGGAATAAGCTCGTTATTCTCATTAGGCACAACAGTCATACCTCCTTTCTTAGGAACACAATGAACATGACTAACCCATCTACTATCAGCAATAGGATAAATAATACCAGCATCAAGGAGCTTTAATACCTCATTTCTTACCACATCCTTCATCTTGAGAATTAGGCGGCGTTGATGCTCTACGACTGGCTTCACGTCTTTCTCCATATTAATGGCATGCTGGCATAAAGTGGGAGAAATCCCTTTTAAATCATCAAGAGTATATCCCATAGCTCCTCGGTGTTTCCTCAATATCTCCAATAATCTTTCTTCTTCCTTTCCTGAAAGTTTAGAGCTAATAATAACAGGATATATTTTCTTATCATCTATATAAGCATATTTAAGATTATCAGGCAAAGGCTTTAATTCAAACACAGGATCTTCCTTAGGTGGCAAAGTGGTACCAAGATCCTCCACAGGTAGATTGTGCTTGATTAATGGTGGTTGACAAAGAAGAATATCGTCAATCTCTTCTCTTTCCTTACTGAAAACATCACTTTCGTGATCTTCCATGAATTGCTGCAAGGCATTATTAGGAGCAAGAGCAATAGAAGCAAGCTGTACAACTCGAAAATTTTCATTAGGCGTGTCATTTTCATAAGAAGTCTTAGCAAACTTAGAAAAATTAAACTCATAAGACTCTCCATTAAACTTAGTGAAAATTATCTCCTTCTTACAATCTATCACGGCACCACAGGTGTTCAAAAAGGGTCTACCAAAAATAATGGGAAAAGTTTTACTAGCCTCTTTACCAAGTACTAGAAAATCAGTAGGGTATTTAGTCTTACCGCAAAGAACTTCCACATCTCGAACAATACCAAGAGGCCAAACAGTCTCTCTGTTAGCAAGCTGAACAACCACATCAATATCTTCAAGTTCACAAGCGCCAATCTCATGCATAATTTCCTTGTAAAGCTCTAAAGGAATAGCACTTGCACTAGCACCAATATCACATAAACCATAATAACAATGATCTCCAATCCTGACAGAAATAACAGGAACACTTGTTTTCCTATGCTTTTTAGGATGTGAGAGAATGTTAGAAGCATCTTCACAAAAAAGAATATATTCATCCCCTACATCTTTAGTAACAAGATCCTTCAATATAGCTACAGGAGACTTAATAGTAATTTGCTCATCAGGTTCTGTAGCTTTCTTAGTACTTTTATTAGACACACTTACCAAAGTAGAATACTTCTTTACCTTAGCAGGGAAAGGTGTCTTCTCAAAATAAGGTTCAGGCACAATACTATCAACAGTACAAACTTCAGTAGCTGCAGCAGGTATATGACTAATAGAGTCTTTATAAGGCGCATGATATTTGTTCCAATCTTTCTTTGGAACATCAAGATAAGAGGCAAAGGCTTTAAGACAATTAGCAAGTATTTGTGAATCAAGACCATAAGCAGTGCTAACACTATGAAAGTCATCGGTTCCCATAAAAGATTTAATGCATTCATAATCATAGTTTATACCTGACTTCCTACCTTTGTCGTTTTCCAATCCTTCAGCATTCTCTTGTATACGGTCAAGAAGCTTCCACTTAGCATCTTCTTTCATATGAGTAAATGATCCAAAGCAAGAAGCATCCAAGTAATCCTTATCAGGAAGAGTAAGCCGCGCATAAAAATTATCAATAATAATATTATTGGGGAGCTCATGAATGGGGCATTTGAGCATTAGTAACTTCAATCTCCCCCACGCTTGGGCAATACTTTCTCCATCATGAGGCCAAAAGTTATATATCCAATTACGATCTTTATGGATTTCACTTGGAGGATAAAACTTGGAATAAAAGAGAGGTACAATGTCCTCCCATGCCATAGATGGACCATCTTGGAGCAGTCGATACCACTCCTCAGCTCTGCCTTTCAATGATAAAGAGAATAGCTTCTTCTTGACCTGGCTTGGTGAAATACCTGCACACCTGAACAACTCGCATAATTCATGTATAAATAGTAAGTGATCACCCGGATGGACAGTTCCATCTCCTGAATAGCTGTTATCCATAATACGCCCAACAATTTTCATAGGTATTTTAAAAGGATCAATTTCAGCAGGTGGTGGCGGTGGTGGTTCATCCACATGTGCAGCAGTAGTAGTAGATGTGTTTCCAAATAGGAAACCAAATGGAGAGTTCTCCATACCAGAGTAAAATAAAAATAGAAGACAAAATAAAAACAATACTCACAGTGACGGTTACCTTTACCAATTCCACTCTTCAATAGCGCTTCACTCCCCGGCAACGGCACCAGAAAATAGTCTTGATGACCCACAAGTATATGGGGTGTATCGTAGTACTTTCGATAAATAAGAGTGTCGAACCCAACGAGGAGCAGAAGGTGTTGACTAGTGGTTTTGATCAAGGTTTCACTATAAATACTAGCAAACGGGTTTTCAGGGGTATTTGGCAATACAAGTAAATAAAGTGCGAGTAAATAAAAGACAGTAGTAACAATTGCAGCAAGTGGCCCAATCCTTTCTTCAGCAAAGGACAAGCCGGTTGTGTAACTTATAATAACCAAACGTTCTCGAGGACACACAGGAGTTTCTGTCAAGAGCTTTCGCTTCATATCGCTAATAGTCTTTATTGGTTTGATAGGTGTTATGGGGGTGAACCTGTGCTAGCGCACTACCCTTACTAGGATAAATACACACTTGTGATTATACCCCTTGCAAGCATCTGCAAATACAAGAAAGTAATTAAGATAAATCTAACCATAGCCTTAAACTCTAAGATCCTACGCTCCCTGGTGCAATGGTTTCCCAACGGAGGTTTAGGTTTCTGTCACTCTAGCAACCCCACAATTGGTAGCCAAATACACAATGCATCTCACTAGGCCCATAAATGGTGAAGTATCATGTAGTCGACGTTCACATGACACCACTAGTGAAATAGCACCACAACAATATCAAACCATTAAATATTTCTCAACAATAATTCACTACTAACATCTTGACTTCTCCCATGTCCTCAAGAACTAAATGAACTACTCACAAGACATCATATGGATCATGATCAGAGGTGAAATAATGGTAAGTAACAATCTGAACATAAACCTTAATTCAACGGTTCCACTCAATAGCATTAACTACAAGAGTAATCAATACCGGGAAAGTTTCCCCTATGAATATAACAAGATCCAACTCAAGATGTTACAGCGGGATGGCGTGGCGATGGTGGAGATGAAGGTGCTGGTGATGGAGATGGAGATGATGATGATCCCGATGAAGTCCAGTGCGATGGTGATGACGATGGCGACGATCTCCCCTCTCCGGGAAGGAATTTCCCTAGCAGATTTCTGCCTGTCGGAGAGCTTTTCTCTCTCTGGTGTTTTCCGCCCCGCAGAGGCGGCTATGTCTCTCTCTGAGCCCCCCCTTGACTTAGGTTTTCAGGGACGATGAAGTACGCAAAGGGGCGAGACCAGATGTGGGCTAGGGTGGCCTCACACAGGGCCGGCGCAGCCGGGGGTCAGGCCGCGCGCCCTGTGCGTGAGGCCGCCCCCTGGCTCGTCTCTCCTTCTCCTTCTGGCTTCCAGAGTCTTTTGATAAAATAGAATTTTCTGGTATTTTTCTGGAATTTTCCTGATCTTCCGAAATATGGTGTCTTGACGGTCCCTTTCCAGCAGAATCCTGACTCCGGCAGCAAATCCTCCAATGATCATCAAACATGTGAAAACAAAGGAAATAACATAAGTATCATATCTAAATATGAAATATATCAATGAATAACAGTAAATTATGATACAAAATAGTGATGCAATATGGACATATCAGCGAGCCATTCAAGTAAATTTTCATGTGCTACCTTTCAAAACTTTCAACTACTTCTCATTTTGTGCCACTGTTTTTAGCTCATGGGGACGTAGTGGTCGGAATTGATATCTGCCATATTAAATTAAGTACCTCTCGACTAGGCAGCTTCATCTGCTCGTCATTAATTTTGCAAGGGAGCTGGTCAGACCATTGTAATCTAATTCTAAAAAAGAAAAGAGAAAAAAGGCACTCCTCCATGGTATGTGAATGTTGGTGGGCACCCGATGGAATCAGTTAGCCATGGTTTGAGAAAGGAAAAAAAGGTGGGGAGGAGTGCCAAAGCTTTATAAAAGAGCACCAATGTGCCAAATTTTCAAAGAACTCGGAACCGCTCTCACTTATTTATTATGGAAGATAGTAAGACCACATTGCCAGTCATTGACATGAAACAACCACCTCTCAAAACCCAATTTTTATCTCTCTATTTTACAAATGAAAAGCTCTAGCACATGTTTAATCACTGCTTCCCTCTGCGAAGGGCCTTTCTTTTACTTTTATGTTGAGTCACCACCTTCTACCTTTATGCACCGTCTAAGAGAGCATAGTTGTCATTCTTAGTATAATGTGCATTGACCCAAAGTTTTCATTGATTGATTCATGATTATGGTTTCACTTGTTCTTAAATTATTTGTATTTAGTCGCCCTCTTAAACTTGAAGGTGTCCTATGCATTTATGTTTTGCTCTCTCATGAAGGACAAGCTGAAAACTATTTGTATGTTTTTCCATATGATTTGAACACACGTTTGACTTTCATTGTTTCATTTTCATGATCTTTTGTTTATGTTCTTTTTATGTTATAACATGGTTGCTAAGTTTCTTCTATCAAGATTATATCTTTCATGCCCACGTTTTAAGTTCTTTTGATCCCAGCGCACAACGCTTACATAGATGATCAAGATTGTGTAGGTGCATGTCACCTCAAAAATTATTTCTTTTGTTATCAATTACCTACTCGAGGACGAGCATGAGTTAAGCTTGGGGATGCTGATACGTCTCAAATGTATCTATAATTTTTGATGCTCCATGCTTGTTTTTACACCATTTGCTTAGTGTTTCGTTACACTTCATGGCATTTTATGCATTTTCCGGAACTAACCTATTAACGAGATGCCACAGTGCCAGTTCCCTGTTTTCTGCTGTTTTTGTGTTTCAGAAAAGTTACACAGGAAATATTCTCAGAATTGGACGAAACAAAAGCCGAACATCCAGAAATTTATCGAAGCTTCCAGAGAACCGAAGAGGAGACGGAACGGAGCCAGGGGGTGGTCTCACCACCAGGGGCGCGGCCCAGGGCCTGGCCGCGCTGCCCTATGGTGAGCCCCACCTGGTCCAGTTCTGACGCTGCCCCTTCGCCTATAAAGACCCCCCAACGGGAAAAACCTAAACACCCGATCACTTTTCCAGAAACACATCGCGATCCACCGCCGTCGTCGACCTGAGATCGGGAGGGTCCAGAAGCTCTTCCTGGCACCCTGCCGGAGAGGGGAATCGCCACCGGAGGTCTTCTTCATCACCATGCTAGCCTTTGGCGCGATGAGTGAGTAGTCTACCTTGGACTATGGGTCCATAGCAGTAGCTAGATGGTTGTCTTCTCCACCATGTGCTTCATGTTTAGATCCCGTGAGCTGCCTTACATGATCGAGATCACCGTTATGTAATTCTACATGTTGTGTTTGTTGGGATCCAATGAATATTGGTGTTATGATTGAGTTGATGTGCTGAATATTATCTTATGTTATCTCTATGTTGTTTATGATCTTGCATGCTCTCCGTTGTTAGTAGCTATCTTGGCCGAGTAGATACTAGTGACTCCAAGAGGGGGTATTTATGCTCGATAGTTGGGTTTATGCCTCTATTTAATCTGGGGGAGTGACAGAAACCTCTAAGGTTGTAGATGTGCTGTTGCCACTAGGGAGAAAACAACATTCTTATGCCCAATAGCATATGCTTTGTTTACATTACACACTTTGCTTAATGCAGTTATCTATTGTTCGCAACTTAATACTTGTGGGGTTCTCGGATTGATTCCCCGCAAGTGGATTATTGTAATGTCCAGAGTAAATCTCATAGTGATCCTCTCGACATATGCACGTTATCTTTATTCTATCAATTGTCCAACTGTAATTTGTTTACCCAGCATGTGTTATTTATCTTATGGAGAGACACCACTAGTGAACTGTGGACCCCGGTCCTATTTCCATTATATTGCTATCACCTGTTTACTTTACTCGCACTGTTTACTTTCTTGCATATTACTATTGCTTTCCACTCGATACACTCATACCTTTGTTTACAGCAAACCGGTGAGATTGACAACCTCATCGTAAGTTGGGAGCAAAGTATTTGGTTGTGTTGTGTGCAGGTTCTGCGTTGCAGCTGGCAAAGCAAAGCACTGGACGAGGCGCCTTATAAATTGTCCGGAGCTGTCGCGAAGCTAGCGAGCATCACCTTCTTGAGTTTGGCTTTTTCCTGGATACGATAAACCTTGGTTTCTTACTGAGGGAAAAGCTTGCTGGTGTACTCATCATACCTTCCTCTTGGGGTTCCCAACTGGACGGTGATTTACATCAATACACCGTGCCGCATCACAAATCAGTGATCGTGCCAAGCTCTAGAAGCTCAGGCATGATCTGCAACACTGCAGCCATAAAACCGGCATCCTGAAGGAGAAGTCACTTAGGTGCAAAGACAATAAGAATGTTGCCATAGAAAAGGCGCCCGCGGCTACTTGATTAATGATCATTGGTTTCTTGTCGCTTTCTCTTGGTTTGGTTTGTCTTGTGTCTTTGGTGTCGCCTCTTGCATTTTGTTGAGGTGTTTCTCCCAAGTGTTTTGTCGAGTTGTTCAAGTGTAAGGGGCTGTAGTTGAGGTGTGTTGCGAGAGTTTATTGGGTTGCCTTTGCGGATGTGTTGTGTTTGTATTGGTTTTTGCCCAGTTTTCTATAAATTAACTGGACAATTCTCTCCTTCTTAATTAATAGATTGAAGCTTTTGCCTCCGTTTCAAAAAAAAAATACATTACATCCCCTGATTCCCAGATCTTGTATGTGACGATGTAGCCTGTTTGTTTTGCTATCTGCTGTTGTAGATGTAGCGCTGTTTTTGTTTTGGCACAATACTAATTGTAGCTCCATAGATTTACATTTTATTAACATGTTTTACTACATCCTGACACAGCTGATACATCCGTGGAATATGTATCGCCCCAATGTAGCTACACACTTTTTATTAGCATGTTTTACTACTCCCTGGCCGAACAACGTGCATGTTTCAATACATTGTCAGTTTATGGCTTTGTATGATGTAGCTATGTAATCTTTTTCGTCCTACTAGATGTATCTCCATGATAAACTACATTTTCCGAGATGATATTTACTAGCTGAATACCCGTGTGTTGCTACGGAACAATAATAAGAAATATAAAAATAAATAAAAAATTATTATTTTATATATGCTATGAGTGTTTAACATGTCTAGATACATGTGTATCTAAATAAAGTTGAGACAAATAATTTAATATAAAAGAATATTTAGTTAATATTCTTGCAATGTGCCTATATATGAGCAAGAGGTAGAGGTTGAAGTTTCGAATTGGTGGAACCATGACTTTTCTTCGATTAAAGGGTGTAGAGCGTGTCTACAGATAAACCAACACAGAAACACTGACCGATTTTTTGTTGGAAAGAAACACATTTTCCTTTAATATTAAGTACAAATTAATATATTTCTTATCATTGGATTTTGGCAAAAAAATATCAACGCAAGAAACACATTTTCCTTTAATATTAAGTACAAATTAATATATTTCTTATCATTGGATTTTGGCAAAAAAAATATCAACGCAAGAAACACATTTTCCTTTAATATTAAGTACTCAGATTAAAGGAAAATTTCTAGTACAAATAATAGTATTGATTTAGCTGGTAAGAAAAAAAACAGGTATCACCGTTCACCATCAATGGTTTAAACCTTATCTCCTTTGAATGTGACTATCATTGTCTTTCTCGTATACTCTCCCTCGCTCCATATTCACCATTTTTTTTCGAGATTGATAATCACCATGGTGAACTCTGCGTACAAGTAATCAGTGCTCCTCCCAGCAAAAAGATGATGAGCATTGTAACTCGCTTCCGAGGAATGTTGTTTCTTCTTGTGGTGCTTGGCTTTCTTCCGTCCATGTGAATCTGATCGCACTATCCTATCTTTGGCAAGCAAGAATTCCGAACGGTATACCTGATTCGCCTTTGGTGTCCGCCTTTCCTTCTCAATCGTTTTTGTGTAAACTTCTGGCACAATCAGGCGGCGCGGCAGAATCGTACCGCACAGCCAGAGGCGTATGCTCGGAGGCCTCACCAGCCGCCTTCAGCATCTAGCTAGTCAAGCTCTGACGGAGCTCGCTCTGCTCCGTGTGTTTCAGGGACTTCTCATCAGCAGCTGCCCGGATGTCAGCGTGGACGTGGCCGTTCGTATGGGCGCCGCCATCCCGAACATGCCCCGAGGAGAAATTGTTGGAGACAGCAGCCGGCTTCCCATGCAGTGGAGATGCAAGACGAGGAAGACAAGGTATAGTCGGTGCAGCCAGATCTTTGTGGTTTGCCTGATTAGTGTTAAGCTGTTCTCTGTGTGGTTTCGGATCACACAAAGTCACCAAGTGATTTGAGCTCTGCTACTTTAAATGGGACTTTTTTGAGTTATCAGGTGTGGTTTTGATCACAGTCCAACTGTCGAGGATTTTGGGGGTGCTTATAAAAATTTAGAGAAAGTAACTAATTATCCATTTATATAGTTCTTCTGAAAATTATGTACAACTGCCAAAAACATTCTAGTGTGCCAAAGATTACAAGTTGAAAACGTCAACAAATGAACGAAGCCATCCTCTCCTGAATCCTAGTTGAGCTGATCAAAAAACAGGTGCTGGATGGACCGCGATCACAAGCTGTCGATCCCAGCGTCCGGCCGTAGCAGGTCGTACTTGGCCCAGACGACGTCGAGCGGGCACGGCCGCCCGGCGTCGAGCCGGTCCCACGGCTTCCCCTTCCCGCTCCAGTGCAGAAGGCTGACGGCACCCGCGTGCAGGCCTCGGCAGAGCCCGCGGTAGTTGTCTCCGCCGAGCCCGTGCTGGTTCCAGCGGTGGTCCACGGAGGCGATCCGGCCGGCGAACACGAGCAGGAACGGCGGCAGCGAGCCGAGCTCGTAGATGCGCACCCCCTTCTGCAGCTGCATCCACTCCTCGATCTGCCCCGTGTACCCCGCGCGGCGCCACCGGGGCAGGTCGAGCACCATGACGCCCGTGTTGAAGTAGCAGGCGCGGCGCCCGCGGAAGGTGGACGAGAGCGCCGGGCTGGCCCAGAACCCCGGGGTGAAGTAGGCGGTGAAGTTGGCCCCGCAGTACTCGGGCGCGGCCACCGCGGCGTCCCCCGGGAGCGGGGTGGCGGCGAGCGCGGCGATGTCGTCGGTGAGGACGACGTCGGAGTCGAGGTAGACGACGCGGCGCACGCAGCCCGAGAGCGTGGAGGCGAGGTAGGAGCGCGCGTAGTTGAGGGGCCGGTCGAGCGCGCCGCGGATGGAGGCCGAGATGAGCCCCGCCACGCGGGACTCGTCGAACGGGTACACCCGGAACGCCAGCGACGGGAAGGAGCCCTGGACGGCGGCCGCAAGCTCCGCTGTCCTCGACGGCGGCGACCCGGACGCGGCCGCGGCGAGGAAGTGGAAGTAGACGGACTCCGGGCAGGAGGCGTGGCGCAGGACGGAGAGTACCGCGGCCATGGTGCCGCGCAGGTAGGACGCGTCGAGCGTCATGGCCACGTGCACCGCCGCGTTCGGCGAGCACGCCGCATCGGCGCCGGAGGAAGGCGGCAGCGGGGCAGGGCACCGCGCCGCGCCGCCCGCGGAGTTGGTGAAGTGAGGAGCCTCGCGGAACCTCGGCACGGCGGCCGTGGATGCGCCGGCGGCGGCGCAGAGGAGGAGCGAGACGAGGAGGAGCGGGGCGTCGCGCGACATGTTTTAATTAGGAGGTGCTTCGTGCGGAATAGAAAACGTTTCAGGATGTGGGACATGAAAGCGTATTTTAAGTTGGTTGAAAGCGTATTTTACGGACACGGACCAGTCCGATTGCAATATTATTAGTAGAGATATGATTTAGGTTTCTTTTTGGTACCCTATTTTTTAGGTAGATGTAGCAACATCTCTAGATGGATGTTTTCAGTACCTTTTGTTTATATAGACGTAGCAAAATTCTAGCAATGGGAATGAGATGGAGCCTTGGATTTTTTCCTGCCTTTGGGATATATCATGTATGTCAGAGAGATAGAAGAGGACTACAAGGATGTACTAGCAGATTTCCGTTACATTTATAGTTGAGATGGGAGATCCATCCCTCAAAATCGTCAGGTTGTGTCCTTTCTGCACTTTTGCTAGGCTGATTTGTAATTTTTCCTTCTTTGGAGAGCCTTTTTGCAATTGTGTAACCGACAGGTTGAGGTAATGAAGCAGCTTCGGGATCTTTTTAGACCCCGTCTCCGTTCAAAAAAAATACTTCTCCATAAAAAAGTTTGTTGGTTTTCATGGAGAAGTAGTTGTAGGCCAGGTAAGGTAATAAAGACTTGGTCACGCGCGGCGCGCGTGCAGCTTCCCGCGTCCACGCCTACCGCAGCCCACCACTCGTAAACGGAAAGTCAGGATTTGGTCGGAGTGATCTGGGGTTATGTAACACCCCACTTTTGTTGCCCGAGTTAAAACCTACTTAATTGCTATTTGTGGGTAATTTAAAAACTTTTGCTCCGCCATGCTTATGCGCCCTATGAATGCATGATTTCATGTATGTGTACTAGCATGTGTAATTCTATGTGAGTGCTTGATTTTATGAGTGCATGTGTGTACATTATTTCATGCCTTAATTCTAGAATTATTCCATGCTTAAGTTTTATGAACTAGAATAGTTCTATGATTTTATGCAAGCAATAATGGAACTAGGTTGGTTTTCTTTCAAAGCTGAACCTAGCATGGTAATTCTTGCTTGCTCAAATTTCTTTTTCTTTTTCTCTTCTTTTCCTTCTCACCTTAATCCGAAGTTGGGTGCTTTTCTAAAAACCTAGCTTGCCACCCCCTCAATTCTTGAAAACTTGGCAAGTACCTCCTAGCTGGGTTTGAATCTGATGGAGACCATCTGGTGGAGTTTTCAAAACCTTGCAAGTGTTTTGTTTTCAAATTCGAATTTTTGGTCAAACTAACCTAGCTATCACCCTATCTCTCTTTCCCTACTCTTTCTTCTTTCAAAAACCGACTAGGAGGGAGGAAAGACCTGCAGGAGATTTTCTTCTGGAGTCCAGAGATTTGCAAATCTCTCCCCCTTGTCGTTTGCAGCTTGGCATCGAGGGGAACAGGAGAACCCCGAGGAAATCAACCCCTCTCCCTCTCTGCTAAACCTCTCCCTCACTCTGATCTCACCCAGCCACCGCCCTCGACCCCCAACAGGTTATCGCCACCCTGCAGACCACCCTCCACGACCCCACCTCGCAGCGACACGCCAGCAGCACCTCACGTCGCCCTGGCCATCGCCACGCCCACCGTGGGCACTCCGGCATGGCCAGCACCCCACCGACCGTTTCCAGGCCCGTCACCTCGCCGCCAGCTCCGTCACGGACCAACGGATCTTTTCCCTGCAGCTGAAAACCGCGAGACCGACCGTGCACCGCCGGCCAACCGTGCCTGTACGACGCCACCTGGCCGCGCAGCGCGTCCAGAGCGTGCATCGGCGTTCCCGTGCAACCGCACCTCCTCCAGCCCCACTCTTCATGCACACCTGCACGACATCGAGCCAGAAACACCACAACACCCTCACCCTGCGCTGCAACGCACCCACATGCCCACGCCCCGCCCCGTTTCACCGGCCACGTCACTGAAACTGACCGATTTCCGACCGGACCAGGACGCCACCGACGCGGCCACTTACCTCCCTGGACTCAGCACACCGTGCCGCCCATGGCAGCCAATGGTGAGCATCACCGGTGCACCATAGACCGAACCTAGCTGACAGTATAAAGCTCAGCGACACCTCTGGAAGCCACCCCCGTTCCCCTCATTTGCTCCGCCTCCCTTCCCACTCATCTACAGCACCTCTCTGTCACCTCGCCGAAGAGAAACCGCCGCCGGAGAGCTCGAGCTACTCGAGTAGATCGTCGCCGGCCATCGGGGAAGGTTGCCGTCGATCCGTGTCGTCATTCTACCCCACCTCTCTGGCCCTTGGTGCTCTCTTCCTTTCCCCAGACCTCACCCCACACTCTGGTTGCCTTGCAGAGTCCTGCAGGCGTCGCCACCATCGTCACTTTCTGCCGAAGCTCAACGAGAAGACCTCGACAACTCCGCGAGCACCTCAGCCTCTGCATGTTCGTCCCCTGGCCAAGAACCCCCATCTGAGTCGCTCTGCCACCGATCTAGCCTCCGTCGACCACCGCAGCCCGCTCGGTAAGCTTCGCCTCATCGAAACCCTAGCTAGCCCGTCGCCTGCATGCGCTGTGTGCGCGAGGGAGACGACGGCCGCGCCGTCGGATCTAGATCCGACGGTGGCGTACCGCTTCGGCCGGCCAGGCTCTGGGCAGGCCGCGGATCTGGGCCGGCCTGGCCAACGCGCCACCGCTCCGGCCCGTCCAACCTTTTCTCCTTTTTCTTTTCCCTGTTAAATTTATTCCTTAATTACATGCTGTGCTTTAATTCGTTTTAAAAATGTTTCAGGCCTCAGAAATTTGTGAGATAAATTTTGTAGGTTTTATTACGAAGTTTTTAACCAACTAGTGCTGCATGTTTGATTTTTAGGATCCCAAATGATATCTGAGGATTATTTTGGATAGATCTATTGTTTATCACCATTATCTGCTTAGATGTTGCCCTGTTTGTCAAAAATTGGTGAAACCAATTTTCACTACTAGCTTACTGTCTCCCTGATCTGTAGAAACTAGTTTTACCATTTAAGGATCTGTATTTTGCTTGCAGTAATTATTATGGTGCTAATGATGTCCTGCAGTAATTGATTTATGGTGCTCAAAATATTGTTTATTTTGAAATGATTCCACTTCTGGAATGTTGTGCATCTGATTAGCTTTCCAGATTGACCTCTGTGAGAATTTTTGGGCTTACAGATTAATTTTAGGAATTATCTTGCAACTCTAGTGATTCCTAGAATTAGTAAATCCTTATTAAATCACCTTTATACTATGTTAGGGTGTTTCCAATTGTGTTGCTACTGAAATGTTATCAACTACCTGTAAGTATGCTGATGCCATGTTTTGATATGCTTGGTGCATGCAAGTGCTTGCTTGTGTTTGAATAATACCATGCATCTAGAAATTGCTTACTATTATGTTGGTGATTATTTTCTTTATTAAATTAGTTAAGTGTTCAGAAACCTAAACTTGTTTGCTTCTGATACTCAAATGCTTGAGTTGTTTGATGTGTTGAATGAAACCACATGTATGCATGAATGCTCATTGTATGTATGTTTCTTTTCTTTTTCCGGCGATAGATTCGAACGACGACTGTGCAGAGGAGGGGGAAGTGTTTGAGTACCAGGAGGAGGGTGATCAGGGACAAGCCCATCAAGGCAAGCCATCTATTTGACTCATATCTGAATCCTATCACAGCACTATGCATTATTACTACTCTTACTCTTACTACTATGCATTGTTTTTCTTATATTGCTAATTATCCCTAGTTAGCAATAGATGGTGGCTTAGCTCCACGGGTCACATTGTTATCATCCAGGAAGGATGACACCCTTAGCACCTACTCTTTACCCTGAAAGTAGAGACTCGATGATTAACATCGACGTCTTTGGGAAACACTTGTAGTGGAGCCAAAAACTCTAGGATGGGATAACTTCCGGAAAAGTTTTCGAAAGTGGTTACGAAAACCTTGGAGTAGTAACTACTCCACTGAAATGTTTTCTAAATGATTTTTAGACAAATGGACACTTGGGTTATGGAGAAAAGGAGTTGGTGGATTTAGAAAAAGGCATCGGTGTTTCTTTGTAGTCGCTCGAAACAATTAAACAGTGCAACCACATTACCCGGTATGGGACGGGCTTAGTTTGAAGTCTATCTGCCTTAGTGCGGGGAGCCTCACACTATATAAGGGTCTGGAGGACCCCGGAATCCGGGTTGTCGCAAGTCATGGGCAACAGTGTAGCGGGCCCGCCAACAGGCTACCCGTCCGGAAGACACTTGGGTTTCTCCCGCCGTGGCACTGGAACTACGCTCGGCAGAGGTAGACGGCCAGGGTTTGCCGGGGATGTATCCTCCATAGGGTAGGCACCCGTATTAAGGTGGATAGATGGACGGCTTTGATCGATTATCCGAACCCCGCATACTTGTGTATGACGGTCCGTGGTGGTATCCCGGCGGATTGATCGTTTGGTGTGGGTAAAGTGTACAACCTCTGCAGAGTGTAAAACTATTCGAATAGCCGCGTCCTCGGTCATGGACGGTTGTGGAGATCACTACATTGCCCAATGTCAGGTTTTGGTTTTATAAATGGTTTACTAGAAAAATGGAGTTTTGTGCCGGACGGAGTACTTGGAGGGTACTGCCGTGGCACGGAGGTGGATCGGAGTACTTGGAGGGTACTGCCGATGCTTTGGGGTGGTCATGTTTGATTGACCACCGGTCTATTCTTTAAAGGAGTTTCCCCCTTCCCTAGAGATTTTACTAAATGTTTTCTAAAAGTCTTCTTTAGCAAGGATATAGAAATGTCGTGGGACATGCTATATCGACACGAGAAGTTAGTAGCACATGATCACTTGAAACCCAACCTCCTTGCTACAGCCATATAGCATGTGAACTCTCTCTCTTAGATGGTTTGCGAGTACAATTCCAAAATGTACTCACGGCTTTGTCCCTGGCTATTAACTTGGCCAGACTTCGGAGATGACTACTATGAAGATGATGAGGAGTATGACGACGCCGGTGCGAATTAGGATTCGTTTCCTGGTCAGTCGCCTGTAGGGTAGTAGGCCTGACTTGGTCCACTACGCTATGTGTATCCGCTGCTATTATATTAGTGTGTCTGTTGAACTTGCCCTGTGAGGCGTGTGTATTCAGCCAAGCGGCTATGTAAGACTTAACGACTTATTTATGTAATGGATGATGTATCTGTAATGCCAACTCTGTTATGTGGATTCACGACGGTCTCCTGGGATCGTGAATTGTATGCATAACGGGTATCCCGGGTGGTAAGCCGGGGTCCCCACAGAGTTGGTATCAGAGCCATCCTGACCTTAGGAAACCCTAGTTTAGCATGGGCGTTAGACCGAACCAAAAACTACTTTCTTAAAGTAAAAGAGATGGCTATATATATCAAAGGTAAATATATATATTGCTCTCATCTCTTCCCTTACTCTTTAAGCATCTTTAATTACTTGCATTTAAATTCAAGTTTTTACTTATGTATAAATTTGGCACACTGGGTTAAGTCATTAACAAACTCTACTCTAAAATTTGTGTAGATGGACCCTCCTACCGCGCATCGACAGGTCGGCACCCACAACGACGTGCTGGTCTTCGAGAGGGACCTGGTGGAGTTGACTGCGCTCCTTGGACGACCGCGTCCCGAGGTGCGCGGTTATCAGCTGTTCGAGGAGGGCACCCGCGAGCTGGCTATCCGAGTGGTATGCCAGGTCCGCGGGAAGGAGGTTCCGCCCACCTCACCGGAGTTCACCTTCAAGGTGGTCGAGCACAACTGGGGCGATGGCCTGATGCGCGTTCTGCGTCACGCCATCTCGCGCCTAGTCCACCTCCACTTTGACGAGTTGCTTGGGACTCGTTACGAGCACTACGGGAGAGTCGACGCCGATGGCTTTCCCCACTAGGCCGCGGTGCCCACTCCCTTCAGCCGCCACTTCTGCCACACTGAGGCTTACCTGCACCACACGCAGGAGCATCTGGACCATGTCCGGATGGTCGCCGACGAGAGGGGACTCGAGCTCGCTGCTCTCCGCGAGGACCTCCAGGAGTCTATCTTCTCACGTCACCGTCTCCTCGTTGCCAAGAGGAAGATCGTGAAGAAGAACAAGGCTCTGAGGAGGCGCGTCCGCGAGCTGGAGGACCACTTGGCTTCTCTTGAGAGCCACGTGTCCGAGTTGGAGGAGGAGACCGCCGAGCTCCGCAAGGAGAACGAGGAGGTACTCGGCCGCGACGACGACCACCAGGAGGCGTTCGACGAGGAGCCCGCGAGTACCGACGACGACGACCGTGGTAGCGAGAGCGGTGATGACCGCAACGCTATCCTCGACTTCTACGCTCCTGAGACTCCTAGCGAGGAGGACCCCGAGGAGCGAGTTCCCGACGTTAGCGGCGACGAGTAGGTCTCACCACTCTACCTCTCACTTAGGATGCCGCGTAGTGTTTAGTTTGACCCCTCTACGTATCGGTGTTGTATGGTCTATCTAGAACCATTTGCTATGTTGTTGTATGCGACTATGTGTGGTATGTGTGTGTGCCTGGACATGTTTGGCACCCTTTTGTTTGTATATATTATGTATGCATGGACTTGTTATGCATGGTTGTTGGAGCATGTTATGTATGGTTGCCATGGATGTATGTTATGCATGAGTGTAGTTCTTTCGTTCTTATGAAATCTGCATAAGTTCCCTTGTTATAAATCTCACCAATTCACTCCTCTCCAGAATGGCTCCGGAGACTGGTGCCCACTCTGGCAACGAACCGCCCCCACCTCCTGAGCCCGACATGACGCAGGTGCTGCGGCTCCTGTTGGAGGAGCGTGAAGCCGCACGCACCGAGCGTCAAGCTAACCTAGCTACACTCCAGCAACTCGCCCAGATGGCCACCAACCACACCAACAATGGTGGCCACGATGATGAGGAACCACGCAACACGCTTAGGAACTTCCAAAACTCCAACCCGCCCACATTCACCAAGTCTACCGAACCCTTGGACGCCGATGACTGGCTCCGCACCATCGAGAATAAGCTCGAGTATGCGGGAGTTGGAGCAAACGAGAAGGTGCTCTACGCCACCCATTTCCTAGCTGGCGGAGCAGGAGCATGGTGGGAGAACGTCCGTGCCATGCAGCCCGAAGGCCAAGTGATGACTTGGGAAGCCTTCAAGACCAAGTTCCGCAAGGCCCACGTTCCATCTGGACTCATCAAGATAATGCGTGACAAGTTCCTTAACCTCAAGCAAGGAGGCATGAGTGTCACCGAATACCTCGACAAGTTCACCACCTGGGGGAGGTATGCCCCTAACGACATTGACACCGATGAGAAGAAGCGGGAACGCTTCTTGAATGGACTTCAGGAAGACCTACAGCCTTATCTGGTTGCCGTGCCATACCATGATCTGGAGTCCCTGGTTGATGCTGCTATTATGGTGGAGGACAAGAACAAGGCTGCCCGTGAAAGCCGGAAGAGGAGAATGATGAGTCAGGGTGGACCAAGCAGTCAGAGATCCCGCAGTATGCCCCCATCCAGGTCTGCGCCACCCCCTCAGAGGTTCGCCTCTCAAGCACCCAGGCCTAACAACCCCAACCGCCAGTACTCAAGCAACCGCCCCTCTGGCGGAAATCCTTCTGGAGGGAATCGCAACACTTTCAACCCTGCCAACCGCAGCCAAGGTAGTGGCTGCTATACTTGTGGTCAGCCTGGGCATTTCTCTAAGGAATGCCCCCTGAAGAAACCCTCAGCACCGAGCCTCAGCGCGCCTAAACCCAATCAGGGTCAAGGCCGTGGACCCACTGGAAGGAACCCAAAGACTCAAGCCAACAATGCCAGAGGCCGCTTAAATCATGTGACTGCGGAGGAAGCTGCTGAAGCACCTGATGTTGTTCTGGGTACGTTTCTCGTCAACTCAGTTCCTGCAAAAGTGTTATTTGATTCTGGAGCTTTGCATTCCTTTGTTACCGAGAGGTTCGTGTCCAAGGGTGGGTTGACCGCGTCTCAAATGACTCGCAACATGATAGTTCAAATTCCCGGTTCTCAAGTTAGGGCACACTTGACCTGCGAAGGAGTACCCGTAGATATTCATGGTATATCTTTCCAAGCCGATCTGATTATTCTTGGTACCAAGGGATTGGACGTGGTACTTGGGATGGATTGGATGACCAAGTACCAGGGGCACATTGATTGCGCCCGGAAGGCGATAACCGTAACCAATAGTGAAGGAGTTAAGATTGAGCACATCGCGACTATGCCCTCTCGTAGAGCCTACTACAAGAAGTCTGTCTCTGGGCCGACTCTTGATCAAGTTTCGGTGGTATGTGAGTACCCCGACGTCTTCCCTGAGGAGCTGCCAGGTATGCCCCCTGACCGGGATATCGAATTCGTAATTGAGTTGATTCCCGGAATAGCTCCCATTGCTCAGCGACCTTATCGTATGAATCCCCAAGAACTTGAGGAGTTAAAGAAGCAGCTTGCTGACATGCTCAGCAAAGGCCTTATACGTCCCAGCGCTTCGCCATGGGGATCGCCTGTTCTATTTGTGGACAAGCGAGACGGTACCATACGACTGTGTGTGGATTACCGTAGGCTAAATGAGGTGACCATCAAAAATAAGTATCCACTCCCGAAGATTGAAGACTTGTTTGATCAGCTGAATGGAGCCAAAGTGTTCTCCAAGATTGATCTCCGCACCGGATATCATCAGCTAAAGGTTCGAGAGTCTGACATTCCCAAGACCGCTTTCACCACTCGCTATGGCCTATTTGAGTACACAGTCATGTCCTTCGGCCTAACCAATGCCCCCGCCTATTTCATGAATCTCATGAATAAGGTATTCGTGAAGTTCCTCGACAAGTTTGTGGTGGTCTTCATCGACGATATCTTGGTCTATTCTAAGACCGAGGAAGAGCACGCAGAGCATCTGCGGCTAGTTTTGGGAACCCTGCGTGAACACCAACTTTATGCCAAGTTCAGCAAATGTGAATTTTGGCTAAAAGAGGTTGGATTTCTTGGTCATGTACTCTCAGCTGGTGGAGTATCCGTTGACCCCTCAAAGATCACCTCCATCATGGAAAGGACAGCCCCAACCAACCCCACCGAAGTCAGAGCATTCCTTGGTTTAGCTGGATACTATCGGAAGTTTGTAGAAGGATTTTCCAGCATTGCCCGTCCATTGACTCAGCTACTCAAGAAAGATAAGAAGTTCGAGTGGACTGAGAAGTGCGAGCAAAGTTTCCAAGAGCTCAAGAAGAGACTTGTGTCAGCCCCTATCCTGACCATGCCCGATATTACCAAAAGCTTTGACGTCTATTGCGATGCGTCCAAGCTTGGTCTTGGAAGTGTCCTTATGCAAGACGGTAAAGTTATTGCCTACCTATCCCGTCAACTGCGCCCCCATGAGATGAATTACCCCACTCATGACCTTGAGCTTGCCGCCGTTGTTCATGCTCTCAAGACTTGGCGACATTACCTTATGGGAAACCGTTGTGAGATCTACACCGACCACAAAAGCCTAAAGTATATCTTCACCCAGAAGGAGCTGAACATGAGACAAAGAAGATGGGTTGAACTTATCAAAGACTACGACCTAGGCATTCATTACCATCCTGGTAAAGCGAATGTGGTCGCCGATGCCCTTAGCCGAGAGCCCTGCTCTCTTAATGCAATATTAAAATCTAGCCAACCAACCTTGTGTGAGGAGTTTGAGAAGTTTGGACTTCAGCTTGTAAGTCACGGTTTTCTGGCCAATCTGGAAGTCCGACCCACTCTCTCGGATATCATTAAAGAAGCCCAGAAAGGACATGAGAGTATCGAAGGTATCAAGCGTAGAATGGGACGAGAGGAAGTACCTGGGTTCTCGATTGACCAGGACGGTGTGCTATGGTATAATGGCCGCCTGTGCGTCCCTAATGTCGATGAGTTGAAGCAGTCCATCCTGGAGGAAGCTCATGATACCCCTTACTCTATTCATCCCGGAGGAACAAAAATGTACCAGGACTTGAAGGAACGTTTTTGGTGGCATGGTATGAAGCGGGAAATAGCTTTCTATATTGCCCGGTGCGACGTTTGTCAGCGAGTCAAGGCTGAGCACCAAAAGCCCGCAGGTTTATTGCAGCCACTAAAAGTGCCCATGTGGAAGTGGGAGGAGGTAGGGATGGACTTCATCACTGGGCTGCCTAGATCCAATCGAGGTCACGACTCCATCTGGGTTATCATTGACCGCCTAACCAAGGTCGCCCATTTCCTACCCGTCAAGACCACCCATAAAGGCCGAGACCTAGCTGATCTATATATGTCCAGAATTGTTAGCCTCCATGGAGTGCCCAAAAGAATTGTGTCTGATCGGGGCACTCAGTTCACCTCAAGATTCTGGAACAAACTTCACGAAGCCCTGGGGACAAAACTCTCTTTTAGCACAGCCTACCACCCGCAGACTGGTGGCCAAACCGAAAGAGTAAACCAAATCCTCGAAGACATGCTTAGAGCTTGCGTCCTTTCTTATGGAGCCAAGTGGGAGGATTGTCTACCTTTCGCAGAGTTCTCTTACAATAATAGCTATCAAGCTAGCTTGCAAATGGCCCCTTTTGAAGCCCTCTACGGACGCAAGTGCCGTACCCCTCTCAACTGGTCTGAGACTGGAGAAAGTCAGGTATTTGGACCCGATGTTATCAGGGAGGCCGAAGAGCAAGTCCAGCTCATCCGCAACCGTTTGAAAGCAGCCCAGTCCCGACAGAAGAGTTACGCTGACCCTAAGAGAAGACCCGTCACCTTTAATGTGGGAGACTTTGTCTACCTTCGAGTCACACCACTCAAGGGTATGCAACGCTTCCATGTCAAGGGCAAACTTGCGCCCCGGTACATTGGACCATTCAAGATCTTGGAGCGTAAAGGCACCATGTCTTACAAACTGGAGCTACCCCCTGAGCTATCCGAGTTCCATGATGTCTTCCATGTGTCGCAACTCCGTAAATGCCTCCAAGTACCCAACAAACCCGAGACCTTCACCGAGATCGATCACAACTCCATTGATCTAAATTCTGACCTCACCTATCGGGAGAGACCTATCCGCATTCTTGAAGAAGACGTCTGTCTTACCCGTAGACGCAAGATCAAGATGTATAAGGTGCAGTGGAGTAACCATACCGAAGATGAAGCCACTTGGGAGCGAGAGGATTATCTCCAGCGAGAATTTCCCGGACTACTTCACGCTTAGCTATGGAATCTCGGGATGAGATTCTTTTAAGGGGGGGAAGGTCTGTAACACCCCACTTTTGTTGCCCGAGTTAAAACCTACTTAATTGCTATTTGTGGGCAATTTAAAAACTTTTGCTCCGCCATGCTTATGCGCCCTATGAATGCATGATTTCATGTATGTGTACTAGCATGTGTAATTCTATGTGAGTGCTTGATTTTATGAGTGCATGTGTGTACATTATTTCATGCCTTAATTCTAGAATTATTCCATGCTTAAGTTTTATGAACTAGAATAGTTCTATGATTTTATGCAAGCAATAATGGAACTAGGTTGGTTTTCTTTCAAAGCTGGACCTAGCATGGTAATTCTTGCTTGCTCAAATTTCTTTTTCTTTTTCTCTTCTTTTCCTTCTCACCTTAATCCGAAGTTGGGTGCTTTTCTAAAAACCTAGCTTGCCACCCCCTCAATTCTTGAAAACTTGGCAAGTACCTCCTAGCTGGGTTTGAATCTGATGGAGACCATCTGGTGGAGTTTTCAAAACCTTGCAAGTGTTTTGTTTTCAAATTTGAATTTTTGGTCAAACTAACCTAGCTATCACCCTATCTCTCTTTCCCTACTCTTTCTTCTTTCAAAAACCGACCAGGAGGGAGGAAAGACCTGCAGGAGATTTTCTTCTGGAGTCCAGAGATTTGCAAATCTCTCCCCCTTGTCGTTTGCAGCTTGGCATCGAGGGGAACAGGAGAACCCCGAGGAAATCAACCCCTCTCCCTCTCTGCTAAACCTCTCCCTCACTCTGATCTCACCCAGCCACCGCCCTCGACCCCCAACAGGTTATCGCCACCCTGCAGACCACCCTCCACGACCCCACCTCGCAGCGACACGCCAGCAGCACCTCACGTCGCCCTGGCCATCGCCACGCCCACCGTGGGCACTCCGGCATGGCCAGCACCCCACCGACCGTTTCCAGGCCCGTCACCTCGCCGCCAGCTCCGTCACGGACCAACGGATCTTTTCCCTGCAGCTGAAAACCGCGAGACCGACCGTGCACCGCCGGCCAACCGTGCTTGTACGACGCCACCTGGCCACGCAGCGCGTCCAGAGCGTGCATCGGCGTTCCCGTGCAACCGCACCTCCTCCAGCCCCACTCTTCATGCACACCTGCACGGCATCGAGCTAGAAACACCACGACACCCTCGCCCTGCGCTGCAACGCACCCACATGCCCACGCCCCGCCCCGTTTCACCGGCCACGTCACTGAAACTGACCGATTTCCGACCGGACCAGGACGCCACCGACGCGGCCACTTACCTCCCTGGACTCAGCACACCGTGCCATCCCTCACAGCCACCCATGGCTGCCAATGGTGAGCATCACCGGTGCACCATAGACCGAACCTAGCTGACAGTATAAAGCTCAGCGACACCTCTGAAAGCCACCCCCGTTCCCCTCATTTGCTCCGCCTCCCTTCCCACTCATCTACAGCACCTCTCTGTCACCTCGCCGAAGAGAAACCGCCGTCGGAGAGCTCGAGCTACTCGAGTAGATCGTCGCCGGCCATCGGGGAAGGTTGCCGTCGATCCGTGTCGTCATTCTACCCCACCTCTCTGGCCCTTGGTGCTCTCTTCCTTTCCCCAGACCTCACCCCACACTCTGGTTGCCTTGCAGAGTCCTGCAGGCGTCGCCACCATCGTCACTTTCTGCCGAAGCTCAACGAGAAGACCTCGACAACTCCGCGAGCACCTCAGCCTCTGCATGTTCGTCCCCTGGCCAAGAACCCCCATCTGAGTCGCTCCGCCACCGATCTAGCCTCCGTCGACCACCGCAGCCCGCTCGGTAAGCTTCGCCTCACCGAAACCCTAGCTAGCCCGTCGCCCGCGCCTGCATGCGCTGTGTGCGCGAGGGAGACGACGGCCGCGCCGTCGGATCTAGATCCGACGGTGGCGTACCGCTTCGGCCGGCCAGGCTCTGGGCAGGCCGCGGATCTGGGCCGGCCTGGCCAACGCGCCACCGCTCCGGCCCGTCCAACCTTTTCTCCTTTTTCTTTTCCCTGTTAAATTTATTCCTTAATTACATGCTGTGCTTTAATTCGTTTTAAAAATGTTTCAGGCCTCAGAAATTTGTGAGATAAATTTTGTAGGTTTTATTACAAAGTTTTTAACCAACTAGTGCTGCATGTTTGATTTTTAGGATCCCAAATGATATCTGAGGATTATTTTGGATAGATCTATTGTTTATCACCATTATCTGCTTAGATGTTGCCCTGTTTGTCAAAAATTGGTGAAACCAATTTTCACTACTAGCTTACTGTCTCCCTGATCTGTAGAAACTAGTTTTACCATTTAAGGATCTGTATTTTGCTTGCAGTAATTATTATGGTGCTAATGATGTCCTGCAGTAATTGATTTATGGTGCTCAAAATATTGTTTATTTTGAAATGATTCCACTTCTGGAATGTTGTGCATCTGATTAGCTTTCCAGATTGACCTCTGTGAGAATTTTTGGGCTTACAGATTAATTTTAGGAATTATCTTGCAACTCTAGTGATTCCTAGAATTAGTAAATCCTTATTAAATCACCTTTATACTATGTTAGGGTGTTTCCAATTGTGTTGCTACTGAAATGTTATCAACTACCTGTAAGTATGCTGATGCCATGTTTTGATATGCTTGGTGCATGCAAGTGCTTGCTTGTGTTTGAATAATACCATGCATCTAGAAATTGCTTACTATTATGTTGGTGATTATTTTCTTTATTAAATTAGTTAAGTGTTCAGAAACCTAAACTTGTTTGCTTCTGATACTCAAATGCTTGAGTTGTTTGATGTGTTGAATGAAACCACATGTATGCATGAATGCTCATTGTATGTATGTTTCTTTTCTTTTTCCGGCGATAGATTCGAACGACGACTGTGCAGAGGAGGGGGGAGTGTTTGAGTACCAGGAGGAGGGTGATCAGGGACAAGCCCATCAAGGCAAGCCATCTATTTGACTCATATCTGAATCCTATCACAGCACTATGCATTATTACTACTCTTACTCTTACTACTATGCATTGTTTTTCTTATATTGCTAATTATCCCTAGTTAGCAATAGATGGTGGCTTAGCTCCACGGGTCACATTGTTATCATCCAGGAAGGATGACACCCTTAGCACCTACTCTTTACCCTGAAAGTAGAGACTCGATGATTAACATCGACGTCTTTGGGAAACACTTGTAGTGGAGCCAAAAACTCTAGGATGGGATAACTTCCGGAAAAGTTTTCGAAAGTGGTTACGAAAACCTTGGAGTAGTAACTACTCCACTGAAATGTTTTCTAAATGATTTTTAGACAAATGGACACTTGGGTTATGGAGAAAAGGAGTTGGTGGATTTAGAAAAAGGCATCGGTGTTTCTTTGTAGTCGCTCGAAACAATTAAACAGTGCAACCACATTACCCGGTATGGGACGGGCTTAGTTTGAAGTCTATCTGCCTTAGTGCGGGGAGCCTCACACTATATAAGGGTCTGGAGGACCCCGGAATCCGGGTTGTCGCAAGTCATGGGCAACAGTGTAGCGGGCCCGCCAACAGGCTACCCGTCCGGAAGACACTTGGGTTTCTCCCGCCGTGGCACTGGAACTACGCTCGGCAGAGGTAGACGGCCAGGGTTTGCCGGGGATGTATCCTCCATAGGGTAGGCACCCGTATTAAGGTGGATAGATGGACGGCTTTGATCGATTATCCGAACCCCGCATACTTGTGTATGACGGTCCGTGGTGGTATCCCGGCGGATTGATCGTTTGGTGTGGGTAAAGTGTACAACCTCTGCAGAGTGTAAAACTATTCGAATAGCCGCGTCCTCGGTCATGGACGGTTGTGGAGATCACTACATTGCCCAATGTCAGGTTTTGGTTTTATAAATGGTTTACTAGAAAAATGGAGTTTTGTGCCGGACGGAGTACTTGGAGGGTACTACCGTGGCACGGAGGTGGATCGGAGTACTTGGAGGGTACTGCCGATGCTTTGGGGTGGTCATGTTTGATTGACCACCGGTCTATTCTTTAAAGGAGTTTCCCCCTTCCCTAGAGATTTTACTAAATGTTTTCTAAAAGTCTTCTTTAGCAAGGATATAGAAATGTCGTGGGACATGCTATATCGACACGAGAAGTTAGTAGCACATGATCACTTGAAACCCAACCTCCTTGCTATAGCCATATAGCATGTGAACTCTCTCTCTTAGATGGTTTGCGAGTACAATTCCAAAATGTACTCACGGCTTTGTCCCTGGCTATTAACTTGGCCAGACTTCGGAGATGACTACTATGAAGATGATGAGGAGTATGACGACGCCGGTGCGAATTAGGATTCGTTTCCTGGTCAGTCGCCTGTAGGGTAGTAGGCCTGACTTGGTCCACTACGCTATGTGTATCCGCTGCTATTATATTAGTGTGTCTGTTGAACTTGCCCTGTGAGGCGTGTGTATTCAGCCAAGCGGCTATGTAAGACTTAACGACTTATTTATGTAATGGATGATGTATCTGTAATGCCAACTCTGTTATGTGGATTCACGACAGTCTCCTGGGATCGTGAATTGTATGCATAACGGGTATCCCGGGTGGTAAGCCGGGGTCCCCACAGAGTTGGTATCAGAGCCATCCTGACCTTAGGAAACCCTAGTTTAGCATGGGCGTTAGACCGAACCAAAAACTACTTTCTTAAAGTAAAAGAGATGGCTATATATATCAAAGGTAAATATATATATTGCTCTCATCTCTTCCCTTACTCTTTAAGCATCTTTAATTACTTGCATTTAAATTCAAGTTTTTACTTATGTATAAATTTGGCACACTGGGTTAAGTCATTAACAAACTCTACTCTAAAATTTGTGTAGATGGACCCTCCTACCGCGCACCGACAGGTCGGCACCCACAACGACGTGCTGGTCTTCGAGAGGGACCTGGTGGAGTTGACTGCGCTCCTTGGACAACCGCGTCCCGAGGTGCGCGGTTATCAGCTGTTCGAGGAGGGCACCCGCGAGCTGGCTATCCGAGTGGTATGCCAGGTCCGCGGGAAGGAGGTTCCGCCCACCTCACCGGAGTTCACCTTCGAGGTGGTCGAGCACAACTGGGGCGATGGCCTGATGCGCGTTCTGCGTCACGCCATCTCGCGCCTAGTCCACCTCCACTTTGACGAGTTGCTTGGGACTCGTTACGAGCACTACGGGAGAGTCGACGCCGATGGCTTTCTCCACCAGGCCGCGGTGCCCACTTCCTTCAGCCGCCACTTCTGCCACACTGAGGCTTACCTGCACCACACGCAGGAGCATCTGGACCATGTCCGGATGGTCGCCGACGAGAGGGGACTCGAGCTCGCTGCTCTCCGCGAGGACCTCCAGGAGTCTATCTTCTCACGTCACCGTCTCCTCGTTGCCAAGAGGAAGATCGTGAAGAAGAACAAGGCTCTGAGGAGGCGCGTCCGCGAGCTGGAGGACCACTTGGCTTCTCTTGAGAGCCACGTGTCCGAGTTGGAGGAGGAGACCGCCGAGCTCCGCAAGGAGAACGAGGAGGTACTCGGCCGCGACGACGACCACCAGGAGGCGTTCGACGAGGAGCCCGCGAGTACCGACGACGACGACCGTGGTAGCGAGAGCGGTGATGACCGCAACGCTATCCTCGACTTCTACGCTCCTGAGACTCCTAGCGAGGAGGACCCCGAGGAGCGAGTTCCCGACGTTAGCGGCGACGAGTAGGTCTCACCACTCTACCTCTCACTTAGGATGCCGCGTAGTGTTTAGTTTGACCCCTCTACGTATCGGTGTTGTATGGTCTATCTAGAACCATTTGCTATGTTGTTGTATGCGACTATGTGTGGTATGTGTGTGTGCCTGGACATGTTTGGCACCCTTTTGTTTGTATATATTATGTATGCATGGACTTGTTATGCATGGTTGTTGGAGCATGTTATGTATGGTTGCCATGGATGTATGCTATGCATGAGTGTAGTTCTTTCGTTCTTATGAAATCTGCATAAGTTCCCTTGTTATAAATCTCACCAATTCACTCCTCTCCAGAATGGCTCCGGAGACTGGTGCCCACTCTGGCAACGAACCGCCCCCACCTCCTGAGCCCGACATGACGTAGGTGCTGCGGCTCCTGTTGGAGGAGCGTGAAGCCGCACGCACCGAGCGTCAAGCTAACCTAGCTACACTCCAGCAACTCGCCCAGATGGCCACCAACCACACCAACAATGGTGGCCACGATGATGAGGAACCACGCAACATGCTTAGGAACTTCCAAAACTCCAACCCGCCCACATTCACCAAGTCTACCGAACCCTTGGACACCGATGACTGGCTCCGCACCATCGAGAGTAAGCTCGAGTATGCGGGAGTTGGAGCAAACGAGAAGGTGCTCTATGCCACCCATTTCCTAGCTGGCGGAGCAGGAGCATGGTGGGAGAACGTCCGTGCCATGCAGCCCGAAGGCCAAGTGATGACTTGGGAAGCCTTCAAGACCAAGTTCCGCAAGGCCCACGTTCCATCTGGACTCATCAAGATAATGCGTGACAAGTTCCTTAACCTCAAGCAAGGAGGCATGAGTGTCACCGAATACCTCGACAAGTTCACCACCTGGGGGAGGTATGCCCCTAACGACATCGACACCGATGAGAAGAAGCGGGAACGCTTCTTGAATGGACTTCAGGAAGACCTGCAGCCTTATCTGGTTGCCGTGCCATACCATGATCTGGAGTCCCTGGTTGATGCTGCTATTATGGTGGAGGACAAGAACAAGGCTGCCCGTGAAAGCCGGAAGAGGAGAATGATGAGTCAGGGTGGACCAAGCAGTCAGAGATCCCGCAGTATGCCCCCATCCAGGTCTGCGCCACCCCCTCAGAGGTTCGCCTCTCAAGCACCCAGGCCTAACAACCCCAACCGCCAGTACTCAAGCAACCGCCCCTCTGGCGGAAATCCTTCTGGAGGGAATCGCAACACTTTCAACCCTGCCAACCGCAGCCAAGGTAGTGGCTGCTATACTTGTGGTCAGCCTGGGCATTTCTCTAAGGAATGCCCCCTGAAGAAACCCTCAGCACCGAGCCTCAGCGCGCCTAAACCCAATCAGGGTCAAGGCCGTGGACCCACTGGAAGGAACCCAAAGACTCAAGCCAACAATGCCAGAGGCCGCTTAAATCATGTGACTGCGGAGGAAGCTGCTGAAGCACCTGATGTTGTTCTGGGTACGTTTCTCGTCAACTCAGTTCCTGCAAAAGTGTTATTTGATTCTGGAGCTTCGCATTCCTTTGTTACCGAGAGGTTCGTGTCCAAGGGTGGGTTGACCGCGTCTCAAATGACTCGCAACATGATAGTTCAAATTCCCGGTTCTCAAGTTAGGGCACACTTGACCTGCGAAGGAGTACCCGTAGATATTCATGGTATATCTTTCCAAGCCGATCTGATTATTCTTGGTACCAAGGGATTGGACGTGGTACTTGGGATGGATTGGATGACCAAGTACCAGGGGCACATTGATTGCGCCCGGAAGGCGATAACCGTAACCAATAGTGAAGGAGTTAAGATTGAGCACATCGCGACTATGCCCTCTCGTAGAGCCTACTACAAGAAGTCTGTCTCTGGGCCGACTCTTGATCAAGTTTCGGTGGTATGTGAGTACCCCGACGTCTTCCCTGAGGAGCTGCCAGGTATGCCCCCTGACCGGGATATCGAATTCGTAATTGAGTTGATTCCCGGAACAGCTCCCATTGCTCAGCGACCTTATCGTATGAATCCCCAAGAACTTGAGGAGTTAAAGAAGCAGCTTGCTGACATGCTCAGCAAAGGCCTTATACGTCCCAGCGCTTCACCATGGGGATCGCCTGTTCTATTTGTGGACAAGCGAGACGGTACCATACGACTGTGTGTGGATTACCGTAGGCTAAATGAGGTGACCATCAAAAATAAGTATCCACTCCCGAAGATTGAAGACTTGTTTGATCAGCTGAATGGAGCCAAAGTGTTCTCCAAGATTGATCTCCGCACCGGATATCATCAGCTAAAGGTTCGAGAGTCTGACATTCCCAAGACCGCTTTCACCACTCGCTATGGCCTATTTGAGTACACAGTCATGTCCTTCGGCCTAACCAATGCCCCCGCCTATTTCATGAATCTCATGAATAAGGTATTCATGAAGTTCCTCGACAAGTTTGTGGTGGTCTTCATCGACGATATCTTGGTCTATTCTAAGACCGAGGAAGAGCACGCAGAGCATCTGCGGCTAGTTTTGGGAACCCTGCGTGAACACCAACTTTATGCCAAGTTCAGCAAATGTGAATTTTGGCTAAAAGAGGTTGGATTTCTTGGCCATGTACTCTCAGCTGGTGGAGTATCCGTTGACCCCTCAAAGATCACCTCCATCATGGAAAGGACAGCCCCAACCAACCCCACCGAAGTCAGAGCATTCCTTGGTTTAGCTGGATACTATCGGAAGTTTGTAGAAGGATTTTCCAGCATTGCCCGTCCATTGACTCAGCTACTCAAGAAAGATAAGAAGTTCGAGTGGACTGAGAAGTGCGAGCAAAGTTTCCAAGAGCTCAAGAAGAGACTTGTGTCAGCCCCTATCCTGACCATGCCCGATATTACCAAAAGCTTTGACGTCTATTGCGATGCGTCCAAGCTTGGTCTTGGAAGTGTCCTTATGCAAGACGGTAAAGTTATTGCCTACCTATCCCGTCAACTGCGCCCCCATGAGATGAATTACCCCACTCATGACCTTGAGCTTGCCGCCGTTGTTCATGCTCTCAAGACTTGGCGACATTACCTTATGGGAAACCGTTGTGAGATCTACACCGACCACAAAAGCCTAAAGTATATCTTCACCCAGAAGGAGCTGAACATGAGACAAAGAAGATGGGTTGAACTTATCAAAGACTACGACCTAGGCATTCATTACCATCCTGGTAAAGCGAATGTGGTCGCCGATGCCCTTAGCCGAGAGCCCTGCTCTCTTAATGCAATATTAAAATCTAGCCAACCAACCTTGTGTGAGGAGTTTGAGAAGTTTGGACTTCAGCTTGTAAGTCACGGTTTTCTGGCCAATCTGGAAGTCCGACCCACTCTCTCGGATATCATTAAAGAAGCCCAGAAAGGACATGAGAGTATCGAAGGTATCAAGCGTAGAATGGGACGAGAGGAAGTACCTGGGTTCTCGATTGACCAGGACGGTGTGCTATGGTATAATGGCCGCCTGTGCGTCCCTAATGTCGATGAGTTGAAGCAGTCCATCCTGGAGGAAGCTCATGATACCCCTTACTCTATTCATCCCGGAGGAACAAAAATGTACCAGGACTTGAAGGAACGTTTTTGGTGGCATGGTATGAAGCGGGAAATAGCTTTCTATATTGCCCGGTGCGACGTTTGTCAGCGAGTCAAGGCTGAGCACCAAAAGCCCGCAGGTTTATTGCAGCCACTAAAAGTGCCCATGTGGAAGTGGGAGGAGGTAGGGATGGACTTCATCACTGGGCTGCCTAGATCCAATCGAGGTCACGACTCCATCTGGGTTATCATTGACCGCCTAACCAAGGTCGCCCATTTCCTACCCGTCAAGACCACCCATAAAGGCCGAGACCTAGCTGATCTATATATGTCCAGAATTGTTAGCCTCCATGGAGTGCCCAAAAGAATTGTGTCTGATCGGGGCACTCAGTTCACCTCAAGATTCTGGAACAAACTTCACGAAGCCCTGGGGACAAAACTCTCTTTTAGCACAGCCTACCACCCGCAGACTGGTGGCCAAACCGAAAGAGTAAACCAAATCCTCGAAGACATGCTTAGAGCTTGCGTCCTTTCTTATGGAGCCAAGTGGGAGGATTGTCTACCTTTCGCAGAGTTCTCTTACAATAATAGCTATCAAGCTAGCTTGCAAATGGCCCCTTTTGAAGCCCTCTACGGACGCAAGTGCCGTACCCCTCTCAACTGGTCTGAGACTGGAGAAAGTCAGGTATTTGGACCCGATGTTATCAGGGAGGCCGAAGAGCAAGTCCAGCTCATCCGCAACCGTTTGAAAGCAGCCCAGTCCCGACAGAAGAGTTACGCTGACCCTAAGAGAAGACCCGTCACCTTTAATGTGGGAGACTTTGTCTACCTTCGAGTCACACCACTCAAGGGTATGCAACGCTTCCATGTCAAGGGCAAACTTGCGCCCCGGTACATTGGACCATTCAAGATCTTGGAGCGTAAAGGCACCATGTCTTACAAACTGGAGCTACCCCCTGAGCTATCCGAGTTCCATGATGTCTTCCATGTGTCGCAACTCCGTAAATGCCTCCAAGTACCCAACAAACCCGAGACCTTCACCGAGATCGATCACAACTCCATTGATCTAAATTCTGACCTCACCTATCGGGAGAGACCTATCCGCATTCTTGAAGAAGACGTCCGTCTTACCCGTAGACGCAAGATCAAGATGTATAAGGTGCAGTGGAGTAACCATACCGAAGATGAAGCCACTTGGGAGCGAGAGGATTATCTCCAGCGAGAATTTCCCGGACTACTTCACGCTTAGCTATGGAATCTCGGGACGAGATTCTTTTAAGGGGGGGAAGGTCTGTAACACCCCCACTTTTGTTGCCCGAGTTAAAACCTACTTAATTGCTATTTGTGGGCAATTTAAAAACTTTTGCTCCGCCATGCTTATGCACCCTATGAATGCATGATTTCATGTATGTGTACTAGCATGTGTAATTCTATGTGAGTGCTTGATTTTATGAGTGCATGTGTGTACATTATTTCATGCCTTAATTCTAGAATTATTCCATGCTTAAGTTTATGAACTAGAATAGTTCTATGATTTTATGCAAGCAATAATGGAACTAGGTTGGTTTTCTTTCAAAGCTGAACCTAGCATGGTAATTCTTGCTTGCTCAAATTTCTTTTTCTTTTTCTCTTCTTTTCCTTCTCACCTTAATCCGAAGTTGGGTGCTTTTCTAAAAACCTAGCTTGCCACCCCCTCAATTCTTGAAAACTTGGCAAGTACCTCCTAGCTGGGTTTGAATCTGATGGAGACCATCTGGTGGAGTTTTCAAAACCTTGCAAGTGTTTTGTTTTCAAATTCGAATTTTTGGTCAAACTAACCTAGCTATCACCCTATCTCTCTTTCCCTACTCTTTCTTCTTTCAAAAACCGACTAGGAGGGAGGAAAGACCTGCAGGAGATTTTCTTCTGGAGTCCAGAGATTTGCAAATCTCTCCCCCTTGTCGTTTGCAGCTTGGCATCGAGGGGAACAGGAGAACCCCGAGGAAATCAACCCCTCTCCCTCTCTGCTAAACCTCTCCCTCACTTTGATCTCACCCAGCCACCGCCCTCGACCCCAAACAGGTTATCGCCACCCTGCAGACCACCCTCCACGACCCCACCTCGCAGCGACACGCCAGCAGCACCTCACGTCGCCCTGGCCATCGCCACGCCCACCGTGGGCACTCCGGCATGGCCAGCACCCCACCGACCGTTTCCAGGCCCGTCACCTCGCCGCCAGCTCCGTCACGGACCAACGGATCTTTTCCCTGCAGCTGAAAACCGCGAGACCGACCGTGCACCGCCGGCCAACCGTGCCTGTACGACGCCACCTGGCCGCGCAGCGCGTCCAGAGCGTGCATCGGCGTTCCCGTGCAACCGCACCTCCTCCAGCCCCACTCTTCATGCACACCTGCACGGCATCGAGCCAGAAAACACCACGACACCTCGCCCTGCGCTGCAACGCACCTACATGCCCACGCCCCGCCCCGTTTCACCGGCCACGTCACTGAAACTGACCGATTTCCGACCGGACCAGGACGCCACCGACGCGGCCACTTACCTCCCTGGACTCAGCACACCGTGCCATCCCTCACAGCCGCCCATGGCAGCCAATGGTGAGCATCACCGGTGCACCATAGACCGAACCTAGCTGACAGTATAAAGCTCAGCGACACCTCTGAAAGCCACCCCCGTTCCCTCATTTGCTCCACCTCCCTTCCCACTCATCTACAGCACCTCTCTGTCACCTCGCCGAAGAGAAACCGCCGCCGGAGAGCTCGAGCTACTCGAGTAGATCGTCGCCGGCCATCGGGGAAGGTTGCCGTCGATCCGTGTCGTCATTCTACCCCACCTCTCTGGCCCTTGGTGCTCTCTTCCTTTCCCCAGACCTCACCCCACACTCTGGTTGCCTTGCAGAGTCCTGCAGGCGTCGCCACCATCGTCACTTTCTGCCGAAGCTCAACGAGAAGACCTCGACAACTCCGCGAGCACCTCAGCCTCTGCATGTTCGTCCCCTGGCCAAGAACCCCCATCTGAGTCGCTCCGCCACCGATCTAGCCTCCGTCGACCACCGCAGCCCGCTCGGTAAGCTTCGCCTCACCGAAACCCTAGCTAGCCCGTCGCCCGCGCCTGCATGCGCTGTGTGCGCGAGGGAGACGACGGCCGCGCCGTCGGATCTAGATCCGACGGTGGCGTACCGCTTCGGCCGGCCAGGCTCTGCGCAGGCCGCGGATCTGGGCCGGCCTGGCCAACGCGCCACCGCTCCGGCCCGTCCAACCTTTTCTCCTTTTTCTTTTCCCTGTTAAATTTATTCCTTAATTACATGTTGTGCTTTAATTCGTTTTAAAATGTTTCAGGCCTCAGAAATTTGTGAGATAAATTTTGTAGGTTTTATTACAAAGTTTTTAACCAACTAGTGCTGCATGTTTGATTTTTAGGATCCCAAATGATATCTGAGGATTATTTTGGATAGATCTATTGTTTATCACCATTATCTGCTTAGATGTTGCCCTGTTTGTCAAAAATTGGTGAAACCAATTTTCACTACTAGCTTACTGTCTCCCTGATCTGTAGAAACTAGTTTTTACCATTTAAGGATCTGTATTTTGCTTGCAGTAATTATTATGGTGCTAATGATGTCCTGCAGTAATTGATTTATGGTGCTCAAAATATTGTTTATTTTGAAATGATTCCACTTCTGGAATGTTGTGCATCTGATTAGCTTTCCAGATTGACCTCTGTGAGAATTTTGGGCTTACAGATTAATTTAGGAATTATCTTGCAAACTCTAGTGATTCCTAGAATTAGTAAATCCTTATTAAATCACCTTTATACTATGTTAGGGTGTTTCCAATTGTGTTGCTACTGAAATGTTATCAACTACCTGTAAGTATGCTGATGCCATGTTTTGATATGCTTGGTGCATGCAAGTGCTTGCTTGTGTTTGAATAATACCATGCATCTAGAAATTGCTTACTATTATGTTGGTGATTATTTTCTTTATTAAATTAGTTAAGTGTTCAGAAACCTAAACTTGTTTGCTTCTGATACTCAAATGCTTGAGTTGTTTGATGTGTTGAATGAAACCACATGTATGCATGAATGCTCATTGTATGTATGTTTCTTTCTTTTCCGGCGATAGATTCGAACGACGACTGTGCAGAGGAGGGGGAAGTGTTTGAGTACCAGGAGGAGGGTGATCAGGGACAAGCCCATCAAGGCAAGCCATCTATTGACTCATATCTGAATCCTATCACAGCACTATGCATTATTACTACTCTTACTCTTACTACTATGCATTGTTTTTCTTATATTGCTAATTATCCCTAGTTAGCAATAGATGGTGGCTTAGCTCCACGGGTCACATTGTTATCATCCAGGAAGGATGACACCCTTAGCACCTACTCTTTACCCTGAAAGTAGAGACTCGATGATTAACATCGACGTCTTTGGGAAACACTTGTAGTGGAGCCAAAAACTCTAGGGATGGGATAACTTCCGGAAAAGTTTTCGAAAGTGGTTACGAAAACCTTGGAGTAGTAACTACTCCACTGAAATGGTTTTCTAAATGATTTTTAGACAAAATGGACACTTGGGTTATGGAGAAAAGGAGTTGGTGGATTTAGAAAAAGGCATCGGTGTTTCTTTGTAGTCGCTCGAAACAATTAAACAGTGCAACCACATTACCCGGTATGGGACGGGCTTAGTTTGAAGTCTATCTGCCTTAGTGCGGGGAGCCTCACACTATATAAGGGTCTGGAGGGACCCCGGAATCCGGGTTGTCGCAAGTCATGGGCAACAGTGTAGCGGGCCCGCCAACAGGCTACCCGTCCGGAAGACACTTGGGTTTCTCCCGCCGTGGCACTGGAACTACGCTCGGCAGAGGTAGACGGCCAGGGTTGCCGGGGATGTATCCTCCATAGGGTAGGCACCCGTATTAGGGTGGATAGATGGACGGCTTTGATCGATTATCCGAACCCCGCATACTTGTGTATGACGGTCCGTGGTGGTATCCCGGCGGATTGATCGTTTGGTGTGGGTAAAGTGTACAACCTCTGCAGAGTGTAAACTATTCGAATAGCCGCGTCCTCGGTCATGGACGGTTGTGGAGATCACTACATTGCCCAATGTCAGGTTTTGGTTTTATAAATGGTTTTACTAGAAAAAATGGAGTTTTGTGCCGGACGGAGTACTTGGAGGGTACTGCCGTGGCACGGAGGTGATCGGAGTACTTGGAGGGTACTGCCGATGCTTTGGGGTGGTCCATGTTTGATTGACCAACCGGTCTATTCTTTAAAGGAGTTCCCCCTTCCCTAGAGATTTTACTAAATGTTTTCTAAAAGTCTTCTTTAGCAAGGATATAGAAATGTCGTGGGACATGCTATATCGACACGAGAAGTTAGTAGCACATGATCACTTGAAACCCAACCTCCTTGCTACAGCCATATAGCATGTGAACTCTCTCTCTTAGATGTTTGCGAGTACAATTCCAAAATGTACTCACGGCTTTGTCCCTGGCTATTAACTTGGCCAGACTTCGGAGAATGACTACTATGAAGATGATGAGGAGTATGACGACGCCGGTGCGAATTAGGATTCGTTTCTCTGGTCAGTCGCCTGTAGGGTAGTAGGCCTGACTTGGTCCACTACGCTATGTGTATCCGCTGCTATTTTTATTAGTGTGTCTGTTGAACCTTGCCCTGTGAGGCGTTTGTATTCAGCCAAGCGGCTATGTAAGACGTAACGACTATTTATGTAATGGATGATGTATCTGTAATGCCAAACTCTGTTATGTGGATTCACGACGGTCTCCTGGGATCGTGAATTGTATGCATAACGGGTATCCCGGGTGGTAAGCCGGGGTCCCCACAGAGTTGGTATCAGAGCCATCCTGACCTTAGGAAACCCTAGTTGAGCAGTGGGCGTTAGACCCGAACCAAAAACGACTTTCTTAAAGTAAAAGAGATGCTATATATATCAAAGGTAAATATATATATTGCTCTCATCTCTTCCCTTACTCCTTTAAGCATTTGTAATATAACGTGCATTTAAATTAAAGTTTTTACGTATGTATAAATTGGCACACTGGGTTAAGTCATAACAAACTCTACTCTAAAATTTGTGTAGATGGACCCTCCCTACCGCGCACTCGACAGGTCGGCACCCACACTACGTTGCTGGTCTTCGAGAGGGGACCTGGTGGAGGTGACTGAGCTCCTTGGACAACCGAGTCCCGATGGGCCGCGGTTTATCAAGCTGTTCGGGAGGGCAACCCGCGAGCTGGCTATCCGAGTGTATGCCAGGTCCGCGGGAAGGAGTTCCGCCCACCTCACCGGAGTTCACCTTCAAGGTGGTCGAGCACAACTGGGCGATGCATGATGCGCGTTATGCGTCACGCCATCTCGCGCCTAGTCCACCTCCACTTTGACGAGGTTGCTTGGGACTCGTTACGAGCACTACGGAGAGTCGACGCGATGGCTTTCCCCACTAGGCCGCGGTGCCCACTCCCTTCAGCCGCCACTTCTGCCACACTGAGGCTTACCTGCACCACACGCAGGAGCATCTGGACCATGTCCGGATGGTCGCCGACGAGAGGGGACTCGAGCTCGCTGCTCTCCCGCGAGGACCTCCAGGAGTCTATCTTCTCACGTCACCGTCTCCTCGTTGCAAGAGGAAGATCGTGAAGAAGAACAAGGCTCTGAGAGGCGCGTCCGCGAGCTGGAGGACCACTTGGCTTCTCTTGAGAGCCACGTGTCCGAGTTGGAGGAGGAGACCGCCGAGCTCCGCAAGGAGAACGAGGAGGTACTCGGCCGCGACGACGAACCACCAGGAGGCGTTCGACGAGGATCCCGCGAGTACCGACGACGACGACCTTGGTAGCGAGAGCGGTGATGACCGCAACGCTATCCTCGACTTCTACGCTCCTGAGACTCCTAGCGAGGAGGACCCCGAGGAGCGAGTTCCCGACGGTAGCGGCGACGAGTAGGTCTCACACTCTACCTCTCACTTAGGATGCCGCGTAGTGTTTAGTTTGACCCCCTAACGTATCGGTGTTGTAATGGTCTATCTAGAACCATTGCTATGTTTGTTGTATGCGACTATGTGTGGTATGTGTGTGTTGCCTGGACATGTGTGGCACCCTTTTGTTTGTATATATTATGTATGCATGGACTGTTATGCATGGTTGTTGGAGCATGTTATGTATGGTTGCCATGGATGTATGTTATGCATGAGTGTAGTTCTTTCGTTCTTATGAAATCTGCATAAGTTCCCTTGTTATAAATCTCACCAATTCACTCCTCTCCAGAATGGCTCCGGAGACTGGTGCCCACTCTGGCAACGAACCGCCCCCACCTCCTGAGCCCGACATGACGCGGTGCTGCGGCTCCTGTTGGAGGAGCGTGAAGCCGCACGCACCGAGCGTCAAGCTAACCTAGCTACACTCCAGCAACTCGCCCAGATGGCCACCAACCACAACCAACAATGGTGGCCACGATGATGAGGAACCACGCAACATGCTTAGGAACTTCCAAAACTCCAACCCGCCCACATTCACCAAGTCTACCGAACCCTTGGACACCGATGACTGGCTTCCGCACCATCGAGAGAAGCTCGAGTATGCGGGAGTTGGAGCAAAACGAGAAGGTGCTCTATGCCACCCATTTCCTAGCTGGCGGAGCAGGAGCATGGTGGGAGAACGTCCGTGCCATGCAGCCCGAAGGCCAAGTGATGACTTGGGAAGCCTTCAAGACCAAGTTCCGCAAGGCCCACTTCCATCTGGACTCATCAAGATAATGCGTGACAAGTTCCTTAACCTCAAGCAAGGAGGCATGAGTGTCACCGAATACCTCGACAAGTTTCACCACCTGGGGAGGTATGCCCCTAACGACATCGACACACCGATGAGAAGAAGCGGGAAACGCTTCTTGAATGGACTTCAGGAAGACCTGCAGCCTTATCTGGTTGCCGTGCCATAACATGATCTGGAGTCCCTGGTTGATGCTGCTAATTATGGTGGAGGACAAGAACAAGGCTGGCCCGTGAAAGCCGGAAGAGGAGAATGATGAGTCAGGGTGGACCAAGCAGTCAGAGATCCCGCAGTATGCCCCCATCCAGGTCTGCGCCCACCCCCTCAAGGTTCGCCTCTCAAGCACCCATGGCCTAACAACCCCAACCGCCAGTACTCAAGCAACCGCCCCTCTGGCGGAAATCCTTCTGGAGGGAATCGCAAACTTTCAACCCTGCCAACCGCAGCCAAGTAGTGGCTGCTATACTTGTGGGTCAGCCTGGGCATTTCTCTAAGGAATGCCCCCTGAAGAAACCTCAGCACCGAGCCTCAGCGCGCCTAAACCCAATCAGGGTCAAGGCCGTGGACCCACTGGAAGGAACCCAAAGACTCAAGCCAACAATGCCAGAGGCCGCTTAAATTCATGTGACTGCGGAGGAAGCTGCTGAAGCACCTGATGTTGTTCTGGTACGTTTCTCGTCAACTCAGTTCCTGCAAAAGTGTTATTTGATTCTGGAGCTTCGCATTCCTTTGTTACCGAGAGGTTCGTGTCCAAGGGTGGTTGACCGCGTCTCAAATGACCTCGCAACATGATAGTTCAAATTCCCGGTTCTCAAGTTAGGGCACACTTGACCTGCGAAGGAGTACCCGTAGATATTCATGGTATATCTTTCCAAGCCGATCTGATTATTCTTGGTACCAAGGTATGGAAGTGGTACTTGGGATGGATTGGATGACCAAGTACCAGGGGCACATTGATTGCGCCCGGAAGGCGATAACCGTAACCAATAGTGAAGGAGTTAGATTGAGCACAATCGCGACTATGCCCTCTCGTAGAGCCTACTACAAGAAGTCTGTCTCTGGGCCGACTCTTGATCAAGTTTCGGTGGTATGTGAGTACCCCGACGTCTTCCCTGAGGAGCTGCCAGGTATGCCCCCTGACCGGGATATCGAATTCGTAATTGATTTGATTCCCGGAACAGCTCCCATTGCTCAGCGACCTTATCGTATGAATCCCCAAGAACTTGAGGAGTTAAAGAAGCAGCTTGCTGACATGCTCAGCAAAGGCCTTATACGTCCCAGCGCTTCACCATGGGGATCGCCTGTTCTATTTGTGGACAAGCGAGACGGTACCATACGACTGTGTGTGGATTACCGTAGGCTAAATGAGGTGACCATCAAAAATAAGTATCCACTCCCGAAGATTGAAGACTTGTTTGATCAGCTGAATGGAGCCAAAGTGTTCTCCAAGATTGATCTCCGCACCGGATATCATCAGCTAAAGGTTCGAGAGTCTGACATTCCCAAGACCGCTTTCACCACTCGCTATGGCCTATTTGAGTACACAGTCATGTCCTTCGGCCTAACCAATGCCCCCGCCTATTTCATGAATCTCATGAATAAGGTATTCATGAAGTTCCTCGACAAGTTTGTGGTGGTCTTCATCGACGATATCTTGGTCTATTCTAAGACCGAGGAAGAGCACGCAGAGCATCTGCGGCTAGTTTTGGGAACCCTGCGTGAACACCAACTTTATGCCAAGTTCAGCAAATGTGAATTTTGGCTAAAAGAGGTTGGATTTCTTGGCCATGTACTCTCAGCTGGTGGAGTATCCGTTGACCCCTCAAAGATCACCTCCATCATGGAAAGGACAGCCCCAACCAACCCCACCGAAGTCAGAGCATTCCTTGGTTTAGCTGGATACTATCGGAAGTTTGTAGAAGGATTTTCCAGCATTGCCCGTCCATTGACTCAGCTACTCAAGAAAGATAAGAAGTTCGAGTGGACTGAGAAGTGCGAGCAAGTTTCCAAGAGCTCAAGAAGAGACTTGTGTCAGCCCCTATCCTGACCATGCCCGATATTACCAAAAGCTTTGACGTCTATTGCGATGCGTCCAAGCTTGGTCTTGGAAGTGTCCTTATGCAAGACGGTAAAGTTATTGCCTACCTATCCCGTCAACTGCGCCCCATGAGATGAATTACCCCACTCATGACCTTGAGCTTGCCGCCGTTGTTCATGCTCTCAAGACTTGGCGACATTACCTTATGGGAAACCGTTGTGAGATCTACACCGACCACAAAAGCCTAAAGTATATCTTCACCCAGAAGGAGCTGAACATGAGACAAAGAAGATGGGTTGAACTTATCAAAGACTACGACCTAGGCATTCATTACCATCCTGGTAAAGCGAATGTGGTCGCCGATGCCCTTAGCCGAGAGCCCTGCTCTCTTAATGCAATATTAAAATCTAGCCAACCAACCTTGTGTGAGGAGTTGAGAAGTTTGGACTTCAGCTTGTAAGTCACGGTTTTCTGGCCAATCTGGAAGTCCGACCCACTCTCTCGGATATCATTAAAGAAGCCCAGAAAGGACATGAGAGTATCGAAGGTATCAAGCGTAGAATGGGACGAGAGGAAGTACCTGGGTTCTCGATTGACCAGGACGGTGTGCTATGGTATAATGGCCGCCTGTGCGTCCCTAATGTCGATGAGTTGAAGCAGTCCATCCTGGAGGAAGCTCATGATACCCCTTACTCTATTCATCCCGGAGGAACAAAAATGTACCAGGACTTGAAGGAACGTTTTTGGTGGCATGGTATGAAGCGGGAAATAGCTTTCTATATTGCCCGGTGCGACGTTTGTCAGCGAGTCAAGGCTGAGCACCAAAAGCCCGCAGGTTTATTGCAGCCACTAAAAGTGCCCATGTGGAAGTGGGAGGAGGTAGGGATGGACTTCATCACTGGGCTGCCTAGATCCAATCGAGGTCACGACTCCATCTGGGTTATCATTGACCGCCTAACCAAGGTCGCCCATTTCCTACCCGTCAAGACCACCCATAAAGGCCGAGACCTAGCTGATCTATATATGTCCAGAATTGTTAGCCTCCATGGAGTGCCCAAAGAATTGTGTCTGATCGGGGCACTCAGTTCACCTCAAGATTCTGGAACAAACTTCACGAAGCCCTGGGGACAAAACTCTCTTTTAGCACAGCCTACCACCCGCAGACTGGTGGCCAAACCGAAAGAGTAAACCAAATCCTCGAAGACATGCTTAGAGCTTGCGTCCTTTCTTATGGAGCCAAGTGGGAGGATTGTCTACCTTTCGCAGAGTTCTCTTACAATAATAGCTATCAAGCTAGCTTGCAAATGGCCCCTTTTGAAGCCCTCTACGGACGCAAGTGCCGTACCCCTCTCAACTGGTCTGAGACTGGAGAAAGTCAGGTATTTGGACCCGATGTTATCAGGGAGGCCGAAGAGCAAGTCCAGCTCATCCGCAACCGTTTGAAAGCAGCCCAGTCCCGACAGAAGAGTTACGCTGACCCTAAGAGAAGACCCGTCACCTTTAATGTGGGAGACTTTGTCTACCTTCGAGTCACACCACTCAAGGGTATGCAACGCTTCCATGTCAAGGGCAAACTTGCCCCCGGTACATTGGACCATTCAAGATCTTGGAGCGTAAAGGCACCATGTCTTACAAACTGGAGCTACCCCCTGAGCTATCCGAGTTCCATGATGTCTTCCATGTGTCGCAACTCCGTAAATGCCTCCAAGTACCCAACAAACCCGAGACCTTCACCGAGATCGATCACAACTCCATTGATCTAAATTCTGACCTCACCTATCGGGAGAGACCTATCCGCATTCTTGAAGAAGACGTCCGTCTTACCCGTAGACGCAAGATCAAGATGTATAAGGTGCAGTGGAGTAACCATACCGAAGATGAAGCCACTTGGGAGCGAGAGGATTATCTCCAGCGAGAATTTCCCGGACTACTTCACGCTTAGCTATGGAATCTCGGGACGAGATTCTTTTAAGGGGGGGAAGGTCTGTAACACCCCACTTTTGTTGCCCGAGTTAAAACCTACTTAATTGCTATTTGTGGGCAATTTAAAAACTTTTGCTCCGCCATGCTTATGCACCCTATGAATGCATGATTTCATGTATGTGTACTAGCATGTGTAATTCTATGTGAGTGCTTGATTTTATGAGTGCATGTGTGTACATTATTTCATGCCTTAATTCTAGAATTATTCCATGCTTAAGTTTTATGAACTAGAATAGTTCTATGATTTTATGCAAGCAATAATGGAACTAGGTTGGTTTTCTTTCAAAGCTGAACCTAGCATGGTAATTCTTGCTTGCTCAAATTTTTTTTTTTTTCTCTTCTTTTCCTTCTCACCTTAATCCGAAGTTGGGTGCTTTTCTAAAAACCTAGCTTGCCACCCCCTCAATTCTTGAAAACTTGGCAAGTACCTCCTAGCTGGGTTTGAATCTGATGGAGACCATCTGGTGGAGTTTTCAAAACCTTGCAAGTGTTTTGTTTTCAAATTCGAATTTTTGGTCAAACTAACCTAGCTATCACCCTATCTCTCTTTCCCTACTCTTTCTTCTTTCAAAAACCGACAGGAGGGAGGAAAGACATGCAGGAGCTTTTCTTCTGGAGTCCAGAGATTTGCAAATTCTCTCCCCTTGTCGTTTGCAGCTTGCATCGAGGGGAACAGGAGAAACCCCGGGAAATCAACCCCTCTCCCTCTCTGCTAAAACCTCTCCCTCACTCTGATCTCACCCAGCCACCGCCCTCGACCCCAAACAGGTTATCGCACCCTGCAGACCACCCTCCACGACCCCACCTCGCAGCGACACGCCAGCAGCACTCACGTCGCCCTGGCCATCCGCCACGCCCCACCGTGGGCACTCCGGCATGGCCAGCACCCCCACCGACCGTTTCCAGGCCCGTCACCTCGCCGCCACTCCGTCACGGACCAACGGATCTTTCCCTGCAGCTGAAAACCGCGAGACCGACCGTGCACCGCCGGCCAACCGTGCATGTACGACGCCACCTGCGCCGCAGCGCGTCCAGAGCGTGCATCGGCGTTCCCGTGCAACCGCACCTCCTCCAGCCCACTCTTCATGCACACCTGCACGCATCGAGCCAGAAACACCACGACACCCTCGCCCTGCGCTGCAACGCCCTACATGCCACGCCCCGCCCCGTTTCACCGGCCACGTCACTGAAACTGACCGATTCTCCGACCGGACCAGGACGCCACCCGACGCGGCCACTTACCTCCCTGGACTCAGCACACCGTGCCATCCCTCACAGCCGCCATGGCAGCCAATGGTGAGCATCACACCGGTGCACCATAGACCGAACCTAGCTGACAGTATAAAGCTCAGCGACCACCTCTGAAAGCCACCCCCGTTCCCCTCATTTGCTCCACCTCCCTTCCCACTCATCTACAGCACCTCTCTGTCACCCTGCCGAAGAGAAACCGCCGCCGGAGAGCTCGAGCTACTCGAGTAGATCGTCGCCGGCCATCGGGAAGGTTGCCGTCGATCCGTGTCGTCATTCTACCCCACCTCTCTGGCCCTTGGTGCTCTCTTCCTTTCCCCAGACCTCACCCCACACTCTGGTTGCCTTGCAGAGTCCTGCAGGCGTCGCCACCATCGTCACTTTCTGCCGAAGCTCAACGAGAAGACCTCGACAACTCCGCGAGCACCTCAGCCTCTGCATGTTCGTCCCCTGGCCAAGAACCCCCATCTGAGTCGCTCCGCCACCGATCTAGCCTCCGTCGACCACCGCAGCCCGCTCGGTAAGCTTCGCCTCACCGAAAACCCTAGCTAGCCCGTCGCCCGCGCCTGCATGCGCTGTGTGCGCGAGGGAGACGACGGCCGCGCCGTCGGATCTAGATCCGACGGTGGCGTACCGCTTCGGCCGGCCAGGCTCTGCGCAGGCCGCGGATCTGGGCCGGCCTGGCCAACGCGCCACCGCTCCGGCCCGTCCAACCTTTTCTCCTTTTTCTTTTCCTGTTAATTTATTCCTTAATTACATGCTGTGCTTTAATTCGTTTTAAAAATGTTTCAGGCCTCAGAAATTTGTGAGATAAATTTTGTAGGTTTTATTACAAGTTTTTAACCAACTAGTGCTGCATGTTTGATTTTTAGGATCCCAAATGATATCTGAGGATTATTTTGGATAGATCTATTGTTTATCACCATTATCTGCTTAGATGTTGCCCTGTTTGTCAAAAATTGGTGAAACCAATTTTCACTACTAGCTTACTGTCTCCCTGATCTGTAGAAACTAGTTTTACCATTTAAGGATCTGTATTTTGCTTGCAGTAATTATTATGGTGCTAATGATGTCCTGCAGTAATTGATTTATGGTGCTCAAAATATTGTTTATTTTGAAATGATTCCACTTCTGGAATGTTGTGCATCTGATTAGCTTTCCAGATTGACCTCTGTGAGAATTTTTGGGCTTACAGATTAATTTTAGGAATTATCTTGCAACTCTAGTGATTCCTAGAATTAGTAAATCCTTATTAAATCACCTTTATACTATGTTAGGGTGTTTCCAATTGTGTTGCTACTGAAATGTTATCAACTACCTGTAAGTATGCTGATGCCATGTTTTGATATGCTTGGTGCATGCAAGTGCTTGCTTGTGTTTGAATAATACCATGCATCTAGAAATTGCTTACTATTATGTTGGTGATTATTTTCTTTATTAAATTAGTTAAGTGTTCAGAACCTAAACTTGTTGCTTCTGATACTCAAATGCTTGAGTTGTTTGATGTGTTGAATGAAACCACATGTATGCATGAATGCTCATTGTATGTATGTTTCTTTTCTTTTTCCGGCGATAGATTCGAACGACGACTGTGCAGAGGAGGGGGGAGTGTTTGAGTACCAGGAGGAGGGTGATCAGGGACAAGCCCATCAAGGCAAGCCATCTATTTGACTCATATCTGAATCCTATCACAGCACTATGCATTATTACTACTCTTACTCTTACTACTATGCATTGTTTTTCTTATATTGCTAATTATCCCTAGTTAGCAATAGATGGTGGCTTAAGCTCCACGGGTCACATTGTTATCATCCAGGAAGGATGACACCCTTAGCACCTACTCTTTACCCTGAAAGTAGAGACTCGATGATTAACATCGACGTCTTTGGGAAACACTTGTAGTGGAGCCAAAAACTCTAGGATGGGATAACTTCCGGAAAAGTTTTCGAAAGTGGTTACGAAAACCTTGGAGTAGTAACTACTCCACTGAAATGTTTTCTAAATGATTTTTAGACAAATGGACACTTGGGTTATGGAGAAAAGGAGTTGGTGGATTTAGAAAAAGGCATCGGTGTTTCTTTGTAGTCGCTCGAAACAATTAAACAGTGCAACCACATTACCCGGTATGGGACGGGCTTAGTTTGAAGTCTATCTGCCTTAGTGCGGGGAGCCTCACACTATATAAGGGTCTGGAGGACCCCGGAATCCGGGTTGTCGCAAGTCATGGGCAACAGTGTAGCGGGCCCGCCAACAGGCTACCCGTCCGGAAGACACTTGGGTTTCTCCCGCCGTGGCACTGGAACTACGCTCGGCAGAGGTAGACGGCCAGGGTTTGCCGGGGATGTATCCTCCATAGGGTAGGCACCCGTATTAAGGTGGATAGATGGACGGCTTTGATCGATTATCCGAACCCCGCATACTTGTGTATGACGGTCCGTGGTGGTATCCCGGCGGATTGATCGTTTGGTGTGGGTAAAGTGTACAACCTCTGCAGAGTGTAAAACTATTCGAATAGCCGCGTCCTCGGTCATGGACGGTTGTGGAGATCACTACATTGCCCAATGTCAGGTTTTGGTTTTATAAATGAGTTTACTAGAAAAATGGAGTTTTGTGCCGGACGGAGTACTTGGAGGGTACTACCGTGGCACGGAGGTGGATCGGAGTACTTGGAGGGTACTGCCGATGCTTTGGGGTGGTCATGTTTGATTGACCACCGGTCTATTCTTTAAAGGAGTTTCCCCTTCCCTAGAGATTTTACTAAATGTTTTCTAAAAGTCTTCTTTAGCAAGGATATAGAAATGTCGTGGGACATGCTATATCGACACGAGAAGTTAGTAGCACATGATCACTTGAAACCCAACCTCCTTGCTATAGCCATATAGCATGTGAACTCTCTCTCTTAGATGGTTTGCGAGTACAATTCCAAAATGTACTCACGGCTTTGTCCCTGGCTATTAACTTGGCCAGACTTCGGAGATGACTACTATGAAGATGATGAGGAGTATGACGACGCCGGTGCGAATTAGGATTCGTTTCCTGGTCAGTCGCCTGTAGGGTAGTAGGCCTGACTTGGTCCACTACGCTATGTGTATCCGCTGCTATTATATTAGTGTGTCTGTTGAACTTGCCCTGTGAGGCGTGTGTATTCAGCCAAGCGGCTATGTAAGACTTAACGACTTATTTATGTAATGGATGATGTATCTGTAATGCCAACTCTGTTATGTGGATTCACGACAGTCTCCTGGGATCGTGAATTGTATGCATAACGGGTATCCCGGGTGGTAAGCCGGGGTCCCCACAGAGTTGGTATCAGAGCCATCCTGACCTTAGGAAACCCTAGTTTAGCATGGGCGTTAGACCGAACCAAAAACTACTTTCTTAAAGTAAAAGAGATGGCTATATATATCAAAGGTAATATATATATTGCTCTCATCTCTTCCCTTACTCTTTAAGCATCTTTAATTACTTGCATTTAAATTCAAGTTTTTACTTATGTATAAATTTGGCACACTGGGTTAAGTCATTAACAAACTCTACTCTAAAATTTGTGTAGATGGACCCTCCTACCGCGCACCGACAGGTCGGCACCCACAACGACGTGCTGGTCTTCGAGAGGGACCTGGTGGAGTTGACTGCGCTCCTTGGACAACCGCGTCCCGAGGTGCGCGGTTATCAGCTGTTCGAGGAGGGCACCCGCGAGCTGGCTATCCGAGTGGTATGCCAGGTCCGCGGGAAGGAGGTTCCGCCCACCTCACCGGAGTTCACCTTCGAGGTGGTCGAGCACAACTGGGGCGATGGCCTGATGCGCGTTCTGCGTCACGCCATCTCGCGCCTAGTCCACCTCCACTTTGACGAGTTGCTTGGGACTCGTTACGAGCACTACGGGAGAGTCGACGCCGATGGCTTTCTCCACCAGGCCGCGGTGCCCACTTCCTTCAGCCGCCACTTCTGCCACACTGAGGCTTACCTGCACCACACGCAGGAGCATCTGGACCATGTCCGGATGGTCGCCGACGAGAGGGGACTCGAGCTCGCTGCTCTCCGCGAGGACCTCCAGGAGTCTATCTTCTCACGTCACCGTCTCCTCGTTGCCAAGAGGAAGATCGTGAAGAAGAACAAGGCTCTGAGGAGGCGCGTCCGCGAGCTGGAGGACCACTTGGCTTCTCTTGAGAGCCACGTGTCCGAGTTGGAGGAGGAGACCGCCGAGCTCCGCAAGGAGAACGAGGAGGTACTCGGCCGCGACGACGACCACCAGGAGGCGTTCGACGAGGAGCCCGCGAGTACCGACGACGACGACCGTGGTAGCGAGAGCGGTGATGACCGCAACGCTATCCTCGACTTCTACGCTCCTGAGACTCCTAGCGAGGAGGACCCCGAGGAGCGAGTTCCCGACGTTAGCGGCGACGAGTAGGTCTCACCACTCTACCTCTCACTTAGGATGCCGCGTAGTGTTTAGTTTGACCCCTCTACGTATCGGTGTTGTATGGTCTATCTAGAACCATTTGCTATGTTGTTGTATGCGACTATGTGTGGTATGTGTGTGTGCCTGGACATGTTTGGCACCCTTTTGTTTGTATATATTATGTATGCATGGACTTGTTATGCATGGTTGTTGGAGCATGTTATGTATGGTTGCCATGGATGTATGCTATGCATGAGTGTAGTTCTTTCGTTCTTATGAAATCTGCATAAGTTCCCTTGTTATAAATCTCACCAATTCACTCCTCTCCAGAATGGCTCCGGAGACTGGTGCCCACTCTGGCAACGAACCGCCCCCACCTCCTGAGCCCGACATGACGTAGGTGCTGCGGCTCCTGTTGGAGGAGCGTGAAGCCGCACGCACCGAGCGTCAAGCTAACCTAGCTACACTCCAGCAACTCGCCCAGATGGCCACCAACCACACCAACAATGGTGGCCACGATGATGAGGAACCACGCAACATGCTTAGGAACTTCCAAAACTCCAACCCGCCCACATTCACCAAGTCTACCGAACCCTTGGACACCGATGACTGGCTCCGCACCATCGAGAGTAAGCTCGAGTATGCGGGAGTTGGAGCAAACGAGAAGGTGCTCTATGCCACCCATTTCCTAGCTGGCGGAGCAGGAGCATGGTGGGAGAACGTCCGTGCCATGCAGCCCGAAGGCCAAGTGATGACTTGGGAAGCCTTCAAGACCAAGTTCCGCAAGGCCCACGTTCCATCTGGACTCATCAAGATAATGCGTGACAAGTTCCTTAACCTCAAGCAAGGAGGCATGAGTGTCACCGAATACCTCGACAAGTTCACCACCTGGGGGAGGTATGCCCCTAACGACATCGACACCGATGAGAAGAAGCGGGAACGCTTCTTGAATGGACTTCAGGAAGACCTGCAGCCTTATCTGGTTGCCGTGCCATACCATGATCTGGAGTCCCTGGTTGATGCTGCTATTATGGTGGAGGACAAGAACAAGGCTGCCCGTGAAAGCCGGAAGAGGAGAATGATGAGTCAGGGTGGACCAAGCAGTCAGAGATCCCGCAGTATGCCCCCATCCAGGTCTGCGCCACCCCCTCAGAGGTTCGCCTCTCAAGCACCCAGGCCTAACAACCCCAACCGCCAGTACTCAAGCAACCGCCCCTCTGGCGGAAATCCTTCTGGAGGGAATCGCAACACTTTCAACCCTGCCAACCGCAGCCAAGGTAGTGGCTGCTATACTTGTGGTCAGCCTGGGCATTTCTCTAAGGAATGCCCCCTGAAGAAACCCTCAGCACCGAGCCTCAGCGCGCCTAAACCCAATCAGGGTCAAGGCCGTGGACCCACTGGAAGGAACCCAAAGACTCAAGCCAACAATGCCAGAGGCCGCTTAAATCATGTGACTGCGGAGGAAGCTGCTGAAGCACCTGATGTTGTTCTGGGTACGTTTCTCGTCAACTCAGTTCCTGCAAAAGTGTTATTTGATTCTGGAGCTTCGCATTCCTTTGTTACCGAGAGGTTCGTGTCCAAGGGTGGGTTGACCGCGTCTCAAATGACTCGCAACATGATAGTTCAAATTCCCGGTTCTCAAGTTAGGGCACACTTGACCTGCGAAGGAGTACCCGTAGATATTCATGGTATATCTTTCCAAGCCGATCTGATTATTCTTGGTACCAAGGGATTGGACGTGGTACTTGGGATGGATTGGATGACCAAGTACCAGGGGCACATTGATTGCGCCCGGAAGGCGATAACCGTAACCAATAGTGAAGGAGTTAAGATTGAGCACATCGCGACTATGCCCTCTCGTAGAGCCTACTACAAGAAGTCTGTCTCTGGGCCGACTCTTGATCAAGTTTCGGTGGTATGTGAGTACCCCGACGTCTTCCCTGAGGAGCTGCCAGGTATGCCCCCTGACCGGGATATCGAATTCGTAATTGAGTTGATTCCCGGAACAGCTCCCATTGCTCAGCGACCTTATCGTATGAATCCCCAAGAACTTGAGGAGTTAAAGAAGCAGCTTGCTGACATGCTCAGCAAAGGCCTTATACGTCCTAGCGCTTCACCATGGGGATCGCCTGTTCTATTTGTGGACAAGCGAGACGGTACCATACGACTGTGTGTGGATTACCGTAGGCTAAATGAGGTGACCATCAAAAATAAGTATCCACTCCCGAAGATTGAAGACTTGTTTGATCAGCTGAATGGAGCCAAAGTGTTCTCCAAGATTGATCTCCGCACCGGATATCATCAGCTAAAGGTTCGAGAGTCTGACATTCCCAAGACCGCTTTCACCACTCGCTATGGCCTATTTGAGTACACAGTCATGTCCTTCGGCCTAACCAATGCCCCCGCCTATTTCATGAATCTCATGAATAAGGTATTCATGAAGTTCCTCGACAAGTTTGTGGTGGTCTTCATCGACGATATCTTGGTCTATTCTAAGACCGAGGAAGAGCACGCAGAGCATCTGCGGCTAGTTTTGGGAACCCTGCGTGAACACCAACTTTATGCCAAGTTCAGCAAATGTGAATTTTGGCTAAAAGAGGTTGGATTTCTTGGCCATGTACTCTCAGCTGGTGGAGTATCCGTTGACCCCTCAAAGATCACCTCCATCATGGAAAGGACAGCCCCAACCAACCCCACCGAAGTCAGAGCATTCCTTGGTTTAGCTGGATACTATCGGAAGTTTGTAGAAGGATTTTCCAGCATTGCCCGTCCATTGACTCAGCTACTCAAGAAAGATAAGAAGTTCGAGTGGACTGAGAAGTGCGAGCAAAGTTTCCAAGAGCTCAAGAAGAGACTTGTGTCAGCCCCTATCCTGACCATGCCCGATATTACCAAAAGCTTTGACGTCTATTGCGATGCGTCCAAGCTTGGTCTTGGAAGTGTCCTTATGCAAGACGGTAAAGTTATTGCCTACCTATCCCGTCAACTGCGCCCCCATGAGATGAATTACCCCACTCATGACCTTGAGCTTGCCGCCGTTGTTCATGCTCTCAAGACTTGGCGACATTACCTTATGGGAAACCGTTGTGAGATCTACACCGACCACAAAAGCCTAAAGTATATCTTCACCCAGAAGGAGCTGAACATGAGACAAAGAAGATGGGTTGAACTTATCAAAGACTACGACCTAGGCATTCATTACCATCCTGGTAAAGCGAATGTGGTCGCCGATGCCCTTAGCCGAGAGCCCTGCTCTCTTAATGCAATATTAAAATCTAGCCAACCAACCTTGTGTGAGGAGTTTGAGAAGTTTGGACTTCAGCTTGTAAGTCACGGTTTTCTGGCCAATCTGGAAGTCCGACCCACTCTCTCGGATATCATTAAAGAAGCCCAGAAAGGACATGAGAGTATCGAAGGTATCAAGCGTAGAATGGGACGAGAGGAAGTACCTGGGTTCTCGATTGACCAGGACGGTGTGCTATGGTATAATGGCCGCCTGTGCGTCCCTAATGTCGATGAGTTGAAGCAGTCCATCCTGGAGGAAGCTCATGATACCCCTTACTCTATTCATCCCGGAGGAACAAAAATGTACCAGGACTTGAAGGAACGTTTTTGGTGGCATGGTATGAAGCGGGAAATAGCTTTCTATATTGCCCGGTGCGACGTTTGTCAGCGAGTCAAGGCTGAGCACCAAAAGCCCGCAGGTTTATTGCAGCCACTAAAAGTGCCCATGTGGAAGTGGGAGGAGGTAGGGATGGACTTCATCACTGGGCTGCCTAGATCCAATCGAGGTCACGACTCCATCTGGGTTATCATTGACCGCCTAACCAAGGTCGCCCATTTCCTACCCGTCAAGACCACCCATAAAGGCCGAGACCTAGCTGATCTATATATGTCCAGAATTGTTAGCCTCCATGGAGTGCCCAAAAGAATTGTGTCTGATCGGGGCACTCAGTTCACCTCAAGATTCTGGAACAAACTTCACGAAGCCCTGGGGACAAAACTCTCTTTTAGCACAGCCTACCACCCGCAGACTGGTGGCCAAACCGAAAGAGTAAACCAAATCCTCGAAGACATGCTTAGAGCTTGCGTCCTTTCTTATGGAGCCAAGTGGGAGGATTGTCTACCTTTCGCAGAGTTCTCTTACAATAATAGCTATCAAGCTAGCTTGCAAATGGCCCCTTTTGAAGCCCTCTACGGACGCAAGTGCCGTACCCCTCTCAACTGGTCTGAGACTGGAGAAAGTCAGGTATTTGGACCCGATGTTATCAGGGAGGCCGAAGAGCAAGTCCAGCTCATCCGCAACCGTTTGAAAGCAGCCCAGTCCCGACAGAAGAGTTACGCTGACCCTAAGAGAAGACCCGTCACCTTTAATGTGGGAGACTTTGTCTACCTTTGAGTCACACCACTCAAGGGTATGCAACGCTTCCATGTCAAGGGCAAACTTGCGCCCCGGTACATTGGACCATTCAAGATCTTGGAGCGTAAAGGCACCATGTCTTACAAACTGGAGCTACCCCCTGAGCTATCCGAGTTCCATGATGTCTTCCATGTGTCGCAACTCCGTAAATGCCTCCAAGTACCCAACAAACCCGAGACCTTCACCGAGATCGATCACAACTCCATTGATCTAAATTCTGACCTCACCTATCGGGAGAGACCTATCCGCATTCTTGAAGAAGACGTCCGTCTTACCCGTAGACGCAAGATCAAGATGTATAAGGTGCAGTGGAGTAACCATACCGAAGATGAAGCCACTTGGGAGCGAGAGGATTATCTCCAGCGAGAATTTCCCGGACTACTTCACGCTTAGCTATGGAATCTCGGGACGAGATTCTTTTAAGGGGGGGAAGGTCTGTAACACCCCACTTTTGTTGCCCGAGTTAAAACCTACTTAATTGCTATTTGTGGGCAATTTAAAAACTTTTGCTCCGCCATGCTTATGCGCCCTATGAATGCATGATTTCATGTATGTGTACTAGCATGTGTAATTCTATGTGAGTGCTTGATTTTATGAGTGCATGTGTGTACATTATTTCATGCCTTAATTCTAGAATTATTCCATGCTTAAGTTTTATGAACTAGAATAGTTCTATGATTTTATGCAAGCAATAATGGAACTAGGTTGGTTTTCTTTAAAAGCTGAACCTAGCATGGTAATTCTTGCTTGCTCAAATTTCTTTTTCTTTTTCTCTTCTTTTCCTTCTCACCTTAATCCGAAGTTGGGTGCTTTTCTAAAAACCTAGCTTGCCACCCCCTCAATTCTTGAAAACTTGGCAAGTACCTCCTAGCTGGGTTTGAATCTGATGGAGACCATCTGGTGGAGTTTTCAAAACCTTGCAAGTGTTTTGTTTTCAAATTCGAATTTTTGGTCAAACTAACCTAGCTATCACCCTATCTCTCTTTCCCTACTCTTTCTTCTTTCAAAAACCGACTAGGAGGGAGGAAAGACCTGCAGGAGATTTTCTTCTGGAGTCCAGAGATTTGCAAATCTCTCCCCCTTGTCGTTTGCAGCTTGGCATCGAGGGGAACAGGAGAACCCCGAGGAAATCAACCCCTCTCCCTCTCTGCTAAACCTCTCCCTCACTTTGATCTCACCCAGCCACCGCCCTCGACCCCAAACAGGTTATCGCCACCCTGCAGACCACCCTCCACGACCCCACCTCGCAGCGACACGCCAGCAGCACCTCACGTCGCCCTGGCCATCGCCACGCCCACCGTGGGCACTCCGGCATGGCCAGCACCCCACCGACCGTTTCCAGGCCCGTCACCTCGCCGCCAGCTCCGTCACGGACCAACGGATCTTTTCCCTGCAGCTGAAAACCGCGAGACCGACCGTGCACCGCCGGCCAACCGTGCCTGTACGACGCCACCTGGCCGCGCAGCGCGTCCAGAGCGTGCATCGGCGTTCCCGTGCAACCGCACCTCCTCCAGCCCCACTCTTCATGCACACCTGCACGGCATCGAGCCAGAAACACCACGACACCCTCGCCCTGCGCTGCAACGCACCTACATGCCCACGCCCCGCCCCGTTTCACCGGCCACGTCACTGAAACTGACCGATTTCCGACCGGACCAGGACGCCACCGACGCGGCCACTTACCTCCCTGGACTCAGCACACCGTGCCATCCCTCACAGCCGCCCATGGCAGCCAATGGTGAGCATCACCGGTGCACCATAGACCGAACCTAGCTGACAGTATAAAGCTCAGCGACACCTCTGAAAGCCACCCCCGTTCCCCTCATTTGCTCCACCTCCCTTCCCACTCATCTACAGCACCTCTCTGTCACCTCGCCGAAGAGAAACCGCCGCCGGAGAGCTCGAGCTACTCGAGTAGATCGTCGCCGGCCATCGGGGAAGGTTGCCGTCGATCCGTGTCGTCATTCTACCCCACCTCTCTGGCCCTTGGTGCTCTCTTCCTTTCCCCAGACCTCACCCCACACTCTGGTTGCCTTGCAGAGTCCTGCAGGCGTCGCCACCATCGTCACTTTCTGCCGAAGCTCAACGAGAAGACCTCGACAACTCCGCGAGCACCTCAGCCTCTGCATGTTCGTCCCCTGGCCAAGAACCCCCATCTGAGTCGCTCCGCCACCGATCTAGCCTCCGTCGACCACCGCAGCCCGCTCGGTAAGCTTCGCCTCACCGAAACCCTAGCTAGCCCGTCGCCCGCGCCTGCATGCGCTGTGTGCGCGAGGGAGACGACGGCCGCGCCGTCGGATCTAGATCCGACGGTGGCGTACCGCTTCGGCCGGCCAGGCTCTGCGCAGGCCGCGGATCTGGGCCGGCCTGGCCAACGCGCCACCGCTCCGGCCCGTCCAACCTTTTCTCCTTTTTCTTTTCCCTGTTAAATTTATTCCTTAATTACATGTTGTGCTTTAATTCGTTTTAAAAATGTTTCAGGCCTCAGAAATTTGTGAGATAAATTTTGTAGGTTTTATTACAAAGTTTTTAACCAACTAGTGCTGCATGTTTGATTTTTAGGATCCCAAATGATATCTGAGGATTATTTTGGATAGATCTATTGTTTATCACCATTATCTGCTTAGATGTTGCCCTGTTTGTCAAAAATTGGTGAAACCAATTTTCACTACTAGCTTACTGTCTCCCTGATCTGTAGAAACTAGTTTTACCATTTAAGGATCTGTATTTTGCTTGCAGTAATTATTATGGTGCTAATGATGTCCTGCAGTAATTGATTTATGGTGCTCAAAATATTGTTTATTTTGAAATGATTCCACTTCTGGAATGTTGTGCATCTGATTAGCTTTCCAGATTGACCTCTGTGAGAATTTTTGGGCTTACAGATTAATTTTAGGAATTATCTTGCAACTCTAGTGATTCCTAGAATTAGTAAATCCTTATTAAATCACCTTTATACTATGTTAGGGTGTTTCCAATTGTGTTGCTACTGAAATGTTATCAACTACCTGTAAGTATGCTGATGCCATGTTTTGATATGCTTGGTGCATGCAAGTGCTTGCTTGTGTTTGAATAATACCATGCATCTAGAAATTGCTTACTATTATGTTGGTGATTATTTTCTTTATTAAATTAGTTAAGTGTTCAGAAACCTAAACTTGTTTGCTTCTGATACTCAAATGCTTGAGTTGTTTGATGTGTTGAATGAAACCACATGTATGCATGAATGCTCATTGTATGTATGTTTCTTTTCTTTTTCCGGCGATAGATTCGAACGACGACTGTGCAGAGGAGGGGGAAGTGTTTGAGTACCAGGAGGAGGGTGATCAGGGACAAGCCCATCAAGGCAAGCCATCTATTTGACTCATATCTGAATCCTATCACAGCACTATGCATTATTACTACTCTTACTCTTACTACTATGCATTGTTTTTCTTATATTGCTAATTATCCCTAGTTAGCAATAGATGGTGGCTTAGCTCCACGGGTCACATTGTTATCATCCAGGAAGGATGACACCCTTAGCACCTACTCTTTACCCTGAAAGTAGAGACTCGATGATTAACATCGACGTCTTTGGGAAACACTTGTAGTGGAGCCAAAAACTCTAGGATGGGATAACTTCCGGAAAAGTTTTCGAAAGTGGTTACGAAAACCTTGGAGTAGTAACTACTCCACTGAAATGTTTTCTAAATGATTTTTAGACAAATGGACACTTGGGTTATGGAGAAAAGGAGTTGGTGGATTTAGAAAAAGGCATCGGTGTTTCTTTGTAGTCGCTCGAAACAATTAAACAGTGCAACCACATTACCCGGTATGGGACGGGCTTAGTTTGAAGTCTATCTGCCTTAGTGCGGGGAGCCTCACACTATATAAGGGTCTGGAGGACCCCGGAATCCGGGTTGTCGCAAGTCATGGGCAACAGTGTAGCGGGCCCGCCAACAGGCTACCCGTCCGGAAGACACTTGGGTTTCTCCCGCCGTGGCACTGGAACTACGCTCGGCAGAGGTAGACGGCCAGGGTTTGCCGGGGATGTATCCTCCATAGGGTAGGCACCCGTATTAAGGTGGATAGATGGACGGCTTTGATCGATTATCCGAACCCCGCATACTTGTGTATGACGGTCCGTGGTGGTATCCCGGCGGATTGATCGTTTGGTGTGGGTAAAGTGTACAACCTCTGCAGAGTGTAAAACTATTCGAATAGCCGCGTCCTCGGTCATGGACGGTTGTGGAGATCACTACATTGCCCAATGTCAGGTTTTGGTTTTATAAATGGTTTACTAGAAAAATGGAGTTTTGTACTGGACGGAGTACTTGGAGGGTACTGCCGTGGCACGGAGGTGGATCGGAGTACTTGGAGGGTACTACCGATGCTTTGGGGTGGTCATGTTTGATTGACCACCGGTCTATTCTGTAAAGGAGTTTCCCCCTTCCCTAGAGATTTTACTAAATGTTTTCTAAAAGTCTTCTTTAGCAAGGATATAGAAATGTCGTGGGACATGCTATATCGACACGAGAAGTTAGTAGCACATGATCACTTGAAACCCAACCTCCTTGCTACAGCCATATAGCATGTGAACTCTCTCTCTTAGATGGTTTGCGAGTACAATTCCAAAATGTACTCACGGCTTTGTCCCTGGCTATTAACTTGGCCAGACTTCGGAGATGACTACTATGAAGATGATGAGGAGTATGACGACGCCGGTGCGAATTAGGATTCGTTTCCTGGTCAGTCGCCTGTAGGGTAGTAGGCCTGACTTGGTCCACTACGCTATGTGTATCCGCTGCTATTATATTAGTGTGTCTGTTGAACTTGCCCTGTGAGGCGTGTGTATTCAGCCAAGCGGCTATGTAAGACTTAACGACTTATTTATGTAATGGATGATATATCTGTAATGCCAACTCTGTTATGTGGATTCACGACGGTCTCCTGGGATCGTGAATTGTATGCATAACGGGTATCCCGGGTGGTAAGCCGGGGTCCCCACACGTTAGGCTAATTCCATGCTGATCTGGGTGTAGTTGTGCCCCTTATCTTAACCCCGCCACGAAATCTAGATATAACAATAAAACATGATGTGTACTATTTTATTTGTTAGTCTTATATTTTGTAAATATATGACCCTATATATGTGATAAGCGAGATCGTTGCTAAGAGACCATTTCTTGATTAAGCAAAAACAAACCCTTATTTCAACTTCCTTTTCCCTCCACTCATCACTTATCCTACGCGGCACCCTTAAGATATCACCATCGCATATGCCTTAACTCACAACGCATTATCACTTGTATTTTTTGATAGACAATTAGAATTAATTAGTACGAATTATATTGCTAACGGAAGACATCTGGTACCATGGGCAAAATAGTTTTTTCTTATTTTTTCAATAGCTCATCTATTAGTTGATGGAAGACAACCCTAGTTAAGGGAAGGTACCCTTCCGTTTCTCTGTTCTCTCTTTTCTAACAAAGAAAAATCTAAGATGCTCTATGCAAAGGTTGACGTCACCCTTTTCTTTAAATACTAGAAACTGATGTCACCTTATTATACATGCTCTATTAATATATACTACTCTTTATTGAAAAAATATTATACATGCCCTAAATCAAATTCCAGAAAATCCAGAAATAACCGTAACTTTTTTTTAGGGTTAGAAATAAGCCTAACCAAACAGCCCATAAAAGAACATTTTCTTTGAGGGTTGATCGATTACTCTTGATGGGTCGATTGTTTCGTCCCGTTGAGAGGATACAGCCCACTTACGAGACACAGCCCATGGGCTTGATCACGCGCGCATCGTCGGTACCCTTATGCACGACACCGCCTTCAGCCGGCCCTGGTCGTGCTCAGCTGCTGGTTCCGCTACCAATGGCCGCCAGTCGCGCCGCCGCGGCGTCGGCGAAGCAGGTGACCAGGACGAACTTCCCAGAGGCTCTGCGAGAGCTGACGGCTCACGTGAAGGAGTGCGACTATGTGGCCATCGTGGCGCTGAAGACGGGCGCCCCCACCGGCTGGCGGCGCGCGCTGTCCGTGGACACCGCAGAGACGGCGTACCTCAAGGCCAAACTCGCCGCGGAGTCCTTCCAGCCTCTCCACATCGCAGTTTGCCCATTCCGCGTGGACGCCACCTCCCCCTCCACCGTCGTCGCCTACCCGTAAGCAGCTCCCTTCACCGCTATCCCCCCGCAATAAGCCGTAGTACCAAGTTGGATCTGCGGCATGGTACTCTGACAAACATCTTGTGCTCACTGAACAAAATAGTAAGATACTTAGGGTGGTATGTTGGTCCATCATCCTATGTTTTGTGTGCTTATTGAGGCATTTCGTTGAACACCCTGTTTGCATAAACGACGAAACATTGCTACTCATTCAGCAGTATGAAATGCAGCTGAGCCAGGCGTTCTGTCACAGCAAGTTGTATCCCTAGTTATGTCAGGAAATTAGGTGGGTAGCAGAGCCAGCTCATTGAGGCATTTTGGAAATAAGTATAGCATATTACCTTGTGCATTATGATTATTCCTTGCTTGGTTCCGCATTAGCACTATAGTCTCTATGTGCAGAAGTGACTCTGGGAAATATGTGTAGAAGGATGCGGCCGACACTTTGAAGTGATATGTAGACATATCCTAAGAACTTTGCACAGCATGTTGCCAAATAAATAACTTGCAAGATGACTAAGGTGGCAATTCATAAGCAAAGCTAAATCTTACCACAGTTTTGGGGGATGACAAGATTGGGATCAAGTTTGTGTATAGTTGGAACTTTTTCCAGCTAATGTTTAGCAAATACAACTCCAGGGGTATGGTTGCATGAACTGAGTAAATGATAAGCCAGCATCAATAGTTAATTAAGAAAAATCCAACTATGCATTCTGGTAGTTGCTAACATTGTCCTATAAATCAAGAAACTGGATTGTTGGCAATCAAATGAAGTATACTTTTTGACGCATAAGATAAGAAAGAAGCGTACTTTTGCAAACTAAGCAAGCAACCATTAGGGACATGAAATATATAACATAACCCACATATTAGAGAACAAAAAAGTTGCTTGAGAAAAGTCGAGCTTGCCAACAGAATCTGTTTTCATTTTTTTCATACTAACTAAAGTATGCTGCTTGCACAAAGATTATCTTTGGTTCATGTTCTTGTATGACTAATTTACTATGTTTTGTTTAAGACTGTCACATTTAAATCTCCAATTGTTATGGGCCTGTACACGTTAATTGCTCACAAATCTTTATTTAGTTCTACACTTTAGGGTCACAAATTCTTTTCATGGATTAATCCCGGTTTGTTTTGAAAAGTATTCTTGCTATGTTTCTGTTCCAGTCTATTGCACTTTTTTTCATCAGTGTTTGATCCTCCTGTGAGTCCTGTACAGGTACAATTTCCATTTGTTCCCCCGAGATGAGCTACAGCTTGGAATGCCTTCTTATAGTTTCTCTTGCCAACCATCATACTTTTCATCTATGGCCCGTGATGGTTTTGATTTCAATATGTGCATTTATGATGGTTAGTCCTTGCCAGACACCTAAAGAAACATGAATTTTTGTTATTTCATTAGAGGCTTGATTCTAGTGATTATATTGGCAGGCATCTCTTACCTATCAAGGGTGCAAGAATCCTCGGCGAGGCAAAAGATCGTTATCCCCCATCTTCGTCAGCCATCTCGGTCACCAAGTTCATCTGTTGCCGATTCAGTCTTTACAACTAGAATTAAGTCAAGAATTCAGCAGTGGCGTAAAGGATACGCAGAACCAAGCAAAACAGCTGATGGTAGGTCAACTTCAGTATAGATCATACTAAGGCTTTATTCTGCCTATCACTAGGTCAGATGTCTCCTAACATGAATTCACACCATGCAGATTCTTTAGTTAGTTCACTCAGGAAACTAATTTTGGGCGGTGAATCATATGGTTCAAGGCCCAGTATGAGCATCGATGTCTGCAGTGATCGCCAAGTTCAACTAGTTTTGGAGGTGTGGTCTCCACTTTAAATTTGATACTTTGTCCAAAGAATACAGTGTCATTATCTTAAAGCATTGTTAGACTCTTCTAAAAAATATCATATAGTTGCTTTCTCATGCTCTTTATTACTCTTGTTTTGGTTTCAACTGGCCATGTTCTGGTAAGAATTATTGAATTCTTATTGAATTCGAAAGAGATGACTAGGCCGCTATCTATTTAAAACGTATGAAGTTGTAGCCGATGAAAATTGTTTACTCCATTTGACTATCGAATCTGCAAAGTCAAATTGTACTTGAATGCTTGACTGTGTTGAGCTATATATACTGCAGACAGTAAATCGCACCTTTGATGACATTGTATCTCTCGTCGTTCCGGATAAAGCTGGGGCGGCTCGGGCAGTGCGTGTGATCTTTACTAGTTCTGCAGAGGATAAGAATCTTCTCCTGGTTTGTATCCCTAGAAATTGACAAAACTTCTAACTTTGTAATTAACGGCGTCATCTTAATCCTGATCCTTTTTTCCTTCTGAAACTCATTTTAGATGGACATCAAAAAATTGGAGGATGAACATAGTTTCAAGTTTCGTGGATTTCGAGAAGTTGTTGAACTACTATCTTCGTCACAGAAACCTATCATATCATACAATTGCTTGAATGGTAGGTTGGCAGTGACACATCACTAACTTTTTAACAATCTTTCATCTCTAACATAATATGGCTTCTGTTTTCTTTCCCAGATCTAACAATGATACACACCAAATTTATTGGGCCTCTTCCCCCAAACATGCATGAATTCATGTGTTCTTTGAGGATGGTTTTCTCTAGTGTTGTTGATATTGGCCATTTGTGGCGAGAAATCGGCCCTTTAAGAAAAGCGAAGAATATACAAGCAGCTCTGAGTTACTTACAAAGACAGTACTTTGTGCCAATGGAAATAGAAATACCACAGCAAGGTACAGTTCCAGCTGACACAATTTACACATCGTTTTGCTTTTAAAATATGGAGTCTCTCCTTGTTCAGCATATTTTAGGAAATGGGCCATACCATTGGTAACTAGTATATGTGTGAGCCTTAATTTGTTGCATGCATCATTATAATGTTTTCTTACGAGCACTTTGTATTGAGCTCTCATTCTCTCATTTTGCACAGATGGTACCAATAGTGTCACAAAAGGTGGAGAAAATGTTCTGAGAATAACAAAATTATTTGCTAAATTAAGTAAATTACTTAATATCAGTCCCAAGTGTCAATCTCAATCTGGTGAGCGGTGTTACTCAGTTGAAGATTACTGTAACATCTTTTATCCTGGTTGCATGGCGGAAGAATCTGATGATGTTGACTGCACTCATGAGTCAGATACCACAAACACAGCGAGCACTGATTGCGTTCTTTTCTTGTGGGGATTTAGCGAGACACCTGCCAAAGAACTGAGGTCCCGCCTTACAAGATTACATCATGTCTTCTCAAAAGATTTTGAGCTAAGATTGTTGGATAAGACATGCTCAGCATTGATATTTCGTAGTTCTGATGCTGTACTGGAATTGCTAAAAGATATAAGCTCAGAAAGTCCGTCACTAAATAATTTCTTCTCAGAGGGTCTGAAAGCTGCAGGTTTTGATGTCTACAGGAAGGCCTGCAGGTCAGGGCTTTGGGATTCAGATTTAGCTGATGCCCTGGAGAGTGCTTCATCAGAGCCAGCTACTTCAACTCTTTCTGGGCATAGTAGCTCTGAGATATATTGGAATAGTTCATTGAAGCTAGATCTAAAGGAGTATCTGGAGTGCTAGAGTATATAGCCCTCTAGGTTTGGTTCAAGTCATCTCAAGATAGCGTTGGTAGCAAGCAAGTAAAATCAAGAAGGGTGATGCTTGCTTCTTTGGACATTTTTTTCCCAGGACATATGATGTTAAACTTCATGGTTTTCCTCAAAAATCATCATGTGCATATTTGAGCCGAGCTTATACACATGATCTACCGGTCAGAGTATCCTGGAATTTCAGTTAGCTACTGTCTTTCATCTCCCTGTGATGAGATCTCGACAAAGCAGCAAGCGGATGAGGGTGGGTCTACCTGCGATGCGACACCGTCGAACAAAATGTTAGGCCAGCCTTGAAACTGCAGGTACTTCCTTTTACTGATTTGTCATGCCTAGAATTGTTGACGGCAATAGGAACCAATGCAAGCGTGCCATCGACATAGGCTACCCCTGTTTTGTGCAGCCTGCATAGCAAGTGGATGATATTCAGAAGAGCATACTCGTGCAAGCAGTTGATCTGATGTTATAAAGATGGATGGCATGCCAACCTTGACGGTACATCGGAGGCCTATACTTGCTCAAAATGGATAGTGCGTAACAGATTGTCAGGGCATTACCGCTTTACCTGTCTTGCGTGTACTCTTGGGATTGCGGCACGTAAGGAACCGGCAAAATTCAGGCCGAATTTGGAGGGACCTAGCCCCAAAGCCAGCCAAGCAAACACTGTAAACTGACTATCCTGCTCGTGCCTAACCACATGGACATTCCTAAACATGAACTGGAGCAATATTAAAGTCTCCTTTCGACGTACGTCGAGAATTCTTGTATCGCAGCACCGTGATTCAGACATTTTGGCGTGGGGAAAGCGTAGTGTACGCTTTAATCATGCCCTGGGAGATTACTCCTCTCGCTCGCTCTTGTCATTCGCTTGCACTCATACAATGATAGTCCTGGCCGTTAGACTCGCTACTGCAACTAGGCAGCGGAACCTCTTCTAAACAATGCTTTTGAACCAAACAAGGTTGTTAATTTTAATTATCTACGGTTAGAGTTTGCAAACTATTGATGCATCGGTCTGAAACTCTAAAGTATTGAATGGGAGTGAGCATATGCTCCTGATTTTTAAATTTTATTTTAAATACATTTTGAAATGATAAAAATTTGGGCAATTTATCCCATATATCTCTGACATTCCATGTGCTCATAAAAGTTGTTCCAACACTTATTGTATCATGTGTTAAAAAGACAAGAATTGGTGTTAAAAAAGGTTGTGTACATGACATTTTTTTTATACTCCCTCCGTTTAGAAATATAAGATGTTTTAGCTTTGTGAAGTGAGTGTACCTAGACATCTTTTAGTGTATAGATTTGAGCGAATCAATACACTAAAAGATGTCTAGATACACTCACTTCACAATACTAAAACATCTTATATTTCAGAATGGAGGGAGTATTTTTTACACATGCCACAAAAAATGATAGTTTTTCACGAAACTTGGTGTGCACATATAAAATGTCGAGCCGTAAGTGCATAATTTTCGTTCAGATTTTTTTGACATTTTCTAAATGTTTATTTCGGTGATGGAAGCATATGCTTCCATGTGCCCGGGTACGGAATTCCTATTTTGCGGTACTATGTCTGCATAAATATACCATAAAATTGAATATAACATGCTTGTGGTATGAGGTAGAGTAGGGGGGGGGGGGGTGATTTCTTCTTCCAGTTACAACCACTATTCACGGGACGGGTTAGTTTCGGCAACGACTTATCACGACCATGGGTCAGAAAAAGCATCGGCAACATAACTCGGACACGCTCACAGACATCAACCAGCATCTCGAAGAAAATTGGGACTAAGCAGAGGAACGACATCATGTTTCCAGTACCGCGTTGCCTTTTTCACGGCAACCCGGCGAGATGTATCCATTTATGGCATTTCGGCCTTCAGGGGTGGATTGCTTGAAACGGTTTCCCATTTTTCTTCTTCCAGTTACAACCACAATTCATGGGACATGTTAGTTTCGGCGACGACTTGTCATGACCATGGGTCAGAAAAAGAATCGGCAACATAACGTGGACACGCTCACAGATATCAACCGGCATCTCGGAGAAAATTGGGACTAAGCAGAGGAACATCATTATGTTCCCAGTACCGCGTTGCCTTTCTCACGACAACCCGGTGAGATGTATCCATTTATGGTGTTCCGGCCTTCAGGGGTGGATTGCTTGAAACGGTTTCATTTTTTTCTTCTTCCAGTTACAACCACTATTCACGGGACGGGTTAGTTTCGGCGATGACTTGTCACGACCATGGGTCAGAAAAAGAATCGGCAACATAACTCGGACACGCTCACAGACATCAATCGACATCTCGGAGAAAATTGGGACTAAGCAGAGGAACGTCATTATGTTCCCAGTACCGTGTTGCCTTTCTCACGGCAACCCGGCGAGATGTATCCATTTATGGCGTTCCGGCCTTCAGGGGTGGATTGCTTGAAACAGTTACCTTTTTCTTTATTTATAACCAATATTCGCGGGACGGGTTAGTTTCGACGAGCACCGACTACAATTTGTCAAGGCCACGGGTTGAAAATGAGTGTAAAAAAATGGCACACATGAATATCGTGTTTCCACCATGTACATCATGTGACTCCAACGTGCTCACACACACCAACCGGCATCTAGGAGAAACATGGGAACGGAAAGCTGACATCCGGGGCCCAGATGCATGTAGGGTCCAGCGGTCAGACAACAACCTAGAGGAGAAATGGGACCCACACCACCTTGCCATGTGGCGGGGGGCCCGACCATGTCCCAGCGGCTCGCTGTTACGCGGCGAGATGTATCTATTTATCGTGTTCCGGTCTTTTGGGGTGGGTTGTGGCAATGAGGCGAGATGTATCCATTTATCGCGTTCCGGCCTTCAATGGTGGGTTGCTTGAAACAATTTACTTTTTCTTCGGTTATGGCCACTATACGCGACATGTTAGTTTCGGCGAGCGCCAGCTATGACTTGTTAATACCACACGTCAAAAAAGAGAATCGAAAAATGGCACACATGAGTATCACGTTTCTGCTGTGAACATCCTGTAACTCCGACACGTTCACCCACCCACCAACCGGCATCTCGGAGAAAAATGGAAACCGTACTATGCAGTGAAACGCCATTATGTTCCCAATACCGCGTTGCCTTTCTCGCGGCATCCCGGCGACATGTATCTATTTATGGCGTTCCGGCCTTGGGGTGCGGGGTGGATTGCTTGAAACAGTTTCTTTATTTCTTTATTTACAACCAATATTCACGGGGATACGCGCTAGTTTTGACGAGCGCTGACTACAACTTGTCCAGACCACGAGTCGAAAAAGAGTATCCGAAAATGGCACACATGAATATCGTGTTTCCGTCGTGAACATCCATTGACTCCAACACACTCACACACACACCAACTGACATCTGGGAGAAAAATGGGCCCAGATGCAAGTAAGGTCCAGCGGTTGGACGACAACGTGGAGGAGAATGGGACCCTCATCGCCATGCCACATGGTGATGGACCCGACCATGTCTCGGCAGCTCGCTGTAACGCGGCGAGATGTATCTATTTATTGTGTTCCGGCCTTTGGGGGTGGGTTGCGGTAATGCGGCGAGATGTATCCATTTATCGCGTTCCGGCCTTTGAGGGTGGGTTGCTTGAAACAATTTTTTTTTTCCTTCGGTTATGGCCACTACACGCGACGGGTTAGTTTCGGCGAGCCCCAGCTATGACTTTTAATACCACAGGTTAAAAAGAGAACCGAAAAATGGCACACATGAGTATCAGGTTTTCGCCGTGAACATCCTAAAACTCCGATACGTTCACAAACACACCAACCGGCATCTCGGAGGAAAATAGAAACCGTAATAGACAGAGGTATTCTTTATATTGCGTTGACTTTCTCACGGCAACTCTGCCAATGTGTATATTTATGGTTTTCCGGCGTGCCGGGGTGGGTTTATTGAACTTGTTTTTTTTTTCTTTGGTTATGGCCATTATTCACGGGACGGAGATCACGCATCAGAAAAGAATCGAAAAATGGCAAATGTACCATTGCGTTTCCGCCGTGAACGTCCTATAACTGCGACGCCGTTCACACACCAACCGACATCTTGAAGGAAATTAGTGACGGGACGCTGACATCCGGGTCCCAGATGCGCGTAGGGTCCAGCGGTCGGTCGGGCAGCACCGTGTAGGAGAAATGGGGACCCGCACCGCCTCGCCACGTGGCGGTGGGCCCGACCATGTCCCGGCGGCTCGCTGCACCGCCTCTCCACTTTCCCCTCGCCTTCTTCCCCACCCCTCCACCCCTCCCTGGATCTGCTCCCCCTCTTTTATCATCGCCCTCCCTCCCTCCCTCCCATGGCCTCGCCCACCATCCCTCGCCGCCTGCGCTGACCCGTGGGACCCCCTCCGTCCACCCCCACCCCCCCCTCCGTCCACCCCCACCCCCCCCTCCGCCCTCCTCTTATAGCTCCCCCCACCGCGCCCGATCCGCCGCTCCCCTCTCGCAAACCCTAACCCTCGCTCTCGCTCCGACAAGATCTCTCTCCGGGCCCTTGGATGCCCCCGCCCCCATGTCTGTCCCACAGCCCGCCGCCTCCTCCTCCGACGATGGGAAGCCCGCCGAAGCCGAGGGCGTAGAGATCCGCGAGGTCTGGGCCCACAACCTCGAGGCCGAGTTCGCCGTGATCCGCGACTTCGCCGACACCCACCCCTACGTCGCCATGGACACCGAGTTCCCGGGCGTCGTCTGCCGCCCGCTCGGCAACTTCCGCACCCAGGACGGCCTCAACTACGCCACGCTCAAGGCCAACGTCGACATGCTCAAGCTCATCCAGCTCGGCCTCACCCTCTCCGACGACCGCGGCGCGCTCCCGCCCTGCGGCACCAACGGCCGCCCCTGCGCCTGGCAGTTCAACTTCAGGGGCTTCGATCCGCGCTCCGACCCCGCCAACGCCGACTCCATCGACCTGCTCCGCACCTCCGGGATCGACTTCGACCGCTTCGCCGCGGAGGGCGCCGACACGGGCCGATTCGCCGAGCTGCTCATGTCCTCGGGGGTCCTGCTCAACGCCGAGGTGCAGTGGGTCACCTTCCACAGCGGCTACGACTTCGGCTACCTCGTCAAGCTCCTCACGGGGCAGAACCTGCCGGACACCATCCCGGGCTTCTTCGACCTCGTCAGGGTCTACTTCCCCGTGCTCTACGACATCAAGCATCTCATGAGGTACTGCAACAGCCTCCACGGTGGCCTCAGCAAGCTTGGCGAGCTGCTCGGCGTCGAGCGGGTCGGGACCTGCCACCAGGCTGGCTCCGACTCGCTTCTCACCTTGCAGTGCTTCACCAAGCTCAAGGAGGTATATTTCAGAGGGTCCACCGAGAGTTATGCTGGTGTGTTGTATGGGCTTCTTGCTGATGGTGCCGGAGAACAGGCCTCCACCAGCTCTTCTGCTCAATGAATGAGTAATGCCTCCTAGACAAATAAGACAATGTTATGATTGAAAAAAAAAAGAGAAAATCTTTCTGGTGAATATATGCTCTCTGATCCGATTATCCGATTGTGTTTGCCCATTAGTAGTATAGGATTATTGTCTCTCATGATAGTTAAATCCAATGTTTGTTTTTAACCTTTGTGCTTTACAACCATCTATCAAGGTTTGCCCACAACTCTTCATCTTCAGTATTAACCACTATAGCATAGCTCCCAAGTTATGTTCATCCGACTTTGTTACATCAAACCATCTTCAGTGTGCATTTCATATTGAACAGAACAGCACTGTAGGACTCCTCAGATTTTGTATTGACCTGTAGGATAGCTTCGAAGTTGTGCTACCACTGTTGGAATTACGTTTAGGAACTCCTGTATTTGTATAGGATTTATAAGACAGCCCTGGTTGTGTACATTGGAAAAACGAGCTACTCCCTCCGATCGGAAATAACTGTCAGGGACATAGTACAAACTTTGTACTAAGCTAGTACAAAATTGCCGACACTTATTTCTGATGGGAGGGAGTATGTTGTTTTAGGGCAGTAGCATAGCTCCCAAGTTATGTTCATCTGACATTGGTACAATCAAACCATCTTCCGTATGCATTTCTTATTGAACAGAAAAGCTCTGTAGGATTCTTCAGCTTTTGTATTGACCAGTAGGATATCTTCTAAGTTGTGCTACCACTGTTGGAATTATGTTTGGGAACTCCTGTATTTGTATAGGATTTATAAGACAGCCCTGGCGACAAACGAGCTATGTCGTTTTAGGGTGCACTACTGTCATTCATATACTCCCTCCATTCCATAAAACCTATCACTAATATGGGTGTATCTAGGCACTAAAATTTGGCTAGATACATCTATTTTAACGACAAGTTTATGGAACAGAGGGAGTAGTAAATATCATGATGAGTTGTAGAATTTGTGCTACAACTGGCTGGTCTTGCTTTTGCTGCTGTATTTCATTTCTGTGCAATTAAACATTGTTGTTATCAGAAGGGTTTCAGTAGTATATATCGTTAGTTGACACTGTTTGTTTTGATTTTCATGATTTTCATCCTGTCAGCAGAGAGTGATTTTCATATAGTTCACTCTTCAGCGTTTGTATTGACCAGTAGGATAGCTTCGAAGTTGTGCTACCACTGTTGGAATGACGTTTAGGAACTCCTGTATTTGCATAGGCTTTATAAGACAGCCTTGCTTGTGTACATTGGACAGACGAGCTATGACTTTTTAGGGTGCTCTCCTCAGGCATTCATATAGAAATTTCAACTGGCTGGTCTTGCTTTTGCTGCTGTATTTCTTTTCTGTGCAATACAACATTGTTGTCGTCAGAAGGGTTACAGTAGTATAACATGATGACTGTTGAGTGTTGACATGCCTTCACTGTTTCTTTTCATTTTCAGCCTGTCAGCAGTGACTGATTTTCATATAGAAATGAGTGTGGATCGTATCTGGTCACAATCTAGGCTATAAGTATGTTTTTCATATCATGTATTGCATCATTGTTTGCATAACTCTGATTCATGTTGTACTGGTGTTTAGTTAGCACCTTTATGAATCATTATTATGGATTTCCTGCATATAACATCCTTCATATATCTTAGCAGCCTTCTAGGTGCAAAGCATGTCTTTATTGATACCAGCATGCCATAACTCATGTTCTTATTGGGAACTTCTCGATGAACTAATGGTAGCATTATGTTATTCAGTTTACCGACTGTCTTATAGTTGCAGCCTGTGCAGTCGAATATGCTTGATATTTAGTTGTTTGATCCTATTTAAGATCATTTGATTATCGAATATGCCTGTGCAGCCTTAGCATACTTATTTGCTATTGTGATGTTGGTTATGGTTTACCTCATATCGTATCTCTCTAGCATAGCCTTTTCCTAGTTCATGCTCCACTTTATTGTTAGGCATGACTTGCGGTCGCTGGCAAATTAGAACTTAATGTGGCTGTTATATTACAGGATTAGTACGCTCTTGCTATTTAGTGATTGCATAGCATAGCTCTGATTATCCTGCAGATCTGTTTTTTCTGCTGTTTGCTCTGAACACTCAGCTTCCAGAAGACCACTCTGTTTGTGTTGTAATACCAGTCCGTTGATGATATTTGAGCATCTCCATTAGTGCGGTGATATGGAGCTCGAGCTCCAGGTAGCCTTTTTAAAAAAACTCTGAAAATTTCAAATTTAAGTACAGTGATATGGAGCTCGGGCTCCAGGTAGCCTCTTGTTTTAAAACTTTGTGAAATTCAACTTTAAAGCTTCTAAACATTTCTAAAAAATACCAGGATGTAGACAATGCTTTATTCTGTGTAATTTTCATTTAAAAATACCTTATATTCTAGCCTTTGTAAAAAATGTCAAATGTTAAGATTTAGGTGCTGGACATTGCTCGCATCTTTTTAAAATTTGTCTGATTTGTCTTTAATTGCAAGTTATTTCACATTCAAAATTTGCATGCTCGTAGTGTACATCTAGGTTAATTTTTTATTTATTTATAATCTTTGAAAACCAGCTTTCAAAATTCTAAGATAAGAGGGCTCCCCATAGCCAGGGTTCCGAAAGCACTTTTTAATCTCTAGTAGAACTCTATGTTTTCAGTCTGGAGAGACAAGGTTTAAGGGATTCTGGAACACTCTTCCCACTCTACCTAAAACAGCACACCTAAAATATTTGTTCTATATATACGTTCTATCTATTCTTTTGTACAATCTACATTCAGATACATGAAAAATTAAACATTCGAAAAATACAGAATCATAAAGTTTAATATTATTTAAAATACATAAACATGAAGTCTAAATTTCGGCATTGCTTGTTAGGCTTTCGTCCATTACAAAAAAAATTCCCCACTGCTGCCTCCCGTAGGAGTCCTGGGCCAGCTGAGTTTCGAATCCGAATACAAAGAAATAACATAGTGCATCGCTCTGACACAATATTTAATAAATAAACTGAACAATAAGCTAAAAACAAGGCGAGCAAAACATCAGGCACTTTCGTCATGAAACTTCCATAACTTCTCAACCAAGTCAGCCCGGAGTTGTCCATGCATCTCCTGATACACCTTCAGAAGCCCAGTGATCTTTCTTCGGTTCTCTTGGGTAAGGCTCTTGTTTCTATAGCTTCATAAGCATATGAAATAACTTGCCTACGCTCATCCTATGTGATCATGTTGTAAAACTTATGACAACGATCATAATATAAAAGCATATGCACATTGTTATGATCCTACTAAGAGTCTTTCGATCCCAAAACTAAGCTGGTCCTTGCAATTTTAAAGTGGGGTTGCCACAAATCAAATTCTTGCTTCACATCTTTCGAAACAACTCATAATGGTAATAGGGAACATTCTTTTTATCTTGGGGGTTTGATATTGGCTTCAAAAACTGCTGCCCACTGAGGGTAGATCCCATCTACAAGATAATATCGTATTGTGTATTTGTGGCAATTGAGCTCATACTCAATCAAGGTTCTTCACCCCGGGCTAATCCAGTAAGGCCTTGTTTACTTCTCTGGTATTTTTATCCCTAAGAGATGTGGGGATGGAAGGAGATTTGTTGTTCATCTAATACTCTCCAATCCTCTCAAATACTCTTCTCAAAAAATACTCTAGCATGATGAAGAGTTTTTAATCTAACAAAAAATACACTAGTATCGAGGGGATTTGTGGAAATATCCCGAGATTATCTCCTCCAAAATAGGGCTAATACACAACCTATTGGAGATTTTCCGAAATACAAAATAATCCCCTCTGATCCCCTCAAATACACTAGAAGTAAACAAGGCCTAAAGTGTGGTAGCGTTGGAATACATTGATATCATTGCAAGACACAAACGGGCCAAAGTAAGCATGCCAATTCCATTGTTTCTCAGCAACAACTCCAAGAATGATGATAGAATCATGGATGTCTGCTAAATTGCCTATGCCATGCCTCAGGCCTTTCACAATGCATTTGTTCTTAGCATGTTATCCTAGGTAGCTGTTTATTCTAAGAGACAACCATCACAATGCATTGTATCTTAAGGTTGTATCGCCTCCTCGTTCTCCATCCACAATCATCGCCCACGATGCAGCACATCCCTGTCGAGATTTTTTCTAGCCGTTTTGACAGATTTAATGGAGGAGATGATGAATCAGTGATTCGCAAAAAAAATTACTCATGGATTTGCAACGGTTAGTACTAAGTACAATCTCCTATATATTCTCATAGGTTTGTACGTTTTGTTCATCCAAGACAATTCGATTTGTTCTCCAGTTCTTCTTCCTCATCCCCCAATCCCTAATCTCCATAGGTTTGATAGAAGGTTGAAGAAAGGGGCAGACCGTAGGCACCACCGGCAGAGGCTGTAAGGGTAAATTGCCCCTAAGTGTGTTTTTGGTAATTAATGACAATCCTTATGGACTAATGTTTTCATTGAGATTTTTATGAAGGAATTGTTCATAGGAATTACTTGAAGTCCATGTGTTGGATTCCAGGCTTGGATGCCATGAAGATAAAGATATATCTTAAGTATTGGCATCAAGATCATTGAATAGATGAGATGAATCCAATATGATCAAGAAGAAGAAATAAAGATGTAGTTCTTGTGTAGAACTCAAGTAATCCATGCTCTAGCTTATGTGCTAAGCCAAGGAGTCTCAAAATCTTGAGAGTTTGGTTACATGAGAAGAATTCAAGATATGGCTCTATGTCGAGGTCATGATGGTCTCATGAGTTGAGATATGATTGACTAATACCTAGAGCATGCAATCAAATGAAGAATTCTTTATGTGGCTCAAGATATTGTGATAGAGCATGAGAAGATTCAAGGTTGACCAAGGCAAAGATCAAAGATTGGATTCTAGTTTGGTGAACACATGAAGCATAAGGAATGTGCCACATGGGACCAATCGGTCTTGTGGTATGGTATGGTTTTTCAATTATGCTTTGTGAACTAACCCATTACATATGTGTGTTTGTGTTGTCTATGTGGGTTAGGTATTGTATCATGGATATGCATCACTAGTGAGATTTCATATAGACCATGAAAGGATGACATCAAGTGGTGGTTGTCATCAAGGTTGTGAAGTGCAAGTTTTAAGATAAGCATCTCGAGAAGATCATATGCTTGAAGCTTGTCATCCATTCGATGATAATGGAATTGTGAAGACATGCCTTAGTGAAGGTATCTCATAGTGGTGTATGTGGGAGCATATTGGAAGTCTTCACGAAGCAACAATGATCAAGTGAAGCATTCCGGCTTGACGGAAGCATGAAGCATCATCATCAAGATCAAGCGGGGTGCGCAAGGCAAAGGTTTGTCCTTTCTAGGTTTTCCTTTTACCGGTCTCAAGGTGTTTGTTGAGAGATCGGGTTATAGGATAGATAGCCGCACTATCAAGAGGGGCCTTCGGTTGGGTAACTTGATCACATCGTCTTAGGGAGCTCAATCCTTTGCATACTTTGCATCTTCCTAGTTTGTTGCTTCTTGGTGTTTTTCTATGTGAGGTTCTTGATCTTGTTGTTAGCTTTCCAACAAGTCCAAGTTCATTGAAAACGGATTTCATATGCATCTCTTATTGCGTTTTTGGGTTTGGAGGTTTTACCGGTTCTTTCCTATGGGAGGTTCTCACCTCTCCTTATTTGATTTTTTACCTCTTACTAATTCTTGGGCTTTATGTGGTTCATTGGATAGATATTTTTCTTAGCTTTTCAAAAAGTCCAAGTTTGCTAAAATCGGAGTCCGGATGTGAAAGTTATCGCATTTTTCGTGAGGCTATTTTCTGTCGGTTCCGAGCTCGGTTTCAACCGGAAATCAACCGAAAAGTTGCAGAACTGTTTTCTTGCATTTTCGGATTTAGGTCCGGTTGGACCGAGTTTTGGACCGGAAATCACCCGAACAAGTGGGAAATGACCCCAACGGCCATATTTGGCTTTCCATATAAAAGGGGCTTCTTCCCCAATAGTTTTCTAGGGTTCCTAGTGTGTTCTTGAGCATTTCTCTCACCTCCTGATATGGGCACGACGGAGGAGGTGAAGCCCAATTTCAGGACTCCACCAAGATGATGGAAGCTCGTTGCATATTGGCACGCCAGGACGACCTACGATATGTAATAATTAGTCTAAGGTTGTGTCAGCAATTTATATTCATGCCTATGTTATTTCGTAGCTAGGTCTAGTTGTGGGCCACCTAGGTTTTATTGTGTGTTTTGGGTTTGGGCCTGTCCAAGCCCAACAGTTTTCTGGCCATCTATATAAGGAGGCCAGCAGGTTAGGGTTTAGGGAGTTCAGTTGTTTAGTTGAAAACTATCGTGTGCTCCACCGTGTATCATCCCTCCGGGGAAACGGCGCTGCCGTGTTTATCAAATATATTGCTGCGAGGGTTCTTGTGTTCATCAAGAATTATCAGGCTCAGGTTTGAGGCGTGGTGATCTTCATCACGTTGCTTGCTGGATTCGTTCCTCTTCTTCAGGTGACGTTCTTTGTGTTATTGGAAGATTTTCTATACGGGTAGACTCGCTGTGAAAGATCGGGACAAAACTCATAGGATCACCGGCGTGATCCTTATCAGCTCGGCAGTGCAAACTTTTGTAGATCCGATCGAGAGTCCAGCTAGTTGACGAGTTCCAGATCCGATCGGTGCAGATTCGATCGCTCGCGCCGGACGCCAGACGCTCTCCGTCCTCTGGCGCGTCCCGCGATCGAGCATCGCTTCGCCTGGGAAAGCTCGCAGCCCCACGCGCTCCTGGCGTCTTCGTGGGCCGGCCCACTCTGAGCGGGAGCAGCCCCGAGCGAGCCACACCTACCACGGAGGCTGGGTTCGCTGGCAGTATCGTGTGCAGGCAGAAAACTGGATCCGATCGCCCCTATCAAAAAAAAAGAGCAACCGGATCGCTACAGATCCGATCGGGATCGATCTCCACCACGCACGCGCGCCCGTCCCGTGCGCCTCGCTGGGAGCCCTCATCGCGGTCGAGTTGCGGGCTGCACCTGCTGTTTTCCACCTTGGGCCGGCCCATCATCAGCCATCGATCTCCTGGACGATCGCTCCTGCTCGCCATACCACGGAGAGCGTCTGCCCTCTGGCGCCCCGTGCGGCCGCGTCTGTTTGCCTGGCTCGCTCCTGTCAGCTCTCAGTTACTTCTGATTTGCTTCAGTTTGCACAGAATTTTTTCAGATTTTTGTGTGACTGATCACTAGGAGTAACACAGGATATTTTGAATCAGTGACGGCTGGGATAAAATAGTACTACAATGGACTCTTTTCCGGATGATTATTACGGCTATAAGTGTCGCCGTGGCAAGAAATCTAGCGATATTTTTAATGATTATCTTGCCCTGCTAGATGGTGTTTTAGCATATGATGCATATGAGATCAATTGGCAACTGACCTATGATGCAACAGCTGAAGAGTTTGAGTCATGGGAACATCATATGCTACAGGGTTTCTACAGGTGTGCTACCTATGATCAAAATATGAATGATTCTACTCGTTTGGCTCTTGCCGACCGACGCGTGGATGACAGGCTATACAGTTGGTGGCATAAAGCATTGCAGGAGAAGAGCATTACCTCTGCAACTTGGGCGAATTTTAGAAAATTTCTACGAGAGTGCTTTATACCTTATAGTACCGTGGTTCCTTCTCCAAAGCCCATGGTACCCGTAGAAGTAATTAAGCAGCCACCTAAGGTTGTGCATCGGATAGAGGATGTTGGCAAGAGCATAGCTCCTATACCGAAGGTCGCGACAGCTGTGACTACTCATGAGAAGTTGACAGTTGTTCCATTGCCGACAGTTAGCAAGGTGGCAGCCACGAATTCTGAATTGTCAGCGGTTGATGTTGTCAAGACTGATATTGTAAAAGATATCGTGGAGGAGGTTGTACCATTGAGTGGGCTGAATATGCAACTCAAAAGAGTACATGATGCGACTTGCATGACAGCGGATAGAGGTCAGCGATGGAATTTATTTCAGGCGCAGTGCATACTCAAAGGTAAAGCATGCAAGTTGATGATTGACAGTGGTAGTTACTGTAATGGCATTAGCAAGGCGGTTGTGGAGGCTTTGGGTTTATCCACATGACGTATTCCAGAACCAAGGCATGTTGAGTGGGTTAATAGCTGCGGTATGCTGAAGATTACTCACAAGGTGCGTGTGCCATTTACAGTTGATGACTATGTTGATGAGGTGGAATGCGATGTGTTGCCATTGGAGGTATGTGGGCTGTTACTTGGACGTCCATGGCAGTATGATTGCAATGCTATGCATGCTGGGAGAGCAAATACATATTCTTTTGTGCATGATGGCAAACAGCGGACTTTGAAGCCTATGAGAGATGATCAAATCAAGTCCGATGTTGTGTTGGTGGTTCGCAAGGAGAAGTTGCATAAAGCTAAGCCACAACCAGGGCTAGCTAAGGTGCAGCATGAGGAGCATGATGCGAAAAGCGTCGTTCGTGATATTGTTTCAGCCAAGCCTGTAGATGACAAGCCAGTTGTTCTTGTTAGTGACAAGCCGGTTGAAGCCAAGCCTCATATTGATGAAGGAAGGATATGTCAGCATGTGTTCCATGTGTTCCCCTTCCAGTTCGTGTTGACCTGGGTGTTCAGACCGATGACGGTGATGCTGATCGTGTTCCGGTGCATATGGTGCCGCGGGTAGTCAGCCACAGTTTTGTTAGAACACCTCGGAGACGTTTTGTTGGAGCAGCAGTGCGTGTGCATACAGGCAAAGATGGACGTGTTCGTCAGTTGTGTGGCCCAGGCATTACTACTTTGCAGGGTCGTGCTAAGCAGGTTCATGTTCAGCAACGCAAGGTTCCAGCAAGGATTGAGAAGAAGAAGGTGGAGGCGCCTAAGTACAAGTTCATGTGGCGAAGAAAAGAGGTGCAACCACCTAGGCTGTATCAAGTCGAGCAGGCCAAGAGGGAGGATGTGGTGAGGAAGGTAAGCAAGACTTGAAGACGGCGAATATGAGTGGTGCTATTGTTGATATTCCGCCACCCTTTCGAGCAGACCCTCACGCGTTGGGGACAACGCTTTTTGAAGGGGGGAGGATGATATGGGCACGACGGAGGAGGTGAAGCCCAATTTCAGGACTCCACCAAGATGATGGAAGCTCGTTGCATATTGGCACGCCAGGACGACCTACGATATGTAATAATTAGTCTAAGGTTGTGTCAGCAATTTATATTCATGCCTATGTTATTTCGTAGCTAGGTCTAGTTGTGGGCCACCTAGGTTTTATTGTGTGTTTTGGGTTTGGGCCTGTCCAAGCCCAACAGTTTTCTGGCCATCTATATAAGGAGGCCAGCAGGTTAGGGTTTAGGGAGTTCAGTTGTTTAGTTGAAAACTATCGTGTGCTCCACCGTGTATCATCCCTCCGGGGAAACGGCGCTGCCGTGTTTATCAAATATATTGCTGCGAGGGTTCTTGTGTTCATCAAGAATTATCAGGCTCAGGTTTGAGGCGTGGTGATCTTCATCACGTTGCTTGCTGGATTCGTTCCTCTTCTTCAGGTGACGTTCTTTGCGTTATTGGAAGATTTTCTATACGGGTAGACTCGCTGTGAAAGATCGGGACAAAACTCATAGGATCACCGGCGTGATCCTTATCACCTCCATTGTTGACTCTCTTGAGCTTGCTCCCTCCCTCTTCCGTCCAACGATTCTTGCATATTTTTGAGGGATTTGGTAGAGGAGATCTTGATCTACAATCTCCACCAATTCATTCCTCCTCTAAGTAAGGGGAATCCTTTGAATCAAGATCTTGGGGTCATTGGTTGACCTCCACCCTTGTTCTTCCTCTCTAACTCCTCCATAGCATTTGTTGCCTTGGTGGGATTTGAGAGAGAAGGATTTGAGCACTTCCCCTTGTGTTCTTGCTTTGCATCCTTGCATAGTGTTGAGCTCTCCATTACGATTTGTTCGAGTGAGAGACCGTGAGCTTGTTACTCTTGGAGGGTGACCTCCTAGTTGGCTTGGCGGTTGGTGCCTCGGTGACCTCTTCGTGGAAGATTGTGAAGAGGCCCGGGCTTCCCCTTCGTGGGAGTTGTGAAGTGGTTGTGGAGCTTGCCATCTCCGGAGTGGAGGAAAAGCTAACCATAAGAAGGGGTCCCTAGCTTCGTGGGGGACCCGGAGAAGAAGGTGAGCCTTCGTGGCGTTCGGGGGCCTTCGTGGTTTCCCGCATCTCTCCAACGGTGATTAGCTTACTTTATGTAAGTGAACATCGGGATACATCTTCGTCTCCGCGTGCCTCGGTTATTTCTATATCTGAGTTTATTTCCTTGTGATAGCCATCGTGCTTGAAGTACTTATATCTTGTTTATCACTTGTGAATTATATCTTGTGCTATCTTGCTTAGCTCTAGTTGTTGTTGGTGCACTTAGTTGAGCCTAGCTTATTTAGGTTTTGTGTTTGTAAAATAAACGTTAGTTTAATTCCGCATTCTTACAAGCCAAATCCATAATAGTTTTTAAAATGCCTATTCACCCCCCTCTAGGCGACATCTCGTCCTTTCAATTGGTATCAGAGCAAGGTCTCTCCTTGTTTAGGCTTCACCGCCTTGAGAGTAAAGATGTCGGCTAGTTATTTAGTGCACAATGACACAATTATTTTTGATGGCACAAATTATAACTTATGGAGAAATCGCATGCTTTGCAATCTTTGGACTTTGTGTCCAAATATAGAGTGATTTCTAGATGTAGGCTTTTCTCCTCCGATGGATCCTCAAAGTCTATCTATAGAGGATGATAAAAATTTACATCTAGAAGCTCAAGTATTTAATGAAATTTTATTGTCTGTGAGCTCCATAGTTTATGTTTGCTTGATGGGTTCAAAGTGCAAGACGTCTCATGAGATATGGACCAAGCTAGAAGAGTCATTTGGTGGGTCCATTTCTCTTGAGGTTGAAAATGAACCCAAGGAGCTCTCTTCACCTTCACATCATGAAGAGCTCCAAGTTGCTTCCACATCCGGTCATGATGATTGGTAAATTTCTTCTACCTCACCAACATGTGACTTGTCACAAGGTAATGATATGGTGAGTGAAGAAATCATATATGATGATGGTAGTCTTGTTCTTTGCACCAATGATTCTATTTCTATAAATCCTAATGGTGTAGAGAGTTTGGACCTAAACACTTCTTGCAAGAAATTCTTTACTCATTCTTGTGTTAAAGGTCCTTGCATATCTCCTAGAATTTGCTTGATTAAATTTTGTGATGATATGATTGTTTCTAGTTGTGACCATACTCAAAATGATTCTATTTCCTCTAGTTGTTGTTTTACTAACCATGTAGAGGAAATTAAAGAAAAATTGGGTCACATAATTAAACAAGAAATCAATAGAAGAACCAAGAAGGTTTATATCAAGAGAAGGCAATGCTATGAATGCCACGAGTACGGACATCTCGCAAGAGCTTGTCCTACACTTGAAAATGAAGAATGTGCTTCTATTGATGTTCCATCATCATCTACGCAAGTTCACATGTGCCTTATGGCAAGCGGTTCAAAGGTAACTGCTACTTTGAATCCCGACACATCTCCTTATGATGAGAGTGATGATGATGATGATGATGATGATAATGAAGCTTTCTTGCATGAGATGGGAATTGTGTATGCCTCTCTTCATGGTAATAATGATGCTCGTGCTAAAGTTGAACACTTAATGGAAACCTTGTTTGAACACAAGGAAACCATTAAGGAATTGAACTCCCTTGTTAATGAGGGGAAACGGAGATTCAATCTCCTCAAGCAAGAGCTATCCGAAGAGAAGCATACTAATTTTTCCCTATCTCGATATATTAAATCTTGTGAGCTTGCTAATGCTAAATCTATTAATGATGCTTGTGCTACTAACTCTACTTCTTGTGAAGCATCTATATTAAAGGAGAATGTTGAGCTAAGGGCTCAACTTGAGTTGCTAACAAGCAATTATAAGAAATTGGAGGAAATCCATGAAAAGCTCTCGGGCTCTCACGGGGATCTCCTAATCTCTTATAATGGGCTAAAGTTAGCTCATGAGGCAAGTATTTCTAAGGAAACATCTTGTGAGCCTCATTTGTACATTAGCACTACTTTGAACCAAAATGCTATATTACCATGTGGTAGTCCTAGTAATTTGTCTCGGCATAATATTGCTACATCTTGTGATGAATTACTTGCTATTCCTTGTTGCTCTAACAATGAAGCTTCTATTTCCTCTAGTACTTGTATTACTACTAACCTTGTAGAGGAAATCAAAGAGCTCAAGGCCCAAGTCACTAGTTTGGAGAAAGACTTGGAGAAGCATCATGAAGGGAAATCCACACTCGATAATATTTTGAGTGTGCAAAAATCCCCTAATGACAAGAGTGGACTTGGATTCAACTCCAATAACAAGAACAAGTCCAAGAGCAACAAGAAGAAGAAGGGCCAAGACCAAGTCAAGAATTTGGCCAAGATTGTTTGCTTCAAGTGCAAGATTGAAGGGCATCATGTGAGATCTTGCCCATTGAAGAAGAAGCACTTGAGTGAGAAGCAACAAGGGAAGCGGCCACAAGGTCAAGCTCAAGCACGACCTCAAGTTGAAGATAGGCCACTTCCCAAGAAGAAACAAGATGAAGCTTCCCAAATCAAGAAATCAACGAAGAAGAGAAAGGGAAGCACTTGTTGCTATATTTGTCATGAGAAGGGGCACTTTGCTTCTTCATGCTTAAGCGGTACCTTATCTAATCCTATAATTGTTGATGATGATTATTCTCATAGGAAAGATAAGGATGGTAATGTGTTTGCCAAGTTTGTTGGAACTCAAAGTGGTGCCAAGAAAAGGACCATTTGGGTTGCCAAGCCTATTGTGACTAACCTCTTAGGACCCAACTTGGTTGGGGACCAACAAGCTAAAACTTGATCAATAGGTATTTGTGGAGGGCATTGGAGACTTGGCTACCTCATGAAGAATTAAGGGATCTTCATTAATTTTATTTCATCAAGCTAAGTCATTGACACTATCATTTTATATCCAATGTGCCTCTTTGCGGTAACTTGTACTTAACCTCTTTATATTGTAAGTTACTTGCCCCTTTGCATGTTTTGGTTTTGTACCAAGTATGTGTTTGTATATGTTGTTCCTTATACCTACTTATCTTGTGTATTCAAGTAGGTGTTGGTTGTTTGGCACATCATATACTTGTGTGTTTGCTTTGAGCCTCTAATGCATCTTGTTGGTATCTTATTTGGCTCTTATTGAGTGATTAATGGAACATCCCATTTTGGGGGAGTGATTTGCCATGGGCACCTCACAATCCTATAAATGCGTGCACATGAGTAATACCACTTAGTATTGATATTGCAAGATTACCTAGTCTCTATGTGGTATGCCATGCTCATGAGAAATTCAAATTCTATATCTCCATTAATTATCTCTAGTTGGATTTTATTTGCCTCTTGTAGTAAAGAATTGAATATCACATTATGGGGGAGTAATATGCCTTGTGCATATCACAATCCTAGGAAATGTGAACTTTTGAGGTATTGCCACTTAGTGTTGATATTGTTAATTATCTTGTTCCTAGGTGGCATGTTTGCTCAAACAAGCCCCGCTCTCTCTTAAAAGATTTTATAGCTCATTTCTTTTGTCTTGGTTTGAGTAAGAATCCTTGGTGCGGTTTCACTCAAATATATTTATATTTATATCATAAGTAGGAAGCCGTTTGCTTCTAGTTACTCTAATCATTGCTTTGCATGATTGTTTGACTATTTTTGGAGCTACCAAGAATCCTTTTTCATGCATGGTGCTTAATTTGAATATTTAACCATATGCCTTTTATTGTGAAGTTGATCTTGAATATCTTTGCAAAACACCACCGGAAAAATAATTCTAATATGAACTTCTTGTCTTTGACAATTGGTATTCGTATATATATGCGTGGTAATTCCTCTAGATCATCTTCACCTTGGAATTTGCCTCTTATTGCCCATATTTCTTGCCAAGATTTTTTTTACTCCCGTTGTCTTATTGCCTTCTTGAGGATCTTTTTGCTTGACTTTGTCTCATCTCTTGATCCCCATCAAGTGTGTGTTGTTGTAAGACAAACCTTTTCTTTTTGGTACTTGTGCCATTGTGAAAAGTGTAGAGGGTTTGGTTTATTTGTTGGAACCTTGCTCTTTTGGGAGTTAGTTATCTCATTCCTTCTTCTATGATTTATTCGCTTGAATGAGATAAATCTTTGAGCATGTGTTTTTTTATTTTATTTGTTTCTTGCTCAATGAGTTGTTAGGTTCATTTGTTGAATTTTGTTGAATAAATCATTTGTTGATTTGTTCCTTTGATATCATTTGGACAACAAATGTGTTTTGCCACACCTTTTATACCTACTTGTACTCTTGGTATTTTTGTCTAAATTGTATCTTCTTTAGATCTTGAAAGATAGGTGCATGCATATTCTCTTTATGCTTAATTTTGTATCTTAGTAGCTTTCTTTGATCCAATATATATGTTATACTCCATCAAATCCTAAATGGCTAAGATGTGCATGAAATTCAAATTTTATCTCTAACTATGCACATATTTATATGGAGTCTATCATATGTATTGTGGTTAGTCTAACCACTTTGGACCCAATAAGTTTGGGGACCAAGATGTACTTGAATGTGTCTTAGGTACATTGGAGATGCAATGGATGCTTGTCTCGTTTATAAGGAAGGTGTTATCACCATATGATTATTGGAGCCAAGCTAGGATGATCGGTGAACTTTTATCTACTACATCACACCATTGCTATCTCGGTAACAAGTATAAAATTCATGCATACTTTTCTAGCATCCCAACTCTTGTAGGTTGGTTCTTGGCATGATAATATTTATTTGCAAATGTTGCGGTTCTTGCAAAGGTCTTATAAAGAAATATCTTTATTTCATATGTGAGCAAGTTGAGATGATTGCATATGATGGGAAGTATATAAAATCATGTTTATGATTCACCAATCCCAAATATGCATTTTTAGCAATTTATTGCATATTATTTCCTCAACGCTCTCTCATGTGCAATATAGATAATGTTGCAAGTTGTACCCTTCTTTATTATGCTTGTTGCCTTTCAAAGCATCCCGACTATATTTTGATCCCTTATTGCTAGTTGTGATGGCTTTGATGATTTTGCGTGGGGAGTTTATTAATATACCATAATGGAAAATGGAGCCTTGAGCTATATATGCTTTCTAGCAAAGCTATTTGGTATATTCTATGACTCTCTCTTGGATATCATGTCTTCCTTAATTTCAACTAACCTCTTGTGTATACATGTTCCTTTGTGGATTGTTCATCATGATTTTTTGTCCACTTAGAAATATATATGCATAAGAGTGTTAATTTCTTCCCTTGATATCCTCGTTCTTTGCCGACCATCTTTCTTATCCATTTTGTTCTTGATGGTGTTGGTAAGAACTTGATTTATGAGTGCTTGTTTATTCTTTTTTGCTTCTTCTCGCACTCATATCTCATGAATCGTTTTTGGACAAAAGCTCAATTTGATAAGCGTATCGACTCTTTTGTTTATCTCGTGCTTATGGTTGTTTTTTTAAATGATATATAGGGAGTGAGGATTCCATGTTTGTGCATATTGTATTCAAATGCAAAAAAAAACAAATTTGTGCACGAACCTTGGGGAGCTTCCTTATTTCATTTAAAGCACTTTTTGGCTCTTATCATCATATCTTCTTGTGTCCAATTGGTTCTTTGGATCTCTTGATTGCTTGCTTGCTTCATTAGTTGAAGCTTCCTTCACCATGTCATCTTTTTGCAATCTTTGATCCTCAATATGGTTTGACTTCCTTCAAATATTGTTAATTGGATAAGTGCATATGATTTTACTCATTTTATGAGAAATGCACATCTTGGGGAGGAACTCATACTATATTGTCCTTCTAAATTCCTTCATCCATTTTGGCAATCGTTGCCAATGGGGGAGAAGTTTAGAGGGTTTAAGGAAAATGGTTTTTATACTTAAGTTTGGTTTGTGCTTAAGTGTTTGCCTTTCATGCATCTCTTCTTTGTTAGATGTTTTGCATGGTTGAATATATAGTGTAAACTCCATCAAAGGTTTACCTTGACAATATATGCAATGAAATTCAAGTTCATCACACGTGCATATATTGTGGGGGAGTTTTCTCTATATATTTTGGTTGTACTCACATCAACCATATTCGTTGTAGTTTATGTGAGTACGATTGAGTTTGATATGCGGTAGTAGCTTCGTGTTACTTGACCATATCAAATACAACCTCTTGTATGCAATTTATTCCCGGATAAGTTGCATATTAGTTCCTATTATTCATTATATAAACCCTCTTGTTGAGATTGTCATCAATTACCAAAATGGGGGAGATTGTAAGGGTAAATTGCCCCTAAGTGTGTTTTTGGTAATTAATGACAATCCTTATGGACTATTGTTTTCATTGAGATTTTTATGAAGGAATTGTTCATAGGAATTGCTTGAAGTCCATGTGTTAGATTCAAGGCTTGGATGCCATGAAGATAAAGATATATCTTAAGTATTGGCATCAAGATCATTGAATAGATGAGATGAATCTAATATGATCAAGAAGAAGAAATAAAGATGTAGTTCTTGTGTAGAACTCAAGTAATCCATGCTCTAGCTTATGTGCTAAGCCAAGGAGTCTCAAGATCTTGAGAGTTTGGTTACATGAGAAGAATTCAAGATATGGCTCTATGTCGAGGTCATGATGGTCTCATGAGTTGAGATATGATTGACTAATACCTAGAGCATGCAATCAAATGAAGAATTCTTTATGTGGCTCAAGATATTGTGATAGAGCATGAGAAGATTCAAGGTTGACCAAGGCAAAGATCAAAGATTGGATTCTAGTTTGGTGAACACATGAAGCATAAGGAATGTGCCACATGGGACCAATCGGTCTTGTGGTATGGTATGGTTTTTCAATTATGCTTTGTGAACTAACCCATTACATATGTGTGTTTGTGTTGTCTATGTGGGTTAGGTATTGTGTCATGGATATGCATCACTAGTGAGATTTCATAAAGACCATGAAAGGATGACATCAAGTGGTGGTTGTCATCAAGGTTGCGAAGTGCAAGTTTCAAGATAAGCATCTCGAGAAGATCATATGCTTGAAGCTTGTCATCCATTTGATGATAATGGAATTGTGAAGACATGCCTTAGTGAAGGTATCTCATAGTGGTGTATGTGGGAGCATATTGGAAGTCTTCACGAAGCAACAATGATCAAGTGAAGCATTCCGGCTTGACGGAAGCATGAAGCATCATCATCAAGATCAAGCGGGGTGCGCAAGGCAAAGGTTTGTCCTTGCTAGGTTTTCCTTTTACCGGTCTCAAGGTGTTTGTTGAGAGACCGGGTTATAGGATAGATAGCCGCACTATCAAGAGGGGCCTTCGGTTGGGTAACTTGATCACATCGTCTTAGGGAGCTCAATCCTTTGCATACTTTGCATCTTCCTAGTTTGTTGCTTCTTGGTGTTTTTCTATGTGAGGTTCTTGATCTTGTTGTTAGCTTTCCAACAAGTCCAAGTTCATTGAAAACGGATTTCATATGCATCTCTTATTGCGTTTTTGGGTTTGGAGGTTTTACCGGTTCTTTCCTATGGGAGGTTCTCACCTCTCCTTATTTGATTTTTTACCTCTTACTAATTCTTGGGCTTTATGTGGTTCATTGGATAGATATTTTTCTTAGCTTTTCAAAAAGTCCAAGTTTGCTAAAATCGGAGTCCGGATGTGAAAGTTATCGCATTTTCCGTGAGGCTATTTTCTGCCGGTTCCGAGCTCGGTTTGAACCGGAAATTCAACCGGAAATCAACCGAAAAGTTGCAGAACTGTTTTCTTGCATTTTCAGATTTAGGTCCGGTTGGACCGAGTTTTGGACCGGAAATCACCCGAACAAGTGGGAAATGACCCCAACGGCCATATTTGGCTTTCTATATAAAAGGGGCTTCTTCCCCAATGGTTTTCTAGGGTTCCTAGTGTGTTCTTGAGCATTTCTCTCACCTCCATTGTTGACTCTCTTGAGCTTGCTCCCTCCCTCTTCCCTCCAACGATTCTTGCATATTTTTGAGGGATTTGGTAGAGGAGATCTTGATCTACAATCTCCACCAATTCATTCCTCCTCTAAGTGAGGGGAATCATTTGAATCAAGATCTTGGGGTCATTGGTTGACCTCCACCCTTGTTCTTCCTCTCTAACTCCTCCATAGCATTTGTTGCCTTGGTGGGATTTGAGAGAAAAGGATTTGAGCACTTCCCCTTGTGTTCTTGCTTTGCATCCTTGCATAGTGTTGAGCTCTCCATTACGATTTGTTCGAGTGAGAGACCGTGAGCTTGTTACTCTTGGAGGGTGACCTCCTAGTTGGCTTGGCGATTGGTGCCTCGGTGACCTCTTCGTGGAAGATTGTGAAGAGGCACGGGCTTCCCCTTCGTGGGAGTTGTGAAGTGGTTGTGGAGCTTGCCATCTCCGGAGTGGAGGAAAAGCTAACCATAAGAAGGCGTCCCTAGCTTCGTGGAGGACTCGGAGAAGAAGGTGAGCCTTCGTGGCGTTCGGGAGCCTTCGTGGTTTCCCGCATCTCTCCAACGGCGATTAGCTTACTTTATGTAAGTGAACATCGGGATACATCTTCGTCTCCGCGTGCCTCGGTTATTTCTATATCCGAGTTTATTTCCTTGTGATAGCCATCGTGCTTGAAGTACTTATATCTTGTTTATCACTTGTGAATTATATCTTGTGCTATCTTGCTTAGCTCTAGTTGTTGTTGGTGCACTTAGTTGAGCCTAGCTTATTTAGGTTTTGTGTTTGTAAAATAAACGTTAGTTTAATTCCGCATTCTTACAAGCCAAATCCATAATAGTTTTTAAAACGCCTATTCACCCCCCCCCCCTAGGCGACATCTCGTCCTTTCAGAGGCTCAACCTACTTTGTGGAATTAAATATCGTCATCAATAATATCAGATCATGAGTAGTTCCTATTATAATATCTCTATTGAGAATTTAGGAAGAATTATGCTATATGACTAAGTTTCTATGAAATTAAACATAAAAAATCACATCTCTACTGCTTGTGTATAGGGGGCTCTTTTTTTGGTCTTGCACCGGGCCCCTAACATGCCAAGGCCGGCCCTGATTGTGAAAGGCCTCATGGCAATTTTTTCACTTTCAATGCACACATCTAAGCATAGAATCCTCTAGCTTTGTTAATTGCTAGAATCTTCTAGGTTTCCGCGCCATTTGGTGCATGCAAGTACTCGTCACCAGATATTGTAATGATTGCCTTCACAAAGGGGCACAAACTCGTGAGGATGGTGCTCTCTTGGCAATCACCACGTGATTATCACTCAAGTCACTAGAGATACCGTACACAAGAACCCTTGATGATGTTGTGAGATTCTGGTTATTTAGACAAGAAGTATAATATCATTCCTCTTCTACTTGAAGTATGTGTCAAGAGCCTCACGACAGCGGCAATGTGCATGAACAAAATGGGGGATGTCATAATCATAAACCGACGCCTGAAGTAGTTGGGTGGATGTACTGAACTACTGAAGTAAGGTTGAAGTAGTCGTTAATTCGCAAAAAAAAGTAGTTGTTCATGACCTTGAAATGAGCGACGACCCAGAACCATGCCACTATTCTTCTCGTTGGCCCTCGAACAACAACACAACCACATTCTCATCTTCATTCCACTCCACATCTGATGAGGAGTCGTCAAAAAATTCTTGCCAAGTCAAACTCATCTATCCAAAGTACATAGAAAAGTAATGCCAGCACAATCCGGTTTATCACAAATAACAAAAAGATAAAAAATAGCAACATAATTTATCTTCCATCGAACACCTTACAACAGGCTTGTCAGCGATGAGCGTCATGACTCTATAGTGAGAGAGGGGTGTCACCGAAGCGAGGAGGTCAATGTTGACCTTAGGACGCGTCTCGGTGGCAAAGGGCATCAGAGACCGGCTTCCTCTATGCTACCACGGGTAGAGCTCACACACAATGAAACGAGCAGCTGCCATGCGTCATGGAAGATAGAGGAGGCGGGATGAGGCGGAATGAGCCAAATGAAGGCGGTGGCAACAATGACGCGACATGCATGAGACTTGCGCCGACGGGGTTCAACATAGAGGAGGTGCGCAGTGAGCATGCAGGAAGGCGATTGTCGTGTGGGATGGCGGTGGGCTGCCAAAGAGTGGTCAACGAACGACGGCAGGGGTGCAAGGCCGTGGCAGGATGGCGGCGTCGGAAAATTCAGGAAACAGTTTATGGTTAGGCACGTTTGATATGGCTTTGGGATTCTTTTTTTGTGTGGGTGGGTGAGGGAGGGGAGGGTAGGGACGCTGTCCTTGGATCCTCCCAGAAATAAATAGGAATAGGGGTCTGTTTAGGAACTCTGCCGGAGTCTGTTTCTCGTTATTTTCATAGTGTGACGTTTTCAGGGTGCTGAGTATAATGGAGATGAAGTGCAGTTATGGTATTGTTTGGGAATTAATTTCAGAAGGTCAATCAATGCATAAAGTGGATTTGTCCCAGCTAAAAATATATCTAGATACACACGTATCTAGACAAAGCTGAGACAACTAATTTGGGACAGACTACATCATTTTTATTTTGCGCATAGTAGACAGTCAGTTGGACTTGAGCGAATTCTTATTTATCTGAGTGCAATATGCTTCAAACCTTCTGAGGTCCAACTGACCGAACTACAAACATTACAGTAAAATCCAACAACGAATCCTAAATTTGCTCAATAAGGTTGATAACAAGTGTAAACATAATTGCCAGTTCGTTTGTAAATTTCTTGGTTTGTGTGCATCAGGTCTTCTATATTCAACATATCACTCTGGGTGTCAAGTTCGTTGCTTGAATTAAAAGCATAAACATAAAAAAGAAAATGTCAGCAAAAATTCAGATACTATGTTAACTCGCTGGAATACGGGAAAACGCACAAGAATGCTTGATTTCACTTGCTTCCGCTGACTGGGAGATAAACGCCTTCTGCTGTCGACCAAATATTCTCAGCTCGCTTGTCTCGGACACCACAGACCTGCAAAAATAATGTTTTAATTCAGGAACAGAGAACTTAAACTAAATGAACACCTCAAACAAAACACCTACAGAATATTTTGCACATGGCAGCAAAGACTCCATAACATGCATTATTTATTTATTTGCATGTCAAATAACAGATAAGATAGAAAATCAAGATTGCATTAACTGAAAGCTCATGTCTATGAACACCAGACCTATATGGCCGTTGGTGTTTGTTTGTTCTGGCTTTATTTCTTTTCTTATGTTGGCCCACAGGATTCCTGGTGGCAACCAAATAGGAAAACTGTGGCTCGAATTTTGTATAATCAATATTTAATTCAGCTATAATTGATCTGGAGTTCAGAAATCATATTTAATTATAAGAGCCATACGAGCTGTAAGGTCATTGTTTTGAGAGCAATACTTGTATACTAATTCGGATTAGCCAATTTCTGGCAACTAGCTTGTGAAATAATGGTAAATATTGTTTCATTCTGCAAATATAATTTTCCTTGATGTTCGACCAAGTGCTGCAACCACATTTAGAGTTCTTGAACAACAATTTATGTTGACAGGAGAACATTCTCTCTCAGAGCATAATACTATGATTCAAATCTTCATAACATAAACAACTGGAGTTTCTGAAAATGCATTTTCAAAGCACATTGACATAAAAGGTTAATATATGCCCCAACAAGGTCCAGCCTGCTATGTTGTTAACTCGTTATATGGAACAATGAAAAAACCGTTGTTGCACAAGTAATAGAGTTGTAGCTATTATGGAACTCACCTCTTGCTGCCCACCACCAAGCCTGTTGTACTTCTTGTTGTGACTGTGCAGATAGCCTCCAGTATCAACATGTCGCAGTCTTACTTTCTGATCCCGCTTCCATACCTTATCCTTCCCCTCCATTTCTAGCCTGTAGAATACAAGAAAGGAAGCCATTTAGCTAGATTAAAATTAGGCGGCCGAATAGTTAGCATGCATCCCATGATGTGAAGTATGCATACCTCCAATAGTCACCCGTATCTGATTGTTCATCCCCACCAAAACAGCTAACCTGTAGAAGTTCACATGCAAGCTTTAGGGGCACATAATTTTTAATTCAAGAAAAAATCAAAAAGAAAAGGAGAATCACGGCAAAATGTTTTTTCCTGTCACAAAGCATTTTCAACTTGAATTCCACACAAGTTTATTCAAAGTACCAAATATGGTTAATTGATAACATGCATCCGCTTCACACTACAAAAGTCAAAGTATTTTCGGAACATCCTTAAACTATATAATGCCCATAATCTGGTTCTGGGCTAAATATTGAGATTCAGGAGTTCCCAAGTTTTGGCACAACAAACAATGCTGCTAAAGGAAAAAAAAAATAGTACCAGCACTTTTGGCTTGGCAGCTGCCAGTATTTCTAGACTTTGTTGCCCAGCTGATTTGGGAACAGGAGCAGTTTACTGTGAGCATGACAAGATGTGCCATTTTTTCTCCTTCCACGGATACCTCGACATGAGAAAAGTTACAAAAAAAGCTCCCTATATAATGCAGGATATAAGTTTATCAACACGAATTTGCTACCACCGGTGGTAGCTATGCACCCTTAAACATCCGTTGGATCAGCCCTATTGGACAATATAGACCGCATCCGGACTTAACCGCGGAAAGCCACTATGACGCCGTTGCTTCTTTGACCGAAGCCCACCTCCCACCGGCAGCATCTCGTTCCCCACTACGAAATCTCCTCCCCCACCCTGAAGCGCGCCGCTCCCGTTTGCTGGCACCGCGCCGCACCACATGCGCCGGCCAACCTTCGTCCTTGACTAGGAGGAGGCGCCAGTGGAACCGCCTGCGACAACATCCTGGAAACAGGCCTACCCCAGCCACCGCTACAGTACCACATCGTCGGCCTCACCTAGCCCGGCGACGGGAACGGTGAGGAGCATGGACTCATGCCGGCGCAGCAACACGGGGAAGGAGGGCGTGCGCTCGGCGGCCTTGGCCCACTCCTGCACGGCGAGGCGGCCCTGCAACCTCCTACACGAGCGCCGTTTCCCGCAGCCACGATTTGGGCGGCCGGCAGGAGGGCCATGTGACACCGGCGGTCAATGGGCAGAGGCTGCAGCTGCAGGTCGGGGCAACTCATCATCGTCTATGACAGAGACCTGGCCCGGGGCGATCTCAGCCACGAACCTGTCCATGGCGGGGAATAGTCCCTGGTCGAAGTCTACCAGTACCGCGTGCTGGCATGGACCACGGAGGCAGAAGTCGGGCAGCGGCGAGGCAACAGAGGTAGAAAGTCCTGGAGGATTCCAGGCCACGGGCGGTGGCGTCCATCCCCATCCAGCGCCGCGCCGTACTTCACCCCGCATGCGTGGACTCCGGCGCTGGCCGCCTTCCTGAACCATGGAGTAGGACGAGGAGCTCTCCACCCGTTGGCCTCAGATCTCGCCGGCCGCAGCAGCGCCTCCCCGCCCTTATCCCCCCCGTTCTGTGTTGTTTTCTGTAGCGGGCGAGCGGCCGGCTCGATGGGAAATCAAGGGAAGCCGAGGCCCAGCCATCTCCTAGCGCGCCACCGACGGCCTCCTCCGCGCGATGATGTCCATCCTCGTCCATGGGGCGACGACGATGCTGGATTCAGGGGCGGAGCGTAGCGATGGTTTTGTGCGAGGTGGCCTTGTCCGATTGGGAAGGGCAGGAGCTACGGGCGGCCCGTCATCCGCCGGGGAGGAGGCAGGGTGGGGGATTTGGCCGGGCGGCGCGGCCCCGTCGGGCGTGGGGAGGGTGTCCTTTTTCTACCTGTGGGTGTCGGTGGGCAGAGAAGAGACGATTCGGGGTTGGTTTTACACACCTAACAGAATTCTAACGTCGCTAGCATGGGTAGCTACCACCGGTGGTAGCAGCCTATTTTGCATAAGTTTATATTTGAGAATGTTGTGGCACAATTTGCGCCCTAAGGCCTAGCCAGCAAATTACAAAGTTGTCCTCCTCCCTCGCATTGCACTCCTACACCCTGGTCTACCTATATGCTCATTGCCAGATAAACGAGGTTGAAGGAGTCTGGCCCCAAGACTTCCTACAGAATGTTCGGTAGGAAGTCCGCCGTGTGTCTTCCGATCTTAAAAGCTTCACTCTCGATCACAGATAAGATGGCCACTGGGCATCACATAATGCACTAATATTCATTCATAGAATATATTCTTTGAAGTAAAATAGCTTTTCAGGTTTCAGGTTTTTCAACACATCAAAATTAACCGTTAGTAGGCATCCAACTAACCTCTAGGTTACCAGATAATGGTGAAGCATGCAAGTGGCTATGTAACCATCTCCTTGTCCTCATGTGTTGCAACCTGATGATACTCCCAGTTTCGATGGCATCACCTTGCTTAGCTGATGAATCGAGAGTAGGTCTCACAATCTGCAGGAGTACGAAGTAAGTTAAACGAGATCTTGAATGGCATCAGAACCCTGCCTACTTCTGTGTGGAGCATCAGACTACTTCAAAGGCAAATCATATTTGTATCACACTTAAACTTCCTATTCTTTACCTTTCAAAAAAAAACCTTCCTATTCTTTAGACAGAAAATATCATTAGGTTGGGGCTCGGAGGTTAAGAATAGAAAACTAACAATATGTCAGTGTCGATGTTACATTTTCAGTTCCATCATGGTACTGGTGTGATGCTCCATCCATCTTTCTAACAAGTCACATCAATATAGCTAAATAATTATCCAACGAATATAAGTGGGGAATTTCTACAGTTTGAAAAATTTAAGCGGCATTACTTGTTGTATTTTCCATCATTTGATCAACTGATGCCTAATGCTTTGTTTTTTTCCACCAAGACTTTACACTCTTAGCCATTCTAGATACGATCTCTTCTATAATCACAGGCATCTCTGCACTCTATTTCAAATAACGTGGGAAAACCATTTGCATTCTGAACAAACAAAGGACGGCCAAATCCAATTCAATCCGACGCTGGCTTGTGAAATCCTGACGAAGGTCAATTCATCAAACATTCCTATGTCACGAATTAGGAACATAACATGGCGGCAAGGCAATTACACGCTAGATTAGATCAGAGCAGTTCCACGAAATGCGACCATAAGAACGGGATGGAGACGCACCCAGTAGCTATTGGAATCGTCGGTTTGGGGAAAGCCGGTGACGGACTGCTGGCCGCTGCCGGAGCCGTAGGCCACGTCGTGCGAGTGCAGCCTCACCTTCGTCTTGTCGTGCATCAGCTTCAGCGTGGTCCCGTACGTCACCTGCAACGCCACGCAGATCCAGATCAGACCCAGCCCCTCGCGGAAATCCAACGTTCGTTTTCGTAGATCTTAAAGATCTGGGAAGCTGACCTCGAGCCCCTCTTCGGTTACGGGGGCGGCGGCCGCGCCGCTGTCGACCCGGGAGCTGGCGCCGATGAGGAGCGCCACGGCGAGCGCGAGCACGGACGCGGCCATCGCGACGACGGCCGTGGTGCGACGGGACCTCGGAGGCGGCGGCGGCGGTGACGGCGAGGAGCCTTTCCCCTTGGCAGCGGCGGCAGCGCCCGGCGGTGCCGTGGCCGCGTCTGGTGAGCGCGAGGCGCGCGGGGCCTTCTGGCCTTTTCCCTCGGCGATCGGCGATGGGAGGAAGGAGGGCGGTCTCGCGCGGGCGTGCTCGTGTTTGCTCGCGGCCGTTGGGATTTCACGAGCTCGGGAAGGTTTGCTTGCCGGGGGAGGTCGTTGCTTCCGTGGAGACTGGGGGAGTCGGGACCCACCTGCCTTCCACGTCTGGAGAGCGAACCACGGAGCGACACGTGTTATGGATACGTCACTGGACGCCGTTCAGACCGTAGGTGGCATGATGTGCGGCACCGATCGAACATAAGGAAGGACGCTAAGTTATTCTTCTCTACTTCACTCCCGTATTGACCATGAGCTTCGTCTCTAGCTCCATCTCTACCATGTTCCACATGACAATATGTTTGTTTTTTTGAACGGAAAAGGGGTCTCGAAGGACCCTGAAGCTGCTTCATTCCAAAACCTATCAGTTATACTTTTATAAAGAGGCTCCCCAAAGAGATAAAATTACATGCTAGCCCTACAAAAGTGCAGAAAGGACCCTAAATCTAGTATAGAACACAATCCGGTCCAGGAGCTCAATCTCCAGATTCCGACGAGGTCGCCGTCCAAAGCCACCGCACCATCGGCGGCAGCGAAGCGAGCACGGCGGGAGAAGCAGAAGGAGTGGTGCCCTACACCTTTGATTCCGGTCGGGACGACCGAGCAGGCCGCCGTAGCCGCCGGAGAGAAGCTCCCGAACAGCTCCCTAGTAGATGAAGGAGACGCCTCCACCAACACCATGAAGGAGCCGCCGTAGCCGCGGGGAGAAGCGCTGCAGCTATCCACAGGAGAGGACCGCGCCCCAGCGACATAGGAGATCGCACCGCGACCCGCCACACTCCCTTGCCGCCACGGCCGACCGAGAGAGGCAGGACAACGAAACCACCGCACCATCGTAACCCTCCTCCTTGCCGCCACGGTCGGCCAGGAGGGAAACAGCAGAGCAGCATCCCTACAGCTCTAGGAACACATCAACGAACCACGACTTATTTGGTGGTGTTAGCCATCAGCGGCGAGGCAAGCTTCCACCGGAGAAGCTTGGCAACAGCGGCAGGCGGCCCTAAGATCTGGAGTTGGCCGAACAGCTCCCAGATCTCCATCGGAGACGGCATAACGCCCACTACTGCACTAGGCAAGCACCTACACCTAAAACTACGACCGCCGGCACCGCAACACCGCCGCTCTCGACTGGCATCGCCGGCGAGAACGGCGGCGGTTTGGGCCGGCACACTCGGGAGCTCTTCCGGTTACTGTAGCAAAGAGAGAGAAAGGAAGGGGGAATGAGCGGACCGCATGACAATATGTTAATGTTAAGTAACCAAGCAATACCTTAAGGCTTGCACATTGCTATACATTTTGTTCTTAACTAATTATTCATATTATTCATTGAAAGATGACCTCATCAATTGGAAAATTCACAATAACTCAGCTAATACTAACAATTTCTTCCAAATTAAGTGAAGTTTTATCCAGATATTTATCTAGACACATTTAAGTGTGTGGATATATTTGTATCTACACACTTAAATGTGTCTATGGCCGTAGGCGGAGTCGACGCCAGAGAAATTGAGTAGTAGTCGGGTCTACTAACGCCGTTACATGAATATATGGTGGGAAATACTCTATAGGCAGATCCAGCTGTTGTACTATATATGTGCATAGCTATCACCCTGGGTAGCAAGTTATTTCCCATGTCCGTATATAGACAAAGTTGTGCCAATTCATTTGGAATAGAGGAAGTATTAGATTTACATGCCTCTTGTTGCATGTCTCGGTCATCCAACAAACAATTACGCTATCCCATGGATACATTGCACCATCTTTTGGATGGCAAACTAAACTACCTTCCGAGCATTTGCTATCTTGCCTAGCACTCTACGAACCGTAATTAACCGCAAGTGCATACGAACCTTAATTAGATATAAGGTTGTAGCTGAACCAGATTAAAAACAGAACCCTAGACACAAATGCGATAAGCCAATGACTTGAACAAAGAAACTAGTGAGAGCAGAATTGAAAACAAGCTGGGTCAATGGTAACACGAGACAACAACAAACAACACTTGAGTAGACCAAGGTGCCGACGATGTTGAAACCATTTGAACCAACAAGGCATCGCCGCCCTACCTTGAATCATTGTCACCGAAGGGACCCCTATCCCTAGCTAGTTGACAAGAAAAGATGTAATCAGTGGGCTAGAGCTCACGCTAGAACTCGAGCCGGCGCACAAAGCCATGTTGCACCCCCGCTGAGATGAGCACAACACCCCGAGAGCATACTTCGTCCCCAACAAATGCCACTGCTACTGCCACCATACTACCACCGAAAGACAAGCATGTTGTCGGTTTCGATGAAGAGCTTGCAGAAGAGGGTGTGTCGGTTGTCGGCCTGCTCCTCCTCTATCGCTGGTCGTGACGGTATTCTCTGATGTGTCGATGGTAGTGGAACTATCAACGATGAAAGGAGAGGGGAGAGGGAGAGTGTGAACATGCGAGTGAGAGGGGAGAGTGAACGGTGAAGAGTTTATGGTGCAATTCCTCGAACATCTCGTCTCTCCTACCATGGACACGTTGTGCTCGTCTGGGCATGTTCCCCCGGGGTGAATTTAGATGCTGTGATCTTTGAGGCCTCGGGCAGTAAGGGAGCAGGAGTCGTAATCCACGAGCATGCTGGAGCCTACTTGGCGGCATGCCGGCACCAGCTACAGGGCATCGCACCTTCAGAAAAAAGCAGAAGCTTTAGCGCTTTGCCGAGCAGTTCGTGTTACCTAATTAATCTAGATTGGTCTGAACCTGTCACGTTTACTTGTTCTGAAGCTGTAATAAGTCCGGCATAGACCTAGTCGTTGCTTAGGATTCTGTAGTTTCAGTCTAGCTAGAAACGTGCTGAGACTTGGTTACGATCACGTCTGTGGGATGGCGCCAAAGAAACGGATCATGGGCAAGGTTCTCCAAAAAATCTGTTTGGCACCCGGGCACCATGCAGCCCTTCTTTTGAACTTTTTTGAAATCGGTATTTTAAAGTTTCAAAAAATTCTAAAACAAATATATGGATGTAGCCAACTACGTACACTATAAGCGTGCAAATTTTTACTGTGTAATACCATGTATTTTAGGCTCAGCAAAAAAGACAAATTTGACAAAATTTGGAACATGTTCCTAGATCTGAAAATTTGTTTCCAGATCTGAAATTTTGTTATTTTTGCTGAGAGCAAAATACAAAGCATTTCGTAATACAATTTCACACATAGGTAGAACAAATCATAGGCTACACTCTGGTATTTGTTTTGAATTTTTTCAAAGTTCAAAATTTGAATTTTTTAAAGTTTGAAAAAACGAGCTCCATGGAGCTCGTCCCCCAAATCGACGCACTCAAGGTTCTCGCACTAGTTTGTTTCCCTTCTGAATAAAGGGCAAAACTAGAAAAGATGCAGAAGTTGAGCGCGTCGAAAAAACACTCTGTCTCTCTATTTTCTGTTCTTCAGATTCAGAGTAGTGTGTTTCGGTAGCATCTCTAATCCATTCGAGTCGAGAAACCACCGTGACCGCGTTGGCATTGTCTTTCACGTCGGCGACTTTTGTCCATGTGAAGCGTCACTCGAACTAAGCAGCACATCTTTTAACTAAATTTTTCCTCCAATCCATAATACTCTTCGCTAATACAGATGTATCTAGACATATTTTAGTGATAGATACATCCATATTAGCGAAAAGTAATATGGGTTGGAGGGAGTAATAATTTTGTCCCTAACGAGGTTTTCATTCTATTTCGGATTGCATTTTGGAAACTCTGTGTATTAATATTATTTAATCAATAAAATGTTGTTTTCTAAAAAAAACAATCCGTACAAACAACTAGTCTTTTGAATTTTAGCCCGCCAGGGCCTGCACGAATATTTTGTGGCCAACCAAACTCATCCTAGAGGAATCGATTGTCATAAGTCGAGGGTTACATTTGTCCTAACTAGCAAACGATTTTTAGTGTTACGTATTAGAGAAATAACGGCCGCCTCTCAAGAAACCCTAGCCGCCAGAACTCCGTCTCCTCCGTCGGCCTTGCCAGCATCGGGAGGGTGGGAAACCTGGCTAGAATTTTCCAATAAAAAAGTAATTTCGCAACAGTTTAGTGTCAGTTTGATTGTCTTTTTTTCTTGGTCTTCGTGTCGATGAAGGAGACAATTTCTTCAATAAGTGTTCTTTGGTCTTTCGTTCGACGACGTGAGTTCTTTCTCGACGTCAGTGGTGGTGTTGGAAGATCCAATTTCTTTAGATATGGTATTTTAGATCTTGCTTTGCCGGATTAATCTTGGATGATTCTCGTTGGTTGTCGTGAGGAGGTTTTTCCTTGCAATATCTATCTCGGCTGCAACGTCCTCACAATGGTGATTCGTACTCTCGGCTCGCTAGCGACGTCGACCAGGCTGTCTGGTTCATCTTCCCTGAGATATTGGTGGTGGTACTCTTGCCGATGTTAGATGACTACTCTAATACTGCGCGTGTGTATGTAGTCTTGGTACTGCGGTTGAAATTAAAATTATAGGAGAACCCTCGTTGGTATTTACAGGTTTACGGTTTGGTACTCATATATTATTTATGCGTCTGCCTTCGGAAAAGTACAAGATTGCATCATGGAAGAAGAATAATTTTGAAGACCTCGATGATTTGCTAGTTTTTTTTAGACTTTGGTTTGTAGTTGCTGAAAACAGCTTATATATTTTTACTATATACTATTTACTACTATAAATATATATGGTATTGATGGCCAAAAAAAATCCAGAATTACATTCGGTTCATCGTTCCTCGCCAATGATTTCATATACGGCCGAGCAAGCGACGACCGTTTTGCTTTCCGATGGATAGCTGATAAAGGCCTAGCTTCCCGCGCGTGCAGGGCAAAAATAAAAGGGTGTCATTTTGCTAGAAATTTAAATTAAAGGCTGAGCTACACGTAGCATATTATTTAAAATATTTGTGAATTATATTTTAAAATTTAAAAAATCTAAGAACTAATCTTAGACGTAGCCACCGATGTATTCTATATACATGTAAAATCGAACTACTTTGTATTCTATACTACACAAAATTATAAATTTTGGTTTTAACTGAGAATTAGCTTAGGATTCAGTAAAATCTTCTACCATAGATCAATGCGTCAATATTCGTGCAACCTTATCCTCATCTCCACCTCTTCTTCTTGGCGAGGGTGCGACCCGGAGCCACCGACGGCGTGACTAGCCGCGACGCCCGCGACGGAGGCGGTGGAGGGGGCAAAGAAACTTAGGGTTGGGGTGGGGGTGCGGTGATTCAGGATACCACTGTATGTGTAGTATGCAAGTCGTTGATATAACACCAATGAAACACCGTCTCATTAGTATTACATCCCTCAGAGTGGTACAACAGAAACATCACAGGTCTAAGGTTTGACTATAGAATTACAATTTTTATCATACAGAAGATCTTCAGAACCTCCTCAACAGGTAGAGGTATAGTTCTAGCGACTATAAACGAGAAGGAATACATTGGAGACTAAACTGAAGATACAACTAATGCAGTTAGATTACTACTCAAACTATAGAATTAACCTATCTACTTAGGTTCTAGGATTAGAGATTTGGTTCCCCGTTATTCCTATTCTATTTTTCCACCAAGCTTGGTATAGCTGTCGACTCCATTGATAATCTTGACATTGGTAGAAGCCATCTTCTTCTTCTTTAGTGTCTTGAGGTTGCCTCCAATCTAAGCAAGGGTTAAGAGGGAGTGGGGTGAGTAACGAGCGTTATCCAACAAGTTCATATAGGGAATAAAGTGTTTTCATGCACTATCTACAGCCATAGACCCAAGAGTCATTTGGCAATGCAAGTTTTCGTAAACATTTCTTAAAGAGGTTGCTTTTATTCTGAAGAACTATGTCCGTCAGTGACGAGGGTTAAACTTGACAAATGTCCTAGATGAGGGACTTAGGATCGGGGAGACAGGGCGTCAGATGAACTCGAAGGTAAACTCAATCAAACAAGGTGGCTATGAAAGTAAACGTGGGTGTAGAACCTGGCTTGCTTTCAATCTGTCCCACACCGTCCTCTCCTGGCCCCTTTATATAGGTGGCCAGGTCTCAAGGATCGGGTGGGATCCGATACAGATTACAATATCGATATACGATATGAACTCGTATTTCGACTAGTATTATAATTGGGCCTATCGTAACGGGCCTCAGGGATACTCAACAACGGGCTCTATTATCTATACCCTTGTCAGTCAGCCTTCACAGGTTTACTAGAACTTTGTGGAGTTCCTTTCCTGTCACGTTCACAGTTTCTTCCCGGAACAAGAAGTCACAAGCCACAATTTCATAACTCTGCAGAGGTGCGTTGCTTTACCCATGAGAGACCTTAGCCTTGTTGCACAACCAAGTGGCCTACATGTCCATACTTCACTTGTATGGGGCCCGGTCTAAGATCGAAGCCAATCACTGCCCTTCTCCGCGACCCCGCATGCCCACCCTTTTGCTTCGCTCAGGACACGATAAGCCCCGAATTACGGCACAGCCCACGGCGAGCCCCGAATTACCTCTTGAACCCGACAATCCATCATAGACACCAGGTACCGGGGGAACTTAGGGGTACCACCCTTTGTCGTCAGGCCACGGCCAAGTCCGAATTACATCCTGACTCATCCGGTATGGTCCTCCGTTGACATGCGAAAGGAAGAAGATCCATCTGACTTCCCCAGAGCCATTATAGATCTCATGGTTAACGCGCATTATACGGCGCAAGAATCACTGGCAACATTTGTTATTAATCCTAGGGTTTACTTTCCTATGCAAATGGAACCTCCACCACAACAATCATACCATGGCTCCATTTGCCAGCCATCGTAGGTTATCACCACTCGGGTTGATAACCAGCTAGTCATATTAATTATAAAAAGAGAACATTTTGCTTTTAGATGCAGTAGTAATACGACAGGTATATATTTGCAAGTAATTTGATAAAAATAATCAAAGGCATGAGCAAGAGTGAACTTGCCTTTTTTGACTGCAAGATTATGCAAGTCAATTACTTCGATACGGGAGAAATCCAAATTCTAAAATAGCAATCATCTTCTGGTAAGGATGATGTTAGAAGATTGCAGCATGATATGCAGAATGTATATATGCTATGCAACGTTCTAAGCGTACCCTAACCCCGAGGATTTAGGATTGGTGAGTTGTTGTGACTTCTTTGTGATGTGTTGCACTTTTAGATTCAATTATGCACTCAAGGTTGTTAAGGGTTTTAAGTTAGCTTACTATCCTATATAAGTAAAAGAATAAAGCATAACAATGTTATTGCTTTAGTGTTTATCATCATCCTTGGCTACAAGAGAATGATGGTTAATGGTGAAGATAAGGAACATGAAAGTAGCAGTTTTAGGTTGTATCTATGATTAGCAATAAATTAGTTGATCATGAGCAGAAAATGTTGAAGTAAATCATATCAATAGAGTAATACCTAGTTATTGTTAGGGTTGACAACAATCTTAATATGTAAGAGTAATCATAATTTAAATCACAAGTTAATAATTAGATAGAATTATCCCTTAATTTAGCACTTTAAAATTACTTAGGAAAAATAGTTTTAGGATTTTAAAATCCTAATAGTAAAGTTTTAAATTAATATTTGAAACAATGAAATGTCATTACAACTAAGTTATTTGACTATATAAACATTTATCTTGTATTTGGAAAATTATTTGATTCCTAAATTTGGTTTAAATTCATAATTTGAATATCTTACTTAAACATGTTTTATAATTTGTTTCAATTTTATTTTACACAAGTATACAATGTCATGCTTTAAATAGCTAGATCCTATTTTTGTGATCATTTTGGTATATTGTTTGTATTTTCTGACTTTATTTAAATTAGATATGAATTTCTACAAGTTTAAGCATTTCTGATATTTACTGAACTAGTAAAAGTGCACGTGCAACGCACGTGTAATATTAAGATCCTTCCAAATCAGTGCACGACCAGACCATGATAATAGGTGAAATAATCAGAACAATGGAGATGATTTCTATAAATACATGATTGTAACATTCTTTATTTTACTTCATTTTTTAGGTAAGGTCTGTTTATTAATCAATTAATCATGGATGAGAGGAAGTTATTTTAGGCAAAGTTAATCTATTCATCAAATCACATGCAAAGTTAATTTATTCATCAAACCGTAGAAGGAGAAACTAGGAGGTTATCTGTTACAACATATTGAATGAGAGAATGGTAGGCTATTTGTCCCAAATATGAAAATACGCCTCTATCAGATGCAACTTCTTAAACTCTTCATGAAAGAAGAACATCAAGATAATTTACAACCAAAATTACCTTAGCAAGATGAAGGTACACTGATAACAATGGTCGCATGCCAGAACGGTCTCGTCCCAAACTTGAAACAAAGTTCTCTTTTAATTATAAGAAAACATCATTCATAAAATATAAATATCGTTCCACACACATATGACTCAATTTAAAATTTCATTCTTACAATAATAAAGCACTTGAGTAGCATAATATATGAAGAACAACATCTACCAATTCAACTAGATACAAAGCTCATGATCACCTAAAGATCACATCATGGGAGAGAGAGATAAACGACATAGCTACCGATAGAGCCCTCAGCCTCGGGGGAGAACTACTCCCTCCTCATCATAGGAGACAGCAATGGCGATGAAGATGGCGATGGATTCGATGGAGACAGCTCTGGGGGCAATTCCCCATCCCGGCAGGGTGCCGAAATAGAGAAGTCCCCCGAAATTGGTCTTCGACGGCGGCGCCGCTGCGGAACTTTATCTGGGAAAATGCCAATTGATTTAGGGTTTTCGCGTCGGAGGGATTATATAGGCGGAAGGGCGATGCCAAGGGGTGGACCAAGGGGGCACACCACCTGGTGGCGCGACCAGAGGGGGGCGCACCACCCTGTGGTGTCCCTACCTACTGGCCCCCCTCCATCTCCTCTTTGGACTCCGTGTCATGTTGGGAAAAATAGGAACTTCAGGTTTTGTTTCGTCAAATTTTGAGAATATTTCCTGTATAACTTTTCTGAAACACAAAAATAGCAGAAAATAGGAAACTGGCACTGTGGCATCTCATTAATAGGTTAGTTCCAAAAAAATGCATAAAAATGCCACAAAGTGTAAGCAAAACACAAAGCAATTGGTGTAAAACAAGCATGGAGCATCAAAAATTATAGATACGTTTGAGGCGTATTAAGCATCCCCAAGCTTAACTCCTGCTCGTCCTCGAGTAGATAAGTGATAACAAAACAATAACTTTTGAGGTGACATGCACCAACATAATCTTGATCAACTTAAAGTAAAGCATTGCATGCTAAGATCAAAGTACTCTAAACATGGATATAAGAGACATAATTCTAACCATAGAACTTAGCAACCATGTTACAACATGAAAAGAAACACAAACAAAAGATCATGAGTAATAATGCATTGAAAGTCAATTGTTTGTTTTAAGCATATAGAAATTATAGCAAAGTGGTATTCAGCTTGTCCCTCATGGAGTAGCAAAACATAAATGCACAGAACACCTTCAAAGTTCAAGAGGGTGACTAGATACAAATAATTTGAGAACAAGCAACACCATAATCATGACTCAATCAATAATAAATTTTGAGACCATGCACATTATACTCAGAATGACAACTATGCTCTCTTAATCGGTGCATAAAGGTAGAAGATGAAGACTCAACATAAAAGAAAAAGAAAGGCCCTTCGTAGAGGGAAGTAGTGATTGCAAGTTTTATAAACCTTCCAAAAATTATGGTACTAATTAGCTTTGAGCTCTCATTGCCCCCATCATAGGCATCTTGAGTGGTTAAGGTTAATACGAGTACAAATATGAGATATATGCTTGACAAGTCATGAGTTGAAAATCTCATGTCCCATGAATACGAGTACCTAAACCGCATGCTACTCGACTTAGGTCCCAAGCAAGTTCTTGTCATTGTAAGCATACATGTATCATTAAGAACGCCAGCGGGGTACCTCCTGCCCGAGGATATGGAAGCTTTCCCATATCAAAATGACAGGACAAACAGATAATATACACCTCAACATCTCTTTTATTTACCATTGGGTATAGCTTTTTATTTTGAGATGCGTTGTCAAATGTCCACTATGGTTATGCTGTAAATTTCCACCATGAATGATGCATGGTTTAGATTAGCGGCCTAGGCGTTTCTCTAACATATATACAAACTCCATGAGCTCACAAGTTTCCAACTTATTTTACACTGCTAGACATCCATAAACAGAAGATCATGATATCAACTAAATAAGAATAAGTGCAATATTGAAAGCGTGCCCCATGACAGCATGGTTGAGCTAACTCCCAACTTACAACTTGCAAGCATATAATCAACATAAGAGAGCCACAATGGTCAAGTTTATTAAGTGCAAGAAAGTAAATGTGCCATCAGGTTCGTGAGAGCTTTACTAACTAATTTTCACATAACAAAAAGTTTAATTTGGAAGATAGATAAAAGCAAGATGAATATACTTGGAATAGCAAATCGCTAATAGGTAGATATGGTGGACACATTGGAAAACTTTGGTTTTTTGGAGTTGGATGCACGAGAAGTATTCCCTCTCAGTACAGGTGAAGGCTAGCAAAAAACTGGGAACGACCAACTAAGAGAGCAATAACAGCCATAATCATGCATAGCGACAAAACATTATTAACCAAAGCATAAAGTGGTATCACAAATCAAAAACCAAATGATCATAGAGGCTTGAGGCGACTGGTTTAAGTCAAACATGGTGTAAGCATGCGCCAAGTCAACCCAAATAAAGCATCAAAGGAGAATACCACAAAAATATGCTTCTATAAGATAAAAACAACGCATGATTCTTTCAAAGGCACATTAAGCACTCTCAGTTATTTGAGACAAGTGATGCTACAACAACAACTACTAAACATATAATCAAAGTAATATCTAGCATGACATGCTAAAGTCTAAGCCACAGTCTAAACAAGCTTCCTTTTGCACCACTATAAGCATGAAATATTTTACTCTTTTCTAACACCAATCAGCCTATTTGAAACAACTCTCAAAGATGAAAATAAACAAACACCAGAGGTCTAAACACACCTAGCTACAAAGAACTAACAAGTTTTGAACAAGAACGAAGGCGAAAAATAAAAGCTAAACGCAGTACTAGAAAAAGAGAACACTCGGTGAACAATAAAAGTGAAAACTAGAGTGTTCTAGGCAATGAAAATGGAGCGTGTCTCTCTCCAAAACAAACATGGTATGATCCAACCATTTATTACAGCAAATAAAACAAAAGAAACTGAAAGCAAAAATAAAGATGCTCCAAGAACAACACATAGTATATAAAGCAATAAAAATATAGTGTCTTGAAAGATGACCTGATATTTTTGTTGATGAAGAAGGGGGTGCCTTGGGTATCCCCAAGCTTTGACGCTTGTACTTCTTGGATATTTCTTGGGGTGACATGGGCATCCCCAAGCTTGAGCTTTTGTCCATACTTCATCTCATCTCATCATTCTCCTTTTCCTACACTTGAAAACTTCCTTCATACAAAATTTCACACAATTCTCATTAGCAACATTAGTGTATGCAAGATAGTAAATCCACTTTTGGTTCAGTTTCAACTCAAGTACAACACTTATTAACACATTATATACTGTAGCAACTTCTCTTAAAAGTTACGTGATCAAAAGAACTCAAAAAGAAAGAGATCAAGAGGCAAATGCAAATAGTGGCAGAAATTTCTCAAAATAGAACAGCTGGTAAAGATCATTTTTTTTCGAAAATCTTCTATTTCTCAAATCGAAAAGTGCAAAACTAATGAAAGTTAGATAATAATCTGGGGCATGTGCACAAGAAATCGAAGATCAAAATGACGTTCTGGAAATTTTCACGAATTTTAACAGCGAGGCGCATAAATCTGTTTCGGGACAGCAACTTTCCCAAATCTTACCTTCTTCCAGTTAGAGGCAATTCTTGGCACAAAAAGGAAATAAAATGATAAGGAGAGGTCAGTACAGTAGTAACAACTTCCAAGACTCAACAAAAGAAAAATTACTGAAAGAAAATATGGGTTATCTCCCAAGAGTACTTTTCTTTAACACCTTTGAGCTAGGCTCAGTAATTTTAAAAGATGCTCACGTAAGCGCCATAAAGAGCTTGAAGCAAAAGAGAACATCAGAAAGCAAATATGAAACACTTTTAAGTCTAAACCACTTCCTATGAAAAAGAATCTTGTAAAGAAACAAGTCATGAAAGCACAAAGCAATAAGCATAGGAAAGCAAAACAAGTGCAACATCAAAACTTTCAACATAAAGAGGGGAAACTTAATATTGTTGAGATGCATAAAACCATGATTCTCTCTCTCATAATAACCTTCAGTAGCATGATGAATAAAATTAAAAATATAACTATCATATAAAACATTCTTATCATGAGCCACATGCATAAAAGAATTAATACACCCCACATAAACATAGTCATTCTCACTAATCATAGTAGGAGCAAATTCAACAAAATAGCTATCTTCCAAAGTGTGTTTATTTGTAAAGATATCATCATTGGAAGGAACATGGATAGCACTAATAGTACAACAATTATTAACATCATCATTTTCAGAATTGGTATCCAAGAGGTTTTGAATATCAAAAGTAGTGTGCTTTTCCCAATCATGATCACTACTATAGGTAATAGGCATAGGAACATCATCGAGTTCAGACTCATCAGTAAAAACTATAATAGGAGGAACATGCTTAGGGGAAAATACCGTTTCCTCTCTCCTTTTACTCATCTTCTTCTTCTTCCCCTCTTTAAGAGGGAGAGGCTTGAAAGGAAGCTTCTCCACATACCCTGGTTTATTGATAGAAACAATAGAAGAAACTTAGGAGGTTTACTCCTTTTCATTAATAAGAGCAAAACACATATTAGTCCTATAATAATTTGGTAAAGCATCATCTTTTATAACATTTTGTATGTAAGTATTTGTGTGGCAATTATCAACACAATAAAGATGACAAACATGCAGGACGCTATTTATATTAAAAGCACTCATATCTACCAAAGAAGTTTTTCTTGATAACTCTTCACACCCCAAAAATAAAGTAAGCTCATCATGCTGATTATGAGTGATCATGTCATCACAATACAAACTTGCAGTACTCATTGGATTAGAAAGGCTATTATCATAGCCTGAGCATTGAAAATTGAAATGAAACACTTTATAGCAGAGTTCACAAATAAAAGGATAGAGGACACAAACCTTTTCACCAAGCTCATTTAGAGCCCTGTCCCATATTCTAGTTTTTTCATTCCTGTGGTGGATACAATAATCCTCTTTGATTTGATTCTTTTTACAAGGTCTAAGTGCTCCACAAAAATTAATATGCTTATAAGAAATTGTACTTTCAGAAGTTTAAGCATGTTTATTGCAATCATCAATACCAATTTCACTTTCCATGTAAGTGTCTTTAAAAGGTTCATGATACACGTCCCAATTTTCTTTGGGAACATTAATATGAGAAGAAAGGCTCTATAGTAATCAACAATAATTTGAGGATCAAGACCATATTTAGCACTAAGCTCTTGAAAATCAGCAGTTTCAGCGAAAGACTTAATGCAATCATACTTATAATTTATACCTGATCCTTTACCTTTGTCGCTATCCCAATCTTTGGTATTGCTTTGAATTGCTTCAAGAAGGTCCCACTTAGCTTCAACCTCCTTGCTTGTGAAAGATCCCTCAAAACATGCATCTAGATAGTCCTTGTAATGCCCTAAAAGCCTTGCATAAAAATTGTTAATAACAATATTACTGGGGAGCTCATGAATAGGACATTTGAGCATTAGTGATTTCAATCTCCCCCACGCTTGGGCAATACTTTCTCCATCATGAGGATGAAAATTATAAATATAATTCCTATCTTTATGAATCTCACTAGAAGGATAGAACTTAGAATAAAAGAGAGATTCAAGCTCCTTCCACTCCAAATGACGCGGATCATCTAGTAGCTTATACCACTCCCTTGCTTTGTCCTTAAGTGACAATGGAAATAATTTCTTCATGGCATTTTCTCTTGATAAACCTGCAACCTTAAACAACTCACAAAGTTCTTTAAGTTTCAACAAGTGATCACTTGGATGGACTGTTCCATCCCCTACATAACGTTCATCCATAATATTTTCAATAATTCCCATAGGTATTCTAAAAGGAGTACTTTCCGTATGTGGATCACAAGCATCATTAGAATTATCACATATGGGAGATAAAGTATCATCAGAACAAATTTTCTCCTCTAAAGCTGGGGAACTAAAAAGATCATAAAAACTAGCTTGCCCAAGCTTAGACTTTTCCATAGCATTAGGAATAATGGTGTTCAAAGAATTCATACTAATAACATTGCTATTAGCACGCAAATGAAGTTCCATAGGTTTTTGAATTTTCTCTTCAAACACTTCATGTCCTAACTCAAGATAAATACTATAAAGCTCTCTATTTTTTTCCATTAAGCGTAACTAGTGAAAATAAAAACAAGATACAAAAAGATATAATTGCAGAATCTAAAGGAAATAACTTCGAGCACTCACACACCAGCAACAGTAATAGAAGATAGCTTAGTAGCCAGATGATGTGAGTGCCTTTTATCTTACCTCTCTGGTAACGGTGCCAGAAAAGAGCTTGATGTCTACACACGCTTCTATTCTTGTAGACAGTGTTGGGCCCCCAAGTGCAGAGGTTTGTAGAACAACAACAAGTTTTCCTTAAGTGGATCACCCAAGGTTTATCGAACTCAGGGAGGAAGAGGTCAAAGCTATCCCTCTCAAGCAACCCTGCAATTAAGATACAAGAAGTCTCTTGTGTCCCCAACACACCCAATACACTTGTCAGATGTATAGGTGCACTAGTTCGGCGAAGAGATAGTGAAATACAAGTAATATGGATGATTATAAGTAGTAAATGCAATCTGAAATAAATATCGCTGCGAGCAAACATGTAACATAACTGAATGTAAACAGTGTTTTAATGCTTAGAAACAAGGCCTATGGATCATACTTTTACTAGTGGACACTCTCAATAAAGATAACATAATTGAACACATAAATATCATTCTTCACTATGCTATTCTAAACTATTCTCCGATGGATAATGAACACTAATCATGTGCAGGGCTACGAAGCACTCCTCAAAGTTTGCATTTCCCCAAACTACATTGCCCCACACTTTCACCTTAAGCGCACTAGATGGTTCCAATAAACACCAACAATTCATAGAGATACTAGCCAAAGAGACACACATAATGTGCACACTGTCACCTTCACATCATGGTACAAGGTGTCTCCGGAGATTACAATAATAAAGCACTTGAGTAGCATAATATATGAAGAACAATATCTACCAATTCAACTAGATACAAAGCTCATGATCACCTAATGATCACACCATGGGAGAGAGAGAGATGAACCACATAGCTACCGGTAGAGCCCTCAGCCCCGGGGAGAACTACTCCCTCATCATCATAGGAGACAACAACAGCGATGAAGATGGCGGTGGAGTCGATGGAGACGGCTCCAGGGGCAATTCCCCGTCCCGGCAGGGTACCGGAACAGAGACTTCTGTCCCCCGAAATTGGTCTTCGATGGCGGTGGCGCTGCGGAACTTTATCTAGGAAAATGCCAATTAATTTAGGATTTTTGTGTCGGGGGGATTATATAGGCGGAAGGGCGATGTCAGGGGATGGACCAGAGGGCCACACCACCTGGTGGCGCGGCCAGAGGGGGGGCGCGCCACCCTATGGTGTGCCTGCCTGCTGGTCCCCCTCCGTCTCCCCTTTGGACTCCGTGTCGTGTCAGAAAAAATAGGAGCTTCAGGCTTTATTTCGTCCAATTCCGAGAATATTTCCTGTGTAACTTTTCTAAAACACAAAAACAGCAGAAAACAGGGAACTTGCACTATGGCATCTCATTAATAGGTTAGTTCCGGAAAATGCATAAAAATGCACGAAGTGTAAGTAAAATACAAAGCAATTGGTGTAAAACAAGCATGGAGCATCAAAAATTATAGATACGTTTAAGGCATATCACTAGGCTAGCGCCTGTGTGGAGCTAGTCGAGACTATCGATGTCAGAATATCCTTCTGCAGAGTTTAAAAGGGTGAATATTCACCTCTGTGACTGCCAGGTAGGGAATGCTTGCTGTTACTCCCTTTGTTTTTATTTACCCTGTGTTCTGGGTTTAGTCAAAGTCAAACTTTATAAAGTTTGATCAAATATTTTGAAAAAAGTACCAACATCTAGAATATAATATTAGCATCATTAGAATCGTTATCAAATGTACTTTCATATTATATGAATTTAGTACTATGAATGTTAATATTTTTTGCTACATATTTAGTCAAACTTTGACTATTGCCAAAACGCAGGGTAATAAAAAACGGAGGGAGTATATGTGATGCCAAGTACTATTCCGTTCTAATTATTCTGTTGTTCATCTCTTATATACTTATTTGCCTTTGTCACCACATTTATTCTCGTGAATTTGGTTTCGTCTAATAATTCATCGATTTTTCTTTAATTTTAGCTAAACTTTTAATTTTTTGTTGTTATACTTGTTGAGTATGTTTTATCATACTCACCCTAGATCCCTTTACGTTTTTTCTTGGATGCAGCCAGAGGCGCAGCGAAAGCGGGTTGGGAAGTGATCTAGAAAATCTTGTTATTTATTACTTGTAATTGTAGATAAATTTGTAATATTAGCAAATAAGCCTTTTGTGATCCACTGTGCTAGATATGTCTGTATTTTTAGCCTTGCGCGTGTATAGACTTTTTGGTCTATAGACACGCTGCGGCTGTCATTCTGCCAGGCCGGGTCTCGGGACGTGACAAAAGGTGCGTCCATTTACTAAAGTTAGAGAGATGGCCGAGGCGATGCTGGACCGACGGAGGCAAAGCTTGAAGCAGAGCGGGGTGGCGAGGTTCGAGACAGCACGCTGTCCGCGAGCGGGGTGGATGGTGGTTCGGCTAGAGGTGGTTGCGAGGGAAGCGAGTCGCGTTTGCCGAAGGTGGAGAAGAAGACTGAGCCCTAATCTAATTCTCAGCAGAGCCCTAGAGAGACCCTACAAATTTTGACCAGCTTTGTTATTAATATTGCATATTATATAACACTATATAATTAGTTAGATTTTTTTACTTTCCTATATTCTAGAATATAGTTTCGTATTGAGATTTTACATGTTTGTATTACATATCATTGGCAACCTCTACTCCCTTTGAATAAGGCTTTTTTTTTAAAAAGTCAAGCAAATTTAAGTTTGATCAAACTTATTAAAAAACCATCAATAACTATAATATTATATATATATTATATTAAAATATACTTTATGATCTATCTAACGACATAGATCTTGTAATGTACATGTTAACAGTTTATTCTAAAACTTGGTCAAACTTTATATAGTATGTTTTTTTAAAATATATAAATCTTATTTATTGGAGTGGAGTTAATAATATATTTTTTAGATTTTTTAAACTTCAAAATCTGGTTTTTAATTTAAAAAAATAAATGGCTACTTATAGTTCAGTCTCCATTTATCTACTTCGGGCATTTTGCATCATACTTCCTTCGTTTCCTTTTAATCAAACGCGGGGGACAGAGGGATTAGTACGTACCCAGCGTACTTTTTGCGTCGATTTAATAGGATCAGAGAGAGTATAAGCCATATTGTACGTACTCATTTCGTTTAGAAACATAAGATATTTTAGCTTTGTGAAGCTAATGTATTTTAGTGTGTAGATTCGAGTCAACCTATACACTAAAATGTGTCTAATTATACTTACTTCACAAAGCTAAAATATCTTATATTTCCGAACGGAGGGAGTACGTTTGTGGTAGTGTACTAGTGTATATATACACATGCTGCCGGCACGTCACCGTTCCGTTGCAGTTGCAGGCTTGTTAGTTGCAGTTGCACGAGTCATTCCATTTCGTCAGCTACACTTGCATATTCCTCCACAACAGAGCGACGTCGTGCAGGCTGGCTGGCTCTCCATGACTGCGCTGCGCATCACCTGTTTCCCCTCATCCACAGGCCGAAGATGGCATTTCGTTCGGTTTGGAGGCGTTATCGATCACGACGAGAGCCTGGACCTCGAGCTGTTTCTGGTTAGCAATCATGGCCGGGCGGTTTCGGTGGTTCGCTGCGTAACATCACGATGTCGATGCGACTCCGGCGGGTCCGGAGCACGGCGAGCGTGAATTACATTGCAACATACGTGGATGCTGCCGCCGCCATGACCCGGCGCCCAGCCACCGTCTCGGAGGATGGAGCTGCGGTGGCGCGGTGGGCGCGCACGGTGGTCCATGGAACGGTCCTGGCCGTTCGAACTGGTCGGGGTTGGAGTGGTTGATACGTGTGGCGGGTGCTGGTTCTTGGCTAGTGCGGATTAGGACGACACCAAATGCGGCTTCGATCGTTGCTCCCAGCCCCGTCGATGGACGTGTTCGACGTGATCAATCGAACAGGGCCCCCGAATTCTGAGGGGCCCCAAATTCGTGCAGACGTTCCGGCGTGCGGCCCAGATCCAGAAGAGCAGCAGTCCACGATTCAGTTGATCGATCAGTTCGCGTCGCCTCATCTGCCTCCCGGCTCGTCCCCGTGGACCGTGGTGACTCGTCTCCCGAGATCGCACGCTTCGTCGCCAAGATTTGGGCTGACTCCTGAGATCGCTCGCCTCGTCTAGCGTCCATCCCGACTTCGAGATCGCACGCTGCCGGCCGCCGATGACCGATCCTTACTGCCTAGAAATCAGAGCTCTTTTCCCCATTCGAAGCTCAGGCCTTTCACAATGCATTGGCTCTTAGCGCGCTATCCTAGGTAAGTGTTTATTCTAAGAGACAATTACCACAATGCATTGTATCTAAAGATTGTATCTAAATTTAATGATTTTGGCCTCATGCATACATGTGATTGGGCTAGCAATACTTTTTGCCTATGACTTTGTGCAAAGGTTGTAGCTTAGCTAAGATACAACCTCACTCTCTTTCATCATTTAATAGAGTGCCATATCAGCACTTTGCCTATGATACCGCGCTAAGAAACTTGCATTGGGGAAGGCCTCACAGCGATCTGATCAACCATCGATGGAATCAAAGCCCTAGCCCCCTCAAATTCACGGGTCAACGAACCAGGTAAGAGACGAATTTTGTAGTATAAAAATGCCTGTTGCATGTAACCCGATGCTTGTTATTTTATTATTACTTTGTGAGACAGGACAAATCATGAGAAGGGCAAATTCTCAACCGGGTGCTGAAAAAAAAAGATGGAGATAGTATTTCAACTATAATGCTATTATTGAAGATTTTATTTCAATTATAGCACTTGAGAGTAATATCTTGGAGAAGATCAACTAGAATGCTATGATTGAAGATTTTGTTTCAAGAAATAGCCAGACGTATGATGCTCTTTGGTATATTATGAGATTTGTTTTATTACTTTAGTGCAATATTTACTATTTTAGAATGAATACTTGACATTTTTTTGAACATTATGCGGCATAGCACATGCTAAAGGTATATGATTTATAAAGTAAATATATCATTTTATTATACTATTTAATAAGTTTGAACAAAAATTAAGTCCTCATTTTGTAAGTCGCACCGGGGCCCCCAAATCCTGGAGACGGGCCTGGTTGCTCCATGCTTTGGTGACGATCACATCATCAGTACCTGCTCACAGCAAAACAAATGGCCGAGGAAAAGACCGTATCAGGAGGCGCTGAATCTACAAAGGTGTGTTCTATTGAGTATGAACTTGCTGGGAACATAAATGCCTACTTGTCTACCAAGTTTCGTATTGTTTGGATCCGCGTTTAAGAGCAGTTTGCTAATTTCTAAAGAAGACGGAAACTGTGATATCTCTGCTCTGGTGTATCTTACCTCTTGTGGTTGTTGTTGTTGTTGTCGGTGGGCAACAAGGAAAAATACGTTGTAATCTCTAGAGGTTTTAGAAAGACTATGTACCAAAGTTGCTCATAGTGAAGCTCTCGTGGAACGGTTAGTCCACATCCGTGGTTGTTCCTTCCTCACGTTGAGGAGTATTTCGATTTTTTGACGCATCAGACCACCTGTGCGAGTGAAATGCTAGAAAAGACCACCTGCGAAAATTTTTGTCAAAAAGGACCCCCTGCGGGTGGCGGCACGTTTGGCCAGGCGACACGTGGCACGTGCCGCCTGGGCCAACGCCGGCATGGGGGTGCCGCCATCCCCAAGTCCGGCACGTAGGCTGGCAGGTGACGGCGGTGGGGCATGCCGCCTTAGCCGTTGCCGGCAGGGTGACGTGGCGCATGCCTGCCGGATTTGGCAGTGGCGGCAGGACCCACCTCTTCGAACGGCCGTCGACGGCAGCAGACGTGCCGGCGTTGGCTGTGGCGGCACCCCCATGCCGGCGTCGGCCCAGGCGGCACGTGCCACGTGTCGCCTGGCCAGACGTGCCGCCACCCGTAGGGGGTCTTTTTTGACAAATTTTTCGGCAGGTGGTCTTTTCTAGCATTTCACTCGCGCAGGTGGTCTTATGTGTCAAAAATTCGAGGATTTCCACGTAAATTCTTGTGTTACTTGTGCATTGTCCTTGTGTTTATATTTTCCGCTGCATTATTGTTGGTTGAAACTATCCTCAAGTTTATTCACATAAGCAAGTGGTGGTGTGTGTGGGGTGTGTGTTATGCCCGCCCGTCCCTTAACAAAGTGGTATCAGAGTTGAGGTTCAGTTTGTACTCAAGTTTCATCAAGGTTTGCTTTCAGTTGAGTGCAGTTTGCTTGTGTGAAAGATGAAAGTGAATACCAACAGAATGATAGCATTGAATGGTACAAATTATCAAGCTAAGAAGAGTAAGATGAAGGATTTGATGTATGTAAAGGAATATTAGAAGCCGGTGTACTCCACTGAGATGCCAAATGACATGAAGGAAGATCAGTGGGAGGTACTTCATCTACAAGCTTGCGGATTTATTCGACAGTGGGTCGATGACAATGTTTTGAACCATATCATTGATGAGACACATGCACACACCTTATGGTAGAAATTGGATGAGTTGTATGCTCGTAAATAAGGTGTCAACAAGATGTTCTTAATCAAGAAATAAGGTGTCAACAAGATGCCAATGGGATTGTTGTGAGGAACAAGGCACGCTTGGTTGCTCAAGGATACTCTCAAGTGGAAGGAATCGACTATGGGGAGACCTACGCTCCCGTGGCTCGCCTCGAGTCAATCCCTAATGACAGACAAATTCGAGATGTCCATGATGGGAGAGTTGAAATTGTTTCTTGGCTTTGAGATTCGGCAATTGCGAGGAGGGACATTCATCAATCAAGACAAGTACATCCAAGACATGCTCAAGAAATTCAACATGGATTCCGGAGTTAAAGGAGCCAAAACCCCCATGCCGACAAAGGTTACTCTTGATCTCGATCCTAGTGGTAAGGAAGTGGATCAAAAGCTTTACCGTTCGATGATTGGCTCGCTTCTTTATCTTTGCGCATCTAGACCCGATATCATGCTTAGTGTGGGAATTTGTGCATGTTATCAAGCCACCCCAAAGGAAAGCCATTTAATGGCCGTGAAAAGAATCTTCCGATATTTGATTCATACTCCAACTTTCGGCCTTTGGTACCCAAAGGGTTCAAGCTTCGAGCTTGTTGGGTACACGGACTCGGATTGGGCGGGAGACAAAGTGGATAGGAAGTCAACTTCCGGGACTTGCCAACTCCTTGGTAGGTCCTCGGTTAGTTGGTCTTCCAAGAAGCAAAATTGTGTGTCTCTCTCCACCGCCGAAGCCGAGTGACGAGGTTTATCCCCGGCAATGCCCATGTCGAAGGGCTTTCGATCTAGGAAGCGTATTGGGAACCTGGCGAACTCGACGGCGATCAGACGAAAGCAGAAGGACACGAGGATTTACCCAGGTTCAGCCCCCTCGAAAGGTAAAAGGCCTACGTCCTGCTTGTCTGACTTTTGTATTGAGGTGGTGGCGACGATGATGGTGTTACAATGGCGACGCAGATTGGATCTGGCCAAAAGCAGAGAGCTCTAAGTTATCGAGCGCTCCGGCGTGAGGTGGGTGGAAGTGATTCTAGGGTTTCAAAACCTCCCTCCCAGCCTTTTATAAGATAAGGCTAGGTCTCAGGAGTGTTTCTCAAGCCAAGTACAGATCGGATCAACCGAGACCTAATCTAGCTTGGACTCTTCGAAATTTCGCTTGTACACCAAGTAATATTCCTGGGCCGCATCGAAACACTGCCTTGACGGGCCTCGAAAGCCTTTCCTGAGACACCCCACCTGGACCGAAAACCAGGTAGGCGAATGTCGGGGGCCCATCTGTCATTCCTTCGTCAGTAGCCCCCGAGTGCCTGGGATAGCCGAAGACTATGGCAGGGACTCCTCCCGAAAGTCTTCCCAGCCGCACCCGATATGAGCACTTGGCCTGCAAAGCTGCAAATGTACAGGGGTCATTCGAATAATATGCTCGTTTCGATACGTGATTTTCAAGCCGCTCTCGTGTAGAGCCTCGAAAGTGTTAAGTTGGGTTTGCAGAGGGATGCGCATAACCGGCCTGAGACTCACGCCGGGTCTCAGTTAATTGCATTGCTGCAAAGACATACGGTTAGCTTACTCAGATTCGAGTCCCCCGACTCGAACCCGCGTGGGCTGGTGCTACTCCGACCCGAGCCGCGTCGGACTTACCAGGTCGGAGCCCAGTTCATTGTGAGGCATCCGATGCGTCCATCGGTGCAAGCTTCATACCGTAGGTATGGAAAATTTCCGGCAGAGCGCGTTTGATACAAATACCGGGCCATCCGATGTTGCAAATCGTGGACTTACCTTCGTATTTGACATACGGCATCCGAACTGGTATATTGCCACCGAAATTCGGGTATGTTGATTGAGGAGCGTTGATAGCTCGAAAGACGGGTTCGAAGAAAATGATTCAAAGGTTCGAAGCTCATACCTGAATTCTCTGAAGGTATTATTGGGCCTGAAAGAAGCAACTCGACAGATCGAGGCCCTGCTTCAAATGTCTCGAAGGCGCTGCTAGCCCGAAAGAAATGGCCTGAAGGACCGAAATCCTGTCTTCGATTGTGTCGAAGGCGCTGCTGGCCCGATAAAGATAATTCGAGGGACCGGAAAATTCCCTCGAAGGAACGAAAGACAGAGTCGTCGAAAAACTCAATGCTTATTCGAATGGCACAAAAGAGAAGAGCACAGAAGACCTCGAAAGAAACCCGATCAAGAGATCAACTGAGTGCAAGGGGTACATACCTTTGGGACTCGAAAGAGCCTTCGCCAGTTTTTACCCTTTGAATCGAAAAGGAAACCAACTTCCCAAGGAAACGCGTCATTGCTGACGATAAGCTGCATCGAGTCGTCACCTCATCTCCTGCAGGACAGACCTGACCCTGCTAGGACGAGACGTATGGTGGGCCCTCAGGCCGCGCATCGCGGCCATTGACAGAGTTTGACCGCACGTCCCGCGCGTGGGTGAGAAATAACCGGCGCGGTTTCCTTGATTACCGTGCGTAGTGGACGCCGCGGTGCTCGCGTGTTGACACGTGGACGGTGGGATCAGTCCGGCCGTTTCCACTTCATCGTGGACGGTCGAGATCTGACGTAGATCTCCAGAGCCGGAATAAATGACGGTGGCAGGGTAACAGTCTGTCTCACACCGCCGCCATCTTCTCCTTCCTCGCGCAGTGCTCCTGTAGCTCTACCCTTCCGTCTCCATTTCCGCGACCTTTGTTGCGCCCTGACCATGGGCAAAAGGAGCTCCACAGCCGCCGGCGCCGCTGCTGCTGCTAAGAAAGCCAGGATAGCCGACGCCGAAGGCTCCGCCGTCGGTCGCTGGGTCCAATCCAAGGTCGGGAACAAGGAACTGTCCCAGGCCGAGAAGATGGGTCTCCTGAAGAACGCGCCGGCGGAATCGCTCGCCGCCGGCCCGGAGATCGTTCCCCGGCCACCCCTCGGATTCCGGGTAATTTTCATTGCCTTTTTGCTGCGGGGTTTGTCTTTTCCCCCGCATCCTTTTCTCCGTGGCCTTCTCTTTGCCTACGGGATTCAGCTCCACGACCTGAATCCCAACTCTGTTCTTCACATTGCGTGCTTTATCACGCTTTGTGAATGCTTCCTGGGGATCGAACCCCACTGGGCACTGTGGCGCCGAATCTTCGTGATTCGGCACCCTCTGCCTTACCAAACCGGCGGTTTTGGCGTCCAAGTGCGCCCAGACGTCGAGTATTTCAACCTCCAGACACCCGAAAATAATCCTGGGTGGAGGACGAAGTGGTACTACGCCAAGGACAAACCCTCCGGCGGCGAAAACTTCGGACTTGAAGAGTTCCATTCCACCGGCGTTCTTCGACCTCGTGTATCCTGGAGGCACGATCTTTCGGATGAGGAGCTGAAGATTACGGAACCGCTGATGGAGAGGATCCAGCAGCTCCGAGCTACTCCGAAGAAGGAGCTTTCGGGGATCCAGCTGATTCGCACTTTTATCGAGCGTCGAATCCAGCCGCTCGCTGCCCGAGCCCACTGCATGTGGGATTACAGCGATCGCCGGGATTCGACCCGAATCTCCCAGGACGAACTGCACGAGGCCGAAATCGACGAGTGCGTTCGCACCGTCACGAACATCAAGAAGAAGGATCCCGTGCCGAAGATCTTCGGCGCCGTAGCCTTTAGCAAAGCCTTTCCCCGCACCGAGGTATGACTTTGCTCTTATTCGAATGCCTTCCCTATTTCTTAGCCGGATCGCCCAGTGTCGAGTGCAATCCTTCTCCTCGTGCAGGTATTTGACGTAGCCCGATGCTATCCGCCCCAGCCCGAGATGGGCGAATATTCGGGGCGCGACTTTGCCGAAGTGCTGGAGGGGTCAACCTCCGCCGCTCCATCGCCGCCGAGGGCTCCGAAGAAACAGCGAGTCGCGGACGTTGTCGAAGATTCAGAAGATATCGACGACACCCATTTTACTTCGGGTGACGATGGCAACAGCGCGATCCCTGCCTCGCCTTTGAACCGCCGCCCTCCTCCTCAAACGGAGAAGAAGATCCTTCCGAAATTCGGGATCGACGCATCGTAAGTTTTTCTTTCGTGCATCTTGTGGTTTTGTTTTGATTTGGCTGTCCGGTTCTAACGTTGTTGATTGCTTCAGATCTTCCACCGAGGAAACGTCAACTGGTCCAGGGGATCAAGATCGATACCAGGTTCGACCTCATGACGACGCCCTTGAGCAAACGGCAGACTCACAGGAGAAGGTCGCTGATATTGTCGCCCCCAAAGTTGCTCTGACGAAGCCTTCGACCTCTTCCAAGAAGAAGGCGACGGAACAAGAATTCGTGCTTGTATCCTCGTCCGGCGGGCCTTCCGGTCCTAGCAACCATGTAAGTCCAAAGACTTTCGACCTGCACCTCACGTATTTGACCATTAGCAGCCCCCGAGGGTGAGTCTAAGTGTTTACACTTAGGCTTGCCCTCCAAATCATGACTCGAAGGTTAATCTTCTGTTCTGCCTTTTTAGCCCGTTGTTAGGGACCTGTCGAAGGTTTGCAGAAACTTCTTTGCCTTGGAGGAGGAGAACCGAAAGTTGTCCGAGAAATTCGAGGAGACTCGGCGTGAGTATTGCGACTCCACTTGCGAATTTTTGCTCTGTATGTTATCTCATTTCTCTTTCTGATGTCGTCTTTTGAATGATTAGGGATTGGGGCTCAGGCCGCCGCTGACAAGACTTCTCTAAAATCTCAGCTGGACAATCTTGCCGCTGAGAATTCAGGTTTGAAGGCGAAAGTTACCGAGCTGAATGACGAAATTGCCCGGCTGAAGGCCGAATCGTCCGAAGCTCAGGAGCGTGCGAAGAGGAGCCGCTTGGATGCCGAAGCCCGAGAAGGAGAGCTGCACCAACGCCTGCAAACTTCGCTTGATGCTTTGCGCGGTGAGTTCTTTGAGCTCTGCCTGGGTTAACTTGTGTGCTGCACCGCCCTATCTTGACTTGGCAGGTTGTTCTTTGTTTGTAGCTGCTGCCGAATTGGATGCCGGAGCTATGAAGGAGCCCTCTGGAATCGAATCCAGTGTCGGCCTCGCCGAACGCCTGAGTCGAGAGGTTGTCAACCTCCTAGGACGAGTGCGGTCAACGCTTGTTCGTGTTCGGGATACGTCTGTACCCGACTCGACAAGTGATACAATGGCGGGGATTCCCGAAGCTCTGGCGGTGAAGGCGGACGGCGAAGACCCGTTATTTGCCGCGGTTCGTCGTCAGGTAACTATCGGCTCCACGTCTGTCTTCTCCATGATGATGATGCACGACGTGGAGTTCGATGCTGACAAGATCACGGGCACGTACCCGAAAGACAAGGACGGGCGCGACAAATCCGCCAAGGGTTACGTTGCCCGTGCTCGTGATCTGGCCGCCCGAATGACGAGCTTCCTGGCCGAAAGGAACGAGAAGCGTGCAGCGGCGAAGGCGCGGAAGCGTGAAGCATCCGGCGCACCGTCTAGCAGGGCCGGTAGTTCAGTGTAGAGTCGGTGATGCTTAGTACGCATCTGTAATTAGATTTGGTTGTCCCGCATCGAGGGCTGTGACCCCGATTAGAACTCCTTTCTGCTGTAAAACTTGTTCTGCTATCATGTTAATCGTCTTGTCATCTGGTTGCCAATGCTTGTGTGTGATGACTGGTTTCTCGTGCAGGATCCTTCCCTGAGTGCTGGTGCTTGGCCTGTTTCGTACGAAACGGCGAGCAGTACTTCTGGTGCCGTCGAACGAAGAGCACCTTCCTCAGGCGAATTGTCGCTAATTCGATCGTTGCGCGACCAGCTCCAAAATACACAGCGGCAACTGAAGATGGTTACTGCCAGGGTCGACGTCTCTCTATCGAAAGCGTCGCATGCCGCAGACTGCGAGAAATTTCTTCTCGAGGAGATAGAAAATCTTGGAAAATCCCTGAAGTGTGAGTCTCTGAACTTCTTTCGCTGTGCATTGACTTAGATATGCAGGTTTTGATCTTCGGTCTCTTTTCGCAGATGCGTGCCTTGATAGTGCAGCCGAAGCTCGGCGCGTAAATGCGCATATTGTTGCTGCCCAGAATCATGCCAACTCTGTTGCCGATAACTTTTGGGCTGATCGATCGAAAGCCATGAAGCTGACACTTCTACAAGATAGGATTGCTCAGGCTGGCGCGTTGGCTGAGACGAGCCGAGGTGCCCTCGCGCTGGTGCACCAGGCGATGTTTCCTCTAAACAATCAGCCCGAAGGTTTGCCGGCGCTGCTTGATCGATTCGAGAATGGCAACGCCATACATTCCTTTGTCCGGGCGCACCTGCGCAGCGGGGCTGTAGTCGCACTTGCTTTCGTGCATGCTCACTACCCTGAAGTTGACCTTGAGCTTCTGAAGACACCTCCTCCGTCGCTCAGTGGCCGCTACAACATGGAGCCCCATTATGCTGCTTGTAGAAGTACCGCTGACTGTATCGCTCGACAAATTGTTGTCGAAAGTGATCGGCAGAGGGCGAACCAAGGCGCTGCAGCGCCATGACCTGGCCTTGTGGCTGTGTTTGTACCTTCAATCTGTATATATATATATCTTCTTCATCTGTAGCCGAAAAGACGTAGCTTTCGGGCGTAGGTTGGGAAGACGAAAATCCATGGGCGTAGGTCGAAGACAACGCAGTGCTCGAATTCAGGATTAGAGAGCGCAATTCCCAAGTATGGGCCGAGACGTCGAGGCCCCGAGCATGGGCGAAGCCCCCGAGCGCGGGTCGAAGGACTGAACCCCCGAGCGTAGATGAAGCCCCCGAGCGTGGGTCGAAGGACTGAGCCCCCGAGCGTAGGCGAAGCCCCCGAGCGTGGGTCGGAGGGCTGAGCCCCCGAGCGTGGGTCGAAGGACTGAGCCCCCGAGCGTAGGTGAAGCCCCCGAACGTAGGTCGAAGGACTGAGCCCCCGAGCGTGGGTCGAAGGACTGAGCCCCCGAGCGTGGGTCGAAGGACTGAGCCCCCGAGCGTAGGTGAAGCCCCCGAACGTAGGTCGAAGGACTGAGCCCCCGAGCGTGGGTCGAAGGACTAAGCCCCCGAGCGTGGGTCGAAGGACTGAGCCCCCGAGCGTGGGTCGAAGGACTGAGCCCCCGAGCGTGGGTCGAAGGACTGAGCCCCCGAGCGTAGGCGAATATGCGGATATGTTAACTCATGAAGTGAGGAACTCGAATTTTATTGCTTGGTGCCGAAGGCATAATGTTGGGTGCGGACTGCTGCCGACACTTGATTACATATTAGAGGGGGTAGAGGAGACAGCTTTGCTAGCTAAGGATAGAAGCGGCGCAATTGCGCGGCGTTCCATGGGTTATCTACGTCTTTGCCCGTCTTCGGGTTGCGTAGACGATATGCTCCTCCTGGGATGACCTCGTGGACAAGGTACGGGCCTTCCCATGGTGGCTCCAGCTTCGACGTGCTTGTTTGCTTGAGTCAGAGTACGAGGTTGCCCGGCTCGAAAGAGCGTCCGCGTACCCGTCTGCTGTGGTAATTGCGGAGGCTCTGCTGATAGACCGCCGATCGAACGAGGGCGATGTCTCGAGCTTCGTCCAGCAGGTCTTGGGCGTCTGCTAACGCCTTGTCCGCGTCTTCCTCGACGTAGGCGGCGACGCGGGGCGCGCTGTAGCGCACGTCCGTGGGCAGCACGGCTTCTGCTCCGAAGAGCAAGAAGAAGGGCGTGTAGCCTGTCGAGGAGTTGGGCGTTGTTCGCAGGCTCCATAGCACCGAAGGCAGTTCCTCGACCCAGGCGCCTGCTGCGCGCTTGAGGGGTCGAAGCAGTCGCTTCTTCAAGCCTCCGCAGACGAGTCCATTGGCCTTTTCGACCTGGCCGTTGGACTTGGGGTGTGCTACCGAAGCGTACTTGAGCTTGATGCCGAGGTCTTTGGCGAAGCCCTGGAATTCGCCCGAAGTGAAGTTGGTGCCGTTGTCGGTGATGATGCTGTTCGGGACGCCGTACCGATAAACAATGGACTCGAAAAACTTGACCGCCGTGATTGCCTCTTGGTTGGTGACCGGAACGGCTTCGATCCACTTGGAGAACTTGTCCACAGCGACGAGCAAGTACGTATGCCCTCCTCGAGATGATTTGGGGAGAGGCCCCACTTGGTCGAGCCCCCATTGTGCGAAGGGCCATGCCACAGGTATGGTTTGCAGTTCCGATGCCGGCGCGTGCGGCTTGGTGGCGAACATCTGACACGCTTCGCAGTGCTGGACGATGTTCCTGGCATCGTAGAGGGCGGATAGCCAGTAGAATCCGGACCGAAAGGCTTTTGCTACGAGGGTTCGACTGCAGGCGTGATGTCCGCAGGTTCCTTCATGGATTTCTCGGAGGAGGGTGATTCCATCTTCCTGCGCTATGCACCGCTGGAGCACCCCCGAAGTGCTTCGCTTGTAGAGTTCCCCGTTGATTATCGTGAAGGCCTTAGAGCGCCGCATGATTTGTCGGCGGTGGATGGGGTCTTCTGGGAGTTCGCCCCTCGTCAGGAACGCCAAGTACGGCTTTGTCCATATTGCTTCGACAAGCATGACCGCGGCTGCATCCTTCGGGAGGTCTGCTGCTCCTGCCGCTGGGGCGGTATTGACCGTCCCAGCTTCCGGACGTGTTGCTAACGCCGGTTCAATTACTGGCTTGATCTTGACGGAGCGCTCGAATATCTCCTCGAAGAAAACACCTGGCGGTATTGGGAGGCACCTTGAGCCGACGTTGGCCAGGTTATCTGCCTCCTCGTTGCTTTCCCGGCCGATGTGCGTTACTTCACAGCCCTCGAATTCGCCTTCGAGCTTGTCGTACATGGCGCGATATGCGATCATGTTCGCGCAGGTCGCTTCACACTCCTTCATGACTTGCTGGGCGATGAGGTTCGAATCTCCGTGTATCTTGATGCGGGTGGAAGTGATTCTAGGGTTTCAAAACCTCCCTCCCAGCCTTTTATAAGATAAGGCTAGGTCTCAGGAGTGTTTCTCAAGCCAAGTACAGATCGGATCAACCGAGACCTAATCTAGCTTGGACTCTTCGAAATTTCGCTTGTACACCAAGTAATATTCCTGGGCCGCATCGAAACACTGCCTTGACGGGCCTCGAAAGCCTTTCCTGAGACACCCCACCTGGACCGAAAACCAGGTAGGCGAATGTCGGGGGCCCATCTGTCATTCCTTCGTCACCGAGTATGTGTCCGCGGCAAGTGGTTGTGCTCAACTCCTTTGGATGCGGCAAACGTTGAAGGACTATGGAGTTCATTGCGACAAGGTTCCACTCTTGTGTGACAACGAGAGTGCCATCAAGATTGCTCATAATCCGGTTCAACACAACAAGACGAAGCACATTGAGATCCCGCATCACTTCATCTGGGACCACGTCAATCGAGGTGATATTAACCTGTCTTATGTAGGTACAAATGATCAACTCGCCGACATCTTCACGAAGCCCCTTGATGAAGCAAGATTCCGAGAGTTGAGGCATGAATTGAATATCATCGATTCTTGCAATGTGGCGTGTTAGTGTGCACTCATTCCCATACGATAGCACGTGTTCTACTCTAGATGTGGGCATGGACATAGGGGGAGTGCGGTCCTAATTCATTGGGCTATCCCTCCCCCCATTATGCCGAAAGTAATGCAATCATTCTCTTCATATCATTTTGTGATATATGAGCTTAAATGATGAGTATTGGTTATGGACCCAAGATATATCTTCGCGGTTCAATGCCAAAACACTCATATATGGTGGCTTCGGCCACCAACCTCTTCTTTTGAAGAGTTTATCCCTTGAAAATCTTTTGAAGTCTTTCTTGTTTCTTTGTCTTTCTCTTGATATGGGAAGGGACTTGAGGTTGATCTTTCGATGATTTCTTGCCTCTTGCAACCTCAAGTGCCGAGAACCACTCCGTGTTTGCTTTTCCTAGCCTATGCCCTCACTATCTCTAAAACCTTCCGTCTAACACACAAGTCAACCTCTTGTTTTATCTTGGTTCTTGATGAGATGGCCGGATTTTCCGTGTTTAAGTGATAGAATTTTCCCAATGGGTGGAAACCCTTATTTCCTTAGCAAATTTTCATGCCCCCATGTACTCCTCCGAAGTGGTGCACTTTGCAGTACATGGGCCGGAAATTTGCCCCGGAAATTTGGGCGGAAACGTTAAATTTCCGCCCCCCGGAAATTCCACAACTTAACCCGGAAATTCCGGGGGCCGGAAATTCTGCCCCTAGGGCCGGAATTTCCGCCCCTGCGGTTAGTCTATATAAAGGGGGGGGGGCGGGGTGGAGATACCCCTTGGTATCTCTTTCCACCCCCGACCCTCCTACTCCAAACCGCCGCCGCCGCCTCACCAAGAACGCCTCCGGCGACTCCCTAGTCGTCGGATTCCCCGGATTTCGCCGGTCCTCGCTCCTCTCGGCGTGGGGGGTTCCTTTCCTCCACGCGGTTTTCGCCATGGACAGCGGTATTGCCCCAAATCTCTCTCCCTAGGTGCTTATGCCCTAGTTCTAGATTCGTTTGGGTTGATCCGTTTTTCATTGAAAGGAGCATGTTTAGAGGTAGTTTTCGGTCTAGTGAACCTAGCATTGAACTTAGTTGGTGCCGATCAAATTTCTAGAGATTTTTGTATCTCTTTTGTAGTGTTCTCACCAGGGCCGGAATTTCCGCACCTAGAGCCAGAAATTCCGGGGTAGGCCGGAAATTCAGTCCTTTGGACCGGAATTTCCGCCCTCCCCACCGGAATTGCCGCCCCCAGGCCGGAATTTCCGCCCCTCTGCTGAGAATAATACAACTAAGATACGTCATCTCTAAATTCTTTCTGCCCTACTAGTTCTCTTCTATGTTCTTTCTAGCTTTCATATCGACTTGTGTGTTCTCATCTCCATGCTTTTCTTCCTACCTTCTTTCACAGGTAGCTCTAGTTCTCGTCCTAAACATGATCAGCGCGGCCGTTCTGCTATTCACAAGCGGAACTTTCGGTTTGCTGAAGAGGGCACTTTTGAAGAAGAGTTTGCATCTCAGCAAGCTGAACAGGAAGCTGCTCAGGAGGCAGCAAGGGAGAAGGCAGCTAGGGTAGCCAAGAGGGCTGCTCGCAACCCCTCACGGGTTCCTCGGGTGAACTATGAGACTATGAACTCTGTGGAGTACAGTGCTTTGAGGCAGTTAGACTGGTATTCTGAGGCAAGAGATGAAGAGCTTGAAGATACTCGTTTCTGGTGTGCTACTCAGAAAGGTATATATGAAGATATCTATCGCCCTATGTCTCAGCGGGTGTGTTACATGCATGTTTTGGACCGTACTCATCTCAGGAAGAAGGCTGAATACTTTGGTGATGCTCTGGGAATCATGAAGAGGCTTGGTCTGTTTCCACTTATGGATATTCAGTGTCCCTACAATGAGAGGATCATTCAGCAGTTCTATGCCACTCTCGCGTTCAAGGGGAATGAGGCTCTCTCTTTCAGGTGGATGTGTGGAGATACCATGCGTGAGTCAGACTTCTATGAGTTTGCCCAGCTTTTGAACTATGATTTCCAGGGGTTCAGTGTGCCTGTTGGTCACCGTGTGCATCTGCATGGAGTTCAGCCAGACAAGAACCGCTTGGCTCCCCTTTACTCTTCAAAGGGACAGATTGGCACTAATAAGGGCTTGCTTCCTCTGTACAACATTCTTCTCCGCATGTTCAGGGAGAACATCTCTCCCTCCGGAGGTAATCGGGATGCTATTCGTGCTGCCCTTGTTGAGCTCATGTATCTTTCTTATCGCTGCTTTGTGAGTACTGATCCAAATGAAGACTTCAAGCTGGATGTGATGCACTATATCTTCAATGAAATGCATGATGCCATGGTTTCCAAGCGTACTCCTCCCTATGCTCCATACATTATGCTCCTCATTATTCAGAAGGCCCAAGATATGGATTTCTCCAAAGGGAACTCAGAACACAAGCTCAAGAGAATGAATGTGATCAAGCCAATAGAAGAGAAAGAAGCAGTCAAAGGAAAAGGGAAGAAGCCAGTTCCTTCAGGTGGTGATGATGTTGAGATGGGTGACTCTAGCTCTCGTTTGCGCAAGTCTTCCTCTGCCCGTCCATCTCGCAACAAGAAGCTTTCTCTGTGGCAACGCACTCTCTTGTGCATCAACGTTGCCATCCACAAGGAGAACTACTCTGCCTATGAAGAGAGAAGGGATATCATCCACAATCAGCAAGTTCTTTCTCGCGAGGTTCAGCTTCTTCAGGACCCCTCTCTTTAGCTCTCTCCTGTTCCTGCACCTAAGTACATTCCGTACGAGCGGTGGCAAGATGACAACGGCGTCGATTGGGCTGAAGTGGAGGCTCTCTCCAAGGTTGGAAGTGATGAGGAGTTCTCCGGGTGTGATGAGGACAACGAAGACGCTGCGGATGATGATGAGGACGAGTTCGATGATGAGTGATCTTCGTTTGGGGATTAGCATCGCTCTTCTCCCTTTTTGGTGTCTCGATGCCAAAGGGGGAGAAGTAGTTCTATTAGGATTTGCCTTGGGTTGGTTATTTGCCTTATTTGCTCCGTGAACTATTTGTGGTTTATTTGTGTGGAACTTTGGTTCTATTTTTGTAATAGACTAGTTGTACTTAACTTTGTGCTCCTCGTTTGCTCCTCGTTTAATATCGTCCTTCTAGTGTGTGCAAATTGTTCTTATTGTCTTGTTTATATCTTGCACTTGTCTAGGGGGAGCACTTGTTCTTGCTCTCTATTGCAAATCCGTGTATTGTCATCAAACACCAAAAAGACAGATAAGGTGTTGGAATCATGAATTTGATGACTTTTTCGCTTCCAGCCAGTAGCAACTTGAAAGTCGACAGAAACCAGATAACCTTTGGAACCATAGATTTTCAACTTCATTCACCAACCCTTACTCCGGTCTTTGCAAGCTTGGATCAAGAGATGGACCTGACGATCGGAAGTCTGAACTTTCGCGTTGGTTCCTTGGGTTCAATTCGCCTTTCAGATCCAATGAAATCGGATCTATCGGCAGAAAAAAACCGCGACAATGGCAATATCAGAATCATCGGTAGGCTCTTCCAGCGAGGTAAACTCGCCGGTCAGCTTCGCGATGACGGAAAGTATAGAAGACAAAATTGAAGAACTCGACGAAATCATGGGAAACCTTGACTTTGGAGAATCAATGGGTCACTCAGATTTTGGCCAAAATGTCAGCAAAGATACAGCAACGGACTTCACCACCCGAAACGGCGGTGTCTCCAACAACGTACACCAAGTATGTGTCATCATCACTAAAGCAGCAGAAGACAACGATGTCGTAGATAACACCGTAGTTGACACACAAGGCAACAACCCAAGGAATAATAGCAGGAAAGAGAAGATAAAATATATGTCTCCGTCGAAGAGTGGAGAATAATAATGTTAGCAATCAATCATGGTACGGGAGTACCTGCGGATTCAAGGAGAGAAGTTTTAATGGGATATCAGTACGCCTTGCACCAGCACAAAAAGAAGCTATGAGAAGAAAAAAGTGATCTAAGGAAAAGCCAAGAGAACAATAGTGCATGAAGCAGACCATACTGGGATGAACACAGTGGAATGTCAGATTCCGGCGAAGAAAGACATCGTGAACCAAAACATAGCAGGAGAAAGACAGCACAGCCTAGGAAAGAGGACCGTGCAAGGAGCATCAGCACACCGTTATCAAAGGACGAGTGAAAGGACATGTTCCTTGCTTTCAGTTTTTGGGTGTTTGATCACAATACAAGGAATTTAACCTTGTGCTGAGCTTTGCAGGAATTCTACATGTATTGCACAAGACTGATGGTGAAGAAGTGTGGGAATGGGGACTGCTGTAGAAAGGCTTGAAATCACCCAAAGGAGAGAAAATTCTAGGGCCGGAAATTCTGTTTCAGGGCCGGAAATTTCGCCCCAGGGCCGGAATTTCCGCCCCTGAACAAAATTTCCGGCCCTAGGAAATTTCATAATTTCCGGCCCTTCGAAATTCGGCTAAGTCCTTTACGAAACGTTGTGGTGCAACGTGCAGTAAGGGGGCCAGAAATTTCATAATTTCCGGCCCCCGAAAATTCGGCTAAGTCCTTTGCTAAAGGCCGTGGTGCAACTTTCAGTTAAGGGGCCGGAAATTCTAAGAATTTCTGGCCCCCGCGATTTTTCGCTAAGTCCCTTAACTCAAGCTGTGGTGTGACCTTCAGGAAAGGGCCGAAATTTCTGGCCGGAAATTCCATTTTGGAATTTCCAGGGGGACGGAATTTCCGCCCCCAGGCCGGAATTTCCGCCCTTAGTGGACCCCGGAAATTCCGCCCCCTGGCCAGAATTTCCGGGGAAAGTTTTCTCCAACGGCCACATTTCGAGCCAGCCTATAAATAGTCGTCCCCTACCTCAGATCTGGTTACCTCGTCCACACTCTCTTTCCTCCATTGGTGCTGAGCTTCAACTCCGTAGATCTCCTTCCCTAGCCAACCAAATCCTCCAAGACTTGGTAGTTTGGGAGAGGACCCATAGATCTACAATCCCACTGAAGTAATTAGTGTTTGCTTCACTCCTCCTCTGTGGACCTTGCCTTAGGCAAGAGAGGTCACCTCAAAGCTTCCTCCGTGTAAAAGCTTTGTGGTTGTTCTTGTTGGGAGCCTCCAATTGAGTTGTGGAGTTGTGCCCCAACCTCCGTGTAAGGGTTTCGGTCGGTACCCCCAATACCACCGCTTAGTGGAAACGAGTTAGCCTCCGTGGCTTGCTCACCGGAGAACAAGGTGAGCCTCCGTGGCGTTGGTGGACTCCGTGTCGCCACACCTCTCCAACATAGACGTACTTCCCCTCAAAAGGAAGGAACTACGGGAATACATCCTTGTGTCTCCGGCTTCCGCTTTACGGTTCTTTCTTACCCTTACTTGCATCATGTTTACTCGTTTCGCTCTCGTTCACTTGCTTGCTTGTCACATAGGAAATTCACCTAGTTGCACATCTAGAGAATTTCGTTTTGTGTCAAGCCTTAAATTGAAAAAGGTAAAATTTTGTGTAGCGCCTATTCACCCCCCCTCTAGTCGCCCGTGTGATCCTTTCAACGAGGAAGACTTCATACAAGAAATGCTAGAGGCATCTTTAGTGGCAGCACAAGCATATCTATTAACCACGCAGCCGGAACCCGGAGATCCGCGGGAGCAAATGCACCAAGCGGCCATAAAAAGCCTCGGGCTAGTAGGAGATGAGTTAAAAGAAAAATCCTCAGGAAAGAAGTCAATATACCACGAGTATACAGGAAGAAGAAGCCGAAGATCCCAATCTCTGCCAAGCCAAAGAACCATTTCGCCTGGCAAGATAGACAATGAGGCACGAAGGGAGGACGCACAGAATATTATCACACAGGCCAGGGTGAACAAGGCACGTTACGCATGGGATGAGGAAAATTATGAGGACGAAGAGAAGGAAATGGGTGCGCTATGCTTTACCCGAAGGGTTCGCAGAACGTGGGTACCCAAATAATTCAAGCTACCACACGACCAGCAGAAATATGATGGGTCGCAAGAACCCAGATTATGGTTATCATACTACCTCCAAGTAGTACAAATACTTGGAGGATCAAGAGCAACGGCAATGCAAAGCTTGCATCTACACCTCACCGGCACATCACGGTCTTTGTTAAACATGCTACCCGACAATTATATCGGAAGATGGGGCGAGTTAGAAAATCAATTCACGAGAAATTTCCGTTCCACGTACAAACGACCAGCATCAACAAAAGAAGTCAAATCCTGTATGCAGAAGAAGGGCGAAGCATTACGTTCATACATACAACGATGGAGTATAATAGAAAACTCGACAGAAGACGTCTCCGACAAGCGAGCAGTAGATGCCTTTGCATCTGGTCTTCACCGTTCGGATCTCGTTGAAGAACTAGGAAGAACAAAGTCTAAAACGGTGTCAGAATTGATGGGAATAGCAAACAGATTCGCAGATAGAGAAGATGCTTATCATAGGAAAAGGGCACGCTCACCTGAGTACGACAGACCAAGCAGGCAACGCAACCAGAGGCACCGATCTCGCAACAAGGACAGTCGCACCAGGCGTAACCAAATCGCCGCAGGATATGAGAGAAGAGACGAAGAAGGTGATGAGAATGAAGAGTATCACAAAAAAGACAACCACGGATGAGAGAGGCTGAAGTATTCTGACCCATCGGCGAAGGACATCCTTCATGGACCTTGCCGCATCCACTAAGAATATCTAGATGGCAAGAGGATTTTCAATTACCTGATGAGAGATTGCAGAACGTTCTTAAGACTACAAGAAGCCATGGAGCTAAGCCAAGGAGCACAACAAGGAGACACGACAAATAATAGGGCGACCACAGATCAAGGATATCAAATACAAAGTGATAGAGACCACCCCCAAGCAAAGATGTACATATCTGCAATGATCCAGCCTGTCCCAAAATCTAAAAAAGAACATAAAAGTATATCAAGGCAAGTAAATCTAGCAATATCGTCACCACTAGCCACCACAGACCTGCGATGGTCAGACCAGACAGTCAGGTTCAGCAGAGAAGACCACCCGAGGAAAGTACCCAGGCCAGGGCACACGCCAATGGTGTTGAAAGCACAAATTGCAGGATACGACATAGGACGAGTATTCATGGATGCTGGTAGTGGTATAAACCTGATATATGCAAGAACCTTAAAGGCCATGAACATATCGCTGGAATGGTTACAGCCAACAGACTGCTCTTTTCACGGGATAGTACCAGGAAGTGCAAACCATCCTCTAGGGAAAATCAAACTCGACGTTTGCTTTGGTGACAGCGGCAATTTCCGAAGAGAAAAGCTGGAATTTGAAGTTATGGACTGGCCCTCGCAGTATCACGCAATCCTAGAACGTCCAGCATTTGCACGGTTCATGGTAGTCCCTCATTACGCATACCTAACACTCAAAATTCCAGGACCTAAAGGAGTCATCACAGTGAAGGGAAGTTTCGAAGTATCAGACATTTGCGATAAGGAATTTAACAGAATGGCGCAAACTTTCGGCATGACAGCGGAATATGCAAGACTCAAAGGAGAAAATGATCACAATGTATTACCCGACGTTGGTCGATCCCTGCCAGATCAGGCTTTTGATGGAACCCAAGATTCCAAGAAAGTCCGGATTCATCCCACGGACGCAGCAAAAACAACCGCCATCGCAGTAAACCTGGATCTCGAATAGGAAAGCGCTCTCATCGAGTTCCTCTGTGAGCGCTGGGAAATCTTTGCCTGGTGTCTTTCAGACATGCCAGGGATTCCCATGGAACTCGTCGAGCACGCACTAAATGTGGATCCAAAAGCAAGACCAATCAAGCAACCTCTCCGACGGTTTGACGAACCCAAAAGAAAAACAATAGCAGCCGAGCTGCATAGATTGGAAAATGCAGGCTTCATTAGAGAAATCAAAACATCAACTTGGGTTTCTAACGTAGTGATCGTTCCAAAGAAAAACACGGACGTGCGTCGTGTATGCGTCGATTACACCTCCCTCAATAAACAATGTCCTAAGGATCCCTTCCCGCTACCTCGCATAGATCAAATAATTGATTCAACGGCAGGGTGCGCAAGGCTTTCCTTTCTTGACGCATATTCGGGATACAATCAGATCAAGCTAAAGAAAGAAGACAGAGAAAAGACGGCCTTTATCACACCATATGGAGTCTTTTGGTACCAAGTCATACATTTCGGCCTAAAAACATGGGAGCAACCTATCAAAGGATGATGCAAAATTGCCTCGGAAGCCAAATAGGTCGAAACATCCAAGTATACATCGATGACGTAGTCATCACCATAAGAAAAGAAGAGTCCCTAATCAATGACTTGAAGGAAACTTTCGACAATCTCGACAGGTACAAACTAAAGCTAAACCCGACCAAATGTTCTTTTGGTGTTTCAGCAGGACAACTTCTGGGATTCCTGGTATCGGCAAGAGGAATAGAAGCAAACCTAGAAAAAATCCAGGCAATATTAATAATGGGAAAACCAGCAAAACTGCATGAGGTGCAGCAACTCGCAGGGCAATTAGCAGCACTAAGTCGATTCGTCGCACAATTAGGCGAAAAAGCTCTCCCATTCTACGCACTCATGAAGAAGTCAGATAAAAAATTCGAGTGGACAAAAGAAGCAGACACAGCGTTCTCGCAGCTGAAAAAGTGTTTTCCACACCACCAGTGTTGGTCGCACCAAAAGAAAGGGAGCCGCTACTACTGTACATCACCGCTACACACCAGGTGGTGAGCTCGGTGTTAGTGGTCGAACAAAGTGAAGAAGGGAAGGCGCACAGAGTCCAGCGACCAATATACTTCCTTAGTGAAGTTTTATCACCGTCAAAACAGCGCTATCCACATTACCAAACACTTGTGTATAGCGTGTTCACAACAGCACGAAAGTTATGGCAGTACTTCGCGGTGCACCCAATCATAGTGGTTAACGAAGCCCCACTATCGAATATACTGAATAACCCTAAAGCAACAAGACGTGTCTCCTTATGGGGAATCAAACTCTCCCCTCTGGACATCACGTACGAGAAGAGGAAAGCCATCAAATCCCAGGTGTTGCCAGATTTCACAGCGGAGTGGTTAGAATTACAGACAGGACCACCTGAGTTGTCCAACGTCTGGACAATGTACTTCGACGGGTCGAAAAGAGTCCAAGGAGCCGGAGCTGGGGTAGTTTTAATATCACCTCAAGGAGACAAGCTAAAGTACATGCTAAGGATGAGTTTTTCACAAGCTTCCAACAATGAAGCCGAATATGAGGCTTTGCTGCATGGAATGAAGATGGCCAAAGCATATGGAGCAACTCGTTTAAAAATATTTGGAGTCTCAAATCTTGTGGTCTAGCAAGTAATGAATTGTTGTGATGCTATTAGCGACAACATGACTGCATACCGAAACCTATATTACTACTTGGAGGGAACCTTCGACGGATGCAAAGTTTCACACATCAGCAGGGCAAGTAACGAGGAAGACGATAATTTGGCAAACATTGGGTCCCAATGTCTACCCGTACCACCAAGAGTCTTTTGGGAGGAAATCATCAAGAGATCAATAAAAGGAAGAAAAAATTCGAGTTTCGGGGGGCCAAACTAGCACTCAATAGCAGGCTTGGGGGCTAGCAAGTCAGAAGCAGAAAGCACAGCGGGACCAGAGGAGGTCATGATGGTTGAAGTAACCTCGATGCAACCATACTTAGCATATATGGTTAACAAAACACAACCCAAAGATGTGGTCGAAGCACGAAGAATAGTGCAACGATCCAAAGCTTTCGTCGTGCTGCAAGGAAAGTTATACAAGAAAAGCATAGCTGGAGTATTGCAACGGTGCGTCACCCCTCAAGAAGGGCAAGTCATACTAAAAGATATCCACGCAGGAGTCTGCGGCCATCACGCCAGTAGCAGAGCTATAGCAGCCACAACTTTTCGCACAGGATTCTACTGGTTAACAACAATTGAAGATGCAAAGGACATCGTCCAAAGGTGTGAGGCTTGTCAACTATTTGCGTCTAGACCTCACGCACCAGCAGCCGAACTTCAGCCAATACCACTGTCGTGGCCCTTTGCACAATGGGGCTTGGACATGGTAGGAAAGTTGCACCAAGTCATGGCCAGGTGGGCACGTCTACATGTTGGTAGCAGTTGATAAATTCACCAAGTGGGTGGAGGTAGCCACAGTAACTACTCAAAATTCCACAGGAGCGATCAATTTTATCAAGTCGATAATATTTCGCTTTGGGGTGCCACATAGTATCATCACAGACAATGGGACGAACTTCACATCCAAGGAATTCAAAAACTATTGTGAGAGCATGGGAATCAAGTTGAAGTTTGCATATGTCGCACATCCAAAGACAAATGGACAAGTCAAAAAAGCAAACGGCTTAATATGCAATGGCATCAGGAAGAGGCTACTGGCACCCCTCGATAAAGCCAAACACGCTTGGGTAGATGAGTTACCCTCCGTACTTTGGAGTTGAGAACCACACCTAATGCAGCCACTCAAGAAATACCTTTCTTTCTGGTCCACGACGCAGAAGCCGTGCTTCCAGTGGAAATTACTCATGAAGCACCCAGAATTGCGGCTTATGATGAAACAACTTCTACCGAAGCACTTCAAGACAACATCGATGCACTCGACGAAGCAAGTGATGTTGCGTTATCTAGATCTACGCAATACCAGCAAAGTCTGAGAAATTATTACAGTACCCGAGTTCGCCCCTGCTCTTTCGTAGTGGGAGATCTTGTGTTACGACTCAAGCAGGACGACCATGGAAAGTTAGAATCGCCATGGTTGGGACCTTACATAGTCACAAAAGTCATACCAGGAGGAGCGTATTGACTACAAGATAAGAAGACATGCAAAGATGCAGGCAGCCCATGGAAAGTGGAGCAACTTCGGCGATTCTATGCATAAAAGACATCGCCTGCAAGGATTTTTTCATTGACATATATGAAAACTTTGAGTTGTGACCCTCTAAACCCAGAACACGAGGCCATAGGTCGGGTTTCTTGGGTCAACTCTATGACTTGTAAATATGCATTAGCATTTTTTGCTCGAACTTCGAGTCGTTATGATAGCAGTAAAAATAATAATTGAGATCATGTTATCATGTTTTCTCACGAGTAATCATGGAGTTATCTTCATAGTGAACTCGACAATTCACTATACGAAAAAAGAGCGACTAAAGCATGAAGAAATAGCATATAGATGCTCAAATAACACCTTGGAACAATGACTGTTCCCTTGGTGACGAAGGAATGACAAATAGGCCCTCGATATTCGCCTACCTGGTTTTCGGCCCAGGGTAGGTTGTTGTCAGAGGAGCTGTGAGGCCCGTGAAGACGATGATTGGATGCGGCCCAGGAGCTGTACTTGGCGAGCAAGCAAGGATCCGAGGAGTCCAATTTGTATTAGTCTTCGGTTAGGGTTTATTCGAGATGGATCCGATCTGTACTTTCCTTGAGGGACAATCCTGAGACCCAGCCTTCGCATATAAAAGGCTGGGAGGGAGGCCCCAAAACCCTGGATACTCTTTCACCACCACACACCGGAGCGCTCAAATTTCAGAGCTCTCTACTTCGGCTAGATCTAATCTACGCCCCCACCGTAACATCGCCATTGTAGCCACCACATCAATAAAAGTCAGACACGCAGGACGTAGATCATTACCCTACCAAGGGGGGCGAACCTGGGTAAAACCTCGTGTTTCCCTGTTTTCGTCTGATCGCCGTCGAGTTCGCCAGGTCCCACCATGCGTTCCCTAGATTGAAAGCCCTCGAACATGGGCATTGCCGAGGTCGAACCTCGTCAATTGGCGCCGACCGTGGGGACGACGGGATCTAGATCTATGGATTCGCCGGCTCCATCATCAACCAACGCCAAGATCGACATCGTCAACACCGTTGACACCGCCATCGGCATCGCTCTGCTGATCGACACCGACACCAACGCCAAGATCGACATCGCCAGCACCATTGATACCGTCGTCGGCATCGCTCTGCCGACCGACACCGACGCCAATGCCGAGATCAGCATCGACACCATCATCGCTAACACCATCGACACCATCGCCGACATCGCTGTGCCGGCCATCATCGACGCCAACCTTCTGGAACCAAAGGTCGACAGCGTGGGATTGACCGCCATCGACATCGCCTCGTCGAACACTGCCGATCTCATTCCAGCCGCGACTATCATCGGCCCAATCTCGGGCATGACGGGAGAAGTTTCGGCGATCACCGGAGGCTTCGACATGGCCTTCGGGCTGTTCAGCTTCCACGTGGACAACAACGGAGTTGCCGAACTAATTTCCGTCGGCGATTCCGCGCCACCCGTGACAACCCCAAGCGCACCACCAGTTACCGAGGGCAATCCCTCAGCGATCGCACCGCTGGCGCCATTGGCGCCGCTGGAGGAGGAACCAGGGCTGAAAGATTCGACCCCATCAGTAGGGTCCAATGACTTTGAAGATCCACCTCCATCCCCAACCACCGCCTACTGCACCGATTGCGACGCGTACCACTTTGTGGGCGCCGGAGATTTCTCGTCTCACGAGATAGCCGGCTGTGAAGATCCTCGAGGAGGCACTACAGCTGTCTACCCGACGATATCCGAGTGCGAGCGGGCTCTCAATGCCCTCACGCTCCGTACTGCGCCCTACGACCCTGATTATGTCGAAGGGCTGTACTCAGATTACACATGCTCAGACGACGACGTCTACCCCAAAGCTAAAGGGAAAATAGGCAACTCAGACAGCTCGTGCTCGAGCGGATCTGTGACGTCAAGCAACAAGTACATGGTCGACCACGACTCAGACCTTTTGGTCGAGGTCGAATCCTACCTTAGAGACGACGACATCTACCCTCCAGCACTGGGAGAAATCAGCGACGATTTGACCCCATCATTCGGAGGACACTGCATGATGGCGTCGCACAAAGATGGCAACAAGAACAGAGCCAACGACGGTCGAAACTGGTCAAATACCGGTCGACAGTTCATCACACAAGACCAGATCCGGTACGCAAGGAGGGTGTACGCGGGTGAAGCAGACATGGGCCCCAACCCGAGCCCGCGGGAGCTAGCAGCGCTCCGGTTCGTCATCCAGGAACAGAAGGATCAGATCAGCGCTGACAGGCGCATCTTGGAGAGATGCAGGGACGAGGCCGACGCGTCCAGCAGAAGGCGGGACACACTATCGTCCCACTCTTCGTCAAGTGTCCAACATAGGACACTGTCGCGTATTTCGCCTAGGGCCAACATACACAATGTCGCCCGAAACCTGGAGGCAGATTTGAATGAAGCAGATCTGCTGCCCAAAACCAAGGAAGCTGCGATCATGGCAACCGCGGCATACATCACCGCGAACGCAGCAAACGACGATGAGCATATGAGGCACTTGCGGAACCTGGCGCTCGAAGGAGTTAGGGTGCTTCAGGGCACAGCCAACCAAGAGCATGAAACGGCGCCGAGAAGAGCCATACCGCTGGTCGAACAACCCAGACACCCAGCAGCAGCGCCAGCAGTCGCGCCCAGGACTCAGGTGGTGGAACCCATCAGCAGAGAACTTTGACATGGCCTGGCTCAAAATAGAGTCGACCTCGGGCGTGCGCGGTGCGAGGCCCGTCGCTTCGAGGATGAACGCGATCTCGAGGCGTTCACTGGCAATCATGATGGGTTGTGCGGAGCGGAGTGCTTTAGCCTCCTGATCCGTTCCACACCATTGCCGAAAGGAATCAAGATCAGCGATGGTGTCATCAAGTTCAATGGGCAGCAGGACCCTCGAATTTGGCTCGACGACTTCATGACCGCCGTCACAATCGGCGGCGGATCCAGAGACAATGCTCTCCAGTTACTATCATTGCACCTGAAGGACAATGCCAGGGCGTGGCTAAACAATCTTGCTCCGGATAGCATACGCTCCTGGGAAGAGTTTCGGCAAGCCTTTATTGCCAACTTTTGAGGTACCTCGCGACAGCCCGCGTCGTTCGAAGAGTTACGCTTGTGCGTACAAAGGACCGGAGAAAACCTCAGATCATACATCTCGCGATGGATCAGTCTCCGCAACACGGCGAAGAATATTTCGCCCGAAAGGGCCATCGATGCCTTTCAAGACAGGCTCATTCGACGGGACTTCAAGGAAGAGTTAGGGCGTTGCAAGCCAAAGACCGTCGATCATATCATGAGCTTGGCGAATGAGTGGGCTGATGGTGAAGACTCCATTTCGGCACCTAGAAGCCGCCGCCGATCGGCGGAGCGTGACGGCGATGCGAAGGATCAGTTTCACAACAGCTCCCGCAAAAAAGGTCATTGGAACCGCTATGACGATGCAGACGCCACTGACATGGTAGCAGCAGGCTACGTAAACGAGGACCATGATGATAATCGCGACGGTCCGCGACGAGGAAACAACTACTATGGCAGTAGTAGCAGAAGCGCTGACCGTGATTCGAAGCCAAGAACGGAGTGGCCCCGACGACGCGATCAGCCACAGCCATCAGTAGAAGAGATGCTCGATGGAGGGTGCACAAGGCACACGTACCTCGATAAAGATGGAATTTGAAGACCCGGTCACCTCCTCATCGAGTGCAGAGAATTTCTTCGTCTCAGTCGAGCACTTCAAGAGAGAATGCAGACCGAGCAACCGGTGGCCGGTGCAATAGCTTACAATGCTCCACCGCCGCCACCCAATCCACCAGCGAACGTGGTCTAGCAGGGCCACCAAGCCGCTACAATCCAGCACGGCGAGCCATGGCAGCCAGCCGACGAAGAGGAGGCGTTCCCGCCGCCACGAGGATTCGTGCCCATGATTCAGAGAGGGCGCCCGACGAACAAGGTCCAGCGGAAGCGCGCAAGGGAGGTCTTTCACGCTGAGCATGCACCACCTGCCACACCCGAATACCTGAACTGGTCTGAACATCCAATTGGTTTCAACCGGTCAGATCACCCACCGAAGATCCTGCGCCCCAGACACCACGCCTTGGTCCTCGAGGCGCAGATAGGGGGATTTACCTCGAAGAAAGTGTTCATGGATGGAGGGAGCAGTCTGAACCTGATCTATGCAGACACTTTGCGCAAAATCAAGATCCCGATGAACAATCTCTTGCCGATGGAGACATCTTTCCATGGAATAGTCACCGGGAAGCTGACGTATCCATTAGGAGCAATACACTTGGATGGCATTTTTGGCACCCCCTCGAACTTCAGGAAGGAGAAGATCGAGTTCGAGGTCGTCGATTGGCCTTTGCAGTACCACGCCATTCTCGGACGACCAGCGTTCGCCCGATTCATGGCGGTTCCGCACTACGCTTACCTCAAGCTGCGGATGCCCGCTAATCGAGGACCACGAACGATCAGCGGTAGCTTTGCCCGCTCCGAGAACTGTGACAAGGACTTCAACAGCATGTCCCAGACCTTCGGGGTGCACGAGGAGCTCCATCACATCAGGGAGACCACCAACATGGACATTGATCCACCGGCGCCGCAGAATGCCTCAGAACTCTCATTCGATGCCAGCAAAGACACTCGAGAGCACCAGATCCACCCAACAGATCCAACCAAGACAGCGCGGGTGTCGAATTCTCTCTCTCCCGCATAGGAAAGCGCGCTCGTCGGGTTCCTCCGTGAGCACTGGAGGATGTTCGCCTGGTTTCCAGCAGATATGCCAGGCATCCCCAGGGAACTCGCCGAGCACGAGCTCAAAATCTTTCCGAACGCGAAGCCGGTCAAGCAGTCCATGCACTGCTACAATTCGGAAAAGGACAAGACAATGGGCGAAGAGATCAATCGCCTCCTCGAGGCCAAGTTCATCAGAGAGATCAAGGAAGCCACGTGGCTTTTGCCACCAGTCATGGTGGAAAAGAAGGACACCAAGATCTACAGGATGTGCATCGACTTCACGGCACTGAACAAACATTGTCCGAAAGACTACTTCCCATTGCCCTGAATCGACCAGATCATCGATTCTACCGCGGGGTGCGAGCGCCTTTCGTTCCTCGACGCCTACTCCGGGTACAACTAGATACGGTTGAAGGTAGAAGATGAAGACAAGACAGTGTTCATCACCCCACATGGGGTGTATTGCTACATGACAATGCCCTTCGGGCTCAAGAACGCCGGAGCCACCTATCAACGGTGCATACAGGCATGCTTGAAGGAAGAGATCGGTCGCAACATTGAGGTCTACGTCGATGACATCGTCATCAAAACGGCGAAAGCAGATAGCCTGCTCGACGACCTGCGGGAAACTTTCGCCAACCTCGACTGCTACAGCATCAAGCTCAACCCAAAGAAGTGCTCCTTTGGGGTACCTACAGGCCAGTTGCTGGGATACCTCATCTCGGAAAGAGGAATTGAAGGCAACCTAGAAAAGATTCAGGCCATTATCAACATGCAGCCGCCAAAGACGCTTCGACATGTCCAGCAGCTGACAGGTCGACTCGCAGCACTTAGCCGCTTCATAAGCAAGCTCGGCGAAAAAGCCCTCCCGTTCTATCGGCTGCTTCAGAAGACAGACAACTTCACATGGACAGAAGAGGCGCAAGCCGCGTTCGACGATCTCAAGCGTCGTCTCTCGACCTCCCCAGTTCTCGTCACCCCCGAGAGAAAGAGCCGATGTTGCTATACATAGCGGCTACAAATCAAGTCGTCAGCTCGGTCCTCGTGGTCGAGCGCATGGAGGAAGGCAAAGAGCACGGAGTGCAGAGGCCTGTGTACTACCTGAGTGAAGTCTTATCTCCAACCAAGCAGCGATATCCCCATTACCAGAAGCTATCATACGCCATCTACATGACGGGGAAGAAATTGCCGCACTACTTCGAGTGCCATTCCATTATAGTGGTAGCCTCGAATCCAGTGTCCAGCATCCTCAACAATCCAGATGCCACAGGACGCGTGTCACTATGGGGAATCACTTTGGGACCCTGGGAGATCACGTACTAGCGACAATCGGCGGTCAAGTCACAAGTCCTGCCAGATTTCATAGCTGAATGGACAGAAGCACAAATGCCCGAACTCCCGGACATGTCGAATTGTTGGACCATATACGTCGACGGGTCTAAACGGGTTTCTGGGGCAGGAGCAGGAGTGGTCCTTGTGTCACCACAGGGAGACAAGATGCGCTACGTCCTCTGCATGCGCTTTTTGAACCCCTCGAACAATGAAGCAGAATACGAAGCTGTCCTGCACGGCATGGCGAAAGCGTGCGGGGCCACCCACATCAAGATTCATGGAGACTCGAACCTCATCGCCCAGCAGGTCATGAAGGAGTGCGATGCGACCTGTGCAAACATGATTGCATTCCGTGCCATGTACGACAAACTCGAAGGTGACTTTGAAGGGTGTGAGGTAACACACATCAGCAGAGAAAGTAACGAAGAAGCAGACAACCTGGCCAACGTTGGCTCCAGGTGCCTGCCGATACCACCAGGAGTCTTCTTCGAGGAGATATTCGAGCGCTCCATCAAGATCAAGCCTGATGTCGACCCGGCGTTAGCAACACGCTCGGGGGCTAAGCAATCAAGTTCAACCCCAGCAGCGGGAACAGAAAATTCATCCAAAGACGCAGCTGCAATCATGCTCGTCGAAGCGATCTGGACGAAGCCGTACCTGGCTTACTTGGTGCGAGGCGAACTACCAGAAGATCCCATCCATCGTCGACAGGTCATGCGACGCTCCAAGGCCTTCACGATAATCAACGGAGAGCTCTACAAGCGTAGCACTACAGGAGTTCTCCAGCGGTGCATAGCGCAAGAGGATGGAATCGCTCTCCTTCGAGAAATCCATGAAGGGACCTGCGGGCATCACGCCAGCAGTCAAACTCTCATTGCTAAAGCCTTTCGATCAGGGTTTTACTGGCTCTCGGCCCTCTACGACGCTAGGAACATCGTCCAGCAGTGCGAAGCATGCCAGTTATTCGCCACCAAGCCACATGCACCCGCATCGGAGCTACACACCATCCCCGTCACCTGGCCCTTCGTACTTGCTTCCAACATCTCGAGGTAACCACACGTACTTGCTTGTCACCGTGGACAAATTCTCCATGTGGATCGAAGCTGTCCCTGTCATGAACCAAGAAGCAACTACGGCGGTCAAGTTCTTCGAGTCAATCGTCTACCGGTATGGCGTACCGAACAACATCATCACCGACAATGACACTAACTTCACATCAGACGAGTTTCAAGAGTTCGCCAAAAAGCTCGGCATCAAGATCAAGTACGCCTCGGTGGCGCACCCCAAGTCCAACGGCCAAGTCGAAAAGGCCAACGGGCTCGTCTGCGCGGGACTGAAGAAGCGACTCCTTCGACCCCTCAAACGCGCGGCAGGCGCTTGGGTCGAAGAGCTACCATTGGTCCTGTGGAGCCTAAGGACGACTCCGAACTCCTCGACTGGATACACGCCGTTCTTCCTGCTTTTCAGAGCAGAGGCGGTACTACCTACTGACGTACGCTACTACGCGCCTCGCGTGGTGGCCTATGTCGAGGAAGACGCGGAAAAGGCATTGGCAGATGCCCAAGACCTGCTGGATAAAGCCCGAGACATCGCCCTCGCCCGCTCAGCAGTGTACCAGCAAAGCCTCCGCAATTACCACAGCCGATGGGTACGCGGACGGTCCTTCGAGCCAGGCAACCTCGTCCTTCGCCTCAAGCAAACAAGCACGTCCAAGCTGGAACCATCATGGGAAGGGCCATACCTCATCCACGAAGCAATCCCAGGAGGCGCATATCGACTGCGCGACCCCAAGACAGGGAAGGACATCAACAACCCATGGAACGCACAGCAGTTGCGTCGGTTCTACCCTTAGAAGCAGCACGCTTCCTCTACCCCCCATCTCTATGTAATTACGCGTCGGCAGCAGACCACGCTCAACTATAGCGCCATCGGTGCCAAGCAATAAAGTATACTTCTCCATATTATTGTTTAACCCACACTTGGGGGCTTTGCCTTAAAAAATTGCTCAACCTACACTCGGGGGCTTTGCCCTTTTGACCGCGCTCGGGGGCTTCGCCTTTTCGACCGCGCTCGGGGGCTTCGCCTTTTCGACCGCGCTCGGGGGCTTCGCCTTTTCGACCCTCGCTCGGGGGCTTCGCCTTTTCGACCGCGCTCGGGGGCTTTGCCTTTTCGACCGCGTAGGCAGGCCTTCGGGTTGGTTGTTCAGAGGAAACATCGCCTCGTGCACCAGAGCAAGGGCACTACGGCTCATTTCGGCCAACACTCCGGCTTGGGCGATCCTGTCCTGGAGAATTGTCAACTTCAGCGCTTTCGATCGATCCCCCCATAAATTGTCAGCGATCGAATTAGCGTGCGTTTGAGCAGCACGAAGATGCGCGTTTACGCGTCGGGCCTCAGCTTCACTGTCAAGGCATACATCTGCAGAGGGGAGAAGAATGTCAAATTCCACAGGCTTAAACCGCAAAGCAGACCAAACAGTTCGAAAGACTCACATTTCAGAGATTTCCCAAGGTTCTCGATTTCCTCGAGGAGGAATTTTTTGGCATCTGCTGCCCGTGATGCCTTGGACAGAGCAGCGTCGACCTTAGCAGTAACTATTTTCAGTTGATGCTGCGTGTTCTTGAGCTGGTCGTGCAAGGATCAAATTAAAGACAATTCACTCGTGGAAGGTGCTCTCCTTTCAACGGCACTGGAAGAACTAGCGACTGTCTCGTACGAAATAGGCCAGGCATTCGAAAGCACAGACGAATCCTGCACAAGAGGCCTCGAGTCACGCATAGTCATCGACAATCAAATAGCAAACGGATGCAGAATACGATGGCGAAACAAGAGCAGCAAAGTTACAGCAAGCAGTGCACCCACATTAAAACAACAGTATTCAACATAGCATCACAAAGTCAATTACAGATGCAAGACAGAGGCATCAACTGCACTACGCTGAGCTACCGGCGGCCTTGCTAGACGGTGCGCCGGGGGCACCACGCTTTCGAGCCCGCGCCGCCGCTCGCCTCTCATTCCTTTCGGCCAAGAAGCTCGTCATCCGAGCAGACAAGTCGCGGGCGAGCTCAAGGTAGCCCTTCGGAGACTTATCACGTCCGTCCTTGTCTTTTGGATACGTGCTCGTGACCTTGTCGGCGTCAAATTCAACCCCGTGCATCATCAGCATAGAGAAGACAGACTCGGAGCCGATAGTTACCTGTCGGCGAACCGCTGCAACTAACGGGTCCTCACCATCCGCCTTCACCGCCAGGGCTTCGAGGATGCCGGCCATGGTGTTGCTGGTCGAGTCTGGGATGGACACGTCACGAACGCGGTCAAGCGTCGGCCGCACCTTCGCCAGGAGGTCATGGACCTCGTGACACAGGTGCTCGGCGATACCAACACTGGACTCGAGTCCAGCAGGCTCCTTCATAGCCCCGACGTCCAATTCAGCAGCAGCTTTAAGAAAGGACAAGTTCCCTAGTCAGTAAGGCACTTAATCGGCACGAAAAAGTTCAATTGAGGGATATCGAAGACTCACTGCGTAAGGCATCGAGAGAGGTCTGCAAACGCTGGTGCAGGTCCTTCTCTCTCGATTCAGCTTTCAGGCGGCACGTCTTAGCAAGCTCTTGGGCCTCAGACGATTCAGACTTTAATCGGGCGACCTCGTCGAGTAACCCGTTGGCTTTATCCTTCAGTCCCGAATTCTCCGCCGCAAGATCGTCCAGCTGGGCCTTCAAGGACGTCTTATCACCAGCAGCCTGCGCTGCAATCCCTGATCATTCGAAGAATGCCATATTATACAGGAGTGCAGCAAAACCACCATCAGAACAAGACATTGAAAGAGAGGAAGCAGTACTCACGTCTCACGTCCTCGAGCTGCGCGGATAATCGTCTGTTCTCTTCCTCCAGCGCAAGAAAATTCTTGCATACCTTCGATAAATCCCTAAAAACGGGCGGAGCAAAAAGAAACAAAGATAAATCTCCGAATTATTGTTAGGAGGGCGAGCCCAAGTGTAAACACTTAGACTCACCCTCGGGGGCTACTGGCAGGCAAACATACGTGTCAAAAAAACTAGGGTTTTCGGACTTACATGGCTTTTAGAGCTGGAAGGCTCGCCGGAGGAAGAAACTAGGATGAATTCAGGTTCGGTCATCTTTTTCCCTGAAGGGGACGGCGGCTTCGGGAGGTCAGCCTCAGGAGCGGCATCTCCAGTTGCTTTCTCTTGCGAGTCTGCAGTCTGCTCGAGGGCATCGTCATGAGGCCGAACCGGGTATCGGTCGTGGTCCCCCGGGCTCGCCGAAGTCTCTTTGGTGGAAGACCGGAAACAGATGTCGAAATCAACATAGTATAGTCAGCTCAAGGCGAGGTCACATGAAAAGTAAGTTGGACAAGGAAACTCATGATGCATCAAGACCAAACTTTAGGAGAGTCTTCTTCCCAAGTCGAAGAGGGGGGCGGCTGCTCAAAGGCGCGGCAGGAATCACGCTGTCGTTGTCATCGCCAGAAGAGAAGTGAGTATCGTCAAGGTCTTCCGAATCCTCGATGACATCAGCAACTTGTTTCTTCTTCTTCGATACTCGCGTGGGCGATGGAGCAGCAGAGGTCGATTCCTCCGGGACCTCGATGAAGTCACGCCCCGAATATTCACCCACTTCGGGTTGGGGCAGATAACACCGAACTATCTCAGCGACCTAAGCAAGAGTTTCGAACACATTCGATCCTAATCAGCAAACTACAGTACGGAAGAAATATTCGGCTAAGATGAGAGGGATACCTCAGTTCGGGGGAAGGCTTTGCTAAAGGCCACTGCGCTGATTTTTTTTGGCACGGTTGACTTCTTCTTGATCTTGGTGACAGCGCGCACGCAGTCGTCGATCTCGGCTTCATGTAGCTCATCGGGGGTAATTCGGGTCGAATCGCGGCGGTCGCTGTAATCCCACATGCAGTGGGCTCGAGCAGCGAGAGGCTGGATCCGACGCTCGATGAAGGTCCGAATAAGCTGAATGCCCGAAAGCTCTTTATTCGGAGTGGCACGGAGCTATTGGATTTTCTCCATCAGTGGCTCCGTGATCTTCATCTCCTCCTCGGAAAGTTCATGTCTCCAAGACACTCGTGGTCGAAGGGCGGTGGTAGCTCGAAACTCCTCGAGCCCGAAGTTTTTGCCAGCGGAGAACTTGTCCTTGGCATAGAACCATTTTGTCCTCCAGCCGGGGTTGTTCTCGGGCGTTTGGAGGTTGAAGTAGGGCACGTCCAGACGCATTTGGCAACTGAAGCCGCCGGTCTGGTACTGCAGTGGGTGCCGGATGATGAAGATTCGGTGCCAGAGCGCCCAGTGGGGCTCGATCCCCAGGAAGCATTCACACAGCATGATGAAGCACGCAATGTGAAGAATCGTGTTGGGATTCAGATCGTGGAGCTGAATCCCATACGCGAAAAGAAGCCCGCGAAGGAAGGAATGCGGGGGAAGAGAGAGTCCCCGCAACAGGAAAGCCATAAAAATTACCCGAAATCCAGGAGGAGGCCGGGGAACAATCTCGGGACCGGCGGCGAGCGATTCCGCCGGGGTGTTCTTGAGAAGGCCCACCTTCTCGGCCTGAGACAGCTCATTGTCTCTGACTTTGGTCTGCACCCAATTGCCAACAACAGGGGCGTCGGCATTCGCGATCTTGGCCTTCTTGGCAGTGGCGCCGGCGGCGGTGCCGGTCGCAGTGGAACCCCTCTTCGGCATGAGGTCGGCGCGCGGCAAGAGCTCGGAGAATGGAGGTGGATGAGAGGAGTAGCAGGAGCAGTGCGCAAGGAGGAAGACAATGGCGGCGGAGTGGGGTGGACTGTTTACCCCTCCGCTGTCATTTTATTTCATCTCTGGAAAATCACGACAAATCTTAGCCGTTCACTGCGAAGTGGAAACGGCAGGACAGATCTGACCATCCACGTGTCAGCGCCACGGGAGCCGCGGCTTCCACTACGCACGGTAAACAAGGAAACCGTGCGGACTTTTCTCACCCACACGCGGGACATACGGTCAAACGCGGTCAACAGCCAGGACGCGCGGCCGCTGGGCCCACCGTGCGTCTAGTCTTATCAGAGTCAGGCTATACCAGCAGAGGGTGGCATGACAACTCGAGGGAATCCGGCGTCAGCACTGACGTCGTTTCCAGGAAAGGTTGATCCTTTTCGACCCAAAGGGCAAGGTTGATGAGGGTTTTTTGAAATTCAAAGGTACGTGCTTTTCGCAATTAGAGCCCTTTTGATATTGAGTTTTCCTCGAAGTCTCTGTGTTCTCTTTGTGCTGCTTGAGTGCACGCAATGCCCTTCTGGGCGACTTCGTCCTTTGTTTGGCATTTCGTTTGAGCTCTTCGAGCAAGGGATACCTGCTCGTCCGAGAAAAGTTTCTAGTTCTCAACCGATATTGTTTTGATATTTTCTTCATGGGTGTTCGCACCGTGGATTGTTATCATGGGCCGGCAGTGCCTCTGAATTATTCGAGTTCGGGCTCCGGTCCCTCGAATCTTTCTCTTTGGGCCAGCAGTGCCTTCGTATTATTTGACTGCAGGCTTTGGCCCCTCGAATTATCTTCTTCGGGCTTCGGTCCCTTGAATCTCTCTCTTCGGGCCAGCAGTGCCTCCGAATTATTCGAGTTCGGGCCCTGGTCCCTCGAATCTCTCTCTTCGGGCTAGCAATGCCTTCATATTATTCGACTGCAGTCTTTGGCCCCTCGAATTATCTTCTTTGGGCCAGCAGCGCCTCTACCTTATTCGAGGGTGGGTGTCCGATCCCACGAATCACATCTTTCGGCCATCAACATTTTGTTTTATTCGGGTGCAGTTCGCTGTCCTTCAAATTTCTATTTGGGGCTTTTAATGCTCTTCACTCAAAATACCTGAACCTTGGTGGCAATATACCAGTTCAGATGCCGTATGTCAAATACGAAGGTAAGTCCACGGTTCACAACACCAGATGGCCTGGTATTCGTATCAAGCGCGCTCTGCCGAGTAACTTTCCATACCTTCGGTATGAAGTCTGCACCGATGGACGCATCGGGTGCCTCTCATTGAACTGGGCTTCGACCCGGTGAGTCCAACGCGGCTCGGGTCGGGGTAGCGCCAGCCCACGCGGGTTCGAGTCAGGGGACTCGAATCTGAGTAAGCTAACCAAATGTCTTTGTGGCTATGCAATTAACTGAGACCCGGCATGAGTCTCAGGCCGGTTATACGTATCCCCCTGCAAACCAAGCTATACATTTTTCGAGGCTCAGCATGAGTATTACTTGAATCAGCTGCATCTGTTAAATGCGTTATTTGTGTATTCGATATGTCATTGTGCCTTTTCCAGGAAGGGCAAATATGATCTCGTGCGCTTAAAAGGAGATTCTGGTTAGAGTCCCTGCCATAGTCTTCGACTATCCCAGGCACTCGGGGGCTACTGACGAAGGAATGCCAAACAGGCCCTCGATATCCGCCTACCTGGTTTTCGGCCCAGGGTAGGTTGTTGTTAGAGGAGCTGTGAGGCCCGTGAAGACAATGATTGGATGTAGCCCAGGAGCTGTACTTGGCGAGCAAGCAAGGATTCGAGGAGTCCAATTTGTATTAGTCTTCGGTTAGGGTTTATTCGAGATGGATCCGATCTGTACTTTCCTTGAGGGACAATCCTGAGACCCAGCCTTCGCATATAAAAGGCTGGGAGGGAGGCCCCAAAACCCTGGATACTCTTTCACCACCACACACCGGAGCGCTCAACTTTCAGAGCTCTCTACTTCGGCTAGATCTAATCTATGCCCCCACCGTAACATCGCCATTGTAGCCACCACATCAATAAAAGTCAGACAAGCAGGACGTAGGTCATTACCCTACCAAGGGGGCCGAACCTAGGTAAAACCTCGTGTTTCCCTGTTTTCATCTGATCGCCGTCGAGTTCGCCAGGTCCCACCATGCGTTCCCTAGATCGAAAGCCCTCAAACATGGGCATTGCCGGGGTCGAACCTCGTCACTTGGTCTTTCATTGATAAGAAAGTACAAACATTGATCATATCACATATTTATTGCCATCATATATAAAGACGATAGAAGTACATTGCATAAAAAGTATAGTAAAGCTAGAACATCTAATGAAAATGAACTTCAGCTTCATACTTCTTCTGGCATGGTGTCCCATCGAAGATCTTCACGTCAAACTTCGATGTGCCACAGTGATAGTTGAACAGCAAAAATAAGTCCTGATGCAGATCGTGATCCTCTAGAAAATAGGGCCAGCCGCCCCTAAAGTACATCTCACCATTGTCGTCATAGTAAACCTCCACCTCATATGGAGATCCTCCACCAGATTCTTCTCGAAGGATGGCCTCACAAAGCTCGCGCCCATCCATGAATTCAGTAAACTTTAAAGGTACACGCTGCTGCTCACGGCATTGAGCACCAGCGAAAGCGAAAAAAGAGAATATGTTGACAGAGGGAGGAGGAGGAGCAATGTGGCGCGTAGTGGCGGAATCCAAAGATTGGTCGGCAAGAGAAGAAGAGGCTTTGGGCTTGTTCTTACTTCCCAAAGGGCGACCGGGGCGCCGCTTCACCGGCGCAGATGAAGATGAAATCACCATGGAAGCTTCTTTGGGCTTGTTCTTGCTACCGCGAGGACGGCCACGCCCATGCTTCTCCACCATGACACCGGTGTCTAGATTGATAACGCTGGTGTCCGCCATGGAAATCTTTGGATCGACTGACGAGCAAGCGCGAAGGAAACCCTAATCGATCTGAGCGGAGAAGATGATGCGGCGGAGAATATCCTTAGTGGCAGGTTAGGGTTTTCCCTAAAGTGAAGGAGGGGCCTTTATTTATAAGCTACCTTTAATGGGCCTTTGCAAATTAAAGGTCCAAATAAATTACGGGCTCAAAGGTTCTGTCCAAGAGAAAGGGAAAATAATATGTTAAAAAGTACAAAGATCCAGGGAAGATTTATTCAGTTCCAAAAAGAAAAGAAAAGCTGTGTAAAGGAGATATTTGAGTCTATAAAAGGCTGCAAGCACCCCCTTATAGCCTCGGGGGCTACTCCCATCGGGAGCGCTGGTCGCGCACCCGATGAAATAAAAGCAAGGAAGAAGAAGCTACAAGAAGAGAAGGCAATATATTTGAGCCTATACTCGAAAAACTTTTGACTATAGCCTCGGGGGCTACTCCCATCGGAAGCACTGGTCGTGCACCCGATGATGGAGAATATTGAGTTCTGGTCAAAGGAATCATCAACTTGATTGTTGACGAAAATATAAATTCGCTGTTTCACTCCCATCGGGAGGGATTTGCGACTAGTTAAAGAAAAACAATCCAAAGATTTCGGGTACTGGATCAGCCAAACAAGGCTCATAGTAAAACTTATGATTCTCAAGCCGCGTCGTCGTGATAAAAAGCTTGAATATCGTGGTCGTAAAGATCATGAAGTTAAGACCTCAGGATCCGTCCTGCATGGCCTAGTATATGCACATGAATGCGCTCTGCTAGTAAATTTCCGTATCTATGATGTGAAAAGAAATCCCAGTAGATGCACTAGGTACCCTAAGAATTACTGGAACCTTATCTTTGTAAGTCCTAAATGCGGCAAAAGACCAGGTTACGCCAGGTACCGGATTATAGTCCAGGGCTTGAGTTTGAAGTAGGTAACAAGTGTCCGCTGAGGCAGTTAGCTGGTCTCCTGATCCGTCAGAGATACCAGGCTTGTTAACCAAAATCCTCTTGAGAAATAAATAATATGAATTGTTTAAATGAATACAGGGTAAAAGAAAAAGTCGAAGATTGATCAAGTCGAAGATATAAAGATTTGAGATTCAACCCGAATCTACAATTCTGGTAGAATCATGGGGGCTACTGACAAGGGTAAAGTTAATAAAGCCCATTATCTTGGTACCCCGGGCCCCGTTAGGGAGTCCTAAGCATAGATGTAGTCGAAATATGAGATGGAATCGTATACAGATATTGTAATTTGTATTAAACCCGACCGGATCCTCGAGACCTGGCCACCTGTATATAGGGGCCAAGAGAGGCCGGCCAGGGACAGATTGAGATTGAGCCAATTGAGTACCACGCTTATTCTCGATACACACCAAACCTCGCCTTGTTTGACTGATCTTTACCTTCGAGTCTATCCAACGCCCTCTCCCCCAGATCATAAGTCCTTTATCTAGGACATTTGCTGAGTTAACCCTCGTCAATCGTTGTGTTCCGGCTATAGTGTGATCTGTTAACGATGGGACCTACAATCCAACAAAATACGGCTTTCGCCAACCCTCTTGCCTCACATGCAGTCCACTGGGTGCTTATGCCAAGCCTTTTTACCCACGAGTAATACAAATTTGTTAGCTAGAAGCGAACCAACTTTTGATCGCTTTTCTTGTCACACATAGGAAATCGGTTCTCCACACTGTATAGAACCGGTTCAAAGATGAGAGCGAGAGCGTATTATGGACCAATTTTCTTGCACACTGTGGTTGGTCTTAGTGGTGACCGGAAACTTTAATGGAGTCTTAAGCTCCAGGGAGCCCTTTATTTTTAAAAACTAAAAAAAAATCATATTTCAAGTTTTGTAAATATATGAAAACAACATGGCAGTGATGTGGATCAAACTATTTTGGCTTACACAAATATGCCAAAATATAGATCTAGGTATGGTGAATAGGGCACATTAAAAAACTACAAAAATTGTTTGATTTTATTATTCTTGAAAATACAAATAATTTCACACTAAGATATTACGCGCTTGCCGTGATTACATCCATATTTTCTAGAATAATTATATATATATATATTTTGAATTTTAGAAATATAAAGCATTCTGGTGACTTCTTGCAATGGAGGTCAAATGGGCGGTCTTCTAACATTTTTTTACTAAGAAAGATGCATTTGACTCAGGCAGGGGAGGGATCCGAAGTCCAAAGCCCCAACCCAGCGACACACACAGCCATGGTCCGAGGCAACTACCTGCCACGAGCATACGGTATATCCCATCCCATATACCGGCTGAGCACCGGGTTTTTTTTTTTCAAGGAGACAGAAAGAAAACCACGCGACGCGAGACGAAAACCTCGTCCCTTTCCGTCGTCTTCCTCCTCCCCGCCTCGGTAGGGTAGGGTCCCTTTCCCCGTCCGTCGCAGCCGATCACCCACGCCCACGCGTGGCCCTCCTCTCCTCCTCCGCTTCCGCTCCCGCTCTACTTAACCCCGCCCCGCCACCGTTCCACCACAAGCGCACCCATCAGCACCAACCACTCCTCCCGATTGAGCCCCTCACCGCCACTAGCACACATCGCTAGCTAAGCTAGCTAGCCAGCCAGTGTGATCCCCGACCCCTTCCGCTCACCACCGCCACACAAGTCCACTTGCTCCTTCTCCGATGGCGGGCACGGGGGTGTTCGCGGAGGTCCTGGACGGGGAGGTCTACAAGTACTACGCCGACGGGGAGTGGCGCGCGTCCGCCTCCGGCAAGACCGTCGCCATCGTCAACCCCACCACCCGCCAGACGCAGTACAAGGTGCAAGGTATGCTGCACTTGCTCCTCCCTCCTCTTGTTTATTCTTTTCGCCGGCGACAAGAACCTAGCGTAGCATGCGCTGGCTCCTGGCTGCTCCCAGGCTCGAGGAGCTCGTTGAATGGTCGATGTGGACTTGTCTCGTTTAATTCTGTCGATGCTTACGAAGCAGACATAAGTTTCATCAGTGCAAGTAATATACTCGCCCTTAATTCCACGAATTGACCGACACCGTTCCCTGATAGGGCCCCGTACCCACAATAGTCTCCCTTTCGGTGCTTCACCGGTCCTCCCAACTGAATCAATTAAAAAAAAGATTTTCCTGTTTGTGGGCGCAAGAAGAAGCTCACTTGTGGACATCGGAGTTCTTATTCCTTGCATTTGCGATTAGTCACTGCTAATTTTGAGTGCTATTATGAATAGCAATTAGCAAAGGAAATAAACTTTTAACTGCACTGATAATTTGTTTCCCAATGCTGTCAAAAACGTGATGAGGTTCCAAATATTGTAGGACCAGTTTGAGTATAGGATTGGAAATTGCAGGAATCGTTAGGATCGGTTAACCCTCTGAATAGTAGAAATGTAGAACCTCGTATGAGTCATATGTATGACAATCCACATTCAGATGACTTTCATTGCTGAAAAATTGGGTGTTGCCGCATCTGTTCAGCATGTACACAGGAGGAGGTGAACAAGGTGATGGAGGCCGCGAAGGTCGCACAGAAATCGTGGGCCCGGACTCCTCTCTGGAAACGTGCGGAGCTTCTCCACAAGGCGGCCGCCATCCTGAAGGAGCACAAGGCCCCGATCGCCGAGTGCCTTGTCAAGGAGATCGCCAAGCCGGCCAAGGATGCTATTTCTGAGGTCACTAGCGTTTGATGAACAGTCCCCTGTGGTTCTCTTGATTAATGTTACTCTTCTTCTGAAGCTAAGAGACAGCAAATGCCTTCTTTCGTTCGGCAGGTGGTGCGGTCTGGGGATCTGGTGTCATACACGGCCGAGGAGGGTGTCCGGATACTGGGGGAGGGCAAGCTCCTTGTATCTGATAGCTTCCCCGGTAATGAGCGTAACAAGTACTGTTTGAGCTCCAAGGTATGTGTGCGTTTCAGTTAGCTGTACATGCCCCTTGCTTGCTTTTATGCCTTATTTGACACAAAACCGGCAGTGAATAAAACGAGCTAGTTTAGTGTTGTTTGTTTGCATGTTCCTTGATAATTGAGTGACTTGTATTTCCTGACAGAACATATATTTTGACCAAATCTGGGGGCATCTATGTTAGTCATGTTTTAGTAGAGGGATCTAGGATAGCAAATATGCAGCTTGTTTCACACAGTAGAGGGATATTCCATAACGCAGTACACTTCTGAGTTCTGATGCCATTGGGATACTTCGGTTGGATCATTTAGCTTCACTTCGGCCTCGTCGTGTGGTCATTCCCATTCTGTTCATCAGGGTTGAATAATTTATAGTAGGATGCTAGGGTTTAAAAGTTGATACACCTGCTCATCAGGGGAAATTATTAGGCCGGATATCGATAAATTATGCAATACTAGAACTTTTGATGTGTTTCTGTTTATAACTAAACTGTCCAAATTTGAAAGTATGAGTAGCTTACTCATATTTCCTAGAAGCTTTAGCTTCTCCTCTGTACTGTATTAAAATTTCAAACAGTAATGATCCATTGATATTAGTTTCTTCTGTGGCTCATGTCGTCTTATTCATCATAAAGGTACCTCTTGGAGTAGTTTTGGCAATCCCACCATTTAACTATCCTGTCAACTTAGCGGTTTCTAAGATTGGCCCAGCACTAATTGCTGGAAATGCTCTTGTGCTCAAGCCTCCAACCCAGGTAATGATGTATTTCCTAAGTTTGAAGTTGATGCATTTTCATTAAAGAAATGCTAATCTGAATTCTGGAATGGTACTGTGCAATCAGGGTGCCGTGGCAGCCCTTCATATGGTGCACTGCTTTCACCTGGCTGGTTTCCCAAAAGGCTTGATTGGTTGTGTCACTGGAAAAGGTTCTGAAATAGGTGACTTCCTTACAATGCATCCTGGAGTCAACTGCATAAGGTAAGTAATGAGCTGCTTCCGTTTCTAACACACGTATTTTCAACGAGACAAAAATTTACCTTCTTTGCTTCCTAGTTTTACGGGAGGTGATACTGGTATAGCCATTTCAAAGAAGGCTGGGATGGTACCACTTCAGATGGAGCTAGGAGGAAAAGATGCTTGCATTGTGCTAGAGGATGCAGACCTCGATCTAGTTGCAGCGAACATAGTGAAAGGAGGTTTCTCATACAGGTACTGAAATAAGAAAATTGGTTGTGTGGTATTTTATAGTGCCAAAACACATCTGTCTTGCCATCTGTTTTTTTTTTGCGGGGATCTTGCCATCTATTAGAAAAATTATAGTTTCTGAATTTGTGTCCCGCCATTTCTTAGAAGAGTGCAAGCAAGCACTGCAATTGAATAAAAGATGTGTATTACATCTTATCTAACAGAACATATGTCATCCAAGTTGTGTCATGTATAACAGATAGTGGTTATATATGCTTTTTCGTAGCTTACATGCTCCCATCCTTATGTCATAATTCAATTGTCAATAAATGTAGTGTTGAACGTTGTGTCCTATTCTTTTTACTTCCTTTTGTGTTCTCTTTTTCCTACTCAATCTTACTGTATGCACCCATCGACTGCTTGAAGTTACACTCACATATGCCGTAAACTTTTGATTTACACAGTGGCCAGAGGTGCACTGCTGTGAAAGTGGTGCTGATCATGGAAGCGGTGGCCGACGCTGTTGTAGAAAAGGTCAATGCCAAGCTGGGAAAGCTGACAGTTGGCTCACCTGAGGATAACTCTGATATCACCCCAGTTGTAACAGAATCCTCGGCGAATTTTATTGAAGGCTTGGTAATAGATGCAAAGGAGAAAGGGGCAACTTTCTGCCAGGAGTACAAGAGAGAAGGTAACCTTATCTGGCCGTTGCTCTTGGATCATGTCCGGCCTGACATGAGGATTGCTTGGGAGGAGCCTTTCGGCCCTGTCTTGCCTGTGATCAGGATCAACTCGGTTGAGGAAGGCATCCACCATTGTAACGCCAGCAACTTTGGCCTCCAGGTTTCTTTCTCTTTACATTTAAAGAAAGTGAACCATTGTTCTGTCAGCAACTCAGCATGTACCCCTAGAAACTCTGAAACTGTTATGAACCTTGGTTGATCATTCCTTTGTGTGTATCCCATTTCAGGGATGTGTGTTCACAAGAGATATCAACAAGGCAATCATGATCAGTGATGCAATGGAGTCTGGAACTGTGCAGATCAACTCTGCCCCGGCTCGAGGACCTGACCATTTCCCCTTCCAGGTAAAAAGTTGCTGTAGTCTCTAAAACTCCACGTTGCTGTGGATTAATTTGTTTCAAGAAGTTTTTTTTCTTCTTCTTGTTGCTATATGATGTGAAGTTTTCTCTGGATTGCAGGGTCTAAAGGACAGTGGAATAGGATCCCAGGGGATAACTAACAGCATAAACATGATGACCAAGGTGAAGAGCACCGTCATAAACCTGCCATCTCCATCCTACACCATGGGCTGAGAGTTCATGTAAAGGAATCAGGTGTTCTGTAACCACACGAGTACAATGTAGAAAAATTCAAATGTTCTGTAACCACGTGAGATCTGGAGATCTGTATTTTTTATACCATTCTGTATGTGCCTTGGCTGTTCCACGGCAAAGAATAAATCAAAATGAGAGCAATCACAAATCTCGTCTCCTTGAATCCATATCACAATCTACTAGAGCTGCTTGGCCATGCAAGAGTGTTACTCCTGCTAGACTCTTATTAGTGATCAGATTCTGTGTTGTTCGTTCTTTGTTTTATCTGCCAAACCAAGACAGAGTTGGAAGCTAGGATTTGAGGATTTTGAGAAACTACTAAGCCACTACCAAACGCGGCCTTAATCTTCTTCATTTTTTGAACATGTCGGTTTGCTTCATTTCATTTTCATCATCTTTGTGGCGTTTTGGTGCACTTTTCTCGAAGATTGTCTTGCACGTGACGGAAATGTCCCGTGGGCAACAATGTTGTATCTCCATGACACTTCACAACAAAACAGAATGGCACATGCGAGTATGCGACGCCTTCCCGTGCTGCAAACGATGGATTTCATTGTCTCCAGCACAAGCAGATTCCATCGATGCTAACCTCATCAACGTAGACTTTGGACCTGAGTACAAACATTTCAATCGTTCATGTTTGTTGTTTGTGATCATAATTAGTTAACCATCTAGTTTGTGTCCATTTTTTTTTTGTCCCAGGAGCATTGAAAAGAGCATGTTTACAAGGTGACGGTGAACTCTTCCGCTGGACTGACTAATCTTTTTTTTTGAAACGGGCGGGGGCAAAAGCTTTGCCCCCATTTCAATTAATTAAGGAGAAGAGAACAAGAGTTCAAGAGTACCAAATACAAGTTACAACTACTCTCCCGGCATCAAATCACCCAGCCGCTTGGCCCCGGCAAGTACCCAAAGCCTTGCCTCGGCCTTGATTAATTCAAAAATTACAAAGGAAGGAGAAAGCTTATTCCGGAAGACTCTTGCATTCCTTTCCTTCCAGATCTCCGTGACGACTAGCAAGGCAAGCGAGGACAACCCTTTCCGGTGAGGGCTCGTCCCCTCCACCAAGGAGGACCACCAATCATGAATGCCGATGCCCGCCCATTGCCTCGGGTGCAAACCACTAATGCCAAGCCAATCCCGAAGTTGCTCCCAAATACGAACGGTGAAGCGGCAATGGACGAAAAGATGGTTGTTGCTCTCTTCGGTTTGCTTGCAAAAGGGGCAAAGCCCACAATTGTCCCACCCCCGCTTCCGCAACCTATCCGCCGTCCAAAGCCGATTTTGAAGAACAAGCCATGCATGGTTTTTCGCCTTCGGGGGGGCCCAAGCTCTCCACACGAGTTTATACATGGACTGACTAATCATCCATGTAAGAATCATCAAATTGATGATAGAACCATCAGATGAAGTAGTACATCTGGTGCAGCACAACAAAAATGGGACACACAGAGCTTCATGTTTGCTCCGATGAAACAAAGAACAGAAAAGGCATAAAACTTCTTTTCATCTACTGAACTTGTACTGATGTATTTGATGTTTGCTGGTGCTTTGAATGTATGTTGTGATTTTACTGATTTTGAATGAGATGAACGTGAAATACATATGTTCTGAGATGTTTTTCTGCTGTTTCACTTACATGCAAGTAATTGACCTTGTCTTATATTGTACTATTTGTTGTTCGTGTTAGTTTGGGGCTAGGAAAAAAGGTAAAATAACATGCCAGATAAGAGAGAAGTATGACTTCAACAAAGAGCCCATCTAGGATGATCATATCCTAGATGGTTTTCTACAAAGCTGTATGCAATAAGGAGTATCCCTGATGACTCGCAACAAAACCCATATTATCACATACGGTTCTAAAGACGTCTAAGAAGATAAAGAGCCATCATGGACTATGGATAAGAGAGAGCAAGAAAAGCTGTCTGCGATGGGTTTCCTGAGCCGTCTATGGTGAGCGTTTCTTTAGTGTGTCTAGTTGTCATTGTTATCTATATCGACAATACTCTTTAATAGTCAATAGTAGCAGTTGCATCAAGCAAAATCTGGCATGAACTTCTTAAGGAATCTGATTGGTTGAGATTCCTCAGGTACAACCTCGTCGAAAGAAACATAGTATCTCTCTTTGTCGTACACATGGCATGCAGTCAATATTGTCTTCATCAACCGCCAATTCCAGTCGGCATCATTCATGTACTGCAGAAGGCATCCAGGGAGCATAAATGAAGCTATGTTGTCAAGAACTACAGAAATGGACAAAACTAGGAGAAATATCAGAGCACCTTGCCCCAGTTCTTTTTAATGGAGTCGTGGGCAGCACGAAGGTTATAACTTGGAATTCTCGGAGAAATATGGTGCGGGACATGTACATTTATGTCATGGCAAAGGATCTCTATCCTGTAAAAGCAATAATATGTTAGCAAGACAAAACCCAGTTACAGAAAGGACATATTTCTGAGACAGGAAGATGATTCGATTAACTCCAGTTGCCTTAAATAGGCACTTGCACTCGCTACTCACAGTTTCACATACATGATTTATCACAGATATTCACAAAAAGCTGCACATTCCATTATGCACTCGAGTGAAGTAAAGTATTATGATATTCATAAGCTTAGTACTGACTGGAATCAGAACTCCAAAACATTATCTTAATTTGCTGTAAAAACTATACTTGGATGGCCCCGTAATATTTTCACATGGCACATTTTACCCAAAACAAAAATTGATTTGCAATCCAAAAACATAGCAACATAAATGCTGGTAAAGTTTCTTACTTTTATATTGAAAGCCGATGTAACGAGTAAATGATAGGTATCCTATTATTTGCAAGTTAAGTCATTGTTTTAATTGCTGTACTAATTTCATGTGCGATAACAATCAACATAACAGGAGTCCTAATATGCATGGAAAAAAAAAACTGAAAGCAAACATAAATAATCTGTACCATCGAGGATAGCTACAATGAACTGTGCCATTTAATTGTGCCTGTGCAGCATTCCACTCTTCTGATGATTTGAACGGTATATGAGGAGCAGTGTGATGTACCATCGTAAAAGTGCTCATCTGAAGCAAATTGTTGAATTTACAGCGTTAACTTTCAGTATACAAACACATAAGTAATGCATTAAGTTGATATTACTTGATATCTTAAACCAATATTATTATCTGATACTGTAAGTTGTTCCTTGCTCTGTCAAACTGACTGGAGACGTTATATATCAAACATTCAAATATTGTCAGTTTTGAATGTCTTTGAGGCTTCAGCCAGTTTAGTCAATGCTAGTCTTATTATAGTGTAGCAGTTGTTCTCAGTGTCGGAATAAGAAGATAAACTTGTCTATTAGAAGAAGATTACTAGCATGTACCTTCCTAGTTCCTACCAAGTATAACTGTGTGCAGACTGCAAAACTGCAGACACTTACTCTTAATGGAATAAAGGAGACTCCTATGGCTCCAAGACTGCAAAAGCTGATCGACGGGATAGTTACACTTTCGTCTAGACATTTAGCAAACTCTTAGGTGAAAGCCTGCACAATTAGGCAGCCTTCTAGATAATTTGGGGGAGTCCATGGATCAGAGATTTACAATATTCAAGTGTTTGTTATTCAACTATCATGAGTTTTAGTTTGCAGTTAGTATAATGCTTTAAACAGCTTAACAGAATGACTAAACTTGGATTCTCTACATCTGCAGTAAGTAATAGTAACAAAAATCAGAAAATGTACCCAAAAGTGATAAATCATCCATGGCATGAACCAGAACTTGAACCACCCGGCTATCCCTGTTTGGAGAATGATAAGGGGCCATCCGATTGCCATGAATGCAAACACACAAGCCAAACTTATCTTCACCCTAGGGACTTCATTTGGTCTGAATTTTTTTAGATCAAAGTGCCACATCAACCTGACAAGTTATAAAGACAACGGAGTTGTTATTGCCTGGAGGGGAGTAATGAGAAGTAATCAACAAAACAGATGACCATCAGAACAAGTGACTTGACAGATGTTGGAGAAGATATACCAGTGAGCAATAGACATCCATGGCCTGATAGGACCGTAACCAAATATAATTGCCTTCCTTAGGAAAGACGACGATTCAATTTCATTTTGCCAAACAGGTTGCCATGCGGTATCTTCTACTAACCTGGAGTTATGCAAAAAGGTAAAAAAATTGAATGATCAAAGCAGAACTTCGTTGGAAATGTTTAAGGTTTTCAAGTTGCAATATGGCTTACAAAACTAATTTTCATATCCGATTTGTTATGCATGTTACTGATTTGCAATCCATATACATTCATACATGGTGGGATTTGGCATGTGACCATGTGAGGTGCAGCATTAAAAGAAAAATAGGTAAAAGAACTGGTTTTGGTTTGCCATATAGATATGTGCACATGGTGCAGTGCAATGCATGAATTGAAAACATCGAAAAAACAATATTAGGTTTACAGTGCCAAGTCATTAACATGAATGTCAATAACATCATTTGGGCCATATTGGAGATGATTATACAGGGAGGTATGTACATACATATTTGTCTTGGCGTGATGTCTGTCATGCTTAAATCTCCAGGGTTCATAAGGATAAATTAATGGCAAGAAAGCTAGCGTTCCAACGATATCCTCCACTAGCTTATTCCTCGAAAATGATTTGTGCGCACAATCATGGCCTATAACAAAAAACTTCACAAAACATCGATTAAATCGTGGAGAAACCACACAGACAAAAGCAAGCAAGCATGCAACACATGTGCATGCATATCCACAGGCAGTTTTGGAGGGAAGAGAACTTACCCCAGTCACTGCTGTACCAGCCCATGCCCAAGCCAGGGGAAGTAGATACCATGGAGCTTTTGAAATCAAGAGAAGACCGAAAGCATATGAAGTAACTGATATTAAAACAGATCCCCAAGCTTTTACGTCATCAATTTCAAATACCTAGAAGGAGTGAAGTTTTACATAAGAGCTTTATTGTAGGAAACACCTGCAGCATAGCTGGTATTGACATTTGCCTAATTGGTACCTCTTTTGGAAGGGTATCCATGACATCTTTCAGAGTAACGTTATCTGGTAGCAGTTCTCCAATTTGTTTAAACCCATAATCTTCAGACATTTGCTTCCTTTTTCCCTCGTCATCGAGCAGTGGTTGAGTAACAGGTAGTACTGCTGCTTGCAACTTCCCTCTTTGTTTCAATGGTAAATATTGGTGGTGAGTTCTCCCGTTGTGTAAAAAATCTCTCTTCACAATAAGTGAACCTGGCGAAACATGAGAACATAACATCCAAACAATGAAACAACGCTGCCAAATAAGGATCAAAATTGGGAGGTTTGATATACACGTGAGCTGAGCTTTCGGCACTGGGTATGCCCTGATATACGTAATCAGCTGAGTAATTTCTCAATTATCTCTTTATAACACAAACTAATTGGTGTCGTGCTACAGCATGGATCTGTGCCCTAGGCTCAGCAGACGAACCACGCGACCCCGTGGTCTTCCCTGCGCCGGGCCTCCTCCTTACGGACTCACCTCCTCCCTACCATCTTGACCATCGCTCCTCCCGTTCTGCTGCTCCACGTGGTGGCTGAGCTTCCTCTTCCGGTCCTGCACCTGCCCCGGCGTCAATTCGGACCGCCACCGCACCCCAATCAGGGCATCCTCTGGTCGCCGTCGCCTCTCCAGTCATTGCCGTCGAGGTCAGCCCCCCTTCCCTTTCCTGTTCCACCCCCTTTCCCTTCTTCATCCTCTAGCCGATAAGCCAAGATGTACGGCACACAAGCAGTCGATGCCCTAAGCCTTCCTACCGAAGGATACTTTGCTAGGGGTGAAACGCCAACTAAGATCGGATATAGCTGGTTTTCTAGGGAATCTATTTCAGTAGAACGTATGATATACTGCTCCATCTAACCCTGAACAATTCTATTCCAGGAAACTCAACGCATTACCATATCAACACGAGATCAGAGAGTCGTCTATCTTGCACAACATAAAGGCCCTACATTCCAACAACAAATGCAACACCACTGTAAATTGCTAGGGTACTACCTGACAGAGCTCCCGCGGCTGGTCTCCGAGGCGAGAGTCCCTTGGCGGGTGCCTGGGCATCAACAAACGCAGATAAGCGTCTCGCAGACACTAACACGAACAGATGGTGGGCACGCAAACAAAGCATACAGGATAACTCGAACACAATTACAGGATAGGGTTCTTACCCGCCGCAAAGAGAGGAGCTGCAGAGGGGCGCAGAGCGCGCTCGCCGTCGCCATCCGCTCCCGTCGCGGCGGGCTGCGGCGTGCAGGGGGGAGCGGGGGACTGGCGAGAGTGTGGAGACGGTTTGGATGGAGGGCGGCCCCCTGCGTTGGTGTGGGTGGTTGTGAGGAGCCTGCCTGGCTGGCGGAGGCGAGGCGGGCGCGCGCCGCACACCGCAGCGGTGGGGTCGATTTGCGGTGGACGGAAGTGGCCGCGCCGCGCCGGGCTGTTGCTGAGTGCTGACTGCGAATTGGGATGGGAATTGTGAACGGATTATTCCAAATAAAAAAACTCATAAATAGACACGTTTTAAGTTAACTTTTTTTAGCTGGGAAAGGCCCCGAAGGACTCAAAGGACCTCAAAGAAAACACAAGTTACAATTGGATCCATGATTATAACACAAAGCACCCTAGAAACGACCGCAAAACCGCGATCAAGTCCACACACATCCCCCCCAAAGTTCCTTCACCAATTGTAGCCGCATCTGTTGACGTCAGGGACTTGGCCACTTGGCTCAACAGAGGCGCTCATTGCCGCACCAAGGCAGGAGAAGATCATCCATGATGAGACGAGCAAGGAGCTTGAGCGGCACAAGCTCTCAAGCACAACAGTGCCAACCCTATCGTCACTGATAGCAATGGCCAACCGACGCCACCACTGGGATATGGCCGCAACATACACAAAATCTTCACCTACCAGAGACAGGTGCCCGCTCCACCACATCTAGCATCGATGGTTTTCTCCTACCCCCTCAATGCTGAGGTCGGCTACGAGAATTAGAACCTGGAGATCTCAAGCATGAAGATAACAACGCTTATTGTGCCACAACTCTCCCCTTCTGTCTTCCTCCAACAAAGCTTTTCGAAGACACCTAGCAAAGTTGCAATGTGTTACGTTCAAACAACGAAAAGACAAGCTCGAAGGCGCGACCTTATTTTCGGAAATCCCTAACCTCAAGTCGGGCTTCTTCTAGCCCAATCGCATGATTTAGGTAGGAACCGTGCGAGCGATCACTGGTATTTTTACTGGTCACCACTCACCAATGTTTGGAAGGACAGAAGCGAGCAAGCGCAAGGGTGCACTCGAGAATGGAGATTCCCATCGAGAGGTTGCTCTTGACTGCAGGATGCATAAACTCAACCCATGGACTTAACTGTTTGATAACCCACTTGATTACTTTTTTCTAGAGAAACCACCTGATTATTGAATGCCTGGCTTCACGAGAGCGTTCAAAGCTCAAACCAAGTTGTGGTGAAAGTTCTATATCCAGGTACCCCTCTTTGATGTTGCCACCTCCTCTGTGGTTTGCGATGGGGCTACCACGTTCTTCTAGAGAGACATGTGGTTAAAGGGTGGACACATAAAAGATTCTGTTCCACACCTACTCGTGAGAATCCCAAAGAGTATTTTAAGTATCATGGTTGGCGAGGGACGACCTCGCTAGTGAATGGCTAGGCAACGTTCCCCTAACCTTGATGCCCAAGCTATTGCATAACTATCGGTGGTTGCTGACCACGTGGAAGGACTCGCAGTCACGGAGGGAGTTGCAGATGTCTTTCGCTGGAACTGGAGAGCTAGGTGGACCTACTCCGCGATATCCTGCCATCTCGCCTTGTTCAGCAGAAGTGTGGCCATGGCAGGAATCCCGCAGGTCAGGCGATCACCAGTCAAGTGCAGATTCTTCCTCTGGCTAGCATTTCGTGACAAATTTTGGACTGTGGGTAGGCTAGAACGACGTGAACCGTCCTACCCATAGGCTTGCCCCTTTTGCGACCAAGTCAAAGAGTCCATTACTCAACTGTTGTTCGGATGTGTTCTCGTGAGGGTCGTGTGGGCCATCTGCCTATGTTGGTGGAACAGAGAGAACCTGCTGCTGACCTGAGACCCAGTGCTTGCGGATTGGCTGCAATCTTCGCGTGGTAGGAGAGACGTTGTACATGACGACTGAACGGGCATCGCCTTAGTTTGCTGGTGCATGTGAAGGCATCGTGACGACATTGTCTTCAAGGAAGCTACCTCTGGCCAACGCAAGCCTCCACAAGATCCTTTCAGAGGCTAAGCTGTGGAGGGTAGCGGTGCTTTTATAGTTGGTCTAGCTGTAGTGGATGGGCGGAGATTTGGCAAGTAATCATCCTTGTTTTTTGTCCTTAAGTAAACATGAAGTTTGTGTGCTCGATACTATGCCAACTTTGTTGTACCTCGGCTCGCTTGGCCCTTCTTTTTATAAAACTGATAGGTCTATGAAATCGATAGATGAATCCTTGAAAAAAAAAGCTCAAACCAATACATCTAGCCCAAGGGCCAATGGGCCTCTTACATACGCCTGCATGGCGCACCCGAGCTGCGCCGCTTCCCATGCGTGTGGGCATGGCCGCCGGTCCGGCCTGGCCGACAAGGAAAACACGACAAGCAAAGGCAAAGGCAAAGGCAAAGGCAAAGGCAAAGGTGGTTGCGCCAATAAGATGTCGGCCACCGCACATAGTCCGCGACTACACCAAAAGTAAACGATGGGCGAATATGTCGTTAGATTCCTGGAGCTGAAAAATGTCTAGATGCGCGTTGGACGCCAACTCCGTTGCGAGAACAACCTGACCTGAGACCATTACATCAACTCCTAGAGTATGAGGCCTCACGCTCTGCTATAGGGACACCAACACCTCCGCCTGCCAGGACTGCGTGGCTACCGCCTTCCAGGATGCGCCAAATCTCTGCCCGTACAATAAGGGCGTCACCGTGTACTATGATCCCTGCATGCTTAGGTTCTCCAACAAGAATTTTCTTGCCACCACCATCCTTCAAAATATAGCCGCCAGGAACCCCCAGCTCTCAGGCCATCTGAGACCACAGGTGGTCCGCACCGTTGAATTCAGATGGCCTGCTTCATCTTGGTTGTCCGTTCTCCCTCTGTTTTCTTCTTTCACACATGCTAAGCTAGCCAGCCTCACTGAAAGGGAGGCCTGCATCATGCAAGGGCCACTCGTCAGCGAACGTCCCAAGTTTCGTCCTTGGTATAGTGTGGAAGGGAGAGGAGAGAGACAAAGTGGCATACTTGTAGTTCTGCTAGTGGACAGGGGCAAAATCGACATTTTAGGTCTCATTTCGTCCTTCCCTCACTGCACCGTACGCGCGTGGCGAATGGTGACGCGCCGGCGGGTATGCTCGCTACAGCGACGCCGTCGCCATGGGTAGCGAGCCTTCTACATGCATCCCTCACCGCTCACCCAAACTCTATCGGATCTATTCCTCTCCTCTCTTTCCCTCATCTGTCCCATGGTGTGGCGGCTGTCTGCTGCAGTTTTTCTAGGGTTTCTTGCGGTGGCTGAGCGAGAAGGGGGCAAGGTGGAGGCTAGAGATAGGGGCAGCGGATGGCAGGATTTCGTCGGCAGTAGCTGTGGCGACCAGCATAGCCCAGTGCGGAGCAACACTTGGGTCTCATGGCATCTAGGCGTGTGTGCCTCGTCGGTGGCGGCCAGGAAGACCCCGTCCCTTGGAGAGGAGCAACGCTGGAAGCGGGGGCGAAGACCGAAGAGGAGCTACGTGTTCTAGACAGGTTGGCTCTACTCTTTCTCTCTCCTTTTCTCTCTCTCAGCTGACCTCAATCGCGATCTCACTGTCGCTCATACTTCCCACCCAGCTCGGCTCGCGCTGCAGCCTAGCGGTGCTCTCTTCAATCTTTCCCATGTTCTCTTACATAAGTTGTGGTTCATCAGTGAGGGCGTCAACTAGCATCGCCCATCTTTTCCTCTTGCCTACTTCATCTTCTATTAGGGCATCTCCAGCGGGCCGACCCATTCGACCACCCCGTGTCCGAACGCGTCCGCGTGGACACTAAAATGGGGAAATGGCATCCCAGCGGCCCGACCCAAACAGACAACACGGTCCAATCTTGTCCGCGTGCACCCATTTCGGCCTCAGATTTGGGCCCAAAATGCATCGGCCCAAAAAGCGCACGTCCTCCCACCGGTGTCCCTCTTGTCCGCCCCGGGCCCAGCTGACAGAGGCAGATTGCCTCATTTTTTCCCTCCTGCTCAACAGGCATGCCACTCCCGCCCAAACACAACCATGGAGATGGCCGCCGCCACCAGCGCTCCCACCGCCGTTGAGTGCTCGGCTGTATATCAGGTCGCCCAGCCCTCCACCCAGTCTATCGCCACTACTCCCACGATCCTTCCTAGGGGCAAGAAGGAAATGACGCCGGAGGCTCGGGCGGCAGAATCGAAGAAACGAGCTGCCCGACGGGTCGTGGCCAAGCAGAAGGAGAAGGACAGAAAGGCTGCCGAGGAGAAGGCGAGGCAAGGCCAAAATCCTACAGCCCGTGCATGCCAGAGCTACGGTCGAGGCTCTGGCCAAGTAGGACATCGTTCACGCCGTCTTCATGCTCAAGAGCGAGGTGGTGACCTAGTTCGCCACCAACCAATTTGGGTCCACAACCAGCTCTATGTCATTGGCGGCTGCGGGTTGGCAATGCCCTGCTTCGCCGGCCCTGTCTTCGACGCGTGAGCCGTCTCCCCCAGCCAGCGGCCCTGTCGCGCCTCGGCGTGCCGACGGTGTCGGAGGTGCGGTTCACGGCGGACGGTGGCGCGTTCCAGCCTGTCATCGACCTGAACCGCACGCTTGTTGCAGGCGACACATCGTCCGGGCACAGCAAGACTCCACAAGCGCGCGCCGCCGAGGACTTGCCTGACGCGGTCGACCTGTTCGGCCAAATGCCGACACAACCCATGTTCGATGAGGTACCCCCTGGTCTTGTACTTTGGTCCATTGGCTTCATCTAAGCAACCATGGTTGTTGCCAATATGCAGGACGCCACCCAGCCCGACGATGAGGACTGCACCATCACCGCCATTGAGACCCAGCACGGTCCGGCTTGCAACATCGATGCTGTTCGAGCACGTCTTGTTGGCCACAACACAGACCGGTGCAGCCACCGGACCGGCGCCTACACCGACAAGGAGGACCTCGTGCTATGCGATGCTTAGTTGCACATTGGCACCAATCCCATTTCTGGTGCCGAGCAAAAGGGAGGTTGCTTTTGGTGGCAGATCTTTATGTACTTTCATGAGCATAGGAAGTTCAAGCCCGACAACTTTGAGAGTGATCGCAATGAGGTGTCCCTTTCAAAGCGGTGGAGCTTCATTCAATTGGAGTGCAACCGTTTTTGTGGCGCACTAGAGAACATGAAGAACTGCAAGCAAAGTGGCCACGGTGTCAACAAGTTGGTAAGATATTTTCTCCGCGTGTGATAATTACATTGTGTTACATTGCCATCCTTTGCTTAGCATTGATTGTAGGTGCCACAAGCATTGGGCTACTTCAAGGAGGTGGAGAAGCATGCCTTCACATTGAGCCAGTGTTGGCTCAAGCTCAAAGATTATGAGAAGTGGAAGACTAGATTCCTCCTTTGGTTTAAGGATGGGAAGCGGATTGATACGTCTCAAACGTATCTATAATTTTTGATGCTCCATGCTTATTTTTGCACCATTTGCCTTGTGTTTTGTTAAACTTCGTGGCATTTTTATGCGATTTCTGGAACTAACCTATTGACAAGATGCCACAGTGCCAGTTCCCTGTTTTCTGCTGTTTTTGTGTTTCAGAAAAGCTACACAGGAAATATTCTCGGAATTGGACGAAACAAAAGGCAGAAGTCTTATTTTTCCCGGAAGCTTCCCGAAGACCGAAAGAGAGCCGGAGGGGGGCCAGAGGCCACCCTCACACATAGGTGGCGCGGCCCAGGCCCTGGCCGCGCCACCCTGGTGTGAGGAGCCCCTGGCTGCCCCCTGACGACGCCCCTTCGCCTATATAAAGCCTCGGGACGGAAAACCCTAGGGGAGTCGACGTTTTTCCCAGAACAGTTCCACAGCTCCGCCGCCGTCGAAGACAAATTTTGGGGGACAGAAGTCTCTGTTCCGGCACCCTGCCGGGACGGGGAAGTGCCCCCGGAGCCATCTCCATCGGTCTCCATCGCCGTCTTCGCCGTCTCCATCGACCTCACCGCCATCTCCATCAACCTTGCTGTCTCCTATGATGAGGAGGGAGTAGTTCATCCCCGGGGCTGAGGGCTCTACCGGTAGCTATGTGGTTCACCTCTCTCTCCCATGATGTGATCTTTATGTGATCATGAGCTTTGTATCTAGTTGAATTGGTAGATGTTATTATTCAGATATTATGCTACTCCTATGCTTTATTATTGTACTCTCCGGAGATACCTCATATCATGGTGTAAAGGTGACTAGTGTGTGCATCATATGTATCTTTTTGGTTATTGTCTCTATGAATGTGGTGTTTGTTGGAACCATCTAGTGCGTTCACGGTGATAGTGTGGGACAATCTAGTTTGGGTACATACGGACTTTGAGGAGTGCTTCGTAGCCCTACGCATGATTATTGTATGTTTTCCATTGGAGAATTGTTTGAGTTGCATATTGATGATAGCATCTATTGGTTCAATTATGTTATATTTGTTGGGAGTGTGTCCACTAGTGAAAGTATGATCCCTAGGCCTTGTTTCCAAGCTTTGCACACCGTTTACTTCCTGTTTTGTTTCATGTTTGCTCGCAGCGATATTTATTCCAGATTGCATTTACTACTTATAATCATCTATACCGCTTGTATTTCACTATCTCTTCGCCGAACTAGTGCACCTATACATCTGACAAGTGTATTGGGTGTGTTGGGGACACAAGAGACTTTCTGTATCGTAATTGCAGGGTTGTTTGAGAGGGATAGCTTTGACCTCTTCCTCCATGAGTTTGATAAACCTTGGGTGATCCACTTAAGGGAAACTTGCTGCTGTTCTACAAACCTCTGCACTTGGAGGCCCAACACTGTCTACAAGAACAGACGCGTGCGTAGACATCAAGCTCTTTTCTGGCGCCGTTGCCGGGGAGGTAAGGTAAAAGGTACTCGCATCCTCCTGTGTGAGTGCTCGGAGTTGTTTTCTTTAGATTCTGCAATTACATCTTTTTGTTTCTTGTTTTTATTTTCACTAGTTAGGCTTAATGGAAAACAAAGAGTTCTTTAGTCTTTTTCCTGATTTTAGATTTGAAGAGAAAATTGAAAAACCTTTGGAGCTTATTTTGCATAGCAATGTTATTAGTACGAATGCTTTGAATACCGTTACTGCTAATGCTATAGAAAAGTCTAAGCTTGGGGAAGCTGGTTTTGTTAAGTATGATATTTTTAGTTCCCCAGCTTTAGTGGAGAAAGTTTGCTCTGATGATATTTTATCTCCCATATGTGATGTTTCTAATGATGCTTGTGCTCCTCATCCTTTTAAAATACCTACGAAGATTGTTGAACGTGTTAGGGATAACTGCTATTTAGGAGATGGAACTGTCCATCCTGGTGATCATTTGCTCTTTATACATGAATTATGCGAGTTGTTCCACTGTGCAGGTATTTCAATGAACCAAGTTAAGAAGAAGCTATTCTCTTTTTCGCTGAAAGGTAGAGCTGAGGAATGGTATAAAACATTGAAGGATGGTCGATCTATTGATTGAGAGGAAATTGAACCTCTCTTTTATTCTAAATTCTATCCTTCTAGTCAGGTTTATAAAGATAGGAATTACATTTATAATTTTCATCCGCATGAGGGAGAAAGCATTGCCCAAGCTTGGGGAAGATTGAAGTTACTAATGCATAAATGTCCTATTCATGATCTTCCCCGTAATATTGTTATTAATAATTTTTATGCAAGGCTTTCAGGATATTACAAGGACTATCTAGATGCATGCTTTGATGGGTCTTTCACACGCAAGGATGTCGACACCAAGTGGGGTCTGCTTGAGACAATTCAAAACAATATTGAAGGTTGGGATAGCGACAAAGGTAAAGGATTAGGTATGAATGACGAGTTTGATTGCATTAAGTCTTTCGCTAAAACTGCTAATTTTCAAGAGCTTAGTGCTAAATATGGTCTTGATCCTCAAATTATGGTTGATTGCTTTAAAGCCTTTGCTTCCCATATGAATGTTCCTAAAGGAAATGGGGACGTGTATCATGAACCTTTTAAGGACACTTGTATAGAAAGTGATATTGTTATTGATGATTGCAATAAACAAACTCAAACTTCTAAAAGTCCTATTTCTTATAAGCATGTTAATTTTTGTGGAGTACATAGACCTTGTGAACAGAGCTACAACAAGGAAGATTATTGCATCACCCACGCAAATTAAGAAACCAGTATATGGCTCAAGGATCTAGATGTGCTTGGTGAAAGGGTTTGTGAGCTTTATCCTTTTCTTTGTGAATTTTGCGGTGAAAAGGGGCACTTTAATTTTCAATGCCCAATTAATCGAACGAGTACCGCAGATTTGTATTGTGATGATAAGATTACTTTCAATCAGTATGATGAGCTTACTTTGTTTTTGAATTGTGAAGAGATATCTAGAAAGATTGCTTTTGTAGACATGAATGATGTTGATATTAATAGCACCCTTCGTGGTTGTCGTCTCTATTGTGCTAAAGATTGCCTCGCAGATACTTAGTTACAAGATCTTATAAAACATGATGTTTTGCCAAGCTATGACAGGACTAATAGATGTTTCGATCTTATTAATAGAGAGGAGGAATCCTCCAAAGTTTCTTCTGTTGTTCCTGTCAGCAAACCAGATTATGTGGAGAAGATGCCCTTCAAGTCTCTTCCTCCTAAAGGAGAAAGTAAGAAGAGTATGAAGAAGAAGAAGAAGAGGAGTAAAAGGCGATAGGACATGGTATCTTCCCCTAAGCGTTATGATCCTGCTATAGATTATGATAATTCTGATTGGGATGATGTTCCTATGCCTGTTACCTATGTTAGTGATCATGATTGGGAAAAGCACTCTACTTTTGATATTGAAAATCTTTTTGGTACCAATTCTAAGGTTAATAATTGTTGTACCATTAGTACTATCCATGTTCCTTCTTATGATGATATGTTTGATGAGTATGCTTTGCGAAATAGTTGCTCTCTAGCTTGTGATGATACTAAACCTCTAGTTTATGATGGTTATGATGATGAGTATAATATTTTCAGTTCACCTACTTTTGAGGATAAAATTAGTTATGATTACAATATGCCTCCTATTTTTTATGATTATGGTGATGAGAATAATTATTCTATTGAATCTGCTCCTACTACGATTGTTCATGTGGGGAGTATTAATTCTTTTATGCATGTAGCTCATGATAGGGATGCTTTATGTGATAGTTATATTGTTAATACTATTCATGATGCTACTGAAAGTTATTATGAGAGAGGGAAACATGGTTTGATGGATCTCAACAATATTGAGTTTCCCCTCTTTATGTTGCAATTCTTGAAGTTGTACTTGTTTTGCCTTCCTATGCTTTTTGCTTTGCGCTTTTATGACTTGTCTCTTTACAAGACTATTTTTCATAGGAAGTGGTTTAGATTTAAATGTGTTCCATACTTGATTTTTGATGCTCTCTATTGCTTTAAGTTCCTATATGACGCCTTTGCCTCAAGCTCTTATATGGCGCCCACATAAGCATCTTTGCAAATTACTGCGCCTAGCTCAAAGGCGTTAAAGAAAAGCACTCTTGGGAGATAACCCATTGTTTATTTTCAGTACTTTTTCTTTTATTTGAGTCTTGGAAGTTATTACTACTGTAATAACCTCTCCTTATCCTTTTTATTTCGTTGTTGTGCCAAGAGAAGCCTCTAATTTGAGTGAGGTAAAGATTTGGGGATGTTGCTGTCCTGAAACAGTTTTCGGTGCTGCACCGTAAAAATTTATGAACATTCTCTGTAAATCTTTTGGACCTGCAATTTCTTGTGCATATGCCCCAGGTTATATCCAAACTTTCATTAGTTGAACACTTTTTGATTTGAGCAACAGAAAACCCCTCAAAAATTCGACCTTTGTCAGCTGTTCTGTTTTGACAGATTTCTGCCAATATTTGAGTTTGCCGCTTTATTGCTTTCTTTTTGAGTTCTTTTGATCACGGAACTTTTGGGGAAGTTGCTACAGTATTATATACTTAATATGTGGTGGTTGTGAGTTGAAACCTGAAGCAAAAAGGGTTGATTCAATGTTATGCTTACACTAATGTTGCTAATAGAATTGTGTTTAGTTTTGTATGAAGGAAGTTTTCAAGTGTAGGGATTGGAGAATGATGAGATGAGATGAAGAATGGACAAAAGCTCAAGCTTGGGGATGCCCATGCCAACCCAAGAAATATCCAAGAAGTACAAGCGTCAAAGCTTGGGGATGCCCCCGAGGCACCCCCTTCTTCATCGGCAAAAATCAGGTCACCTTTCAAGACACTATATTTTTATTGCTTCATGCACTATGCGTTTTTCTTGGAGCGTCAGTTGTTTTAGTTTTCATTATTAGTTTTGTTTTGTTTGCTGCAATAAATGGTTAGATCACATCATGTTTCATTTGGAGGAGATGAACTCGCTTTTCATTTGCCAAGAACACTCTAGTTTTCACTCTTATCGTTCAACGAGTGTTCTCTTTTTCGGTTACTATGTTTAGCTTGCATTTTTTGCCTTGATTTTTGTTCAGATCTTGTTTTATCTTTGCATCAAGGTGTATTTGGACCTCTGGTATATTTTGGTTTTCCTCAAAAAGGTTTGAATGGTGTTGGAAAAGAGAAAAGCTTTATGCAAAAAAGTTGTACAAAAAGGAGCTTGTGTAGACTGCGACCTCGGCTTTTGCATGTCATGCTTGATGTCTTTTTGATAGTATGCTTAGTGGTTTTGCTGTAGCATGACTTGTCTCAAATAACTGAGATTGCTTAATGAGCCTTTGAAAAAATCATGCATTGTTTTAATTATTTGGAAGCATTATTTTGGTTTTCTCCTTGATGCTTTATTTGGGTTGACTTGGTGCATGCTCACACATGTTAGACTCATACAAAGTCGCCAATAGCCTCTATGATAATTTAGTTTTTGACTTTTGATGCCATCTTATGTTTCTTTTAATGTTGCTTTGTCGCTTTGCATGATTATGGCCATTATTGCTCTCTTAGTTGGTCGCTCCCAGTCTTTTGCTAGCCCTCATTTTGTACTGAGTATGAGCTCTACTCGTGCATCCAACTCCCAAAAACTAAGTTTGCCATTGTGTCCACTATAAATTCCTATGCATGGTATTTGTAAGCCATTCCAAGTAAATTTTCATGTGCTACCTTTCAAAAAAACCTTCAAAATACTTCTCATTTTGTGACATTGTTTTCAGCTCATGGGGACGTAGTGGTCGGATTTGCTATCTTCCATATTGCTTATTCCAAAAAGAAAAAAAGAAAAAAGGCACTCCTCCATGGAATGTGAATGTTGGTGGGCACCCGATGGAATCGGTTAGCCATGGTTTGTGAAAGGAAAAAAGGTGGGGAGGAGTGCCAAGCTTTATAAAAGAGCACAAAAGTGCCAATCTCTCTCTCAAAAACTTGCTTCATTTTTGTATGGAAGATAGTAAGAACCCCATTGCCAGTCGTTGACAAAAGCAACCACCTCTCAAAAACCAATTTTTATCTCTCTGTCGTACAAATGAAAAGCTCTAGCACATGTTTAATCACTGCTTCCCTCTGTGAAGGGCCTTTCTTTTACTTTTATGTGGAGTCACCACCTTCTATCTTTATGCACCGTCTAAGAGAGCATAGTTGTCATTCTGAGTATAATGTGCATTGTCCCAAAGTTTTCATTGATTGATTCATATCGTTGGTTTCACTTGTTCTTAAATTATTTGTATCTAGTCGCCCTCTTAAACTTGAAGGTGTCCTATGCATTTATGTTTTGCTCTCCATGAAGGACAAGCTGAAAACCATTTGTATGTTTTTCCTTATGATTTGAACACACGTTTGACTTTCATTGTTTCATTTTCATGATCTTTTGTTTGTGTTCATTTGCATGTTTACAACATGGTTGCTAAGCTCTTATTGTCAAGATTATATCTTTCATGCCCATGTTTAAGTTCTTATGATCCCAGCTCACAATGCTTATATATATGATCAAGATTGTGTAGGTGCATGTCACCTCAAAAATTATTTCTTTTGTTATCACTTACCTACTCGAGGACGAGCAGGAGTTAAGCTTGGGGATTCTTGATACGACTCAAACGTATCTATAATTTTTTATGCTCCATGCTTGTTTTTGCACCATTTGCCTTGTGTTTTGTTACACTTCGTGGTGTTTTTATGCGATTTCCGGAACTAACCTATTGACAAGATGCCACAGTGCCAGTTCCCTGTTTTCTGCTATTTTTGTGTTTCAGAAAAGCTACACAGGAAATATTCTCAGAATTGGACGAAACAAAAGCCAGAAGTCTTATTTTTCCCGGAAGCTTCCCGAAGACCGAAAGAGAGCCGGAGGGGGGCCAGAGGCCGCCCTCACACATAGGTGGCGCGGCCCAGGCCCTGGCCGCGCCATCCTGGTGTGAGGAGCCCCTGGCTGCCCCCTGACGATGCCCCTTCGCCTATATAAAGCCTCGGGACGGAAAACCCTAGGGGAGTCGACGTTTTTCCCAGAACAGTTCCGCAGCTCCGCCGCCGTCGAAGACAAATTTCGGGGGACAGAAGTCTCTGTTCCGGCACCCTGCCGGGACGGGGAAGTGCCCCCGGAGCCATCTCCATCGGTCTCCATCGCCGTCTCTGCCGTCTCCATCGACCTCACCGCCATCTCCATCAACCTTGCTGTCTCCTATGATGAGGAGTGAGTAGTTCATCCGCGGGGCTGAGGGCTCTACCGGTAGCTATGTGGTTCACCTCTCTCTCCCATGATGTGATCTTTATGTGATCGTGAGCTTTGTATCTAGTTGAATTGGTAGATGTTATTATTCAGATATTATGCTACTCCTATGCCTTATTATTGTACTCTCCGGAGATACCTCGTATCATGGTGTAAAGGTGACTAGTGTGTGCATCATGTGTATCTTTTTGGTTATTGTCTCTATGAATGTGGTGTTTGTTGGAACCATCTAGTGCGTTCACGGTGATAGTGTGGGACAATCTAGTTTGGGTACATACGGACTTTGAGGAGTGCTTCGTAGCCCTACGCATGATTATTGTATGTTTTCCATTGGAGAATTGTTTGAGTTGCATATTGATGATAGCATCTATTGGTTCAATTATGTTATATTTGTTGGGAGTGTGTCCACTAGTGAAAGTATGATCCCTAGGCCTTGTTTCCAAGCTTTGCACACCGTTTACTTCCTGTTTTGTTTCATGTTTGCTCGCAGCGATATTTATTCCAGATTGCATTTACTACTTATAATCATCTATACCGCTTGTATTTCACTATCTCTTCGCCGAACTAGTGCACCTATACATCTGACAAGTGTATTGGGTGTGTTGGGGACACAAGAGACTTTCTGTATCGTAATTGCAGGGTTGTTTGAGAGGGATAGCTTTGACCTCTTCCTCCCTGAGTTCGATAAACCTTGGGTGATCCACTTAAGGGAAACTTGCTGCTGTTCTACAAACCTCTGCACTTGGAGGCCCAAGTCTACAAGAACAGACGCGTGCGTAGACATCACGGACCGCCGAGGACAATGAACAAGACACTCCGAGCGAGGGCGGAGCTTACGCGAAACGCCCAAGAGGCCACAAGGCAAGCAAGACCGACTTGCACCGCGAAGCTTTGGCCATTGCACTAGGGAACACTTTGAAGTCAGTCTTTTTTGACAAGGAAGAAGCAAGTGCCAAGAGAGATGAGCGGCGTCGGGACAAAGAGGAGCATATGCAAAGCTTCGCTGACATACAAAGAAAGACACTTGAAATCCAACAAAGGAAGCTCGATCTTGCGGAGGTGAAAGAAAGGGCAAGGGCCAATGAGCTAGAGCTCAAAGCAAAGGAGTACGAGGCCACCTTGCTTGCCGAGGAGAGCAAGATCATGATGGCCGACTTGAGTGCTTTGGGCCCGGCAAGAAGGGCATGGTTTGAGAGCAAGCACGCCATGATTCGTGCACGTGATGCATGAATTTGTATTCGTTGTTGTTATTTTTGGTAGCCATGAACTCACCAAACCGGCCATCACTGACATGATTGTTGTGCTATTTTAATTTCAGTCCTTGTCTCCTTGTTTTTTGATATTCTGAGTCCAAACTGGCGACCAACAGGCGGCAGTAGTGGGCCAATTTTCGCCCCTCCGGCAAAATGGGTCGCCCCGCTGGCCGCACCCCCCTTATCCAAACGGACAGACACTGTCCACACGGAATTTGGTGTCCGCGGCCCGATCCAAATGGACCGATTCAGACCATTTCGGACACCGAAATGGGTCGGCCCGCTGGAGAGATACCCTTAGCCTTTCATGGGCAAGGTACGTCAGGGTGCACATTCTGACCCCTTGCATATTAATGCTTGGTGTGGACGTAGTGCTCCCAGGCACTCAATTTATGTGTAGTGATTTGTTGTGTACATATGTAAATACTATATTTCTTTTTGTATATCAGAAAGAGCACCGGCTGGAACAGACCTCTCTATGAAATGCATACATACAAAGAGGAAGACTCAGATCTGCTTATGTTCTACCCATCCCATCAGCAGACAGCGGCTATGGTTTATTTCAGTTTTGGTTACTAAGGCTAAAGCTTAAATATATATTCATTCTTTCAATTTTAGTTATTTTTGTCAGTACGATATGGGTGTTTAACAACGGGTAAGAGACTGATGGGGCAAAGGATAAATTATAACTATAGTAATAGGCCAAGATGAGGATGAATGAGTAGAAAAGTTGTATCTATGTCATTAATTAGTTCATTTCAATAAGAAAAATGTGATATTATGAATAAATTTATTCAAATTTTGTTCTAGATTAGGTAGTTATTTATGTCATTTGTTCTTGCTGTTGTAGCAATCTGAGTATGAGCCTGTGAGATGTAAGTGCTCACGGCCTAGCTAACTTCTTAGCACATATCCTTTTGTTAATTTACAATGGATTATACTGATACTCATTGCAGATGTTCTCTGATGGGTCGGTATGATTCGATTTTTTTAGTAATAAGCATGATTTATAAATGGTTGAGATTTTCTAAAGAAATTGTGACAATCTATTTCATTATTATATGTAGATTTTCAGCTCATTTTTGGTCCATGACATGGGTGTTGACAGGCAAATGAGAGCTAAATGGTTTAAAAGATGCCTACTGGATTATGGCCATGCTTCAAATTATAGTAATTTGACATATGGAGCAGGTCAGTGTTTCCTTGTGTCCCATTACTAATCTTTTGACAGTTCATATACTAGATAGCATAGTAGTATGGTTCAAGCACATGACAAAAAATTGGGAACTCATTTACACGTACTGGAATACCAGGAACTAGCTAAAATGCTCATGCATTCTCAACATGAGTTGGCAATGATCCAAGAATAGCGATACTTTAGCATCATCAAGCAAGTAAGCATCAATACTAAATCGTAGAAATATCTGAATACTTGTTTTGACCAGACCACGCTCCTGTTCATTGGATTACCACAAAGAACCATATCTAGCATAGTAGCAAGTGAGCATTAAGGTTGTAGGTGTTATGAGCATCTAAGGTGTTATTAATACAAGAGCATGGTTGTGGTTTTTACTTATTATACCTTTAACAGTCTGATCATGAATAAATATTCAAATGCAGGCCAAGACATAGTCATGCTGACAGCGAGCATGTCACATGCTGGTTATCAGAGCTCCGGTCACTCTCAAAGGAAAAAAACGTCCAGGGGCCTCATACATCAAGAAGATCGTCCAACTGATGTTTGATAGTGGGAATCAGGAAAAAAAGCGATTCGGCAGGTGAGCGTGGTGTTTGGAATGGTTTGTCTTAGCTTGGCCCAGCACGTAGGTCTGGCATCATGTTGGAGCAGCTCTTGTGTATCCCAGCAGTACTGTTGAGAAACTTGCCACGTTCAGTACGTGTGGTACAATCTATCTAATCTATCTAAATCTAATCTAATCTAAACTAATAATACGGCTTGAGGACGCGATGGTTCAAAAACCATGGTAGGTAAAAAAAACCATCGATTTATTTTTCATACGTCAAAAAGTACCGTCCGTCTGGCGATCCGGTCTATTGTGGTATGTCGTCTGGCGCTACTGTTCCCGCGCCAAGAAAACCCATCCGTCTGGCGATCCGGTCTATTGTCGTACGTGGTCTGGTGCTACTGTTCCCACGCCAAGAAAACCGGAAAGAACCGTTCGTATGTCAAGGTTTTTTTTACGCTTTGTCTAAATTACAACACTGCCACCGCTTAGTTAAAAAACGCTTTGTTAAAAAACAAAAGTGCGTCGTCTTCTTCCATCCGGTCTCGGCCAGGTGCTCCAGGCAAGGATCTGTCTCGACCACGATCTCCTCGCCCAGGTGGTCTTCGGCTCTTCACCGTCCACCGTATCCTTGCCCAGGTGCTTTTGTGCTCTGCTCGACAAGCAGGTGCTTGCCGAGGTGCTCCTGTGCTTTGCTCCGTCCCCCAGCAGCTCCTCCTCCGGCCAGCAAACTGCACCTTTGGCAGTCTCAGAATTGTCCCAGAGTCTCAGCTGTCCTGGCACCTCGACATCCCAGGATCATCACCAAGAATGGCGCAATCAATTTTGACCTGAATTACACTCATCCACCTGAAGAAGAGGACGATCAGAATCAGAACATCCAGTAATGCGATTCTCAGTTGCAGAGGGAGTATGAATTTAGGAAATATCCTTTTTAATAAAGGTGTTCCTCTATATTTCTACAAGTAGAGGGAGTATGAATTTAGGAAATATCCTTTTTAATAAAGGTGTTCCTCTATATTTCTGCAACAAACAAGCATGAAAGGATAAAACAAATGGATGGAACTACAGACATAATGACCAATTTGTGTATGAAGCCAATTTTATTCATCTCAAGGCCACATCAGTGTCATTATTTTGTCTTCTGTTTACATAAATCACATGAGAAGATATGTTGCAAGTGTTAAGTTCTGCTGACTAAGTACTGCAGAATTTTGACTAAGTTGCATTTTTAGTATCCCCTGCCCATACTAATCTTTCATGGATAATGTGAAACGTGCAATGAATAAAGGCTCTTAGGTAAAAAAAACACTCAGTCTAGGTATATTATTTTGATCTTTCACATACCTGACTGAAACCCAAAATCATCTTTGCTATAAGAATATAGCAGTATTAAATAAAAGAAGATATGATTATACCTGACTGGAGAACAGAGTTTGGTGCAGTGAAGGTAAGCTTTTCTGGATTGATCAATGGTGTAGAAGTGAGTCCTATATCAACCGCCGTGCCTTCTATTGACCCAGCCTGCAACAGTTTTTTCATTACTTAGAGAAAATACGCCGTGTGCTACACAATTATAAAGCAATAAAAGGTAATAACTGGCCTCTAACTGCAATAAAGAAATATCAGGAGTCATCATACTGAGTAGAAATAGCATAAGCTGTAGAAACAGCATATTATGCAACTTCTGCAACCATTTAAATATTCTGAGTTGATGTTGTTTCAGCGCTCTACTTAATAAACTAATCAACGTGTTATTACTTCCTTTCTAGCTTGCATTATTCAACAGCTATAACATATTGGCAAACACATGATAATGTTGCTTTATTCTCTCATTATTAGTGAAGTTACCTGCAGATGTCAAGTTGAGTATTTGGCCATTCAGAGTTGCCGTGGCACCGTCTGTAGATGTCCATGACGGGATCCTCACGCTCACCTTTGCTGCTTGGGCATCTCCCTGTATGCATGAGAATACAGATCAAATAAAAAAATGATTATACAAATATCAAATAAGCTGGCCTGGTACCTGAACCTGAAGGTGTCATTCAGAAGTTACCTTGGCAGAGATGGAGATTGTAACTTCAAAGTGAGAATCAGTTGAGAACAACGGCTTGGCCTGCTGCACCATAGTAAGGCCTGCCGATTTCCAGTCGAAAGTGCTCGGTATGTGCTGAACGATGTAAAGCCCTGGTATTTCACCCTCCTCCATGAAGTATATGGTATCCCCTAACTTGGAGAATGATTCTATCCCTGTCAATTACCAATGTAACCTAGATTTCAGAAACAACGCCAACAGCAACAAGATCACTTCTGCAGGTACTCAAGAATTACCTGTCCCGTAGCAGCACCAGAATGTGTCATTTGGACCTCCCCATCCCCCTGTCATCTTTGGGGGAAGACCGGAAGGGGGCGCATCACTGATGCTCTTGGATCGCCCGGGACCCATGGGAAGAAAATGGATCATGATGCCAGGCTCCGTTCCCCTCTGGTTGCCCATGATCCCATTGATGAGCAATCTCTCATAGTGCTCAGCGTACTTCACTTCCTTTGTCCACCTGAACAGGTTTCGGGAGACCTGCAATGCAGAGCCAAGGTGGATTCAGAAATTACCTTCTGAAGAATATAATGCCTGTGATGAGAGGCATACAGACAATAGTTCACCTTAAGGCCTCGTTCGGCTGGCGTGTATCAGCGTGGTTTGTCAGAAGTGTTTTGGGTGATTGCAAGGGGATTAGTTCACGACACCATCTACATGTCGCGTTGGCCAGTGACGTCAGCTGCATGTGCAATCTTACTCCGCCCCATTTAATACAGATTAGACAACACCGCGGGGTTTGTTGGAAGGTGGGCCAGAGGAAAATAGTGTATGCGGTCGCACTACACAACGCGAAGTAGCGAGCAAATAAAACGCGAGGTAGGTGGCGTGTTTCGAATCCCGGTCTACCCGACGAGTATTTAAGTGTATCAAAGTGGATTGCTGGGCTTGGCCCGTTCAAAACAGGTGCACCGAACGATACAAGCAGTGTTTAAGCGTGTTTGGTAGTATCGGCCAGGGAAAATACACCATAAAACCTTTGAAGACTGGCCTGCCGAACGAGGCCTAAGCAAGTTGTAGGTGGCACAAGTCTCCTCGTTCGAACTGATTTTGGTTGATCCCTCGTTCGTCGTCGTACGTCAAAAAAACGAAGCGCTCATCAATAAAACCGGCCAGAGAAACAAAACCGTCGTGATTCCCGCGAGCCCTATCAGCTGTCTTGTTAGCGAGGTGGTACTAATAATAAACAGCCATGCACAGGCAGGTTAGACCCAAAACATGGACCACAATTGAGTCTACGGACGGTTAGGCCCAAAACAGAGTCCCAGCAAACAGAGTCCCAGACGCAGTACACAAAACATAAACAGCCACGCATAGGCAGGTGCTAGGCCCAAAACGGAGTCCCAGAGTCCCAGACGCAGTTCAAAGTCTCAGACACAGTTCTAAATAGCCACGCAGAGGCAGGTGCTAGGCCCAAAACAGAGTCCCAGACGATCTCAACTCTTGTCGATCTAAACTCTCCTCCTCCGACTGAAACTTTGCGAGCAGCTACTCCTACTGGAACTTTGCGAGCAGGCCCCATGGAGACGCATATAAAAAGAGACTCGACTACCTCATCGTGAGCACCAATAGTCGCTGTTTGACACAGCTCCCCACTTCGCTGGAACTCCGTTGCTGGAACTCCGCTGCTGTTTCGCCAGAACTCTGCTGCTGTTTCGTCGGAACTCTGCTGCCGTTTCGCCAGAACTCCGCTGCCGTCTCGCCTCAAAAGAGATGAAGCTCCGCTCCCATCTCGTCTCATGGGACGGCTTGTTCTCATCATACTCAACACTTGAAACACTTGAATTCACACTACCATGATCCATGATCTTTTCCGTAAGGGCCTGACCCTCAAAAGACATAGCATTATGTCTACTCCTTTTCCACGGCCTGGAGTTAGGCTGAGATTTTCTCATCACATGATGCCTAGAGGAAACATCCCGGCCACCGCCACCACTATGGACTACCTCCATGGGATACGCAGCCAGGTCTCCTGAGTTCTCTGTTCGCCCTGTTTCGCTGCTACTAATGGAATGGAAGTGAGCAACCTGCAGTAATGGAAGAGCACATAAGTTAGGGAAAAGATAGACTAATCAAATAGCTCAGCCTTAGATTTTTGGCCCCAATGGATGGAATCTAGCAGATGTGCTTACCTTTAGCAGGATGATGTCGCCACGGAAGAGCTCGAGCCTCTCCATGGCGTCGGGGTGCATGGCAACCACGGAGCAGCATTAGCTAGGGAACGTGGTCAGGGAAGAGACAGTAGCAGCTCCGGGTGGATGCTGGCAGCAGCATCGGAAAGGCGACCGCCAGCAGGAGCAGTAGGTGTCACACTTGGGATGTGTTCAGTTCTGGAACCGGGGCGGACGGAATGGGATGGTTCCGTTCCTAGGGAATGGAATGGTTCCATTTTTTGTTCGGTTTGGAAAAATTCGAGGAACGGAACGGTTCCATCCCTGTGTTCGGTTTTGGAATGGGATGGAATGGAACGGAATGGAATGAGAATGAAATTATTCTAAACGCGATTATTTATTTTCTAAATTGGATTAATTATTACTAAACATAATTAATTATTGCTAAACTTGATTAATTATTCCTAATCTTGATTAATTATTTCTAATCGTAATTAATTATTGCTAAACATGATTAATTATAGCCTAATCTTGATTAATTATTGCTAAACTTGATTAATTAGAGCTAAACTTGATTAGCGTAATCTCCGTTCCACCGCGTCCGGTCGCGTCCGGTCGATTTGGGCGGATGTGTGTATTCCGCATCTCTGGAGAATATTCCATTCCGTGGAACCATTCCATTCCATTCCGCGATCGAACCGAACACGAGAATGCCTCCTAGGAACGGAACCATTCCGTTCCATTCCTCCTGGTTCTGGAACCGAACACATCCTTGGTCTATTTTTGTCCAGGCCATCCCCCTCCTCCCTTTCTGCGTCACCATCTGTGTCCACACCCAGCTCCACGCTCCGGACGAAACCCAGCTGCTCCGGAGCGCGAGGAGCATCCGATGCAGGAGAGAGGCAGATGCGATTAGCTGGTGGCAGGCAGCGAGTGTGACAGCGAGATGAAGCGGTGGCGTCATTGCCTCATTGGCTTCACTATAACATTTACACACCAATGTTAGCAAGCGCACATGCTAAAATCTTGACAGTAAGCAGAAACACTCATATTGCTGTTAAAAGCTATGCAGTACTGACACTACAAATATGTGTGTGTCAATCAAAATCATAATTTTAACGTCAGTACAAATATAAAAGTGCCAATGCTCATTATTTGAGAAGCAAAGTAATCAGAGCCATCTAATTCACTTTTGCACAAACACATTAGATAGATGCTAGAAGTGTACCACTCAACAAACCTGGTTGTACTTTATAGCAACCGAAACCAAATGCTTACCGTAGTACTAATTATGCATGAATGAAGACATACAATGAAGATTATATGGCTAAACTAAATGCAAAATAATCAACAAAATGCAACAAGATGAACGAATAATATCGTGCACGCATATATGGCTGTGTACGAACCAATAAATGGTACCAAAAGCCCAGGATATATAACGCTTACTATGTCAGAGCAGTTCATGTAATAACCTGTAAAAATTGCTACACAATAAAATATGGATCGATTCTAGAATTCTACAAGAATCAGCCCATCCAAATCGTACGCCTATATAACCATCTATCTATGCATAAGCAGAAAAATCCATCACAATAATGAAGTGTGGTGCTTGCACAGTAGTTACGAAAACCAATATATTTTCAATAATTGATAGTTGCTTGCACAGTAGTTATGAAAAGTTTTGCCCCAAGGCTCAACATTAATGAAGTGTTCCATCACAATAGATTTACCAGGAAAATACAAGAGAGGGAGCTGTTGGTAACTCAAGTCTCTGTAACCGTGGGTGCTATTTTCTAAATAATCGAAGTAAACAACGCTCAATAACCATGAAGACCGCATCCTCAGATGCTGAATAAACAATGTTCCACGAAAATGATGCTGTCATGTGATCATCAAACTAGCAATTAACCAGGCCGAACAATTAGGACAACTACAGCTCCAAGAGAAGCCAAGTTCGATAGAAATGTCTGACCACTTTCTAGGTCACATATTTCCAAGCAATGTTCAAATAAGGAGTCAATCAATTGAGAGGACAGAATTACTATGCTAGAAGTATTTTAGGTGAAGATGGCGTGCAAGGAAGGGGATTATGCAGAGAAAGGAGAGCAAAAGGAACTCACCATGTCCATGGCTTAGAATGACCTTCGAGTTGGGGCGTGGCTGGCGAAAGAGTAGACGCCCCTGCGGCGGAACGAGGCTTCCTGCCTCCGTCCATGTGTGCCCACACTCCCGAGCAACACCTGCTGAGTGAATAAAGGGGGAAGGTCATGCCGGTGGTGTAGAACAGTCGACAAAGCCGATGCCACAGAGGAAGCAAAACACAGATCTTTAGCTCAAAGAGGAAGAAAACTAACCTAAGCAACAGAAACGGAAGACGACCAGCAGCGTCTGCTTCACGCCGCCCATGGCCATGGGGAATTGTACGCTGAAGCTCTCCGGCGACGATTTCTCCGACGAAAATGAGCAAATCTCGGTGCGGCAAAGAGTCCACGAGGAAATTTACGAGAGGGACTGGGAGAGGGAACTAGATTACTACGATGGGACACGGAGTAAGGGAGGAGGAGGATTGGAACCGATGGGGGGCGGAGCCAGTGGGGGGCGGTGGCGACCAAGGAGAGGTCGAGAGGATTCATGGGGAACAGCCCGGAATGGGGAAAGTGAGTGAGAGAGAGAGAGGAGAGAGTGAAAGAAGAGAGAATTTTTAATACAAAAAAAATTTCTCATAGTTAGAGTGAAGTCAAATTAAAAAAAAACATTTGACATCAATCAAAATGTACTAGATCGACTAAGAGTAAGACCATAAAGGTTGATTTTTAATTGAACCAATTAATATGGTTTTTTGTCTAAAATATCCAAATATTGAATATATTATGGCTAATAATTACTCATAATGCAATTTTGTGATTCACAAATTGAAAAAACGAAGATTATGTTGATAGTTCAAAAATTATGTCTTCGACTGCACATATTATGTCAACAAATCTTATATTGTCATTGTTAAAGAGTATAAATATTACATCTACAAAGGTAGCAGCAACGCATGAAAATTTTAATAATACATAACCAAAATTATAGATCATAAACTTATTAACAATAAAAAATTATGTATAATTTAAAAATGTTATGAAGTATTATTATATAAATGTAAATAATTATGTAGCATCATTTTAGTAAGGGAAACACAAATTAGTTAATTTAAAAAAAAACATGTTTCAAAATAGTTCTGTCCGTGTCAAGCTTCATGGTACTGGTTTCGTCGGGATTGAAGGGGGTTGCCGGCTGGGGACATTATCATGTTTAAATTTTTTTGAGTAGTTGATTTAAGTGAAAGCGATCTCATCAATCCTTTTACCTCTGATTAAATTAGATTTTTTACAAGTTTTACCTCTGAATAGAACCTTGTATATCATTGCAAAGACAATAGATATAGCGAAAAAAATTTAAAAGCCCGTAGCAACGCACGGGCATTCCACTAGTAAACTTAAGATTTTTAAGGGTTGCCTATTTTTTTTACATGGTAGACTTAGTGCATTATGGACCTGTTTGGTTGTAGCCTATCAGTGCCCTTAAAGTTGCCAAAAAATTGGCAACGATATGTGATGGAAACCCCACAAGGTCCATAGGCAGCCAAATAAATAATTGGAAACAAACCAAACAAGATGCCCACCAAGTGGCATGACCAATATTTTGGTAGGGTAGCTTTCGGGCACAAATCAAACAGACCATGTACCTTCATCATCATATTCACTCTCTGGTTCTTTGCAAAGCCTGACGGCCTAAATGATTGTTTGTTTCTTACTATTTGTTGCTCAAAATGTGATCCAGTGCACTACATATAGACTTGGTGGTTCCATAGAGGAGTTTCGTGCATTTTCTATCACTACAGGGTATCCACTTCCAGAACTTCTATGGCCAACCTTTTATTTTATATAAGTAAACAAGGAAATTGGATGCATTTGCAAAATAAGCTACTCCTGGTGTGAAAGTGGTGTGCTTTTGGAAGGTTAAATAATTATTGCCCGTTGGTATTCGGTTCATCACTGAATTTGGGGATAAGATTTCCCATAGCTGATATCTGCTCACCATTGTGTGGTTTACTTGTGTTTAACTGCAATGTAGAATCCTGGGAGTATTATCAGATTCTAATCATGCTGAGGAAGCTACAACATGAGCCAGAGGTAAGTGTTTGTTTATTTTCTTTCATAGATGACACATCAGAAGTGGTTCTAAGTGATAATTCTTTTCATATATGCCCCGAGAAAAATGAAAGAGGAGGGACCAGGTGGCCTCACACCATGGTGGCGCGGGCCAGGGGCTGGCCGCGCCACCCCTGTGTGTGGGCCCCTGGTGGCCCCTCTCCTTCTCTCCTTCGGATCTCTGGAAGCTTCCGGGTAAAATAAGACTTCAGGAACTTGTTTCATCCAATTCCGAGAATATTTCCTATGTATCACTTCTGAAACACAAAAACAGCAGAAACCAGGGAACTGGCACTGTGGCAACTCGTTAATAGGTTAGTTCCGGAAAATGCATAAAAGTGCCACGAAGTGTAACGAAACAGTAGGCAAATGGTGTAAAAACAAGCATGGAGCATCAAAAATTATAGATACGTTGGAGACGTATCAAGCATCCCCAAGCTTAACTCATGCTCGTCCTCGAGTAGGTAAGTGATAACAAAAGAATAATTTTTGAGGTGACATGCACCTACACAATCTTGATCATGTATGTAAGCATTTGTGAGCTGGGATCATAAGAACTTAAAACATGGCAATGAAGATATAATCTTGACAATAAGAAACTTAGCAACCATGTTGTAAACATGCAAATGAACACAAACAAAAGATCATGAAAATGAAACAATGAAAGTCAAACGTGTGTTCAAATCATAAGGAAAAACATACAAATGGTTTTTAGCTTGTCCTTCAAAGAGAGCAAAACATAAATGCATAGGACACCTTCAAGTTTAAGAGGGCGACTAGATACAAATAATTTAAGAACAAGTGAAACCAACAATATGAATCAATCAATGAACTTTGGGACAATGCATATCACACTAAGAATGACAACTATGCTCTCTTAATGGTGCATAAAGAAAGAAGGTGGTGACTCAACATAAAAGTAGAAGAAAGTCCCTTCGCAGAGGGAAGCAGTGATTGCAAGTTTTATAACCTTCAAAAATTATGGTACTTACCGGCTTTGAGATCTCATTGCCCCCATCATAAGCATCTTGAATGGTTAAAGTTAATGAGAGAACAATTATGATGCATATGCTTGACAAATCATAAGTTGAAAACCTCGTGTCCCGCGAATACGAGTACCCAAACCTCATGCTACTTTACTTAGAGTCACAAGCAAGGCTCTTGTCATTGTAAATATATGCATATCATTGAGAACCACCAATGGGGTACCTCCGTGCCCGATGACATGGAACAAGCCCACACCAAAATGACAGGACAAGCAGACAATGAACACCTCGACATCTCTTTTATTTGCCTTTTGTTTAGCTTTTTATTGTGAGATGCGTCGTCGAATGTTCACCATGGGTATGCTGCAAATTTCCACCATGAATTATGCATGGCTTAGATTGGCGGCCCGGCGTTTCCCTAACACATATACAAACTCCATGATCCCCACAAGATTCCCAATTCATTTCACACCGCGGGCATCCATAAACAAAAGATCACGATATCAACTCAAATAAGAAGTGCAATGTTGAAAGCTTGCCCATGACAGCATGGCTGGGCTAGTCTCCAACTTACAACTTACAAGCATAACAACTCAACATAAGAGACCACACTGTCAAATTTTTAAGAACAGGAAAAAGTAAAGTGTGCCTTCCGGTTCATGAGAGCTTTACTGACCGAATTTCGCATAACACTGGTAAGAGTTTAATTTGAAGAGAAAATAAAAGCAAGTCAAATTTACTTGGAATAGCAAATTGCTAGTAGGTATGTATGGTTGACACTTTGGAAAACTTTGGCTTTTAGGAGTTGGATGCACGAGTAGAGCTCATACTCAGTACAAGGCGAGGGCTAGCAAAAGACTGGGAGCGACCAACTAAGAGAGCAATAATGACCATAATCATGCAAAGCGACAAAGCGATATTAAAAGAAGCATAAGATGGCATCAAAAGTCAAAAACTAAATGATCATAGAGGCTATTGGCGACTTTGTAAGAGTCTAACATGTGTGAGCTTGCGCCAAGTCAACCCAAATAAAGCATCAAGGAGAAAACCAAAATAATGCTTCCATACAATTAAAAACAACGCATGATTTTTTTCAAAAGCTCATTAAGCAATCTCAGTTATTTGAGACAAGTCATGCTACAGCAAAACCACTAAGCATACTATCAAAAAGACATCAAGCATGACATGAAAAAGCCTAAGCCGCAGTCTACACAAGCTCCTTCTTGTACCACTATTTTGCACAAAGCTTTTTCTCTTTTCCAACACCATTTGAAATTTTTAAAGACACCTCTTTTGATGAAAACCAATAAAGATCATAGGCAAAAATACACCTTGATGAAAAGATATGACAAGGTCTGAACGCAAATCAAGGCGAAAACGAAAACCAAAAGCAGTAGCGGAAAAGAAGAACACTCGATGAACGATAAGAGTGAAAAACGGAGTGTTCTTGGCAAATGAAAAGCGAGGCAACTTCTCCAAAGGAAATTTGTTGGGGTCCAACCATTTATTGCAGAAAACAAAACAAAACCAACTAAGAAAACTAAAACAACTGACGCTCCAAGAAAAACGCATAGTGCATGAAGCAATAAAAATATAGTGTCTTGAAAGGTGACCTGATTTTTGCCGATGAAGAAGGGGTGCCTCGGGGGCATCCCCAAGCTTTGACGCTTGTACTTCTTGGATATTTCTTGGGGTGATGCATGGGCATCCCCAAGCTTGAGCTTTTGTCCATTCTTTAACTCATCTCATCATTCTCCAATCCCTACACTTGAAAACTTCCTTCATACAAAACTAAACACAATTCTATTAGCAACATTAGTGTAGCATAACATATAATCAACCTCTTTTTGCTTCAGGTTTCAACTCAAAACCACCACATATATAGAAAATACTACTGTAGCAACCTCCCCAAAAGTTCCATGATCAAAAGAACTCAAAATAAAGCGATAAAGTGGCAAACACAAATATTGGCAGAAATCTGTCAAAACTGAACAGCTGACAAAGGTCGAATTTTTGAGGGGTTTTCTGTTGCTCAAATCAAAAAGTGTTCAACTAACAAAAGTTTGGATATAATCTGGGGCATATTCACAAGAAATCTCAGGTCCAAAAGATATACAGAGAATTTATACGAATTTTTACAGTGCAGCACCAAAAACAGTTTCAAGACAGCAACATCCCCAAATCTTTACCTCACTCGAATTAGAGGCTTCTCTTGGCACAAAAACGAAATAAACAAGATAAGGAGCGGTCATTACAGTAGTAATGACTTCCAAGACTCAAATAAAAAGAAAAAGTACTAAAAATAAAAACATTGGGTTATCTCCCAAGAGTGCTTTTCTTTAACGCCTTTGAGCTAGGCGCAGAAAATTTGCGAATCAAGTAACATCAAGCGATGAAGCACTAGGATCAGCGCGTGCCTTACGTCTTCCTTTCTTACCTTTGTTCTTGACTCTAGGAAAGACATGGCTATTGCAAGGTGGAGAGATAAACCTTATATTGCCTTTTCCCACATCAATGACGGCGCCCAGGAGCTTCAGGCGGGATCTTCCAAGTGTGATTTGTCCTTTCCCTACACATACAATAACAAGATAATCAGTAGATATCATTCTTCCTAGGACTTTTGTAAAAACTCCTTCAGCTATTCCAATGGGAAATATAGTGGCATTGTTAGTAAGAGAAATTCCTTCTCCCCCCTCAGAAAGCTTCCAAAGGCTCAAAGATTCATAGATATCCTTTGGCATGAGACAAAATTCAGACATAATATCACAACGAGCATGAAAAGTTTCACCACTAATGGTGATTTTTACCGTAGGATACCAACTCGAAGGTTCCGTATTTGTTGGCACATAATCAAAATGCTGGCGCAAAGTATTGTAGCAAGAATTCAAACTAGCAGTGCGAGTCTCAATAGTATCAAGTCTATTAAAAATGCACACAAGAGAGGAATCAAAATAGGTTGGCATGCTATAAATTGTAATCAACTTTTTTATAATATTGAAGGCTTGATCTCCATCACAATGAAGGAAATCCCCTTCTGCAGTAGCATCCAAAGCATATCTATAACGAAGAGCAAGTCCAAAGTAAAAGCTACTAAGAAGCAAACTCAAAGTCATTTTAGATTCAGTTTTTCCATGCCAATCATAAATTCTAGACCAAGCTTCTTTAAAACTTTCCTCATCCTTTTGTTTAAAAATGAAAATCATATCCTCGGGCGACATAGTAGTAGCAACTGAACTAGACATAATAAACTAAAGTAAAGAAATAGCAACTACCAAGGATTCTAATTTTTTTGGGTTTTTGATATAAAACGATGCAGGTAAAATAAATAAAGTAAAGCAAAACAATAACAAAGTAAAGGATGTGCGTGCGAAAAACTCCCCTCGCAGAAGTCTTCTACTTCCTCCCCGGCAACGGCACCAGAAAAACAGCTTGATGCGTGGTGAATGACCAGCCCGTTGGGAACCCCAAGAGGAAGGTATGATGAGTATAGCAGCTGGTTTTCTCTCAGTTAAGAAACCAAGGTTTATCGTTCTTGGAGAGGAGAGACAAACGACTGAAGGTGATGCTTGCTAGTTTGCGACAGCTTCGGACAATTTATATATGGCGCCTCGTCCAAGCTTTGCTTGCTAGCTGCAACGCGGAACCTGCACACACACAGCCAAGTACTTTGCTCCCAACTTACGATAAGGTTGTCAATCTCACCGGTTTGCTTGAAACAAAGGTTATGAGTGTATCGAGTGGAAAATAGTAAAAGTATGCGAGTAAAGTAAACAGTGCGAGTAAAGTAAACAGGTAATAGCAATATGATGGAAATAGGACCGGGGTCCACAGTTCACTAGTGGTGTCTCTCCATAAGATAAATAACACATGCTGGGTAAACAAATTACAGTTGGGCAATTGATAGAATAAAGATAAACGTGATATGTCAAGAAGATCACTATGAGATTTACTCTGGCCATTACAACAAAATACATAGACCGCCATCCAACTGCATCTATGACTAATAATCCACTTGTGGCGAATCAATCCGAGAACTCCACAAGTATTAAGTTGCGAACAACAGATAATTGCATTAAGCAAAGTGTGTAATGTAAACAAAGCATATGCCCTTAAGCATATGAATGTTGTTTTCTCCCTAGTAGCAACAGCACATCTACAACCTTAGAGGTTTCTGTCACTCCCCCAGGTTAAATAGAGGCATGAACCCACTATCGAGCATAAATACCCCCTCTTGGAGTCACTACCAACTACTCGGCCAAGATAGCTACTAACAACGGAGAGCATGCAAGATCATAAACAACATAGAGATAACATAAGATAATATTCAGTACAGCAACTCAATCATAAACACCAATATTCATCGGATCCCAACAAACCAAACATGTAGAATTACATAACGGTGATCTCAATCATGTAGGGCAGCTCATGAGATCTAAACATGAAGCACATGGTGGAGAAGACAACCATCTAGCTACTGCTATGGACCCATAGTCCAAGGTAGACTACTCACTCATCGCTCCGGAGGCAAGCATGGCGATGAAGAAGACCTCAGGTGGTGATTCCCCTCTCCGGCAGGGTGCCGGGAAGAGCTTCTGGACCCTCCCGATCTTCGGGTCGACGGCGGCGGCGGATCGCGATGTGTTCTGAAAAAGTGATCGGGTACTTAGGTTTTTTTTCCGTCGGGGGGTCTTTATAAGCGAAGGGGCGATGTCAGAGGAGGGACCAAGTGGCCTCACACCATGGTGGCGCGGGCCAGGGGCTGGCCGCGCCACCCCTGTGTGTGGGCCCCTGGTGGCTCCTCTCGTTCTCTCCTTCGGATCTCTGGAAGCTTCCGGGTAAAATAAGACTTCAGGAACTTGTTTCGTTCAATTCCGAGAATATTTCTAGTGTATCACTTCTGAAACACAAAAACAGCAGAAAACAGGGAACTGGCACTGTGACAACTCGTTAATAGGTTAGTTCCGGAAAATGCATAAAAGTGCCACGAAGTGTAACGAAACAGTAGGCAAATGGTGTAAAAACAAGCATGGAGCATCAAAAATTATAGATACGTTGGAGACGTATCACCTAGCGCTTTTTTAAATCTTGCACAAGTGTAAGGAATTAATTGTAGTACCTTTCAAATAGAAAAAGTTATCGAACTTATGAGGAACTAAAGAAATTGATTTACAAGTTTGGCAAAATAAATATAGAAGCTACAAAGTGTTTTGATATTCGTGGGTATAAGCTGGAAGAAAGCAAATAAGTATGTAAGCATAAATAAAAAGATAATAAGTAACCCACTTTTTTTAATTGATGCACAATAGGACAATGGTGATTCGTGCTCTCGGCTCCCCAGCGACGTCGATCGGGCTATTCGGTTACTTTTTCCTGGCATACTAATGTTGGTACTCTTACCGATGGTGATTGACTACTTCAATAGTTGTGTGCGTGCACATAGCCTTGACATTGCGGCTCAAATTAAAATTATGGGAGAGCCTTCGTTATTATTTTTAGGTCTATTGTTTGATATTTTTTCTTTGGCTGCCTTCAGAAAAATACAAGATTATGTCATGGAAGAAGAAAGAGTTTGAAGACCTCAAAGATTCGCTCGTTTCTTTCAGACTTTATTTTATAATAGTTGAAGTCAGATCATGTATCTCTACCATATACTATTTGTTACAATAAATATATGTGGTGTTGATTCTAAAAAAAAACTTAAATCTACACAGACAGGTATCAAGGAGACCATCATCTTGGTGCGGGACGGAACTCTAGGACTGCCTCCTTTATTCGGCCGGCCAGCAGTTCCCACACCGTCGTCCGGCTTGCGGCGAGAGAAACAAGCAGGCCAACCCTTCTGGACTAGAAGGTCCCAAGGTTGACCTCAGATTGGGCCCAAGCGATGGCAGTCCTAGGAGACTTCACGCTCCCAACAGCATGAGCATCCCTGCTAGTGGCAGCGCCGCCGCTGCAAGGGAGAGCCCCGCCACCGTCAAGTAGCTGCCCTTGCGACCTCCTCCTGTCTTGTCTACGCCTCCCTGCCGTGGGTCGGCGAAATCCGCCCACGGCTAGCACCGCCGCCCAGTCTCAACCTGCGCAACTGTGCGGTTGTACCCCCGCGCGAAGGGGCCCAACGAGTCGAGCCATCACCTCCCATCGCCTTCGGCAGCCGGATGTGGCCGCCACCACCGGCAGTCTTCCACTCCAATGATCACAACTTATGCCATTCTCGGTAAAATTGTAAACTCGCTACAGAATCTGGAAATCTGCAGTGGGTAAAGGAATTTACCGTGAGCAGAAGGACATGAACACGGATCATGAGTTTTTCGTAGGTTTACAAAAAAACGCATGACAAATTACCTAAGACAAATATCAAGGAATGCACATAGCAAACAAAAGCCTACGACAAACTGATAGACAACCGCATGCCAAACAATTCACCTACGACAAATCTTGTGCTAGCTGTCAGCCCCTAACGATGAGGCTATTTGCAAAACCCATACACATATATCCACCTACTCAGCTATTAGTATATGACATGTGGGTCCTTTTTGTCATAAGGTCTGTTTTCTATTTCATTTCACATACGTTTGTTATTTTATTTTTTGGGTATATTTTGTGGTGTTTTGATGTTTCTTTTTATATATGTGTGATTTTGGTTGAATCAATGAATGCATGATATTAATGTTGTTGTTTTCTTAAATGATGTGCTATTATATTGTCTTGTTATGTTATTTTACCGATGGATGGGTATTACCCGCAAGTTTTTGGTACCCAGACGGATACAGGTGGTGGGTAAGATCTTAAGATGTGGATGCGGGTCTGGTTAATCTCCGCCCACACCCAATGGATACGGATGCTACCAAATGGAGTATATTCTAGATATGTTACCAAATGGGGAATTGGATACCAACAAAAGAGTGTAAGATACTTATGTTGTTCCATTACACAAGATTCAAGAGGACCTCGACAATATCTATTGATGCAAACACTATACCTAGAGGAAGAGGTTTAAATCAAAAGAAAATCGAAAAAAGAAGAGCCCATATATAAATGAAGAAATGGAAACTCAAAAAGGTTGTCGACGAGGGAGCTAACAACATCACGTTTACAATTTGTCGTAAATATATGTGTTCAGTAGTAACATATATACACCAAAATGTGACCTAGTAGTATTAGTTTGTGATCAAACTCACACTTCAATTGATGATAAATGCTAAAAATGTAAGAGCATATTAGTTTTCTTAATCATTTTTGCCACTATAACTAACGTGAATCTCAGTTTTACCATTTGACCAATCTCAATATTGCCATTGTTCTGTTACAACACTTCTCATGTTTGCCATTCCATGATCTTTCCATCATTAGTTGATATCAATTTTGCCATTCCAGTTTCTCCATAATTTCCCACTTCAGCAAATCCAAAACAGTAGCCCATCTCGTGGGAGCGTCTCCGCGCTCACAAAATGACACAAAATGATGTCCCCTTATAAATGTTATTTATCACACTTTGTGTCATGCTGTTTGATCAATAGCTTACAAGAGTAGCGATAGATATTGCAGTCCCCCGCTTACTAGACCAAGTGATAATTTTTTTAAGGCCTTCCTTTTTAGAAAGATTATTGCTTAGCTCTTGGTTGGTAATTTCAAATATTTAATTGTTCACACATTTGACATATCATATGTATGTTTGGTTGTCTCCACTTTTTGAAATGGTAAAACTGATTATACACAAACGTCGAAGAGATGGCAGAATGTCAAAACTAAAGGCCTGTTCGGGACCACTCCCCTCCACTCCGCGCTGGGAATTATAAATGAGCCCACGAAGCTCGATTTGATCAACTCCTATAAATTAAGCTGTAGCTCCGCCCGCTCCGGGAGCGCGGCCTGCGGAGTGGAGAGGAACCGAACGCATCCTAAGTAGTGATGTAACAGAGTAGTGACAAAACTGAGGTTTGATTGATCAAATGGTAAAACTAAGATCTAAAATAGTCATAGTGGCAAAAATGTCAAAAATACGTATTAGTTTTTTTTGGTAAGTCTGACTTTGACCAAAACTAGCACACACCACTTTTTTTAGGGTAAAACGTTGTATCGTTATTTACCACTATACCACTGCTCTTTCCCCCGTCCGATCCGCACATCGCACGGCGCAAATGTATGAGGAAACCGCGTGGGTGCGCCGCATAGGGCGGCGGCGGTACCTTCTCCTCCTCTGGGCCGCCGCCACGCCCTCCTTCCCACCCAATATAAGCCGCACGCCGCAAAGCTAAGCTAATCACAAGCCACCACAAAACCACTCTTTGTTATCTCTTCGATATCATCGATCGCTTCCCGTTCGCGGCGGCGCCGTCGTCCACCTGTCCCCTTGGTCTCGCCGGGAATGCAGAGCAATGAGGCGGAGACCAGGCACTGACCTCGCCGGCCAGCGCAAGCTGCGCGTCGGCCGCACCTGCCACCGGAAGCACGTCGAGGACGGGTAGAGTTGTCGAATCTCTGTTCTTCTTCTCAGCCGTAGGACAGTTGATTGCTAGGTGTAGGTTGTTGTCATCGGTTAGTTCAGAGAGGATTTTAAGCGAATCAAAGAGATCAGTCATGCCGGCGCCGGCGGCGTCGGCGGACGGGAAGAAGGGCGGGGTGCTGCAGGGGCGGTACGAGATGGGCCGTGTGCTGGGCCACGGCAACTTCGGGCGGGTCCACGTCGCGCGAGATCTGCGGACCGGGCAGAGCGTGGCGGTGAAGGTGGTCGCCAAGGAGAAGGTTGTGCGCGCCGGGATGGTGGAGCAGATCAAGCGGGAGATCGCCGTCATGAAGCGGGTCTCCCACCCCAACATCGTCGAGCTCCACGAGGTGATGGCCACGCGCTCCAAGATCTACCTGGCCCTCGAGCTCGTCCGCGGCGGGGAGCTCTTCGCCCGGATCGTGCGCTCCGGGCGCGTCAAGGAGGACGTGGCGCGCCTCTACTTCCGCCAGCTCATCTCCGCCGTCGACTTCTGCCACGCCCGCGGCGTCTACCACCGCGACCTCAAGCCGGAGAACCTGCTCCTCGACGACGCGGGGAACCTCAAGGTGGTCGATTTCGGCCTCAGCGCACTCGCCGACCACGCCCGCGCCGACGGGCTCCTCCACACCCTCTGCGGCACGCCGGGCTACGCCGCGCCGGAGGTGCTCCTCAACAAGGGCTACGACGGCGCCAAGGCCGACCTCTGGTCCTGCGGCGTCATCCTCTACGTCATGCTCGCCGGGTCCCAACCTTTCCAGGACGACAACATCGTCACCATGTACAAGAAGGTGCAGCGCGGTGACTACCGGTGCCCGCCGTGGCTCTCCACGGACGCGCGCAGGCTCATCCCCAGGCTGCTCGACCCCAACCCCGCCACCCGCATCACGGTCGCGGAGCTCGTCGAGACGCCGTGGTTTACCAAGACGTCCATCGCCAGGCCTGTGAGCGTGGAGCCGGCAGTCGATCCTGCGCGCGCGAAGGAGGCCGCCGACAAGGACGAACCCGAGACGCTGAATGCGTTCCACCTGATATCCCTCTCGGAGGGATTCGACCTCTCGCCGCTGTTCGAGGGCCGCTCGGCGACCGGGCACCGGGAGGGCGGCATGCTGTTCGCGACGCGGGAGCCGGCGAGAGGCGTGGTCTCCCGGCTCGAGGAGGTCGCCGCGCGTGGCGGCGGGCGGATGCGGGTGACCAAGAGCGGCGCCGGTGGCGTGCGCTTCGAGGGCGCGGGGCGCGGCGGGCCCAAGGGCCGGCTCGCCGTGGCAGCCGAGATCTTCAGCGTGGCTCCGTCGGTGCTGGTGGTCGATGTCAAGAAGGCCGGCGGCGACACGCTCGAGTACCGCTCCTTCTGCAGCGAGGAGCTCCGGCCGGCGCTACAGGACATCGTCTGGGCTGCCGACCCCCCTGCATCAGTCGCCGTCGCTGTCTGACGCTGTCGCAGTCCCAGCAATTGCCATTGTTTCTTCCTTACTTTCGTTCATGGTGATGGATTTCCCAGATGGAATTCCTTTCTAGAGTCGATTAGTGTGTCAGTGACTCAGTGTTAGTGATGTCTTCGATAATGACATACTCTCAACGAGTAATGAAGAACGCCTTCTTTTTGCTGCATAATCGCAACGAGTTTGTGATGGGTCGTTGTTACTGAATATCTGTGCATGACTGTTGATTATTATACTCTACTTTTGCTGTATGGTTTAAATGGTTCGTCCAGTGCGTGAACCTGTCGAAATGCTTTGACGTCGAGATTTGATTGTGCTAGAACTTACAGTTCCACGAGTCATCTTTCTTTTTCACTAGCAAGAAGACAAGTTCGCCTTCTAATGTGTACAATTGACTGGACCGATGAACAAGAACGGGGTTTCTGGAATTGCGAACTTGTGTTTCCCAGTATCAATGGTCTCTTGGAATTGTGAACTTCTGCTTCGAAAACTGCCAGGTGACTATATTCAAAAGCAAAAATTGCTAAGTGACTATGAGCCGTCATTTTGTTGTCATTTTCCCGCTAGTATAGATGTATCTATATTAGCGGTAAATAATATGAACTCAAAAGTATAGTAGTTTTACATTGGTAAGTAGGCACGTGTAATGATATCCCAAAAAATAAAGGTACTCTCTCTAATCTATATTACTTGTCGCTAATACTAGCGAAAGTAACTTGGGGCGAGGGAGTAGTAAAATGTCAGAGGGGTTGGCACAAAACAAAACAGTCTTCTCTTGGTGCCTTAAACAACACAATTAATCAGAAGCTATCATAACAAATTTTGAAGCAACAACCGAAGGGGCCTTCCGTCTCGGAGGGAAGAACCAGATGACGTTTACAAGGACGTGCAGGTGCAGTGCTCCAATCCGTGTGCGGTGCGCAACTGAAAACGTCGCTGATGACGCAGGGAAACGTCAAAGGAGCCGTCCTCCCCACTCTGGAACACCCGTGCGCTGCGCTCAGACGTCAGGGACACTGAACTGAACCTGAATCAGTGAGCCATCATTTTGTTTGTATGGCAACTTAACTTGGACTAAGTAGAAATTTCTTTCTCGAGCGTTGTTAAACTGTCTACATCACCATTTCTGCGTAATAGTATTAGAAGTGATTGTTTCGTACTTGTTCTGTGCAGACTTCACTTATATCTAATTACTACCAGTGCTATAAACATGTTTTCGCTATTCTTCGTGCATAAGTATTTTACTTTGAAGAAGCCTTCGCGCATAAGTATCGGTCACAGTATTTGATCCACATTTTGCACGTGTGAGAAAGAGAATTGACACCAGGCCAAGTCCTCCCCAAAGTTTCCCCCGTGATGATAATGTACTGCTCTATCAGTAGTAAGTTGCAGTGCCTATTTGGAGACGGTGTGAGGCTTAGGCACTGAAGATTTTTGTACTTGCTACAATTGTGCCTGCTCTAACATTGATTCACGTGGTGATTTTGCTCCTGCCACCGCGTGGATCAAATACCATTTTATCAAAAAAGTGGATCAAAAAAGTGGATAAAAAAAGTGGCCCCGACTTGTCAGATACCATTTTATCAAGGTTAAGTTGTTCATTTGGACCAGTAGCAACTAATTATAGCAATATGTGGGGGTCAATTGAGAAAGTGGTTTCCTTTATTCCTTTATGGGTTTTGTACAACAAATCCCACAAGGCTAGTGTTAGGTGCAATTTTCTCTGCTCATGATTGGTTTCTGAAGTTACTCCCTTCAGCGGCAGGCCTAGGTTCTTGATTAGGAGTATTGAAATATAACGTGTTACCAAAAAAACAATAGAAATAAAGTGAAGCTAGCGGCATTCTCTACGTCGACCTGCTAATTCCTTGCGTCCGAACCAACTACACCACCTTGTCAACATGCTTGTTCTCAACTTGGTCAGGTTTTTATAAGAACTCATCCAGAAAATAAGGATGTCATAAGATTTGAAAGTTTTGCAAAAAATAATGTGTATTCAGCTGAATACCCATGAATACATGTGTACCCCCCCCCCCCCCCCCTCCATGACTCCCTTTGTATTCATAATTCTTCTGATGATTGTAATTCAAACCTAAATAAAACCATAACAATAATTATGAACGTAGGTACTTAACAAAATATGGAGCATCAGATCAAATCCACGAGTTTAGGAAGCACTCTAGGAAAGAGACAATGCCAGGGAACAACTGGCACGTGCAAAGCCTCGTCTTTTTAAAATATGTTAACGCATTTTTTCTATTATCTCACATATGTCCAGAGTTGCATTTGTCTGCACATAATTCATCACATTCGGTAATAAACAATTCGATTATTGAGACGTTATGTTGCATGATCAGGGCCTACGAGAAGATTCAGTCACGACTCACACGACTCATGCACAACAGTATATGTGCATGTACACCAGAGGAGATAAAAGTCCTGTGGCATGTGGCCTGGCAGCTCATTGCGTGGAGGAACACGCTTATCTATTCACTGTGCCCTACGAAACACAACAAATGTCGAACCTTTTTGACAGCCACAAAGAAGATACACTGATGAATGATCCACAAATAATGCCATTCTTTAGAACAAGAAAACAGACGTCGAGCTTCCCCGGTGATACGATTCATCAAGCACGTATGGTATCTGATCTGCCATCCGCGGGCTCGCTCAAGCATCGCTAGGTACAGATATTGTAGTCCGACCTGTGTCGACTTATCGCTTTCGTCCATGAAAAACAATTCGATTATTGTCCTCGGATCCATGTGTCACAAGCTCCATGGGGCTTCCACCTAACATTAGGCGTGACATCTGAAACTTGACTGCTCCATGATGATGATATTATATCTAGCTGCCGGTTGCGCATTCGCCGATCTGCCACAATCATGCATGGAATTTTGGACTGGGAATCTCGATGAAGGCGGGGGGCCCGACGGAGGAAGATGCAGCAATTGGACGGTGGCGTACTGTTGCGTGTAGAGTGCGGCACGGCATGGGTACACAATTTGTGCAGGGACATATGGGACATGGCAAATCATTATTGGCAATAATTGGACGATTCTATATTTGTTTTGACTAGTGGATCACGAATCTCTGTTTTACACGTTCATCATCGATGCTACAGAGCCTAGAGACTGCGAGATTGAGATTGCGCATCGTTTATGCACCCTTTTTTTTTTCCTCCAGGCAATGCAAATGTGCTCACCAATCACCATATTTGAGCAGTTGAGCTACGGGAAAATGCTCAAAGGAATGTAGATCCATGAAAACATATATTTTTGTAGCTTAGTGAATATCGTATTTCTAAGTTATACAAAATATAGAAAAAAACGCACACGTATGTATTAAGTTAAAACTTACCCATGCAAAATTTCATATAAAACAACTTATGTGAAAATAAGAAAATGGGAAGAAGACATAGTTTGGTGTTTTAAAACTTGTACCGTCGCTTTCTATGGATTTCACGTAGTCGCAAATGACCATTGTTGTTTTATGAAAGTTACATGAGTAAGTTTCTACCCAAAATGTGTGTATGATTGTTCTCTCATATTTTCCCAAAATACATTTTCCATTAAATTTGAAAATTTGATTCACATGAAACTTAGGTTCTGAAAAACTCCATCTGAAGATCACGTTAGCATATTTTTGTGCAATTTGCATGCAAGAAGACCGCCAAATTAAACTGTAGAAATACTTATTACTAGGGTTGCAAGAGTTCGAGGGGAAAGAGTGTGCAAGTGCGACATGCCATCGTCGCCGCTCTTGAGATGGACGGGCCTTTGTCGGTGGAGCTGGAACATGTTGCTCCTATTCCTCGTTGCACAGGTATATGCCGGTTGTCATGGTGCCACCGTGATAAAAGAAAAAGACGTGCTAGCGCGAGAGATCACTAGAGCAGACCTAGATTTTTGCAGAGACTATCAAGCGGATGTCTGAAGTGGTGGTGGACGCCTCCAATCTTTGGAAGGTGATGTTCTAAGAAGGTGCTTCGAGGTACTACGAGCTGGAGGGAATGGTGGCGTGTGTATGGTTCTCCCTATGGCGAGAGAGGAGAGGTCGCCTCACAATGGTGGGAATGGAGTGTGAGACAGAGAGATGGAAGACTGATGGTGGAACAGGAGGAGCATGCCCAACACATAACACAACCATTGTTATGGGATCTAATGGTTAGCTTTGTAAATGAACGAGATGCTACCATTTTTTCGTTCTAGAGGCTGCCGATTTTCATTCAGAGTACCGTCTCTCAGGATTCCTTCTAGTGCACCGGAGGTAAAATGATCGAGATAGCAAGTACGATGGTCAGAATTCTAGATGGGTGAGACTTGAGAGAACTCGTACGTTACGCACTTGTAATGTCCCTAGTAAGTGTACAAATTACAGTGACTCAAACATTCTTAATTATCTGATCGCCTTCAATGATTAGGGAATTAGATGGGCATTCTAGGGAGAGGCTCTGCGACCAAGGCAAGCGCCGACAGGTAAAAAAACCCTAAATCCTTCATTTTCCCCTTGTTAGTTGTGTTGATTAATTAGGGAAGGCTTAAATGGAGGAGGAAGATGCTCATTTCTAGAAATTAATTCATGTACCTCTGTCCCAGTTTCTAAGTCTTGCACGTATATTTAGGTCGTTATTTTGACAAATATAATCTAAATTTTACAACATAAAAATTATACTATTAGAAAGTATAATGTTTGAACTTTTTAGTGATATGTATTTTATAGTATATAAGTTATATTATGTTGGTCAAAATGACGACCTAGGTATGCGTGTAAGACTTAGAAACTGGGATGGAGGGAGTATTGTCGATTTTTTCCAAAACCATTATGGACCCAATAAACCAGCATTGAGGGGGTATATTGATTCACATTTAATGCCCTAAGATACTTACTCGTTGCATATACTCCCTTGATTCCAGATTACTCCGCATCTTAGGTTTGGTTAAAGTTAAATTGTTTAAAGTTTGACTAAGCATATATCAAAATCTACAAACATCTTCAATGCTAAATACATATGAATAAATATATATAATGCTGATTCTAATATTATTAATTTGATGGTATATATGATGATATTCTTGTAGTTTCTTGGTTAAGATTTTCTTAGCTTGACTTTGACCAAAGCTAAGATGCGGCGAAGGAAGTATTTTAGGAGTACCATGCACACCATCTCCTTTTTAAATTGTGCCTTCATTGCACATCCCATTTAATGAGTAACAGGAATCTTAGTTTTGTAGGAATGGCTAAAAAGGTTAAAACCCTACAATCTAGTTATATGAAAACTAGACCCTTGGGTAAAGAAATCCAAAGGCGATGTTTGTTAGGTTGAGGAAAGCCGACTCCACCCTTTGCGACGCAATTGGCAGCCATGCACGAGTGAGGAACATACTCAGCGATGGGCATTTTTTTGCGAGAGGCAGGGTTTGAGTTTTGGTTGGCAATCTCACAACTGAATGTTTGGCCACCTCTAGCTAGGAATATTAAGTACGGAAAAGTTATGTAATCCAAACTATTAGTTCTAATAGTTAAAAGTTAGAAATTGTGCGAAAAATGCTTTTACTCCTGGGCTACCTGGAGCCCTATTTTTAAAACTTCAAAAAATTCAAAATTCAAAGTTTCAAAAAAATCAAAAAAAAACCTGGATGTTGCCATCTGTATACTCTACGATCTTGCAAATTTTCAATACAAAATACCTTGTTGGGTAGGCTTAGGGAAAAAGACAAATTGGACAAATTTTGGAGAAAAAAAACGACACTGTATTTTTTTAAATATGTTTTGGAACTTTTAAATATGATTTTTTTAAGTTTTAAAAAGGGCTCTAGGGAGCCTATGTGTCAAAACAACACACTCGAAATTGTGATGCTATAAAATTGTCATGATTTATCTTGGAGACTTGGTCGGAGTACTAGTATCATCTTTATAGAATTATTACTAAGGGTGTGCTAAGGAAAAATAATATAGAGGGACACATAAGACACAATTAATATATTCAAAAATATATGCATTGGGATGTAAAAGGACACAGATATCGCCTAGAGGGGGTGGGTGGGGTGAATAGGCGATTTTAAACTTTTACGAGGGGCTTGACAAATGCGGAATAAAACTAACGTTTAATTTGCCAAACATACAAAAACTAAACAAACTAGGTTCACCTATGTATACCGACAACTTATACTAATTGCTAAACATGATAAGCAACTATGTGATAGCAAGATATGTATAATTTCAAGCACGAAGGCAATCACAAAGTAAATTGCATAAGTAAAGGAGCTCGGTATAGAAATAACTGAGGCATGCAGAGAAAATAATGTATCCTGAAGTTCACACCCTTGCGGATGCTAATCTTCGTTGGAGCGGTGTGGAGGCACAAGGCTCCCCAAACGTCACAGAGGCTTACCGTAATCTCCTCGAGCCCTCCCACCAAGATGGAAGACCCGACCACTATGGGACACTTGAGGGCGATCATTGAACCCGTACAAGCTTGGGGCAATCTCCATAACTTAATTGAAGGCTCCCAAAAATCGTCGCTGAGGCACCACAAAGCTTGGGAAGATCTTCACAACTTAATTGGAGGTCCCCAAGAAATCCACTAAGCCGTCTAGGGTTCTAAGAATCCAAGAGAAAATAAGCTTCTTGCTTTCACCACCGAATCTCCGTGGAGAACTCAAACCGATGCACCAAATGCAATGGCAAGAACACACGAAGTGCTCAAATCCTTCTCTCCCAAATCCTACCAAAGCAAGAAATACTATGGAGGGATATGAGAGGAAGAATAAGGAGGAAATCCACAAAGAACTCCAAGATCTAGATCCAATAGGTTCCCATCATTTAGAGGAGAAAGTGATTGGTGAAAATGTAGATCTAGATCTCCTCTCTCTTTTCCCTAAAAGATATGCAAGAATCATGGGAGGAATTGAGAGATGGGCAAGCTTTCCAAGGTCAACAATGAAGGGAGAGAGAGGGTAAACGAGCTAACCAAGGAAGAAGAAGGGGAGAGGTATTTACACCCCCCCCCAAATGACCGTTACAGCGTTTCAGGCCGGATAATCCAGCCAAAACTGGCCAAAATATCTGGGGGAGGGGGGGTTTGCGGATTATCCGGCCAAAACTGGCCAAAAAATCCGGCCCCCCATGTGATTGGCCGGCACACAATTGCTTAGCAAAAATTCGAGCTTGAAGAAATTGCAATACGAAAACGGTGATAACTTTTTCATCTGGACTCCGTTTTCAAACACAAATCGGTAAAACCTTCAATATCAAAAACACAATAAGTTTTCCATACGAAATCCGTTTTTAATGAGCTTGGGATTACCGTGAAGATGACCAAAATCTCTAAAACCTCACATAGAGAAAAGCCAAATAAGAACCAAGAAAGATGATGCCAAGTATGCAAAGGTTTGAGCTCTCTCTGAATGATACGACTAGGTTACTCACTCGAGAGCCCCTTTTGATAGTACGGCTACCAAACCTATAACCTGATCTCCAAACTAACACATGAGACCAGTAGAAAATGAAACCTATCAAGAACAAACCTTTGCCTTATGCATTCCACTTGAGCTTGATGATGACGATCCTTTCTCCCTCAAGTTGGACCATCTTTCTTTATTGCGCTTGCTCGGTGAAGTCTTGCGGATTGCTCCCCCATACTCCACTATGGGAGAGATTCTAGTAGAAATATCTTCATGTGTACATTATCACCAAATGGACACCGAGCTTCAAGCATATGATATCTTCTAGATGTCAATCTTGAACTTGCGCTTGGACTTGATCAAACCTTGAAACAATTCTTCTTTCTCTACAATGATGATGTCTTGAGAATGCACATGAGAGCTCACTCCATAATATTCCTTAAGACACACTCTATATAGGCTCAACTCCCTTATGAACAATCTTCAGATTACTCCTTGAATAACACCTGGGTCATTAAATAATATTCTTTATTTTCATCTTCTTACAACGTTGAAACCAACATATGGCTTAAGCATTGTCTATGGACAAGTCCTATAAATATAACTCAATGCAAACGTTAGTCCATAGAGATTGTCATTAATTATCAAAACCACACATGGGGGCACATGCTCTTTTAGAATGTGAGTTCGGAAGTAACACAACTACTACCTCCATACTGATTTATTATTTTTCGCATATTTCTAGGTTGTCAGTTTGACCAACTTAAATATAAGGTCAATATTATTAAAACCTAAGATGTTCTACTTTATAATGATATATTTTTATTTTATATACCTCATATTAAGTTGACTAAATAGATGAAGTAGGGATATTTGGAAGACCTATAAACCGGTATGGAGGGAGTATAGAAGTTAGTAAGTTGTAATTTATTGTCTCTTGGATGTTTTTCATCTTTATAGTTAGTTTAATTTTCCACATTGAGCAAAATTTCCGCCTTATCACTAAAAATATTGAATCTCCTCGAAAAAAACTAAAGCACATATGGAAAATTATTAATAATAAATTGTTTTTGGGTATGTACAAGACATATTTTCCCGTAGTCCTTCACAACATATAGGGTAGAGAATAATATATAACTTGTCCATTGAGTTATCGCTTATTGTCATCCCTAACAATTAATGAGAATTTATTATATTTGAGCTACAAATTATGTTGATACGGGAAAACATATGTTATAATACAGAAAAAAATTCTCTTATATTTAGGCTTATATTTAGGAGATCCTCACTTAGCTAACGGAAGAAATATTCTCTTTTTTTTTGTTCTCTCTCCTCAAACTAACAAAGATCGAAAAGGCAACTCTAAGCAGAAGGTGATGTCACCCAGTATACATGCCCTTACATAATCATAAGTATTCCATTTACATTATTAGCTTGTATTGGTTGTGAGCTGGGCCAGAGAATCATTCTCATCGGCCTACTCTCCGAAGTTGTTAAGCATTAAACCACTCTCAACGTTGCTTAAGTGTCTGCGAAGCAGATTTTCTATATCCCGCCCGTTGCGGGACGCATGCGTCCCGCACGAGCGGGTGGCATGTTTGGGCCTCGGCCCGTTAACATCATATGAGTCGTTTTTTTGGTTTTGCTAACAGATTCTTCGTTCTTTTCCTGGTTTTTCTTGGTTTCTGGTTTTCTTTCTGTTTTGTCTTTTTTGTATTTTGTTTCTTTTGTATTTTTTCTGAAAAATTAAAATCATTTTTTTAAAAATATTGAACAAATTTTGAATCCAAACAAAATTTTGCATTTGAACAAAATTTAAAGCGGAATAATCTGCAAATTGGAATATTTTTCAAATTGAAATATTTTTCATATCGGAACATTTTTTAGTTTTAAACATTTTTAAATTCGAACATTTTTTCAATATGAACGTTTTCTAAAATCTGAACTACAAATATTTGAAAACCAGAAAAAAAACTTGCAGCGTTCAAGTAATCATGCAAAACTGTCGTGATGGGCCAATCCATTGAGGTGTCCTGCACGGGCGGAACGCATTGCATCCCGCAACAGGAGGCGGGATATAGCACCTCACTCTGCCAAAATATAAAAACAACCATAAGCCTGACCCAGCTCGAGGAAATTGTACGTCCATTTGCAAACTATAAATGGGCCGATCTGTCATCCCGTTTCGAGCAAGCACTCACAAGACCTGGGCCGTACTGTCGGCGTAAATTCCTCACGGCTGAGCCCACTCAGCTCATCAAAATTTTCGCGGATCGGCACGGGAAGAAGATGCCTGCGCATGCGGTAATTTATCGGGCACTGGCCACTTCATATCGTGCTGCACTCTCTACTCTTCCCACGCAAACTACTGGCCCGTTAGATGATACCAAGTATCCTGGAGGGGCGATTCAGTTTGCGGTCACCAAGTTGTTTGGTACAGGCTCACAGGTGCCTTTGTTGCTTGTAATAGACGCTATTTGAAAAGTTGGGTAGGTAATTTCTCAGAGGGCCCATTCTGGACGAAATGAGGGCAAACCAAATATTGCCGTGACTTCTCCCGTTTTGGGCCCACTGCGGTCCCGCATGTCAGTATTTCTCTGTTTCATGTTAGTTCCAGCGTGTCAATCTGCGTGGCAATTCGATGTAATCGAGTTCAGTACGGTGTACGGTCAAGATCTAGTTCGTTCCCCCACCCTTAACCTTGCCTAAACCCTAGGACGGCGGCGGAGGCGGCGGCGACACAGACAGATAGCGCTGCTTAAAGCTCGCGTGCCCGCGCCCGACGGCCCGCGGTGATGCCGAATGTCGAGCGAGACGTTGCGCAGAGATAGATCGCCATCGCCGGGAGACGAGCTGAGCAGCACAGAGGATGGAAGGGCCTGCAAATCAGGAATCATGTCTCACCCTGAGCAGGCGGAGGAGGTGAGCTTGTCTTCTCTTATGTATTTAACCATTCTTCATCGGTATCTGCTAGCTGGATGTAGGAAATCAAGATATATTTCGTTGAGAGATGTTTGTTAGTCAAACACTAACAAGCATTTCTTATTTCCCCAACCTTGTGTCAAGTAGGATTTGCAAAGATTACAGCGTCACTCTACAAATTCATGAGTACGTTGGTATGTTTGACAATGGGAACTCCGTAGCTGTGGAGGGTTGTAAGGTAACGTTGCTCGTTGCAGAAAGAAGCTTCAAGTCTTTATCTGGGATGGTTGAACTTGTTCGTGGAATTGTTCCAATGGGCTCCGCACAAACTGCAGAATTCGAATGGGTATCACCGCGGGGGGTTGTTACACCTGTGGACATGGAAAAGATTGAAGATCAATTGGAAAGGTTTGCAGACTCTCCTGGCCACATTTTACATGCTAAAATTATTGGTGGAACAGGAGATGGTGTTGTTGCCCGGGCATCCAAGAAATTTCCTGCTGGTAATCAAAGAAAATCTGCTGCTGGTGCTCAAGCTGCTACACATCCTAGCAGTAAATCTGCTGCTATTGGTAAACCTGCTCCTGGTAAACATCATACAGCTGCTGAACCTCCTGCTGGTATTGAAAAACCTGCTGCTGCTGGTGCTGAAAAACCTGCTGCCGCTGAACCTCCTCCTCTTTTGAGAATGGTGGCCACATTCGACCCCTACACTGCAGAACTGGATGATGGCTCAGAAGTTCTCGTTGAAAAACACGATGTTGATGTCTACATAGATCGCCAGAAGGGGATACCAGTAGCTGAACTGATTGGAAAGTTTAGTGAAAAGTTGCTGCTGGGATCTCACCAAAAAGTAAAATATATGTGGTGGAATAGAAGAATCAATGATTACATTGAGATTGGCGTTAACAGTCAATCTAATTTAGATGCGGCATTGGAGAAATATGGAGGGGGCAACCATATACTGTTTCTCGCTTGCGTAGGCACCCGTGCTGATCCAGAGGGGGATGGTGTAACTGAAGGTAACGGGAACATTCCTAGTTCTTACATGGATTGGATCAGCCCTAGTAAGGTTGGCACTCGAAATTATAGTCCAAAGAATACTGCAAAGGTTACTCCAACAGATAGTGTGAGTCGGGACCGCAAGCTCCTATGCAAGAGGACCTGTCCCAGAAAGAACGCCTCGGCGCAGTCTATGGCAGAGTGGTTGATGACCACCTAGGGGGAGAACACCCGCGAGAAGACAACCGGAAAGAAGACCACCGAGGAGAACACCCAGTCAACCACAAAAAAGTCCACCGAGGAGAACACCCCCTTAACCACAAAGAAGACCACCGAGGAAACGACCCCCAAAAAGTCAACCACAAAGAAGACCACCGAGGAAACCACCCCCAAAAAGTCAACCACAAAGAAGACCACCGAGGATAAGACCCCCAAGATGTCAACCACAAAGAATATCACCGAGGAGAACACCCCAAAGAAGTCTACCACAGAGAAGACCACCGAGGAAACCACCCCCAAAAAGTCAACCACAAAGAAGACCACCGAGGAAACCACCCCCAAGAAGTCAACCACAAAGAAGACCACCGAGGATAAGACCCCAAAGAAGTCAACCACAAAGAAGACCACCGAGGAGAACACCCCCAAGAAGTCAACCGCAAAGAATTCCACCGAGGAGAACACCCCCAAGAAGTCAACCACAAAGAAGACCACCGAGGAGAACACCCCCAAGAAGTCAACCACAAAGAAGATCACCCCCAAGAAGTATACCAACAAGGAGTCCACCCCCAAGAAGGACTGGACGTTAGCAGACTCAGATAACGATGATACTTGTCAATGGGAATGCCAAATGGAGCAAGATTTTTTTGAACAAAGGGCAGAACCACCATCAGTAGTAGAGACAGATGTGGGAGAAAATTTCTCAGCACAGCAAGTAGATTGGCAGACTGTCAATGTCAAACCCATGGGAGGTGATGGCGTCGACGAACCCATGGCAGAGAAAACAATGTGTGATGTACTTGGCATCGCTAATGAACCTAGTGATGATGATGTAGAGGATGACAATGAAGGTCCTCCCGTTTCGGACATAGGGGAAGATGAGGATAGTGAAATAGAGGTGCTGGAACAAGAAACAGGTGATGATGTAATCGATGAATCACTAATGGAGAAAGCTGCCATACCGGTAGATGATGAGGTCACTAGCGAGTTAGCGATAACATATGATCCAATGGTACCTGTAATTATGGTGGGCACATACTTCACCAACATGGTAGAATTCAGGAAAGCATTTGCGCAATATTGTATCATCGGAGAGTTTGACGTCTTCAGAACTAGAAACACAAGGAAATGGTACGAGGCGAGGTGCAGATTAGACTACTACAATGGGGAGAGGGTGAAGGATCAATGCCCATGGAAGATCTCCGTTAGGATACTTCCTGGTGGAGAAATAGTTAGGGTACTGACAAGCTTTCCTCGCACATAAATATCTATTTCAAACTGACGGGTTCGGGTTTTCATATGTGAAGCAAGTTTAGGAATTATTATGAAGCAACTAATGTATAAAATGAATGTTCCGATGCAGGTGAACAAGATGGGACCTGCACACAGGTGTCCAACAGGCTGCAAACTAAGATCTTCTTGTGCAACTCAAGAATGGGTTGAGAAGCATGCTTTGGCCATTCTTAAGAAAACGCCCAATGAGACTGCCAAGGCGATTCAGGTAAAGCTTATGACTGATTACAACGTCGAGCTACTGTATCACATAGTTTGGAAAGGTAAAGAGAGAGCTTTGCAAACACTATATGAGGACTGGGAAAATAGTTTCAGGCTGTTGTACAGCTTCAAGGCTGAAATACAATCTAGGTCTCAAGGTAGTGTTGTCGAGATTGACACGAAAGAGGAGGAGGGGAACATATATTTTAACCGTTTTTTATGGCCCTTGAGCCCTGTATTCAAGGGTTCAAGGAGGGTTGTAGGCCATATTTGAGTATAGACTCCACTGTCCTCACTGGCAGATGGAATGGTTGTCTAGCATCAGCGACAGCACTGGATGGGCACAACTGGATGTTCCCGGTGGCATTCGGCCTGTTTCAGTCGGAATCAGAGGTGAACTGGGAGTGGTTTATGAGGCAACTGCATAGATCAATAGGTGATGTTTCACCACTGGCCATAAGCACTGATGCATGCAAAGGATTGGCAAATGCAGTTCGGACAGTATTTCCACATGTTGAACAAAGAGAATGCCATGCTCATTTGACGCTGAACCTGTACAGGCACTACTCAGGCACTGTATATCGCTACATGTGGACTGCTGCTAGGGCCTACAAGCCTGAGAGCTACAAATTTTTTATGGACAAGATACATGCTGAGAACTCTGATTTTGCCGTATACTTGGAAAGGAATCACAGCCTTTTATGGATGAGGAGTGCTTTTAATCCCGCAATAAAGTGTGATTACATAAACAGCAACCTTGCTGAAACCGTAAATAACTGGGTTAAAGACTCAAAAGACCTTCCAGTTCATATGTTGATGGACACCATACGAGGTATGTTGATGAGGCTGATAAAAGTAAGAAGAGATATTGGGGACAGACTAAGAGGGCACATTCTACCCGTTGTTATTCAACAAATAAACCAGAGAAGTCGAGGTCTTGGTTACCTTAGAGTTGGAGAGTCTAACGACCATAGCTGTGAGGTGAGAGATTTGAGCCGGAATGGCCTGAGGCATGTCGTCAAGATTGACAGTAGAGAATGCAGCTGCTTAGAGTGGCAGCATACTGGGAAGCCATGCCCACACGCGTTAATCTTCTTGGTTCACAAAAGAACTCTGCCACACCTTGATCAATATGTGAGTGAGTACTTCTCTTTGGCTAGATTTCGAGCTACCTACGCAGGTGCCGTCCCTCCTTGCATAGACCAGTCACAGTGGCCTGTGGTTCAACTACCTTTCAAGCTGTGCCAGCCAAATGTTAAAAGAGGCAAAGGAAGACCTAGGATGAGTAGGTTCAAGAATTTCATGGAGAAGCAGGGCATGCCTTTTAGTGGTAGCAAGAAAGGCAAAAACAGATGTAAGCAATGCAAATGTATTGGACATAGAGCATCTGGGTGTCCTTTGAACGGACCAAAGCCTAGGTATGAAGTATTTGCGTGTATAATCTTTATTTATAATTAGGTAATATCTATGCTTAGCTGGGGCTTACCTGCTTTCTAACATTTTTCAGGAAGCGCAAGACAAGGTGCAAGACTGCTGATGCTGTCTATGTGTTTCACGAGGAAGTTGAGTGGAGTGATGATGACACGGGATCTGATTCATATTGGCCGGACATTCCAGAACCTTCTGATCCAACATACAAGAAGGCGAGAAAACTGTCCCCAAAGAGGAAGAAGACAGCTAGGTGGGAGTAAGACTAATTCAGTCTTTTTTCTGAGTGCTCCGTCTCTGTAATACATCAAAATTCTGAAAACTATTTTTCTGGAACATGTGTGTTTGTGTGTGCATTGTAAAACAGGGGCCCTGGACCTGCCCGAAATTGTGTCCGAATAGTATTTGTTATGGAATTTGTAATTTGTAAACTATGTACTCATTTTTAATAAGCCATGTTTGACATTATGCATATGTTCTTATATTGGAGTTTTTGTTCAGAGGGACAGTCAGAAAAGGCAGAATAAATGGCACAGGATAACATTTCACATTACACAATATTTGGGTCCTTACAGAGGAGCTTTTCAGGTGCTAGACATCATAATGCCAACATAAACTGCAAATGCCATTGAACATATCCATATGAAAAGCAGATTGTTTCCACCATCTGCCCTAACCTTGATCTGCTCTATTTCGGCTGCTTGCTTCTGCAACTGAGCATGCACACCACCACTCTGCTCGAGCTTCCGAAGTTGGTCCAGAAGCTCCTTGTTTTCATCAAGCAGCGCACGGTTCTCCTCCATCTTCTCCCATATAGCATCACGAAGATCACGAACAAGCTCTCTCTGGAAAACTGGTAGCGGGTCGTCCATCCACTCATACTTCTCACAGCCTCGGCCCTTGCCTTCCTGCCAAAAACATAGTAAAGGAAGAGGAAAGATGTGAGAATTAAAATATCTAAAACTGGCAAACAAACATGATAAATTTACAATAATACCGCGCGGATGCCGCAGTTGTAGAATCTTCTCCCAGCGTTTTCATCCGTCCACGCAATCCATCTCGGCATCTTTACTCCATAGTCACAGATTTTGTCCGGCGAATAGTCGTAGGGCTTACTCCGGTACGGGATAGGGGAGCGTCGGCGAGCCATCCCTGATTCCGCCCACGAAGAACTGTAGTAGCTGCGAACCATTGCCTTGCACCCAAGGGAGAGCACAGCAGAGGGACTGGGTGGGGAACTAGAACAGCAGATGTGAGCTAGCCCGGAAAAGAATCATAGGTGCAAGGGGGAGATGGGAAGAAGGAAGAATCGGAGTGACGACGCTGCTTTTGCATCCGGCAGTTATACCACGGGGCGCGCCCCCCAGAATATGACCGTTTGAGTATGACAGGTGGGATCGTGCAACGCAACTATGCCACCAATGAAATTGCCATCATGGACACTAAGAAAATGTATTGTTTACAAGCGTGGAAGCTATGCATAGTCGCTGGGGGCATGTGCTTCCATGTAGAGCTACCCTGTCAAAAAGATCTGTTTCCCTCTGGGTAGACACCACGAACACTAGCCTCCACCTCCTGTTCTTCACACGAGCGAGCCCTCCCCGTAGTTCAGATGCCTCGCACCGGCCGCTACAACACCTCCTGCGCACGACGCAGAAGCTCCACCCCAGGCCTCAGCCACGCCACCCCAGGCTTCAGCCACGGCGGTGGTACGTACTACCACAGCGGGAACTCCACGCCCGGTCGTGCACAGTGCGGCAGGTCAAGCCGCCGCTGCATCAGATGGCCATGGTGGCTTGAACTGAGCAGCAATGCATCTACTCCAACTCCTACTTCATCGACATCGAGCAGGTCTGGCAGTGGCTCCAGCAGGCCTCGCAGTGTAGGCCGGTTCAAGACCGCCCTCAAACCCGTACCGTTCATCAATCTTGAATCGGACGATGAGGACGGCGGCGTCAACACTGAGCAGCCAAGATCCGCCGCCGCAAAGTTTGCGCGAGACATGAAGACGACCATGACCAGGTCATTGGAACCCCAGGGCAGGGGGAAGGGCAAGGCAACCACGATGGAGGATGAAGCAGAGGGCAAGGACAAGGCCCCAACGGAGGTCGACTCCGACGACGTCATGTACTGGGTTTAGCTAGTGGTTAAGTTAGTAATCTATGAAGAAAATGCAAAAGCCATGCATATTAGCTACCATTTTCTGTTCAATGCAATTTATCTTGCGTAATATTTGACCCTTCCATTTTCAGTTAATATATAAAATATAATGCATTTTATCTTCCGGCGTGTCCTGGCATGCCTTCTCGTGTCTAGCCAGGACCCTGGCACTGGCACGATGGGACGGGGCAGTGAGCGTCAGTTAATCGGCGCCACGTATCCACCCGCGTGCCGGGCGGGGGCTCTATTTTTTCAATTATGGAGCATATAGCTTGCATGAGAAGGCTAGAAGACAGAGAGCAGTGGTTGGACCACGGGCTAGGCTGTTTGACTATCTTGCCATATTATTCATTCACCTACTTCCTTCTCCTTCCTCCTGTCCAGGCCCCCCTCCGAGATCTAGGTCAGACTCGGCGGTGCCATCGATGTCTGCCAGGTGGGGTGGGAACCATGGTTTGGCCTTGGTTCTAGGGTCCCACACCCCCAGGGGACCTCCCTGTATTTTTCCCCGATTTTTCTGGTGTGCATTTCTTGTAGCCGCAGTGCAAAATTGGATTAAAAAGGATGTAGGGCAAAAATAATTCTTTATATGGCAGCAGGCCGAGATAATTCCTAGCCTCCTGGATGTGGCACCCCTGGTAGGTCCCCCACCCATGAAAAATAGAGTGGTGATGTTCTGCACAATGCCCTTGGTGGCCCCTTCACAAAAAAGCACCTGTTTCGACCCCTCCGGGCACCCGGAAAATGGGAAATGCATTTTTTATGTGGAAACTGGAAAAACACTAGTTGCAAAAGTGGTTGGGAATGCAAAGATGCACATCTCCACCAAAAATGGGACCATGGTTCCAAAGTTTGCTGTGGAAGTTGCACAAACCATGGTCATCTGCCAAGGAAGACCAAGAGAACTCCTGCCTGGAAGCACCTCTCTGTGAGAGAGTCCACATGTGAACCCTTGGGATGGCATGTTTGCTATTTTTCCTAGGTGATGCATCACTCACCATGACGCCATGCAGTGTTTTTCCATTTTTTGATTTTTTTTTTAATTCCCCAGGTCCCCCTCCGAGATCTAGGTCAGACAAGGCGGTGCCATCGATGTCTGCTAGGTGGGGTGGGAACCATGGTTTGGCCTTGGTTCTAGGGTCCCACACCCCCAGGGGACCTCCCTGTATTTTTCCCCGATTTTTCTGGTGTGCATTTCTTGTAGCCGCAGTGCAAAATTGGATTAAAAAGGATGTAGGGCAAAAATAATTCTTTATATGGCAGCAGGCCGAGATAATTCCTAGCCTCCTGGATGTGGCACCCCTGGTAGGTCCCCCACCCATGAAAAATAGAGTGGTGATGTTCTGCACAATGCCCTTGGTGGCCCCTTCACAAAAAAGCACCTGTTTCGACCCCTCCGGGCACCCGGAAAATGGGAAATGCATTTTTTATGTGGAAACTGGAAAAACACTAGTTGCAAAAGTGGTTGGGAATGCAAAGATGCACATCTCCACCAAAAATGGGACCATGGTTCCAAAGTTTGCTGTGGAAGTTGCACAAACCATGGTCATCTGCCAAGGAAGACCAAGAGAACTCCTGCCTGGAAGCACCTCTCTGTGAGAGAGTCCACATGTGAACCCTTGGGATGGCATGTTTGCTATTTTTCCTAGGTGATGCAGCACTCACCATGACGCCATGCAGTGTTTTTCCATTTTTTTGATTTTTTTTTAATTCCCCAGGTCCCCCTCCGAGATCTAGGTCAGACAAGGCGGTGCCATCGATGTCTGCCAGGTGGGGTGGGAACCATAGTTTGGCCTTGGTTCTAGGGTCCCACACCCCTAGGGGACCTCCCTGTATTTTTCCCCGATTTTTCTGGTGTGCATTTCTTGTAGCCGCAGTGCAAAATTGGATTAAAAAGGATTTAGGGAAAAAATAATTCTTTATATGGCAGCAGGCCGAGATAATAACTAGCCTCCTGGATGTGGCACCCCTGGCAGATCCCCCACCCATGAAAAATAGAGTGGTGATGTTCTGCACAATGCCCTTGGTGGCCCCTTCACAAAAAAGCACCTGTTTCGACCCCTCCGGGCACCCGGAAAATGGGAAATGCATTTTTATGTGGAAACTGGAAAAACACTAGTTGCAAAAGTGGTTGGGAATGCAAAGATGCACATCTCCACCAAAAATGGGACCATGGTTCCAAAGTTTGCTGTGGAAGTTGCACAAACCATGGTCATCTGCCAAGGAAGACCAAGAGAACTCCTGCCTGGAAGCACCTCTCTGTGAGAGAGTCCACATGTGAACCCTTGGGATGGCATGTTTGCTATTTTTCCTAGGTGATGCATCACTCACCATGACGCCATGCAGTGTTTTTCCATTTTTTTGATTTTTTTTTAATTCCCCAGGTCCCCCTCCGAGATCTAGGTCAGACAAGGCGGTGCCATCGATGTCTGCTAGGTGGGGTGGGAACCATGGTTTGGCCTTGGTTCTAGGGTCCCACACCCCCAGGGGACCTCCCTGTATTTTTCCCCGATTTTTCTGGTGTGCATTTCTTGTAGCCGCAGTGCAAAATTGGATTAAAAAGGATGTAGGGCAAAAATAATTCTTTATATGGCAGCAGGCCGAGATAATTCCTAGCCTCCTGGATGTGGCACCCCTGGTAGGTCCCCCACCCATGAAAAATAGAGTGGTGATGTTCTGCACAATGCCCTTGGTGGCCCCTTCACAAAAAAGCACCTGTTTCGACCCCTCCGGGCACCCGGAAAATGGGAAATGCATTTTTTATGTGGAAACTGGAAAAACACTAGTTGCAAAAGTGGTTGGGAATGCAAAGATGCACATCTCCACCAAAAATGGGACCATGGTTCCAAAGTTTGCTGTGGAAGTTGCACAAACCATGGTCATCTGCCAAGGAAGACCAAGAGAACTCCTGCCTGGAAGCACCTCTCTGTGAGAGAGTCCACATGTGAACCCTTGGGATGGCATGTTTGCTATTTTTCCTAGGTGATGCATCACTCACCATGACTCCATGCAGTGTTTTTCCATTTTTTTGATTTTTTTTAATTCCCCAGGTCCCCCTCCGAGATCTAGGTCAGACAAGGCGGTGCCATCGATGTCTGCCAGGTGGGGTGGGAACCATAGTTTGGCCTTGGTTCTAGGGTCCCACACCCCTAGGGGACCTCCCTGTATTTTTCCCCGATTTTTCTGGTGTGCATTTCTTGTAGCCGCAGTGCAAAATTGGATTAAAAAGGATTTAGGGAAAAAATAATTCTTTATATGGCAGCAGGCCGAGATAATTCCTAGCCTCCTGGATGTGGCACCCCTGGCAGATCCCCCACCCATGAAAAATAGAGTGGTGATGTTCTGCACAATGCCCTTGGTGGCCCCTTCACAAAAAAGCACCTGTTCGACCCCTCCGGGCACCCGGAAAATGGGAAATGCATTTTTATGTGGAAACTGGAAAAACACTAGTTGCAAAAGTGGTTGGGAATGCAAAGATGCACATCTCCACCAAAAATGGGACCATGGTTCCAAAGTTTGCTGTGGAAGTTGCACAAACCATGGTCATCTGCCAAGGAAGACCAAGAGAACTCCTGCCTGGAAGCACCTCTCTGTGAGAGAGTCCACATGTGAACCCTTGGGATGGCATGTTTGCTATTTTTCCTAGGTGATGCATCACTCACCATGACTCCATGCAGTGTTTTTCCATTTTTTTGATTTTTTTTGAATTCCCCAGGCCCCCCTCCGAGATCTAGGTCAGACTCGGCGGTGCCATCGATGTCTGCCAGGTGGGGTGGGAACCATGGTTTGGCCTTGGTTCTAGGGTCCCACACCCCCAGGGGACCTCCCTGTATTTTCCCCGATTTTTCTGGTGTGCATTTCTTGTAGCCGCAGTGCAAAATTGGATTAAAAAGGATTTAGGGCAAAAATAATTCTTTATATGGCAGCAGGCCGAGATAATTCCTAGCCTCCTGGATGTGGCACCCCTGGCAGGTCCCCCACCCATGAAAAATAGAGTGGTGATGTTCTGCACAATGCCCTTGGTGGCCCCTTCACAAAAAAGCACCTGTTTCGACCCCTCCGGGCACCCGGAAAATGGGAAATGCATTTTTTATGTGGAAACTGGAAAAACACTAGTTGCAAAAGTGGTTGGGAATGCAAAGATGCACATCTCCACCAAAAATGGGACCATGGTTCCAAAGTTTGTTGTGGAAGTTGCACAAACCATGGTCATCTGCCAAGGAAGACCAAGAGAACTCCTGCCTGGAAGCACCTCTCTGTGAGAGAGTCCACATGTGAACCCTTGGGATGGCATGTTTGCTATTTTTCCTAGGTGATGCATCACTCACCATGACTCCATGCAGTGTTTTTCCATTTTTTTGATTTTTTTTAATTCCCCAGGCCCCCTCCGAGATCTAGGTCAGACTCGGCGGTGCCATCGATGTCTGCCAGGTGGGGGTGGGAACCATGGTTTGGCCTTGGTTCTAGGGTCCCACACCCCCAGGGGACCTCCCTGTATTTTTCCCCGATTTTTCTGGTGTGCATTTCTTGTAGCCGCAGTGCAAAATTGGATTAAAAAGGATTTAGGGCAAAAATAATTCTTTATATGGCAGCAGGCCGAGATAATTCCTAGCCTCCTGGACGTGGCACCCCTGGCAGGTCCCCCACCCATGAAAAATAGAGTGGTGATGTTCTGCACAATGCCCTTGGTGGCCCCTTCACAAAAAAACACCTGTTTCGACCCCTCCGGGCACCCGGAAAATGGGAAATGCATTTTTTATGTGGAAACTGGAAAAACACTAGTTGCAAAGTGGTTGGGAATGCAAGATGCACATCTCCACCAAAAATGGGACCATGGTTCCAAAGTTTGTTGTGGAAGTTGCACAAACCATGGGTCATCTGCCAAGAAGACCAAGAGAACCCTGCC